>JAPYKE020000200.1:0-709210 GCA_028554795.2 Sinohyriopsis cumingii | reverse complement strand
TCTGGTCTACCACATATGTTGACTTGATTGCCATGGCGATGAATGATATCATTCCACATTTCAACATTTTTTTTCATACAGATCATACGTGTCCCATCATGCTCATTCAAATTTGTCTCTTTCAGGTCCAGTTTTGCTTTGGATGATGGTTGTAGAATGTTTGCAGTCCCAGGTGTGCCATTACAGTCTGGTGCCTGAACTGACTTGAGACCCCCATTTGTCGGCTTTGTCACTGCTGTGAGAGAGAACTTGTCTGCATCCATTCTTCTTGTCACTGGAACAGATGCAGCACTGGAACTTGGTAGAGTATTATCAGTCAGATATGTGACTCCTTTGTTATGTGGAATATATCCAGGTTTAAAAAAAGTTGTCTTCCTCTTCTTGTACCCTTTCATGGTTTCAGTTACGATAACTGCATGTAAAATACAAGAATCATCCTCTCTCTCTCACTTATATAGTTAGGAGAAGGCATGCTAGCTTGGTTTCAGAGAACTTCACCAACTCTTCAATACTACTGGAAGCCTGACATCTGAAGACTCCTCCCCTTCATGGGTGGAAATGATGTCATGTACTTGGTTAGACCTAGCTTGCGTATTTAGATGCTACCAGATTTCAGGTGTTACCTTTCATTGACAAGCTTTGGTTTAATTGCTTCACACCTGATAAGGAAAACCATTGATGTTTATGACAAAGGATTGGAGAGACTTTGCCATAGAACAAAATTTGTCAACTTCAGGTTTTAAAATTTCATTAAAATTTAAGTTAAATTTAAATTTTCATATCAAAATATGTATGATTTTTTAAAATTGAATTTTCTAAGAAAGTTAAACAGTCTAGTTTAATTTCTAGTAATTTCCAGATTGGTGTTAGAACTAAAAACTAATTACAGTTTATTTGAAGTGTTTATCTTGATTAGCAAAATCACAATTAAACTTTAAGTTTTGTGCATTTTTGAAATTCAGCCATTTGGAATTGAGTTGTGTCTGTGTTACAGTGGTGTCAGCTAAAAGCCTGTATCTGTCCTATTCATGGATGAAAGTCCTTAAAACTTTGCAGCAGCATTTAAGAGACATTGATTTGATCATGGATGGAAGTTTTATCCATGGAGGTGAAATTGTCTAACCCTGTCAGGAATCGGTTCACAATTAATACTTCCAGTTCAGTACCCACGAATGTAGTTCTAGTCTATTTTTAGAACATTTTTTCCTCTCTCATTTTGGTGGTGATAGAAGAGTTTTATTTATGCATTTTTGGTAGGGATTTAAAGGTAACTGTTTATTCTTCATAATATGAGCTCAGGGTGTTGTTGTATGTGTGTATTTCGGCGACAGTGCACAGTGAGTAATAAGGCCTTGGTGATGCTCCGGAAGTGAAATGTGTGTTCTGTGTACATGGTGATGTGTTGACAGTTCAGCATCTAAAAAAAGAGCAGGTCAACCTTTGACGAGAACTTCACCGTGAAGTCATCTTTGAAGGTAGTTTAGATTAGCATATGATTTGTATTGATTGTCACACAGTGGAAAGGTCAGTACTGAGAAACCAATGTAGATAACATATAGTAAAATTAATTGTGTCCTATGTCCTGTCAGGGAAGCATTGATTCAACTTTAAATTGCTATAATATTTTTATTATTAATGATAGACACATGAGATTTTCACACCTTGTGTATATTGACTGTAGCAATCCGAAAATATAATTAAAATTTTAAAAAATTAATTAATTTTTTTTTAAAATTAATTTTAAAAAATTTAAAAATTAAAAAAAAAAATTCCCTATAAATTCACAGAAATGGTATCTGTTGGAGATGACACTAATTATTATTAGCAGCAATGTATTCCTACAACATATTGAAGTTGCAATGGAGGATTTTTTTGAAAGCCTGTCAGCAAAAATTTCATTGAATTCTGTAATAGCACATAATAGTGTTTGTAAAATATGGACAGGAAATGTAACAGCCAATGGATTATATGGCCTATTGTCATATAAGGATCCCACAACAAACACGTGGAAGAAAAAACATGTTCACAGACTGGCACTGATGGTGAAGTTGAGAAGTCTGACTATACCAAAGGAGCTAGATGCATCCCATTTATGCCATAATAGTCTGTGTGTGAATGTGGATCATCTGGTTCTAGAGCGTCATTCCATTAATAATAATAGACAGTATTGCAAAGGTTATGGTCATTGCATTGGCCATGGTGACTATCCTGACTGCATGTTAAAGTTGAAATTGTAATATGGAATAAATTCAGGTATCATGATATATCCTTTACACCCACCCACATCCATATCAATGTATGTCTGGCATGGAAGGAAGGAAGGAAGGATGGATGGATGGATGGATGGATGTATGTATGTGTTGAGTAACAAGGAGAAAGGAAAGAGTGTGGTCTTTATTTTAGTAGACCATGCTGGTATGACAGTGCTTTCTTAAATACATTCTTTCCTTCCTTCCTTCCTTCTTTCGTTCCTTTTATTCATTCATTCATTCATTCATTCATTCATTCATTCATTCAGCTAGTCTAGTAAGTCATGTCTTGTCATGTCATGTTATTTTAATTTTGATTTTTTTAATCTTTATTTATTTTGCTTTTTAATTTCTTTATTTGTGTCTTCATATTCAGAGAAAACTGTTTTGACCTCTCCATAGGTCTCATCAGGTGGTAGTAAGTAACACAACTGCACATAACATGCGTTGTGTTACCTACGGATTTCCCCACTACAGTTTTCCCTTCTGTACAATGTGTTATTCATGGTGTATTTGAGCGCTTTCATTTTGCACATGGAATTAAGATAACTTTCTGTCTGCAGTGTCCATTGGCTCCTGCTAAACCTTTGCATAGGAGTGATCGCCCTTGGTATCTAGCAGTCCTTTGCAGTAGTCAGACTTCCTATTGCCTTGCTGTGTCCTGTACCTCAGATGGGCCTGTATCATATTTCCTCGTCTTGCTAAAATACGTTTCCTGGTTTTGGGATGCTTTTGATACAACTGATGGTAAGTGCAGTCTTTATCCATTGTCTCCAGTGATCTCAGAGTCCTTGTTGAAAGTTTACCTCCCAAGTGTGTCACTTTTTTTTTCAGTGATGATCCCAGGCTGTTATTGAGTCTGTGTATTGTTGAATGCACTCTTGCCTCAAAGTTTCTGGAATAGTTCACATTCTTAGGTAATGAAACACTGATTGATCTGTTCACTGCCTCACATTTCTGTGTGTTTGTGTTCAGTCGCAATCTTTCTACAACATCACAGGAGAGTTTCATTTTCAGAACCTCTAGCAGGATGTTCTTATCATTTTCTGTCATGTTGAGATGAGTCATTTGATGAGGGCCCAGGTATGCTGATCGCATCCACCAGCTGTTAGTACTTCCTCCCCCACAGACCTTTGAATAATGCTGGCATTTGGAGCAGTCCCCTGAATAACAGCGCAGAGTGGCATCCAATACTTGGGGAAGTTGACATTTAATTTTTTTAACATCACCACTATTGTCCTCCATCATTTGTTTGAAGATTAAACCGCAACGTGCTTTAATGTCTTGGCTGAAAATTTTCTGTTTGAGCCTTTTTCCTTCTCTTGTTCTTATTCCTGGAAACATGTTTTCACTAAATATTGCAGAATTACACCGTTTGAACTGTAAACGACCCAAATGGATGGGATCCGACAGTCTTTCTACTTTCCACATTGGATGCAGAATGGTATAAGCATTTTGGAAGCCAGCAGCAGCCTGTGCATCTCCATCTGTTGTTGCATGTCTGATGAGAATCTCTTGCAGAACAAATTTTTGTCCCATTTCTCTTGCCATTTCATACTCTGAATGTGGTTCAACTGGTGACAGATTTGCTGTGCAGTCAACATGGCCTCCTGGACATTTCACATCAAAACCTTTTCCCTTCAGCCATGCTCCAGTCCAACACAGCTTGTTTTCTATTGTAGTTCCCACAATGTATTGCTTCTCTGTAACAGTTTCGCAGGCAATTCCAACAGCTTGTGATGAACTTTGACCAGGTTTCTTTTCATGTCCAAAGCTAATGGCATTGTATCTCGCATCAAAAGCAACATTTATTTGCTCAGGATGCTGAACACCACGCATAACATTAACTTGTCTGACTAGTTTCAGCTTCTCTGTCATGTCCATTTCATTCAGCTCCACAGTTGCTTTGCCTACAAGGTTGGAGGCCCTTTGCATAGATGTTCTGCTAGGTGGCGCAATGTCAGTGGCTGCAAGCAAGTATCTAGCCCTGGTGTTGCCCATTGGTGTATCTTGTAATCCAGCTTGAAACATCATATTTACAGCAGCAGGATTTGGCCCAGGTTTATTTGTTTTTATCTCATCATACAACTTATACTCTGGTGACTTAAAGCTGCAGTTTTTACACATCATAGTATGCTTCCAAGCAAGTCCCCATTTTATTTCATTAGCAATTTGGAACTCTGGTCTACCACATATGTTGACTTGATTGCCATGGCGATGAATGATATCATTCCACATTTCAACATTTTTTTTCATACAGATCATACGTGTCCCATCATGCTCATTCAAATTTGTCTCTTTCAGGTCCAGTTTTGCTTTGGATGATGGTTGTAGAATGTTTGCAGTCCCAGGTGTGCCATTACAGTCTGGTGCCTGAACTGACTTGAGACCCCCATTTGTCGGCTTTGTCACTGCTGTGAGAGAGAACTTGTCTGCATCCATTCTTCTTGTCACTGGAACAGATGCAGCACTGGAACTTGGTAGAGTATTATCAGTCAGATATGTGACTCCTTTGTTATGTGGAATATATCCAGGTTTAAAAAAAGTTGTCTTCCTCTTCTTGTACCCTTTCATGGTTTCAGTTACGATAACTGCATGTAAAATACAAGAATCATCCTCTCTCTCTCACTTATATAGTTAGGAGAAGGCATGCTAGCTTGGTTTCAGAGAACTTCACCAACTCTTCAATACTACTGGAAGCCTGACATCTGAAGACTCCTCCCCTTCATGGGTGGAAATGATGTCATGTACTTGGTTAGACCTAGCTTGCGTATTTAGATGCTACCAGATTTCAGGTGTTACCTTTCATTGACAAGCTTTGGTTTAATTGCTTCACACCTGATAAGGAAAACCATTGATGTTTATGACAAAGGATTGGAGAGACTTTGCCATAGAACAAAATTTGTCAACTTCAGGTTTTAAAATTTCATTAAAATTTAAGTTAAATTTAAATTTTCATATCAAAATATGTATGATTTTTTAAAATTGAATTTTCTAAGAAAGTTAAACAGTCTAGTTTAATTTCTAGTAATTTCCAGATTGGTGTTAGAACTAAAAACTAATTACAGTTTATTTGAAGTGTTTATCTTGATTAGCAAAATCACAATTAAACTTTAAGTTTTGTGCATTTTTGAAATTCAGCCATTTGGAATTGAGTTGTGTCTGTGTTACAGTGGTGTCAGCTAAAAGCCTGTATCTGTCCTATTCATGGATGAAAGTCCTTAAAACTTTGCAGCAGCATTTAAGAGACATTGATTTGATCATGGATGGAAGTTTTATCCATGGAGGTGAAATTGTCTAACCCTGTCAGGAATCGGTTCACAATTAATACTTCCAGTTCAGTACCCACGAATGTAGTTCTAGTCTATTTTTAGAACATTTTTTCCTCTCTCATTTTGGTGGTGATAGAAGAGTTTTATTTATGCATTTTTGGTAGGGATTTAAAGGTAACTGTTTATTCTTCATAATATGAGCTCAGGGTGTTGTTGTATGTGTGTATTTCGGCGACAGTGCACAGTGAGTAATAAGGCCTTGGTGATGCTCCGGAAGTGAAATGTGTGTTCTGTGTACATGGTGATGTGTTGACAGTTCAGCATCTAAAAAAAGAGCAGGTCAACCTTTGACGAGAACTTCACCGTGAAGTCATCTTTGAAGGTAGTTTAGATTAGCATATGATTTGTATTGATTGTCACACAGTGGAAAGGTCAGTACTGAGAAACCAATGTAGATAACATATAGTAAAATTAATTGTGTCCTATGTCCTGTCAGGGAAGCATTGATTCAACTTTAAATTGCTATAATATTTTTATTATTAATGATAGACACATGAGATTTTCACACCTTGTGTATATTGACTGTAGCAATCCGAAAATATAATTAAAATTTTAAAAAATTAATTAATTTTTTTTTTAAATTAATTTTAAAAAATTTAAAAATTAAAAAAAAAAATTCCCTATAAATTCACAGAAATGGTATCTGTTGGAGATGACACTAATTATTATTAGCAGCAATGTATTCCTACAACATATTGAAGTTGCAATGGAGGATTTTTTTGAAAGCCTGTCAGCAAAAATTTCATTGAATTCTGTAATAGCACATAATAGTGTTTGTAAAATATGGACAGGAAATGTAACAGCCAATGGATTATATGGCCTATTGTCATATAAGGATCCCACAACAAACACGTGGAAGAAAAAACATGTTCACAGACTGGCACTGATGGTGAAGTTGAGAAGTCTGACTATACCAAAGGAGCTAGATGCATCCCATTTATGCCATAATAGTCTGTGTGTGAATGTGGATCATCTGGTTCTAGAGCGTCATTCCATTAATAATAATAGACAGTATTGCAAAGGTTATGGTCATTGCATTGGCCATGGTGACTATCCTGACTGCATGTTAAAGTTGAAATTGTAATATGGAATAAATTCAGGTATCATGATATATCCTTTACACCCACCCACATCCATATCAATGTATGTCTGGCATGGAAGGAAGGAAGGAAGGATGGATGGATGGATGGATGGATGTATGTATGTGTTGAGTAACAAGGAGAAAGGAAAGAGTGTGGTCTTTATTTTAGTAGACCATGCTGGTATGACAGTGCTTTCTTAAATACATTCTTTCCTTCCTTCCTTCCTTCTTTCGTTCCTTTTATTCATTCATTCATTCATTCATTCATTCATTCATTCATTCATTCAGCTAGTCTAGTAAGTCATGTCTTGTCATGTCATGTTATTTTAATTTTGATTTTTTTAATCTTTATTTATTTTGCTTTTTAATTTCTTTATTTGTGTCTTCATATTCAGAGAAAACTGTTTTGACCTCTCCATAGGTCTCATCAGGTGGTAGTAAGTAACACAACTGCACATAACATGCGTTGTGTTACCTACGGATTTCCCCACTACAGTTTTCCCTTCTGTACAATGTGTTATTCATGGTGTATTTGAGCGCTTTCATTTTGCACATGGAATTAAGATAACTTTCTGTCTGCAGTGTCCATTGGCTCCTGCTAAACCTTTGCATAGGAGTGATCGCCCTTGGTATCTAGCAGTCCTTTGCAGTAGTCAGACTTCCTATTGCCTTGCTGTGTCCTGTACCTCAGATGGGCCTGTATCATATTTCCTCGTCTTGCTAAAATACGTTTCCTGGTTTTGGGATGCTTTTGATACAACTGATGGTAAGTGCAGTCTTTATCCATTGTCTCCAGTGATCTCAGAGTCCTTGTTGAAAGTTTACCTCCCAAGTGTGTCACTTTTTTTTTCAGTGATGATCCCAGGCTGTTATTGAGTCTGTGTATTGTTGAATGCACTCTTGCCTCAAAGTTTCTGGAATAGTTCACATTCTTAGGTAATGAAACACTGATTGATCTGTTCACTGCCTCACATTTCTGTGTGTTTGTGTTCAGTCGCAATCTTTCTACAACATCACAGGAGAGTTTCATTTTCAGAACTTCTAGCAGGATGTTCTTATCATTTTCTGTCATGTTGAGATGAGTCATTTGATGAGGGCCCAGGTATGCTGATCGCATCCACCAGCTGTTAGTACTTCCTCCCCCACAGACCTTTGAATAATGCTGGCATTTGGAGCAGTCCCCTGAATAACAGCGCAGAGTGGCATCCAATACTTGGGGAAGTTGACATTTAATTTTTTTAACATCACCACTATTGTCCTCCATCATTTGTTTGAAGATTAAACCGCAACGTGCTTTAATGTCTTGGCTGAAAATTTTCTGTTTGAGCCTTTTTCCTTCTCTTGTTCTTATTCCTGGAAACATGTTTTCACTAAATATTGCAGAATTACACCGTTTGAACTGTAAACGACCCAAATGGATGGGATCCGACAGTCTTTCTACTTTCCACATTGGATGCAGAATGGTATAAGCATTTTGGAAGCCAGCAGCAGCCTGTGCATCTCCATCTGTTGTTGCATGTCTGATGAGAATCTCTTGCAGAACAAATTTTTGTCCCATTTCTCTTGCCATTTCATACTCTGAATGTGGTTCAACTGGGGACAGATTTGCATTTGCTCAGAATGCTGAACACCACGCATAACATTAACTTGTCTGACTAGTTTCAGCTTCTCTGTCATGTCCATTTCATTCAGCTCCACAGTTGCTTTGCCTACAAGGTTGGAGGCCCTTTGCATAGATGTTCTGCTAGGTGGCGCAATGTCAGTGGCTGCAAGCAAGTATCTAGTCCTGGTGTTGCCCATTGGTGTATCTTGTAATCCAGCTTGAAACATCATATTTACAGCAGCAGGATTTGGCCCAGGTTTATTTGTTTTTATCTCATCATACAACTTATACTCTGGTGACTTAAAGCTGCAGTTTTTACACATCATAGTATGCTTCCAAGCAAGTCCCCATTTTATTTCATTAGCAATTTGGAACTCTGGTCTACCACATATGTTGACTTGATTGCCATGGCGATGAATGATATCATTCCACATTTCAACATTTTTTTTCATACAGATCATACGTGTCCCATCATGCTCATTCAAATTTGTCTCTTTCAGGTCCAGTTTTGCTTTGGATGATGGTTGTAGAATGTTTGCAGTCCCAGGTGTGCCATTACAGTCTGGTGCCTGAACTGACTTGAGACCCCCATTTGTCGGCTTTGTCACTGCTGTGAGAGAGAACTTGTCTGCATCCATTCTTCTTGTCACTGGAACAGATGCAGCACTGGAACTTGGTAGAGTATTATCAGTCAGATATGTGACTCCTTTGTTATGTGGAATATATCCAGGTTTAAAAAAAGTTGTCTTCCTCTTCTTGTACCCTTTCATGGTTTCAGTTACGATAACTGCATGTAAAATACAAGAATCATCCTCTCTCTCTCACTTATATAGTTAGGAGAAGGCACGCTAGCTTGGTTTCAGAGAACTTCACCAACTCTTCAATACTACTGGAAGCCTGACATCTGAAGACTCCTCCCCTTCATGGGTGGAAATGATGTCATGTACTTGGTTAGACCTAGCTTGCGTATTTAGATGCTACCAGATTTCAGGTGTTACCTTTCATTGACAAGCTTTGGTTTAATTGCTTCACACCTGATAAGGAAAACCATTGATGTTTATGACAAAGGATTGGAGAGACTTTGCCATAGAACAAAATTTGTCAACTTCAGGTTTTAAAATTTCATTAAAATTTAAGTTAAATTTAAATTTTCATATCAAAATATGTATGATTTTTTAAAATTGAATTTTCTAAGAAAGTTAAACAGTCTAGTTTAATTTCTAGTAATTTCCAGATTGGTGTTAGAACTAAAAACTAATTACAGTTTATTTGAAGTGTTTATCTTGATTAGCAAAATCACAATTAAACTTTAAGTTTTGTGCATTTTTGAAATTCGGCCATTTGGAATTGAGTTGTGTCTGTGTTACAGTGGTGTCGGCTAAAAGCCTGTATCTGTCCTATTCATGGATGAAAGTCCTTAAAACTTTGCAGCAGCATTTAAGAGACATTGATTTGATCATGGATGGAAGTTTTATCCATGGAGGTGAAATTGTCTAACCCTGTCAGGAATCGGTTCACAATTAATACTTCCAGTTCAGTACCCACGAATGTAGTTCTAGTCTATTTTTAGAACATTTTTTCCTCTCTCATTTTGGTGGTGATAGAAGAGTTTTATTTATGCATTTTTGGTAGGGATTTAAAGGTAACTGTTTATTCTTCATAATATGAGCTCAGGGTGTTGTTGTATGTGTGTATTTCGGCGACAGTGCACAGTGAGTAATAAGGCCTTGGTGATGCTCCGGAAGTGAAATGTGTGTTCTGTGTACATGGTGATGTGTTGACAGTTCAGCATCTAAAAAAAGAGCAGGTCAACCTTTGACGAGAACTTCACCGTGAAGTCATCTTTGAAGGTAGTTTAGATTAGCATATGATTTGTATTGATTGTCACACAGTGGAAAGGTCAGTACTGAGAAACCAATGTAGATAACATATAGTAAAATTAATTGTGTCCTATGTCCTGTCAGGGAAGCATTGATTCAACTTTAAATTGCTATAATATTTTTATTATTAATGATAGACACATGAGATTTTCACACCTTGTGTATATTGACTGTAGCAATCCGAAAATATAATTAAAATTTTAAAAAATTAATTAATTTTTTTTAAAAATTAATTTTAAAAAATTTAAAAATTAAAAAAAAAAATTCCCTATAAATTCACAGAAATGGTATCTGTTGGAGATGACACTCATTATTATTAGCAGCAATGTATTCCTACACCATATTGAAGTTGCAATGGAGGATTTTTTTGAAAGCCTGTCAGCAAAAATTTCATTGAATTCTGTAATAGCACATAATAGTGTTTGTAAAATATGGACAGGAAATGTAACAGCCAATGGATTATATGGCCTATTGTCATATAAGGATCCCACAACAAACACGTGGAAGAAAAAACATGTTCACAGACTGGCACTGATGGTGAAGTTGAGAAGTCTGACTATACCAAAGGAGCTAGATGCATCCCATTTATGCCATAATAGTCTGTGTGTGAATGTGGATCATCTGGTTCTAGAGCGTCATTCCATTAATAATAATAGACAGTATTGCAAAGGTTATGGTCATTGCATTGGCCATGGTGACTATCCTGACTGCATGTTAAAGTTGAAATTGTAATATGGAATAAATTCAGGTATCATGATATATCCTTTACACCCACCCACATATATATCAATGTATGTCTGGCATGGAAGGAAGGAAGGAAGGATGGATGGATGGATGGATGGATGTATGTATGTGTTGAGTAACAAGGAGAAAGGAAAGAGTGTGGTCTTTATTTTAGTAGACCATGCTGGTATGACAGTGCTTTCTTAAATACATTCTTTCCTTCCTTCCTTCCTTTCGTTCCTTTTATTCATTCATTCATTCATTCATTCATTCAGCTAGTCTAGTAAGTCATGTCTTGTCATGTCATGTTATTTTAATTTTGATTTTTTTAATCTTTATTTATTTTGCTTTTTAATTTCTTTATTTGTGTCTTCATATTCAGAGAAAACTGTTTCGACCTCTCCATAGGTCTCATCAGGTGGTAGTAAGTAACACAACTGCACATAACATGTGTTATGTTACCTACGGATTTCCCCACTACAGTTTTCCCTTCTGTACAATGTGTTATTCATGGTGTATTTGAGCGCTTTCATTTTGCACATGGAATTAAGATAACTTTCTGTCTGCAGTGTCCATTGGCTCCTGCTAAACCTTTGCATAGGAGTGATCGCCCTTGGTATCTAGCAGTCCTTTGCAGTAGTCAGACTTCCTATTGCCTTGCTGTGTCCTGTACCTCAGATGGGCCTGTATCATATTTCCTCGTCTTGCTAAAATACGTTTCCTGGTTTTGGGATGCTTTTGATACAACTGATGGTAAGTGCAGTCTTTATCCATTGTCTCCAGTGATCTCAGAGTCCTTGTTGAAAGTTTACCTCCCAAGTGTGTCACTTTTTTTTTCAGTGATGATCCCAGGCTGTTATTGAGTCTGTGTATTGTTGAAAGCACTCTTGCCTCAAAGTTTCTGGAATAGTTCACATTCTTAGGTAATGAAACACTGATTGATCTGTTCACTGCCTCACATTTCTGTGTGTTTGTGTTCAGTCGCAATCTTTCTACAACATCACAGGAGAGTTTCATTTTCAGAACTTCTAGCAGGATGTTCTTATCATTTTCTGTCATGTTGAGATGAGTCATTTGATGAGGGCCCAGGTATGCTGATCGCATCTACCAGCTGTTAGTACTTCCTTCCCCACAGACCTTTGAATAATGCTGGCATTTGGAGCAGTCCCCTGAATAACAGCGCAGAGTGGCATCCAATACTTGGGGAAGTTGACATTTAATTTTTTTAACATCACCACTATTGTCCTCCATCATTTGTTTGAAGATTAAACCGCAACGTGCTTTAATGTCTTGGCTGAAAATTTTCTGTTTGAGCCTTTTTCTTTCTCTTGTTCTTATTCCTGGAAACATGTTTTCACTAAATATTGCAGAATTACACCGTTTGAACTGTAAACGACCCAAATGGATGGGATCCGACAGTCTTTCTACTTTCCACATTGGATGCAGAATGGTATAAGCATTTTGGAAGCCAGCAGCAGCCTGTGCACCTCCATCTGTTGTTGCATGTCTGATGAGAATCTCTTGCAGAACAAATTTTTGTCCCATTTCTCTTGCCATTTCATACTCTGAATGTGGTTCAACTGGTGACAGATTTGCTGTGCAGTCAACATGGCCTCCTGGACATTTCACATCAAAACCTTTTCCCTTCAGCCATGCTCCAGTCCAACACAGCTTGTTTTCTATTGTAGTTCCCACAATGTATTGCTTCTCTGTAACAGTTTCGCAGGCAATTCCAACAGCTTGTGATGAACTTTGACCAGGTTTCTTTTCATGTCCAAAGCTAATGGCATTGTATCTCGCATCAAAAGCAACATTTATTTGCTCAGGATGCTGAACACCACGCATAACATTAACTTGTCTGACTAGTTTCAGCTTCTCTGTCATGTCCATTTCATTCAGCTCCACAGTTGCTTTGCCTACAAGGTTGGAGGCCCTTTGCATAGATGTTCTGCTAGGTGGCGCAATGTCAGTGGCTGCAAGCAAGTATCTAGCCCTGGTGTTGCCCATTGGTGTATCTTGTAATCCAGCTTGAAACATCATATTTACAGCAGCAGGATTTGGCCCAGGTTTATTTGTTTTTATCTCATCATACAACTTATACTCTGGTGACTTAAAGCTGCAGTTTTTACACATCATAGTATGCTTCCAAGCAAGTCCCCATTTTATTTCATTAGCAATTTGGAACTCTGGTCTACCACATATGTTGACTTGATTGCCATGGCGATGAATGATATCATTCCACATTTCAACATTTTTTTTCATACAGATCATACGTGTCCCATCATGCTCATTCAAATTTGTCTCTTTCAGGTCCAGTTTTGCTTTGGATGATGGTTGTAGAATGTTTGCAGTCCCAGGTGTGCCATTACAGTCTGGTGCCTGAACTGACTTGAGACCCCCATTTGTCGGCTTTGTCACTGCTGTGAGAGAGAACTTGTCTGCATCCATTCTTCTTGTCACTGGAACAGATGCAGCACTGGAACTTGGTAGAGTATTATCAGTCAGATATGTGACTCCTTTGTTATGTGGAATATATCCAGGTTTAAAAAAAGTTGTCTTCCTCTTCTTGTACCCTTTCATGGTTTCAGTTACGATAACTGCATGTAAAATACAAGAATCATCCTTTCTCTCTCACTTATATAGTTAGGAGAAGGCATGCTAGCTTGGTTTCAGAGAACTTCACCAACTCTTCAATACTACTGGAAGCCTGACATCTGAAGACTCCTCCCCTTCATGGGTGGAAATGATGTCATGTACTTGGTTAGACCTAGCTTGCGTATTTAGATGCTACCAGATTTCAGGTGTTACCTTTCATTGACAAGCTTTGGTTTAATTGCTTCACACCTGATAAGGAAAACCATTGATGTTTATGACAAAGGATTGGAGAGACTTTGCCATAGAACAAAATTTGTCAACTTCAGGTTTTAAAATTTCATTAAAATTTAAGTTAAATTTAAATTTTCATATCAAAATATGTATGATTTTTTAAAATTGAATTTTCTAAGAAAGTTAAACAGTCTAGTTTAATTTCTAGTAATTTCCAGATTGGTGTTAGAACTAAAAACTAATTACAGTTTATTTGAAGTGTTTATCTTGATTAGCAAAATCACAATTAAACTTTAAGTTTTGTGCATTTTTGAAATTCGGCCATTTGGAATTGAGTTGTGTCTGTGTTACAGTGGTGTCGGCTAAAAGCCTGTATCTGTCCTATTCATGGATGAAAGTCCTTAAAACTTTGCAGCAGCATTTAAGAGACATTGATTTGATCATGGATGGAAGTTTTATCCATGGAGGTGAAATTGTCTAACCCTGTCAGGAATCGGTTCACAATTAATACTTCCAGTTCAGTACCCACGAATGTAGTTCTAGTCTATTTTTAGAACATTTTTTCCTCTCTCATTTTGGTGGTGATAGAAGAGTTTTATTTATGCATTTTTGGTAGGGATTTAAAGGTAACTGTTTATTCTTCATAATATGAGCTCAGGGTGTTGTTGTATGTGTGTATTTCGGCGACAGTGCACAGTGAGTAATAAGGCCTTGGTGATGCTCCGGAAGTGAAATGTGTGTTCTGTGTACATGGTGATGTGTTGACAGTTCAGCATCTAAAAAAAGAGCAGGTCAACCTTTGACGAGAACTTCACCGTGAAGTCATCTTTGAAGGTAGTTTAGATTAGCATATGATTTGTATTGATTGTCACACAGTGGAAAGGTCAGTACTGAGAAACCAATGTAGATAACATATAGTAAAATTAATTGTGTCCTATGTCCTGTCAGGGAAGCATTGATTCAACTTTAAATTGCTATAATATTTTTATTATTAATGATAGACACATGAGATTTTCACACCTTGTGTATATTGACTGTAGCAATCCGAAAATATAATTAAAATTTTAAAAAATTAATTAATTTTTTTTTAAAATTAATTTTAAAAAATTTAAAAATTAAAAAAAAAAAATCCCTATAAATTCACAGAAATGGTATCTGTTGGAGATGACACTCATTATTATTAGCAGCAATGTATTCCTACACCATATTGAAGTTGCAATGGAGGATTTTTTTGAAAGCCTGTCAGCAAAAATTTCATTGAATTCTGTAATAGCACATAATAGTGTTTGTAAAATATGGACAGGAAATGTAACAGCCAATGGATTATATGGCCTATTGTCATATAAGGATCCCACAACAAACACGTGGAAGAAAAAACATGTTCACAGACTGGCACTGATGGTGAAGTTGAGAAGTCTGACTATACCAAAGGAGCTAGATGCATCCCATTTATGCCATAATAGTCTGTGTGTGAATGTGGATCATCTGGTTCTAGAGCGTCATTCCATTAATAATAATAGACAGTATTGCAAAGGTTATGGTCATTGCATTGGCCATGGTGACTATCCTGACTGCATGTTAAAGTTGAAATTGTAATATGGAATAAATTCAGGTATCATGATATATCCTTTACACCCACCCACATCCATATCAATGTATGTCTGGCATGGAAGGAAGGAAGGAAGGATGGATGGATGGATGGATGTATGTATGTGTTGAGTAACAAGGAGAAAGGAAAGAGTGTGGTCTTTATTTTAGTAGACCATGCTGGTATGACAGTGCTTTCTTAAATACATTCTTTCCTTCCTTCCTTCCTTCTTTCGTTCCTTTTATTCATTCATTCATTCATTCATTCATTCATTCAGCTAGTCTAGTAAGTCCTGTCTTGTCATGTCATGTTATTTTAATTTTGATTTTTTTAATCTTTATTTATTTTGCTTTTTAATTTCTTTATTTGTGTCTTCATATTCAGAGAAAACTGTTTCGACCTCTCCATAGGTCTCATCAGGTGGTAGTAAGTAACACAACTGCACATAACATGCGTTGTGTTACCTACGGATTTCCCCACTACAGTTTTCCCTTCTGTACAATGTGTTATTCATGGTGTATTTGAGCGCTTTCATTTTGCACATGGAATTAAGATAACTTTCTGTCTGCAGTGTCCATTGGCTCCTGCTAAACCTTTGCATAGGAGTGATCGCCCTTGGTATCTAGCAGTCCTTTGCAGTAGTCAGACTTCCTATTGCCTTGCTGTGTCCTGTACCTCAGATGGGCCTGTATCATATTTCCTCGTCTTGCTAAAATACGTTTCCTGGTTTTGGGATGCTTTTGATACAACTGATGGTAAGTGCAGTCTTTATCCATTGTCTCCAGTGATCTCAGAGTCCTTGTTGAAAGTTTACCTCCCAAGTGTGTCACTTTTTTTTTCAGTGATGATCCCAGGCTGTTATTGAGTCTGTGTATTGTTGAATGCACTCTTGCCTCAAAGTTTCTGGAATAGTTCACATTCTTAGGTAATGAAACACTGATTGATCTGTTCACTGCCTCACATTTCTGTGTGTTTGTGTTCAGTCGCAATCTTTCTACAACATCACAGGAGAGTTTCATTTTCAGAACTTCTAGCAGGATGTTCTTATCATTTTCTGTCATGTTGAGATGAGTCATTTGATGAGGGCCCAGGTATGCTGATCGCATCCACCAGCTGTTAGTACTTCCTCCCCCACAGACCTTTGAATAATGCTGGCATTTGGAGCAGTCCCCTGAATAACAGCGCAGAGTGGCATCCAATACTTGGGGAAGTTGACATTTAATTTTTTTAACATCACCACTATTGTCCTCCATCATTTGTTTGAAGATTAAACCGCAACGTGCTTTAATGTCTTGGCTGAAAATTTTCTGTTTGAGCCTTTTTCTTTCTCTTGTTCTTATTCCTGGAAACATGTTTTCACTAAATATTGCAGAATTACACCGTTTGAACTGTAAACGACCCAAATGGATGGGATCCGACAGTCTTTCTACTTTCCACATTGGATGCAGAATGGTATAAGCATTTTGGAAGCCAGCAGCAGCCTGTGCATCTCCATCTGTTGTTGCATGTCTGATGAGAATCTCTTGCAGAACAAATTTTTGTCCCATTTCTCTTGCCATTTCATACTCTGAATGTGGTTCAACTGGTGACAGATTTGCTGTGCAGTCAACATGGCCTCCTGGACATTTCACATCAAAACCTTTTCCCTTCAGCCATGCTCCAGTCCAACACAGCTTGTTTTCTATTGTAGTTCCCACAATGTATTGCTTCTCTGTAACAGTTTCGCAGGCAATTCCAACAGCTTGTGATGAACTTTGACCAGGTTTCTTTTCATGTCCAAAGCTAATGGCATTGTATCTCGCATCAAAAGCAACATTTATTTGCTCAGGATGCTGAACACCACGCATAACATTAACTTGTCTGACTAGTTTCAGCTTCTCTGTCATGTCCATTTCATTCAGCTCCACAGTTGCTTTGCCTACAAGGTTGGAGGCCCTTTGCATAGATGTTCTGCTAGGTGGCGCAATGTCAGTGGCTGCAAGCAAGTATCTAGCCCTGGTGTTGCCCATTGGTGTATCTTGTAATCCAGCTTGAAACATCATATTTACAGCAGCAGGATTTGGCCCAGGTTTATTTGTTTTTATCTCATCATACAACTTATACTCTGGTGACTTAAAGCTGCAGTTTTTACACATCATAGTATGCTTCCAAGCAAGTCCCCATTTTATTTCATTAGCAATTTGGAACTCTGGTCTACCACATATGTTGACTTGATTGCCATGGCGATGAATGATATCATTCCACATTTCAACATTTTTTTTCATACAGATCATACGTGTCCCATCATGCTCATTCAAATTTGTCTCTTTCAGGTCCAGTTTTGCTTTGGATGATGGTTGTAGAATGTTTGCAGTCCCAGGTGTGCCATTACAGTCTGGTGCCTGAACTGACTTGAGACCCCCATTTGTCGGCTTTGTCACTGCTGTGAGAGAGAACTTGTCTGCATCCATTCTTCTTGTCACTGGAACAGATGCAGCACTGGAACTTGGTAGAGTATTATCAGTCAGATATGTGACTCCTTTGTTATGTGGAATATATCCAGGTTTAAAAAAAGTTGTCTTCCTCTTCTTGTACCCTTTCATGGTTTCAGTTACGATAACTGCATGTAAAATACAAGAATCATCCTCTCTCTCTCACTTATATAGTTAGGAGAAGGCATGCTAGCTTGGTTTCAGAGAACTTCACCAACTCTTCAATACTACTGGAAGCCTGACATCTGAAGACTCCTCCCCTTCATGGGTGGAAATGATGTCATGTACTTGGTTAGACCTAGCTTGCGTATTTAGATGCTACCAGATTTCAGGTGTTACCTTTCATTGACAAGCTTTGGTTTAATTGCTTCACACCTGATAAGGAAAACCATTGATGTTTATGACAAAGGATTGGAGAGACTTTGCCATAGAACAAAATTTGTCAACTTCAGGTTTTAAAATTTCATTAAAATTTAAGTTAAATTTAAATTTTCATATCAAAATATGTATGATTTTTTAAAATTGAATTTTCTAAGAAAGTTAAACAGTCTAGTTTAATTTCTAGTAATTTCCAGATTGGTGTTAGAACTAAAAACTAATTACAGTTTATTTGAAGTGTTTATCTTGATTAGCAAAATCACAATTAAACTTTAAGTTTTGTGCATTTTTGAAATTCGGCCATTTGGAATTGAGTTGTGTCTGTGTTACAGTGGTGTCGGCTAAAAGCCTGTATCTGTCCTATTCATGGATGAAAGTCCTTAAAACTTTGCAGCAGCATTTAAGAGACATTGATTTGATCATGGATGGAAGTTTTATCCATGGAGGTGAAATTGTCTAACCCTGTCAGGAATCGGTTCACAATTAATACTTCCAGTTCAGTACCCACGAATGTAGTTCTAGTCTATTTTTAGAACATTTTTTCCTCTCTCATTTTGGTGGTGATAGAAGAGTTTTATTTATGCATTTTTGGTAGGGATTTAAAGGTAACTGTTTATTCTTCATAATATGAGCTCAGGGTGTTGTTGTATGTGTGTATTTCGGCGACAGTGCACAGTGAGTAATAAGGCCTTGGTGATGCTCCGGAAGTGAAATGTGTGTTCTGTGTACATGGTGATGTGTTGACAGTTCAGCATCTAAAAAAAGAGCAGGTCAACCTTTGACGAGAACTTCACCGTGAAGTCATCTTTGAAGGTAGTTTAGATTAGCATATGATTTGTATTGATTGTCACACAGTGGAAAGGTCAGTACTGAGAAACCAATGTAGATAACATATAGTAAAATTAATTGTGTCCTATGTCCTGTCAGGGAAGCATTGATTCAACTTTAAATTGCTATAATATTTTTATTATTAATGATAGACACATGAGATTTTCACACCTTGTGTATATTGACTGTAGCAATCCGAAAATATAATTAAAATTTTAAAAAATTAATTAATTTTTTTTTTAAATTAATTTTAAAAAATTTAAAAATTAAAAAAAAAAATTCCCTATAAATTCACAGAAATGGTATCTGTTGGAGATGACACTAATTATTATTAGCAGCAATGTATTCCTACAACATATTGAAGTTGCAATGGAGGATTTTTTTGAAAGCCTGTCAGCAAAAATTTCATTGAATTCTGTAATAGCACATAATAGTGTTTGTAAAATATGGACAGGAAATGTAACAGCCAATGGATTATATGGCCTATTGTCATATAAGGATCCCACAACAAACACGTGGAAGAAAAAACATGTTCACAGACTGGCACTGATGGTGAAGTTGAGAAGTCTGACTATACCAAAGGAGCTAGATGCATCCCATTTATGCCATAATAGTCTGTGTGTGAATGTGGATCATCTGGTTCTAGAGCGTCATTCCATTAATAATAATAGACAGTATTGCAAAGGTTATGGTCATTGCATTGGCCATGGTGACTATCCTGACTGCATGTTAAAGTTGAAATTGTAATATGGAATAAATTCAGGTATCATGATATATCCTTTACACCCACCCACATCCATATCAATGTATGTCTGGCATGGAAGGAAGGAAGGAAGGATGGATGGATGGATGGATGGATGTATGTATGTGTTGAGTAACAAGGAGAAAGGAAAGAGTGTGGTCTTTATTTTAGTAGACCATGCTGGTATGACAGTGCTTTCTTAAATACATTCTTTCCTTCCTTCCTTCCTTCTTTCGTTCCTTTTATTCATTCATTCATTCATTCATTCATTCATTCATTCATTCATTCATTCATTCATTCATTCATTCATTCATTCAGCTAGTCTAGTAAGTCCTGTCTTGTCATGTCATGTTATTTTAATTTTGATTTTTTTAATCTTTATTTATTTTGCTTTTTAATTTCTTTATTTGTGTCTTCATATTCAGAGAAAACTGTTTTGACCTCTCCATAGGTCTCATCAGGTGGTAGTAAGTAACACAACTGCACATAACATGCGTTGTGTTACCTACGGATTTCCCCACTACAGTTTTCCCTTCTGTACAATGTGTTATTCATGGTGTATTTGAGCGCTTTCATTTTGCACATGGAATTAAGATAACTTTCTGTCTGCAGTGTCCATTGGCTCCTGCTAAACCTTTGCATAGGAGTGATCGCCCTTGGTATCTAGCAGTCCTTTGCAGTAGTCAGACTTCCTATTGCCTTGCTGTGTCCTGTACCTCAGATGGGCCTGTATCATATTTCCTCGTCTTGCTAAAATACGTTTCCTGGTTTTGGGATGCTTTTGATACAACTGATGGTAAGTGCAGTCTTTATCCATTGTCTCCAGTGATCTCAGAGTCCTTGTTGAAAGTTTACCTCCCAAGTGTGTCACTTTTTTTTTCAGTGATGATCCCAGGCTGTTATTGAGTCTGTGTATTGTTGAATGCACTCTTGCCTCAAAGTTTCTGGAATAGTTCACATTCTTAGGTAATGAAACACTGATTGATCTGTTCACTGCCTCACATTTCTGTGTGTTTGTGTTCAGTCGCAATCTTTCTACAACATCACAGGAGAGTTTCATTTTCAGAACTTCTAGCAGGATGTTCTTATCATTTTCTGTCATGTTGAGATGAGTCATTTGATGAGGGCCCAGGTATGCTGATCGCATCCACCAGCTGTTAGTACTTCCTCCCCCACAGACCTTTGAATAATGCTGGCATTTGGAGCAGTCCCCTGAATAACAGCGCAGAGTGGCATCCAATACTTGGGGAAGTTGACATTTAATTTTTTTAACATCACCACTATTGTCCTCCATCATTTGTTTGAAGATTAAACCGCAACGTGCTTTAATGTCTTGGCTGAAAATTTTCTGTTTGAGCCTTTTTCCTTCTCTTGTTCTTATTCCTGGAAACATGTTTTCACTAAATATTGCAGAATTACACCGTTTGAACTGTAAACGACCCAGATGGATGGGATCCGACAGTCTTTCTACTTTCCACATTGGATGCAGAATGGTATAAGCATTTTGGAAGCCAGCAGCAGCCTGTGCATCTCCATCTGTTGTTGCATGTCTGATGAGAATCTCTTGCAGAACAAATTTTTGTCCCATTTCTCTTGCCATTTCATACTCTGAATGTGGTTCAACTGGTGACAGATTTGCATTTGCTCAGGATGCTGAACACCACGCATAACATTAACTTGTCTGACTAGTTTCAGCTTCTCTGTCATGTCCATTTCATTCAGCTCCACAGTTGCTTTGCCTACAAGGTTGGAGGCCCTTTGCATAGATCTTCTGCTAGGTGGCGCAATGTCAGTGGCTGCAAGCAAGTATCTAGTCCTGGTGTTGCCCATTGGTGTATCTTGTAATCCAGCTTGAAACATCATATTTACAGCAGCAGGATTTGGCCCAGGTTTATTTGTTTTTATCTCATCATACAACTTATACTCTGGTGACTTAAAGCTGCAGTTTTTACACATCATAGTATGCTTCCGAGCAAGTCCCCATTTTATTTCATTAGCAATTTGGAACTCTGGTCTACCACATATGTTGACTTGATTGCCATGGCGATGAATGATATCATTCCACATTTCAACATTTTTTTTCATACAGATCATACGTGTCCCATCATGCTCATTCAAATTTGTCTCTTTCAGGTCCAGTTTTGCTTTGGATGATGGTTGTAGAATGTTTGCAGTCCCAGGTGTGCCATTACAGTCTGGTGCCTGAACTGACTTGAGACCCCCATTTGTCGGCTTTGTCACTGCTGTGAGAGAGAACTTGTCTGCATCCATTCTTCTTGTCACTGGAACAGATGCAGCACTGGAACTTGGTAGAGTATTATCAGTCAGATATGTGACTCCTTTGTTATGTGGAATATATCCAGGTTTAAAAAAAGTTGTCTTCCTCTTCTTGTACCCTTTCATGGTTTCAGTTACGATAACTGCATGTAAAATACAAGAATCATCCTCTCTCTCTCACTTATATAGTTAGGAGAAGGCATGCTAGCTTGGTTTCAGAGAACTTCACCAACTCTTCAATACTACTGGAAGCCTGACATCTGAAGACTCCTCCCCTTCATGGGTGGAAATGATGTCATGTACTTGGTTAGACCTAGCTTGCGTATTTAGATGCTACCAGATTTCAGGTGTTACCTTTCATTGACAAGCTTTGGTTTAATTGCTTCACACCTGATAAGGAAAACCATTGATGTTTATGACAAAGGATTGGAGAGACTTTGCCATAGAACAAAATTTGTCAACTTCAGGATTTAAAATTTCATTAAAATTTAAGTTAAATTTAAATTTTCATATCAAAATATGTATGATTTTTTAAAATTGAATTTTCTAAGAAAGTTAAACAGTCTAGTTTAATTTCTAGTAATTTCCAGATTGGTGTTAGAACTAAAAACTAATTACAGTTTATTTGAAGTGTTTATCTTGATTAGCAAAATCACAATTAAACTTTAAGTTTTGTGCATTTTTGAAATTCGGCCATTTGGAATTGAGTTGTGTCTGTGTTAAAGTGGTGTCAGCTAAAAGCCTGTATCTGTCCTATTCATGGATGAAAGTCCTTAAAACTTTGCAGCAGCATTTAAGAGACATTGATTTGATCATGGATGGAAGTTTTATCCATGGAGGTGAAATTGTCTAACCCTGTCAGGAATCGGTTCACAATTAATACTTCCAGTTCAGTACCCACGAATGTAGTTCTAGTCTATTTTTAGAACATTTTTTCCTCTCTCATTTTGGTGGTGATAGAAGAGTTTTATTTATGCATTTTTGGTAGGGATTTAAAGGTAACTGTTTATTCTTCATAATATGAGCTCAGGGTGTTGTTGTATGTGTGTATTTCGGCGACAGTGCACAGTGAGTAATAAGGCCTTGGTGATGCTCCGGAAGTGAAATGTGTGTTCTGTGTACATGGTGATGTGTTGACAGTTCAGCATCTAAAAAAAGAGCAGGTCAACCTTTGACGAGAACTTCACCGTGAAGTCATCTTTGAAGGTAGTTTAGATTAGCATATGATTTGTATTGATTGTCACACAGTGGAAAGGTCAGTACTGAGAAACCAATGTAGATAACATATAGTAAAATTAATTGTGTCCTATGTCCTGTCAGGGAAGCATTGATTCAACTTTAAATTGCTATAATATTTTTATTATTAATGATAGACACATGAGATTTTCACACCTTGTGTATATTGACTGTAGCAATCCGAAAATATAATTAAAATTTTAAAAAATTAATTAATTTTTTTTTAAAATTAATTTTAAAAAATTTAAAAATTAAAAAAAAAAATTCCCTATAAATTCACAGAAATGGTATCTGTTGGAGATGACACTCATTATTATTAGCAGCAATGTATTCCTACACCATATTGAAGTTGCAATGGAGGATTTTTTTGAAAGCCTGTCAGCAAAAATTTCATTGAATTCTGTAATAGCACATAATAGTGTTTGTAAAATATGGACAGGAAATGTAACAGCCAATGGATTATATGGCCTATTGTCATATAAGGATCCCACAACAAACACGTGGAAGAAAAAACATGTTCACAGACTGGCACTGATGGTGAAGTTGAGAAGTCTGACTATACCAAAGGAGCTAGATGCATCCCATTTATGCCATAATAGTCTGTGTGTGAATGTGGATCATCTGGTTCTAGAGCGTCATTCCATTAATAATAATAGACAGTATTGCAAAGGTTATGGTCATTGCATTGGCCATGGTGACTATCCTGACTGCATGTTAAAGTTGAAATTGTAATATGGAATAAATTCAGGTATCATGATATATCCTTTACACCCACCCACATCCATATCAATGTATGTCTGGCATGGAAGGAAGGAAGGAAGGATGGATGGATGGATGGATGGATGTATGTATGTGTTGAGTAACAAGGAGAAAGGAAAGAGTGTGGTCTTTATTTTAGTAGACCATGCTGGTATGACAGTGCTTTCTTAAATACATTCTTTCCTTCCTTCCTTCCTTCTTTCGTTCCTTTTATTCATTCATTCATTCATTCATTCATTCATTCAGCTAGTCTAGTAAGTCATGTCTTGTCATGTCATGTTATTTTAATTTTGATTTTTTTAATCTTTATTTATTTTGCTTTTTAATTTCTTTATTTGTGTCTTCATATTCAGAGAAAACTGTTTCGACCTCTCCATAGGTCTCATCAGGTGGTAGTAAGTAACACAACTGCACATAACATGTGTTATGTTACCTACGGATTTCCCCACTACAGTTTTCCCTTCTGTACAATGTGTTATTCATGGTGTATTTGAGCGCTTTCATTTTGCACATGGAATTAAGATAACTTTCTGTCTGCAGTGTCCATTGGCTCCTGCTAAACCTTTGCATAGGAGTGATCGCCCTTGGTATCTAGCAGTCCTTTGCAGTAGTCAGACTTCCTATTGCCTTGCTGTGTCCTGTACCTCAGATGGGCCTGTATCATATTTCCTCGTCTTGCTAAAATACGTTTCCTGGTTTTGGGATGCTTTTGATACAACTGATGGTAAGTGCAGTCTTTATCCATTGTCTCCAGTGATCTCAGAGTCCTTGTTGAAAGTTTACCTCCCAAGTGTGTCACTTTTTTTTTCAGTGATGATCCCAGGCTGTTATTGAGTCTGTGTATTGTTGAAAGCACTCTTGCCTCAAAGTTTCTGGAATAGTTCACATTCTTAGGTAATGAAACACTGATTGATCTGTTCACTGCCTCACATTTCTGTGTGTTTGTGTTCAGTCGCAATCTTTCTACAACATCACAGGAGAGTTTCATTTTCAGAACTTCTAGCAGGATGTTCTTATCATTTTCTGTCATGTTGAGATGAGTCATTTGATGAGGGCCCAGGTATGCTGATCGCATCCACCAGCTGTTAGTACTTCCTCCCCCACAGACCTTTGAATAATGCTGGCATTTGGAGCAGTCCCCTGAATAACAGCGCAGAGTGGCATCCAATACTTGGGGAAGTTGACATTTAATTTTTTTAACATCACCACTATTGTCCTCCATCATTTGTTTGAAGATTAAACCGCAACGTGCTTTAATGTCTTGGCTGAAAATTTTCTGTTTGAGCCTTTTTCCTTCTCTTGTTCTTATTCCTGGAAACATGTTTTCACTAAATATTGCAGAATTACACCGTTTGAACTGTAAACGACCCAAATGGATGGGATCCGACAGTCTTTCTACTTTCCACATTGGATGCAGAATGGTATAAGCATTTTGGAAGCCAGCAGCAGCCTGTGCACCTCCATCTGTTGTTGCATGTCTGATGAGAATCTCTTGCAGAACAAATTTTTGTCCCATTTCTCTTGCCATTTCATACTCTGAATGTGGTTCAACTGGTGACAGATTTGCTGTGCAGTCAACATGGCCTCCTGGACATTTCACATCAAAACCTTTTCCCTTCAGCCATGCTCCAGTCCAACACAGCTTGTTTTCTATTGTAGTTCCCACAATGTATTGCTTCTCTGTAACAGTTTCGCAGGCAATTCCAACAGCTTGTGATGAACTTTGACCAGGTTTCTTTTCATGTCCAAAGCTAATGGCATTGTATCTCGCATCAAAAGCAACATTTATTTGCTCAGGATGCTGAACACCACGCATAACATTAACTTGTCTGACTAGTTTCAGCTTCTCTGTCATGTCCATTTCATTCAGCTCCACAGTTGCTTTGCCTACAAGGTTGGAGGCCCTTTGCATAGATGTTCTGCTAGGTGGCGCAATGTCAGTGGCTGCAAGCAAGTATCTAGCCCTGGTGTTGCCCATTGGTGTATCTTGTAATCCAGCTTGAAACATCATATTTACAGCAGCAGGATTTGGCCCAGGTTTATTTGTTTTTATCTCATCATACAACTTATACTCTGGTGACTTAAAGCTGCAGTTTTTACACATCATAGTATGCTTCCAAGCAAGTCCCCATTTTATTTCATTAGCAATTTGGAACTCTGGTCTACCACATATGTTGACTTGATTGCCATGGCGATGAATGATATCATTCCACATTTCAACATTTTTTTTCATACAGATCATACGTGTCCCATCATGCTCATTCAAATTTGTCTCTTTCAGGTCCAGTTTTGCTTTGGATGATGGTTGTAGAATGTTTGCAGTCCCAGGTGTGCCATTACAGTCTGGTGCCTGAACTGACTTGAGACCCCCATTTGTCGGCTTTGTCACTGCTGTGAGAGAGAACTTGTCTGCATCCATTCTTCTTGTCACTGGAACAGATGCAGCACTGGAACTTGGTAGAGTATTATCAGTCAGATATGTGACTCCTTTGTTATGTGGAATATATCCAGGTTTAAAAAAAGTTGTCTTCCTCTTCTTGTACCCTTTCATGGTTTCAGTTACGATAACTGCATGTAAAATACAAGAATCATCCTCTCTCTCTCACTTATATAGTTAGGAGAAGGCATGCTAGCTTGGTTTCAGAGAACTTCACCAACTCTTCAATACTACTGGAAGCCTGACATCTGAAGACTCCTCCCCTTCATGGGTGGAAATGATGTCATGTACTTGGTTAGACCTAGCTTGCGTATTTAGATGCTACCAGATTTCAGGTGTTACCTTTCATTGACAAGCTTTGGTTTAATTGCTTCACACCTGATAAGGAAAACCATTGATGTTTATGACAAAGGATTGGAGAGACTTTGCCATAGAACAAAATTTGTCAACTTCAGGTTTTAAAATTTCATTAAAATTTAAGTTAAATTTAAATTTTCATATCAAAATATGTATGATTTTTTAAAATTGAATTTTCTAAGAAAGTTAAACAGTCTAGTTTAATTTCTAGTAATTTCCAGATTGGTGTTAGAACTAAAACCTAATTACAGTTTATTTGAAGTGTTTATCTTGATTAGCAAAATCACAATTAAACTTTAAGTTTTGTGCAGTTTTGAAATTCGGCCATTTGGAATTGAGTTGTGTCTGTGTTACAGTGGTGTCGGCTAAAAGCCTGTATCTGTCCTATTCATGGATGAAAGTCCTTAAAACTTTGCAGCAGCATTTAAGAGACATTGATTTGATCATGGATGGAAGTTTTATCCATGGAGGTGAAATTGTCTAACCCTGTCAGGAATCGGTTCACAATTAATACTTCCAGTTCAGTACCCACGAATGTAGTTCTAGTCTATTTTTAGAACATTTTTTCCTCTCTCATTTTGGTGGTGATAGAAGAGTTTTATTTATGCATTTTTGGTAGGGATTTAAAGGTAACTGTTTATTCTTCATAATATGAGCTCAGGGTGTTGTTGTATGTGTGTATTTCGGCGACAGTGCACAGTGAGTAATAAGGCCTTGGTGATGCTCCGGAAGTGAAATGTGTGTTCTGTGTACATGGTGATGTGTTGACAGTTCAGCATCTAAAAAAAGAGCAGGTCAACCTTTGACGAGAACTTCACCGTGAAGTCATCTTTGAAGGTAGTTTAGATTAGCATATGATTTGTATTGATTGTCACACAGTGGAAAGGTCAGTACTGAGAAACCAATGTAGATAACATATAGTAAAATTAATTGTGTCCTATGTCCTGTCAGGGAAGCATTGATTCAACTTTAAATTGCTATAATATTTTTATTATTAATGATAGACACATGAGATTTTCACACCTTGTGTATATTGACTGTAGCAATCCGAAAATATAATTAAAATTTTAAAAAATTAATTAATTTTTTTTTAAAATTAATTTTAAAAAATTTAAAAATTAAAAAAAAAAATTCCCTATAAATTCACAGAAATGGTATCTGTTGGAGATGACACTCATTATTATTAGCAGCAATGTATTCCTACACCATATTGAAGTTGCAATGGAGGATTTTTTTGAAAGCCTGTCAGCAAAAATTTCATTGAATTCTGTAATAGCACATAATAGTGTTTGTAAAATATGGACAGGAAATGTAACAGCCAATGGATTATATGGCCTATTGTCATATAAGGATCCCACAACAAACACGTGGAAGAAAAAACATGTTCACAGACTGGCACTGATGGTGAAGTTGAGAAGTCTGACTATACCAAAGGAGCTAGATGCATCCCATTTATGCCATAATAGTCTGTGTGTGAATGTGGATCATCTGGTTCTAGAGCGTCATTCCATTAATAATAATAGACAGTATTGCAAAGGTTATGGTCATTGCATTGGCCATGGTGACTATCCTGACTGCATGTTAAAGTTGAAATTGTAATATGGAATAAATTCAGGTATCATGATATATCCTTTACACCCACCCACATCCATATCAATGTATGTCTGGCATGGAAGGAAGGAAGGAAGGATGGATGGATGGATGGATGGATGTATGTATGTGTTGAGTAACAAGGAGAAAGGAAAGAGTGTGGTCTTTATTTTAGTAGACCATGCTGGTATGACAGTGCTTTCTTAAATACATTCTTTTCTTCCTTCCTTCCTTCTTTCGTTCCTTTTATTCATTCATTCATTCATTCATTCATTCATTCAGCTAGTCTAGTAAGTCCTGTCTTGTCATGTCATGTTATTTTAATTTTGATTTTTTTAATCTTTATTTATTTTGCTTTTTAATTTCTTTATTTGTGTCTTCATATTCAGAGAAAACTGTTTCGACCTCTCCATAGGTCTCATCAGGTGGTAGTAAGTAACACAACTGCACATAACATGCGTTGTGTTACCTACGGATTTCCCCACTACAGTTTTCCCTTCTGTACAATGTGTTATTCATGGTGTATTTGAGCGCTTTCATTTTGCACATGGAATTAAGATAACTTTCTGTCTGCAGTGTCCATTGGCTCCTGCTAAACCTTTGCATAGGAGTGATCGCCCTTGGTATCTAGCAGTCCTTTGCAGTAGTCAGACTTCCTATTGCCTTGCTGTGTCCTGTACCTCAGATGGGCCTGTATCATATTTCCTCGTCTTGCTAAAATACGTTTCCTGGTTTTGGGATGCTTTTGATACAACTGATGGTAAGTGCAGTCTTTATCCATTGTCTCCAGTGATCTCAGAGTCCTTGTTGAAAGTTTACCTCCCAAGTGTGTCACTTTTTTTTTCAGTGATGATCCCAGGCTGTTATTGAGTCTGTGTATTGTTGAATGCACTCTTGCCTCAAAGTTTCTGGAATAGTTCACATTCTTAGGTAATGAAACACTGATTGATCTGTTCACTGCCTCACATTTCTGTGTGTTTGTGTTCAGTCGCAATCTTTCTACAACATCACAGGAGAGTTTCATTTTCAGAACTTCTAGCAGGATGTTCTTATCATTTTCTGTCATGTTGAGATGAGTCATTTGATGAGGGCCCAGGTATGCTGATCGCATCCACCAGCTGTTAGTACTTCCTCCCCCACAGACCTTTGAATAATGCTGGCATTTGGAGCAGTCCCCTGAATAACAGCGCAGAGTGGCATCCAATACTTGGGGAAGTTGACATTTAATTTTTTTAACATCACCACTATTGTCCTCCATCATTTGTTTGAAGATTAAACCGCAACGTGCTTTAATGTCTTGGCTGAAAATTTTCTGTTTGAGCCTTTTTCTTTCTCTTGTTCTTATTCCTGGAAACATGTTTTCACTAAATATTGCAGAATTACACCGTTTGAACTGTAAACGACCCAAATGGATGGGATCCGACAGTCTTTCTACTTTCCACATTGGATGCAGAATGGTATAAGCATTTTGGAAGCCAGCAGCAGCCTGTGCACCTCCATCTGTTGTTGCATGTCTGATGAGAATCTCTTGCAGAACAAATTTTTGTCCCATTTCTCTTGCCATTTCATACTCTGAATGTGGTTCAACTGGTGACAGATTTGCTGTGCAGTCAACATGGCCTCCTGGACATTTCACATCAAAACCTTTTCCCTTCAGCCATGCTCCAGTCCAACACAGCTTGTTTTCTATTGTAGTTCCCACAATGTATTGCTTCTCTGTAACAGTTTCGCAGGCAATTCCAACAGCTTGTGATGAACTTTGACCAGGTTTCTTTTCATGTCCAAAGCTAATGGCATTGTATCTCGCATCAAAAGCAACATTTATTTGCTCAGGGTGCTGAACACCACGCATAACATTAACTTGTCTGACTAGTTTCAGCTTCTCTGTCATGTCCATTTCATTCAGCTCCACAGTTGCTTTGCCTACAAGGTTGGAGGCCCTTTGCATAGATGTTCTGCTAGGTGGCGCAATGTCAGTGGCTGCAAGCAAGTATCTAGCCCTGGTGTTGCCCATTGGTGTATCTTGTAATCCAGCTTGAAACATCATATTTACAGCAGCAGGATTTGGCCCAGGTTTATTTGTTTTTATCTCATCATACAACTTATACTCTGGTGACTTAAAGCTGCAGTTTTTACACATCATAGTATGCTTCCAAGCAAGTCCCCATTTTATTTCATTAGCAATTTGGAACTCTGGTCTACCACATATGTTGACTTGATTGCCATGGCGATGAATGATATCATTCCACATTTCAACATTTTTTTTCATACAGATCATACGTGTCCCATCATGCTCATTCAAATTTGTCTCTTTCAGGTCCAGTTTTGCTTTGGATGATGGTTGTAGAATGTTTGCAGTCCCAGGTGTGCCATTACAGTCTGGTGCCTGAACTGACTTGAGACCCCCATTTGTCGGCTTTGTCACTGCTGTGAGAGAGAACTTGTCTGCATCCATTCTTCTTGTCACTGGAACAGATGCAGCACTGGAACTTGGTAGAGTATTATCAGTCAGATATGTGACTCCTTTGTTATGTGGAATATATCCAGGTTTAAAAAAAGTTGTCTTCCTCTTCTTGTACCCTTTCATGGTTTCAGTTACGATAACTGCATGTAAAATACAAGAATCATCCTTTCTCTCTCACTTATATAGTTAGGAGAAGGCATGCTAGCTTGGTTTCAGAGAACTTCACCAACTCTTCAATACTACTGGAAGCCTGACATCTGAAGACTCCTCCCCTTCATGGGTGGAAATGATGTCATGTACTTGGTTAGACCTAGCTTGCGTATTTAGATGCTACCAGATTTCAGGTGTTACCTTTCATTGACAAGCTTTGGTTTAATTGCTTCACACCTGATAAGGAAAACCATTGATGTTTATGACAAAGGATTGGAGAGACTTTGCCATAGAACAAAATTTGTCAACTTCAGGTTTTAAAATTTCATTAAAATTTAAGTTAAATTTAAATTTTCATATCAAAATATGTATGATTTTTTAAAATTGAATTTTCTAAGAAAGTTAAACAGTCTAGTTTAATTTCTAGTAATTTCCAGATTGGTGTTAGAACTAAAACCTAATTACAGTTTATTTGAAGTGTTTATCTTGATTAGCAAAATCACAATTAAACTTTAAGTTTTGTGCAGTTTTGAAATTCGGCCATTTGGAATTGAGTTGTGTCTGTGTTACAGTGGTGTCGGCTAAAAGCCTGTATCTGTCCTATTCATGGATGAAAGTCCTTAAAACTTTGCAGCAGCATTTAAGAGACATTGATTTGATCATGGATGGAAGTTTTATCCATGGAGGTGAAATTGTCTAACCCTGTCAGGAATCGGTTCACAATTAATACTTCCAGTTCAGTACCCACGAATGTAGTTCTAGTCTATTTTTAGAACATTTTTTCCTCTCTCATTTTGGTGGTGATAGAAGAGTTTTATTTATGCATTTTTGGTAGGGATTTAAAGGTAACTGTTTATTCTTCATAATATGAGCTCAGGGTGTTGTTGTATGTGTGTATTTCGGCGACAGTGCACAGTGAGTAATAAGGCCTTGGTGATGCTCCGGAAGTGAAATGTGTGTTCTGTGTACATGGTGATGTGTTGACAGTTCAGCATCTAAAAAAAGAGCAGGTCAACCTTTGACGAGAACTTCACCGTGAAGTCATCTTTGAAGGTAGTTTAGATTAGCATATGATTTGTATTGATTGTCACACAGTGGAAAGGTCAGTACTGAGAAACCAATGTAGATAACATATAGTAAAATTAATTGTGTCCTATGTCCTGTCAGGGAAGCATTGATTCAACTTTAAATTGCTATAATATTTTTATTATTAATGATAGACACATGAGATTTTCACACCTTGTGTATATTGACTGTAGCAATCCGAAAATATAATTAAAATTTTAAAAAATTAATTAATTTTTTTTTAAAATTAATTTTAAAAAATTTAAAAATTAAAAAAAAAAAATCCCTATAAATTCACAGAAATGGTATCTGTTGGAGATGACACTCATTATTATTAGCAGCAATGTATTCCTACACCATATTGAAGTTGCAATGGAGGATTTTTTTGAAAGCCTGTCAGCAAAAATTTCATTGAATTCTGTAATAGCACATAATAGTGTTTGTAAAATATGGACAGGAAATGTAACAGCCAATGGATTATATGGCCTATTGTCATATAAGGATCCCACAACAAACACGTGGAAGAAAAAACATGTTCACAGACTGGCACTGATGGTGAAGTTGAGAAGTCTGACTATACCAAAGGAGCTAGATGCATCCCATTTATGCCATAATAGTCTGTGTGTGAATGTGGATCATCTGGTTCTAGAGCGTCATTCCATTAATAATAATAGACAGTATTGCAAAGGTTATGGTCATTGCATTGGCTATGGTGACTATCCTGACTGCATGTTAAAGTTGAAATTGTAATATGGAATAAATTCAGGTATCATGATATATCCTTTACACCCACCCACATCCATATCAATGTATGTCTGGCATGGAAGGAAGGAAGGAAGGATGGATGGATGGATGGATGGATGTATGTATGTGTTGAGTAACAAGGAGAAAGGAAAGAGTGTGGTCTTTATTTTAGTAGACCATGCTGGTATGACAGTGCTTTCTTAAATACATTCTTTCCTTCCTTCCTTCCTTCTTTCGTTCCTTTTATTCATTCATTCATTCATTCATTCATTCATTCAGCTAGTCTAGTAAGTCCTGTCTTGTCATGTCATGTTATTTTAATTTTGATTTTTTTAATCTTTATTTATTTTGCTTTTTAATTTCTTTATTTGTGTCTTCATATTCAGAGAAAACTGTTTCGACCTCTCCATAGGTCTCATCAGGTGGTAGTAAGTAACACAACTGCACATAACATGCGTTGTGTTACCTACGGATTTCCCCACTACAGTTTTCCCTTCTGTACAATGTGTTATTCATGGTGTATTTGAGCGCTTTCATTTTGCACATGGAATTAAGATAACTTTCTGTCTGCAGTGTCCATTGGCTCCTGCTAAACCTTTGCATAGGAGTGATCGCCCTTGGTATCTAGCAGTCCTTTGCAGTAGTCAGACTTCCTATTGCCTTGCTGTGTCCTGTACCTCAGATGGGCCTGTATCATATTTCCTCGTCTTGCTAAAATACGTTTCCTGGTTTTGGGATGCTTTTGATACAACTGATGGTAAGTGCAGTCTTTATCCATTGTCTCCAGTGATCTCAGAGTCCTTGTTGAAAGTTTACCTCCCAAGTGTGTCACTTTTTTTTTCAGTGATGATCCCAGGCTGTTATTGAGTCTGTGTATTGTTGAATGCACTCTTGCCTCAAAGTTTCTGGAATAGTTCACATTCTTAGGTAATGAAACACTGATTGATCTGTTCACTGCCTCACATTTCTGTGTGTTTGTGTTCAGTCGCAATCTTTCTACAACATCACAGGAGAGTTTCATTTTCAGAACTTCTAGCAGGATGTTCTTATCATTTTCTGTCATGTTGAGATGAGTCATTTGATGAGGGCCCAGGTATGCTGATCGCATCCACCAGCTGTTAGTACTTCCTCCCCCACAGACCTTTGAATAATGCTGGCATTTGGAGCAGTCCCCTGAATAACAGCGCAGAGTGGCATCCAATACTTGGGGAAGTTGACATTTAATTTTTTTAACATCACCACTATTGTCCTCCATCATTTGTTTGAAGATTAAACCGCAACGTGCTTTAATGTCTTGGCTGAAAATTTTCTGTTTGAGCCTTTTTCTTTCTCTTGTTCTTATTCCTGGAAACATGTTTTCACTAAATATTGCAGAATTACACCGTTTGAACTGTAAACGACCCAAATGGATGGGATCCGACAGTCTTTCTACTTTCCACATTGGATGCAGAATGGTATAAGCATTTTGGAAGCCAGCAGCAGCCTGTGCATCTCCATCTGTTGTTGCATGTCTGATGAGAATCTCTTGCAGAACAAATTTTTGTCCCATTTCTCTTGCCATTTCATACTCTGAATGTGGTTCAACTGGTGACAGATTTGCTGTGCAGTCAACATGGCCTCCTGGACATTTCACATCAAAACCTTTTCCCTTCAGCCATGCTCCAGTCCAACACAGCTTGTTTTCTATTGTAGTTCCCACAATGTATTGCTTCTCTGTAACAGTTTCGCAGGCAATTCCAACAGCTTGTGATGAACTTTGACCAGGTTTCTTTTCATGTCCAAAGCTAATGGCATTGTATCTCGCATCAAAAGCAACATTTATTTGCTCAGGATGCTGAACACCACGCATAACATTAACTTGTCTGACTAGTTTCAGCTTCTCTGTCATGTCCATTTCATTCAGCTCCACAGTTGCTTTGCCTACAAGGTTGGAGGCCCTTTGCATAGATGTTCTGCTAGGTGGCGCAATGTCAGTGGCTGCAAGCAAGTATCTAGCCCTGGTGTTGCCCATTGGTGTATCTTGTAATCCAGCTTGAAACATCATATTTACAGCAGCAGGATTTGGCCCAGGTTTATTTGTTTTTATCTCATCATACAACTTATACTCTGGTGACTTAAAGCTGCAGTTTTTACACATCATAGTATGCTTCCAAGCAAGTCCCCATTTTATTTCATTAGCAATTTGGAACTCTGGTCTACCACATATGTTGACTTGATTGCCATGGCGATGAATGATATCATTCCACATTTCAACATTTTTTTTCATACAGATCATACGTGTCCCATCATGCTCATTCAAATTTGTCTCTTTCAGGTCCAGTTTTGCTTTGGATGATGGTTGTAGAATGTTTGCAGTCCCAGGTGTGCCATTACAGTCTGGTGCCTGAACTGACTTGAGACCCCCATTTGTCGGCTTTGTCACTGCTGTGAGAGAGAACTTGTCTGCATCCATTCTTCTTGTCACTGGAACAGATGCAGCACTGGAACTTGGTAGAGTATTATCAGTCAGATATGTGACTCCTTTGTTATGTGGAATATATCCAGGTTTAAAAAAAGTTGTCTTCCTCTTCTTGTACCCTTTCATGGTTTCAGTTACGATAACTGCATGTAAAATACAAGAATCATCCTCTCTCTCTCACTTATATAGTTAGGAGAAGGCATGCTAGCTTGGTTTCAGAGAACTTCACCAACTCTTCAATACTACTGGAAGCCTGACATCTGAAGACTCCTCCCCTTCATGGGTGGAAATGATGTCATGTACTTGGTTAGACCTAGCTTGCGTATTTAGATGCTACCAGATTTCAGGTGTTACCTTTCATTGACAAGCTTTGGTTTAATTGCTTCACACCTGATAAGGAAAACCATTGATGTTTATGACAAAGGATTGGAGAGACTTTGCCATAGAACAAAATTTGTCAACTTCAGGTTTTAAAATTTCATTAAAATTTAAGTTAAATTTAAATTTTCATATCAAAATATGTATGATTTTTTAAAATTGAATTTTCTAAGAAAGTTAAACAGTCTAGTTTAATTTCTAGTAATTTCCAGATTGGTGTTAGAACTAAAAACTAATTACAGTTTATTTGAAGTGTTTATCTTGATTAGCAAAATCACAATTAAACTTTAAGTTTTGTGCATTTTTGAAATTCGGCCATTTGGAATTGAGTTGTGTCTGTGTTAAAGTGGTGTCAGCTAAAAGCCTGTATCTGTCCTATTCATGGATGAAAGTCCTTAAAACTTTGCAGCAGCATTTAAGAGACATTGATTTGATCATGGATGGAAGTTTTATCCATGGAGGTGAAATTGTCTAACCCTGTCAGGAATCGGTTCACAATTAATACTTCCAGTTCAGTACCCACGAATGTAGTTCTAGTCTATTTTTAGAACATTTTTTCCTCTCTCATTTTGGTGGTGATAGAAGAGTTTTATTTATGCATTTTTGGTAGGGATTTAAAGGTAACTGTTTATTCTTCATAATATGAGCTCAGGGTGTTGTTGTATGTGTGTATTTCGGCGACAGTGCACAGTGAGTAATAAGGCCTTGGTGATGCTCCGGAAGTGAAATGTGTGTTCTGTGTACATGGTGATGTGTTGACAGTTCAGCATCTAAAAAAAGAGCAGGTCAACCTTTGACGAGAACTTCACCGTGAAGTCATCTTTGAAGGTAGTTTAGATTAGCATATGATTTGTATTGATTGTCACACAGTGGAAAGGTCAGTACTGAGAAACCAATGTAGATAACATATAGTAAAATTAATTGTGTCCTATGTCCTGTCAGGGAAGCATTGATTCAACTTTAAATTGCTATAATATTTTTATTATTAATGATAGACACATGAGATTTTCACACCTTGTGTATATTGACTGTAGCAATCCGAAAATATAATTAAAATTTTAAAAAATTAATTAATTTTTTTTTAAAATTAATTTTAAAAAATTTAAAAATTAAAAAAAAAAATTCCCTATAAATTCACAGAAATGGTATCTGTTGGAGATGACACTCATTATTATTAGCAGCAATGTATTCCTACACCATATTGAAGTTGCAATGGAGGATTTTTTTGAAAGCCTGTCAGCAAAAATTTCATTGAATTCTGTAATAGCACATAATAGTGTTTGTAAAATATGGACAGGAAATGTAACAGCCAATGGATTATATGGCCTATTGTCATATAAGGATCCCACAACAAACACGTGGAAGAAAAAACATGTTCACAGACTGGCACTGATGGTGAAGTTGAGAAGTCTGACTATACCAAAGGAGCTAGATGCATCCCATTTATGCCATAATAGTCTGTGTGTGAATGTGGATCATCTGGTTCTAGAGCGTCATTCCATTAATAATAATAGACAGTATTGCAAAGGTTATGGTCATTGCATTGGCCATGGTGACTATCCTGACTGCATGTTAAAGTTGAAATTGTAATATGGAATAAATTCAGGTATCATGATATATCCTTTACACCCACCCACATCCATATCAATGTATGTCTGGCATGGAAGGAAGGAAGGAAGGATGGATTGATGGATGGATGTATGTATATGTTGAGTAACAAGGAGAAAGGAAAGAGTGTGGTCTTTATTTTAGTAGACCATGCTGGTATGACAGTGCTTTCTTAAATACATTCTTTCCTTCCTTCCTTCCTTCTTTCGTTCCTTTTATTCATTCATTCATTCATTCATTCATTCATTCATTCATTCATTCATTCAGCTAGTCTAGTAAGTCATGTCTTGTCATGTCATGTTATTTTAATTTTGATTTTTTTAATCTTTATTTATTTTGCTTTTTAATTTCTTTATTTGTGTCTTCATATTCAGAGAAAACTGTTTCGACCTCTCCATAGGTCTCATCAGGTGGTAGTAAGTAACACAACTGCACATAACATGCGTTGTGTTACCTACGGATTTCCCCACTACAGTTTTCCCTTCTGTACAATGTGTTATTCATGGTGTATTTGAGCGCTTTCATTTTGCACATGGAATTAAGATAACTTTCTGTCTGCAGTGTCCATTGGCTCCTGCTAAACCTTTGCATAGGAGTGATCGCCCTTGGTATCTAGCAGTCCTTTGCAGTAGTCAGACTTCCTATTGCCTTGCTGTGTCCTGTACCTCAGATGGGCCTGTATCATATTTCCTCGTCTTGCTAAAATACGTTTCCTGGTTTTGGGATGCTTTTGATACAACTGATGGTAAGTGCAGTCTTTATCCATTGTCTCCAGTGATCTCAGAGTCCTTGTTGAAAGTTTACCTCCCAAGTGTGTCACTTTTTTTTTCAGTGATGATCCCAGGCTGTTATTGAGTCTGTGTATTGTTGAATGCACTCTTGCCTCAAAGTTTCTGGAATAGTTCACATTCTTAGGTAATGAAACACTGATTGATCCGTTCACTGCCTCACATTTCTGTGTGTTTGTGTTCAGTCGCAATCTTTCTACAACATCACAGGAGAGTTTCATTTTCAGAACTTCTAGCAGGATGTTCTTATCATTTTCTGTCATGTTGAGATGAGTCATTTGATGAGGGCCCAGGTATGCTGATCGCATCCACCAGCTGTTAGTACTTCCTCCCCCACAGACCTTTGAATAATGCTGGCATTTGGAGCAGTCCCCTGAATAACAGCGCAGAGTGGCATCCAATACTTGGGGAAGTTGACATTTAATTTTTTTAACATCACCACTATTGTCCTCCATCATTTGTTTGAAGATTAAACCGCAACGTGCTTTAATGTCTTGGCTGAAAATTTTCTGTTTGAGCCTTTTTCCTTCTCTTGTTCTTATTCCTGGAAACATGTTTTCACTAAATATTGCAGAATTACACCGTTTGAACTGTAAACGACCCAAATGGATGGGATCCGACAGTCTTTCTACTTTCCACATTGGATGCGGAATGGTATAAGCATTTTGGAAGCCAGCAGCAGCCTGTGCATCTCCATCTGTTGTTGCATGTCTGATGAGAATCTCTTGCAGAACAAATTTTTGTCCCATTTCTCTTGCCATTTCATACTCTGAATGTGGTTCAACTGGTGACAGATTTGCATTTGCTCAGGATGCTGAACACCACGCATAACATTAACTTGTCTGACTAGTTTCAGCTTCTCTGTCATGTCCATTTCATTCAGCTCCACAGTTGCTTTGCCTACAAGGTTGGAGGCCCTTTGCATAGATGTTCTGCTAGGTGGCGCAATGTCAGTGGCTGCAAGCAAGTATCTAGTCCTGGTGTTGCCCATTGGTGTATCTTGTAATCCAGCTTGAAACATCATATTTACAGCAGCAGGATTTGGCCCAGGTTTATTTGTTTTTATCTCATCATACAACTTATACTCTGGTGACTTAAAGCTGCAGTTTTTACACATCATAGTATGCTTCCAAGCAAGTCCCCATTTTATTTCATTAGCAATTTGGAACTCTGGTCTACCACATATGTTGACTTGATTGCCATGGCGATAAATGATATCATTCCACATTTCAACATTTTTTTTCATACAGATCATACGTGTCCCATCATGCTCATTCAAATTTGTCTCTTTCAGGTCCAGTTTTGCTTTGGATGATGGTTGTAGAATGTTTGCAGTCCCAGGTGTGCCATTACAGTCTGGTGCCTGAACTGACTTGAGACCCCCATTTGTCGGCTTTGTCACTGCTGTGAGAGAGAACTTGTCTGCATCCATTCTTCTTGTCACTGGAACAGATGCAGCACTGGAACTTGGTAGAGTATTATCAGTCAGATATGTGACTCCTTTGTTATGTGGAATATATCCAGGTTTAAAAAAAGTTGTCTTCCTCTTCTTGTACCCTTTCATGGTTTCAGTTACGATAACTGCATGTAAAATACAAGAATCATCCTCTCTCTCTCACTTATATAGTTAGGAGAAGGCATGCTAGCTTGGTTTCAGAGAACTTCACCAACTCTTCAATACTACTGGAAGCCTGACATCTGAAGACTCCTCCCCTTCATGGGTGGAAATGATGTCATGTACTTGGTTAGACCTAGCTTGCGTATTTAGATGCTACCAGATTTCAGGTGTTACCTTTCATTGACAAGCTTTGGTTTAATTGCTTCACACCTGATAAGGAAAACCATTGATGTTTATGACAAAGGATTGGAGAGACTTTGCCATAGAACAAAATTTGTCAACTTCAGGTTTTAAAATTTCATTAAAATTTAAGTTAAATTTAAATTTTCATATCAAAATATGTATGATTTTTTAAAATTGAATTTTCTAAGAAAGTTAAACAGTCTAGTTTAATTTCTAGTAATTTCCAGATTGGTGTTAGAACTAAAAACTAATTACAGTTTATTTGAAGTGTTTATCTTGATTAGCAAAATCACAATTAAACTTTAAGTTTTGTGCATTTTTGAAATTCGGCCATTTGGAATTGAGTTGTGTCTGTGTTACAGTGGTGTCGGCTAAAAGCCTGTATCTGTCCTATTCATGGATGAAAGTCCTTAAAACTTTGCAGCAGCATTTAAGAGACATTGATTTGATCATGGATGGAAGTTTTATCCATGGAGGTGAAATTGTCTAACCCTGTCAGGAATCGGTTCACAATTAATACTTCAGTTCAGTACCCACGAATGTAGTTCTAGTCTATTTTTAGAACATTTTTTCCTCTCTCATTTTGGTGGTGATAGAAGAGTTTTATTTATGCATTTTTGGTAGGGATTTAAAGGTAACTGTTTATTCTTCATAATATGAGCTCAGGGTGTTGTTGTATGTGTGTATTTCGGCGACAGTGCACAGTGAGTAATAAGGCCTTGGTGATGCTCCGGAAGTGAAATGTGTGTTCTGTGTACATGGTGATGTGTTGACAGTTCAGCATCTAAAAAAAGAGCAGGTCAACCTTTGACGAGAACTTCACCGTGAAGTCATCTTTGAAGGTAGTTTAGATTAGCATATGATTTGTATTGATTGTCACACAGTGGAAAGGTCAGTACTGAGAAACCAATGTAGATAACATATAGTAAAATTAATTGTGTCCTATGTCCTGTCAGGGAAGCATTGATTCAACTTTAAATTGCTATAATATTTTTATTATTAATGATAGACACATGAGATTTTCACACCTTGTGTATATTGACTGTAGCAATCCGAAAATATAATTAAAATTTTAAAAAATTAATTAATTTTTTTTTAAAATTAATTTTAAAAAATTTAAAAATTAAAAAAAAAAATTCCCTATAAATTCACAGAAATGGTATCTGTTGGAGATGACACTCATTATTATTAGCAGCAATGTATTCCTACACCATATTGAAGTTGCAATGGAGGATTTTTTTGAAAGCCTGTCAGCAAAAATTTCATTGAATTCTGTAATAGCACATAATAGTGTTTGTAAAATATGGACAGGAAATGTAACAGCCAATGGATTATATGGCCTATTGTCATATAAGGATCCCACAACAAACACGTGGAAGAAAAAACATGTTCACAGACTGGCACTGATGGTGAAGTTGAGAAGTCTGACTATACCAAAGGAGCTAGATGCATCCCATTTATGCCATAATAGTCTGTGTGTGAATGTGGATCATCTGGTTCTAGAGCGTCATTCCATTAATAATAATAGACAGTATTGCAAAGGTTATGGTCATTGCATTGGCCATGGTGACTATCCTGACTGCATGTTAAAGTTGAAATTGTAATATGGAATAAATTCAGGTATCATGATATATCCTTTACACCCACCCACATCCATATCAATGTATGTCTGGCATGGAAGGAAGGAAGGAAGGATGGATGGATGGATGGATGGATGTATGTATGTGTTGAGTAACAAGGAGAAAGGAAAGAGTGTGGTCTTTATTTTAGTAGACCATGCTGGTATGACAGTGCTTTCTTAAATACATTCTTTCCTTCCTTCCTTCCTTCTTTCGTTCCTTTTATTCATTCATTCATTCATTCATTCATTCATTCAGCTAGTCTAGTAAGTCATGTCTTGTCATGTCATGTTATTTTAATTTTGATTTTTTTAATCTTTATTTAGTTTGCTTTTTAATTTCTTTATTTGTGTCTTCATATTCAGAGAAAACTGTTTCGACCTCTCCATAGGTCTCATCAGGTGGTAGTAAGTAACACAACTGCACATAACATGCGTTATGTTACCTACGGATTTCCCCACTACAGTTTTCCCTTCTGTACAATGTGTTATTCATGGTGTATTTGAGCGCTTTCATTTTGCACATGGAATTAAGATAACTTTCTGTCTGCAGTGTCCATTGGCTCCTGCTAAACCTTTGCATAGGAGTGATCGCCCTTGGTATCTAGCAGTCCTTTGCAGTAGTCAGACTTCCTATTGCCTTGCTGTGTCCTGTACCTCAGATGGGCCTGTATCATATTTCCTCGTCTTGCTAAAATACGTTTCCTGGTTTTGGGATGCTTTTGATACAACTGATGGTAAGTGCAGTCTTTATCCATTGTCTCCAGTGATCTCAGAGTCCTTGTTGAAAGTTTACCTCCCAAGTGTGTCACTTTTTTTTTCAGTGATGATCCCAGGCTGTTATTGAGTCTGTGTATTGTTGAAAGCACTCTTGCCTCAAAGTTTCTGGAATAGTTCACATTCTTAGGTAATGAAACACTGATTGATCTGTTCACTGCCTCACATTTCTGTGTGTTTGTGTTCAGTCGCAATCTTTCTACAACATCACAGGAGAGTTTCATTTTCAGAACTTCTAGCAGGATGTTCTTATCATTTTCTGTCATGTTGAGATGAGTCATTTGATGAGGGCCCAGGTATGCTGATCGCATCCACCAGCTGTTAGTACTTCCTCCCCCACAGACCTTTGAATAATGCTGGCATTTGGAGCAGTCCCCTGAATAACAGCGCAGAGTGGCATCCAATACTTGGGGAAGTTGACATTTAATTTTTTTAACATCACCACTATTGTCCTCCATCATTTGTTTGAAGATTAAACCGCAACGTGCTTTAATGTCTTGGCTGAAAATTTTCTGTTTGAGCCTTTTTCCTTCTCTTGTTCTTATTCCTGGAAACATGTTTTCACTAAATATTGCAGAATTACACCGTTTGAACTGTAAACGACCCAAATGGATGGGATCCGACAGTCTTTCTACTTTCCACATTGGATGCAGAATGGTATAAGCATTTTGGAAGCCAGCAGCAGCCTGTGCACCTCCATCTGTTGTTGCATGTCTGATGAGAATCTCTTGCAGAACAAATTTTTGTCCCATTTCTCTTGCCATTTCATACTCTGAATGTGGTTCAACTGGTGACAGATTTGCTGTGCAGTCAACATGGCCTCCTGGACATTTCACATCAAAACCTTTTCCCTTCAGCCATGCTCCAGTCCAACACAGCTTGTTTTCTATTGTAGTTCCCACAATGTATTGCTTCTCTGTAACAGTTTCGCAGGCAATTCCAACAGCTTGTGATGAACTTTGACCAGGTTTCTTTTCATGTCCAAAGCTAATGGCATTGTATCTCGCATCAAAAGCAACATTTATTTGCTCAGGATGCTGAACACCACGCATAACATTAACTTGTCTGACTAGTTTCAGCTTCTCTGTCATGTCCATTTCATTCAGCTCCACAGTTGCTTTGCCTACAAGGTTGGAGGCCCTTTGCATAGATGTTCTGCTAGGTGGCGCAATGTCAGTGGCTGCAAGCAAGTATCTAGCCCTGGTGTTGCCCATTGGTGTATCTTGTAATCCAGCTTGAAACATCATATTTACAGCAGCAGGATTTGGCCCAGGTTTATTTGTTTTTATCTCATCATACAACTTATACTCTGGTGACTTAAAGCTGCAGTTTTTACACATCATAGTATGCTTCCAAGCAAGTCCCCATTTTATTTCATTAGCAATTTGGAACTCTGGTCTACCACATATGTTGACTTGATTGCCATGGCGATGAATGATATCATTCCACATTTCAACATTTTTTTTCATACAGATCATACGTGTCCCATCATGCTCATTCAAATTTGTCTCTTTCAGGTCCAGTTTTGCTTTGGATGATGGTTGTAGAATGTTTGCAGTCCCAGGTGTGCCATTACAGTCTGGTGCCTGAACTGACTTGAGACCCCCATTTGTCGGCTTTGTCACTGCTGTGAGAGAGAACTTGTCTGCATCCATTCTTCTTGTCACTGGAACAGATGCAGCACTGGAACTTGGTAGAGTATTATCAGTCAGATATGTGACTCCTTTGTTATGTGGAATATATCCAGGTTTAAAAAAAGTTGTCTTCCTCTTCTTGTACCCTTTCATGGTTTCAGTTACGATAACTGCATGTAAAATACAAGAATCATCCTTTCTCTCTCACTTATATAGTTAGGAGAAGGCATGCTAGCTTGGTTTCAGAGAACTTCACCAACTCTTCAATACTACTGGAAGCCTGACATCTGAAGACTCCTCCCCTTCATGGGTGGAAATGATGTCATGTACTTGGTTAGACCTAGCTTGCGTATTTAGATGCTACCAGATTTCAGGTGTTACCTTTCATTGACAAGCTTTGGTTTAATTGCTTCACACCTGATAAGGAAAACCATTGATGTTTATGACAAAGGATTGGAGAGACTTTGCCATAGAACAAAATTTGTCAACTTCAGGTTTTAAAATTTCATTAAAATTTAAGTTAAATTTAAATTTTCATATCAAAATATGTATGATTTTTTAAAATTGAATTTTCTAAGAAAGTTAAACAGTCTAGTTTAATTTCTAGTAATTTCCAGATTGGTGTTAGAACTAAAAACTAATTACAGTTTATTTGAAGTGTTTATCTTGATTAGCAAAATCACAATTAAACTTTAAGTTTTGTGCATTTTTGAAATTCGGCCATTTGGAATTGAGTTGTGTCTGTGTTACAGTGGTGTCGGCTAAAAGCCTGTATCTGTCCTATTCATGGATGAAAGTCCTTAAAACTTTGCAGCAGCATTTAAGAGACATTGATTTGATCATGGATGGAAGTTTTATCCATGGAGGTGAAATTGTCTAACCCTGTCAGGAATCGGTTCACAATTAATACTTCCAGTTCAGTACCCACGAATGTAGTTCTAGTCTATTTTTAGAACATTTTTTCCTCTCTCATTTTGGTGGTGATAGAAGAGTTTTATTTATGCATTTTTGGTAGGGATTTAAAGGTAACTGTTTATTCTTCATAATATGAGCTCAGGGTGTTGTTGTATGTGTGTATTTTGGCGACAGTGCACAGTGAGTAATAAGGCCTTGGTGATGCTCCGGAAGTGAAATGTGTGTTCTGTGTACATGGTGATGTGTTGACAGTTCAGCATCTAAAAAAAGAGCAGGTCAACCTTTGACGAGAACTTCACCGTGAAGTCATCTTTGAAGGTAGTTTAGATTAGCATATGATTTGTATTGATTGTCACACAGTGGAAAGGTCAGTACTGAGAAACCAATGTAGATAACATATAGTAAAATTAATTGTGTCCTATGTCCTGTCAGGGAAGCATTGATTCAACTTTAAATTGCTATAATATTTTTATTATTAATGATAGACACATGAGATTTTCACACCTTGTGTATATTGACTGTAGCAAAACGAAAATATAATTAAAATTTTAAAAAATTAATTTTTTTTTAAAATTAATTTTAAAAAATTTAAAAATTAAAAAAAAAAATTCCCTATAAATTCACAGAAATGGTATCTGTTGGAGATGACACTCATTATTATTAGCAGCAATGTATTCCTACACCATATTGAAGTTGCAATGGAGGATTTTTTTGAAAGCCTGTCAGCAAAAATTTCATTGAATTCTGTAATAGCACATAATAGTGTTTGTAAAATATGGACAGGAAATGTAACAGCCAATGGATTATATGGCCTATTGTCATATAAGGATCCCACAACAAACACGTGGAAGAAAAAACATGTTCACAGACTGGCACTGATGGTGAAGTTGAGAAGTCTGACTATACCAAAGGAGCTAGATGCATCCCATTTATGCCATAATAGTCTGTGTGTGAATGTGGATCATCTGGTTCTAGAGCGTCATTCCATTAATAATAATAGACAGTATTGCAAAGGTTATGGTCATTGCATTGGCCATGGTGACTATCCTGACTGCATGTTAAAGTTGAAATTGTAATATGGAATAAATTCAGGTATCATGATATATCCTTTACACCCACCCACATCCATATCAATGTATGTCTGGCATGGAAGGAAGGAAGGAAGGATGGATGGATGGATGGATGTATGTATGTGTTGAGTAACAAGGAGAAAGGAAAGAGTGTGGTCTTTATTTTAGTAGACCATGCTGGTATGACAGTGCTTTCTTAAATACATTCTTTCCTTCCTTCCTTCCTTCTTTCGTTCCTTTTATTCATTCATTCATTCATTCATTCATTCAGCTAGTCTAGTAAGTCATGTCTTGTCATGTCATGTTATTTTAATTTTGATTTTTTTAATCTTTATTTATTTTGCTTTTTAATTTCTTTATTTGTGTCTTCATATTCAGAGAAAACTGTTTCGACCTCTCCATAGGTCTCATCAGGTGGTAGTAAGTAACACAACTGCACATAACATGCGTTGTGTTACCTACGGATTTCCCCACTACAGTTTTCCCTTCTGTACAATGTGTTATTCATGGTGTATTTGAGCGCTTTCATTTTGCACATGGAATTAAGATAACTTTCTGTCTGCAGTGTCCATTGGCTCCTGCTAAACCTTTGCATAGGAGTGATCGCCCTTGGTATCTAGCAGTCCTTTGCAGTAGTCAGACTTCCTATTGCCTTGCTGTGTCCTGTACCTCAGATGGGCCTGTATCATATTTCCTCGTCTTGCTAAAATACGTTTCCTGGTTTTGGGATGCTTTTGATACAACTGATGGTAAGTGCAGTCTTTATCCATTGTCTCCAGTGATCTCAGAGTCCTTGTTGAAAGTTTACCTCCCAAGTGTGTCACTTTTTTTTTCAGTGATGATCCCAGGCTGTTATTGAGTCTGTGTATTGTTGAATGCACTCTTGCCTCAAAGTTTCTGGAATAGTTCACATTCTTAGGTAATGAAACACTGATTGATCTGTTCACTGCCTCACATTTCTGTGTGTTTGTGTTCAGTCGCAATCTTTCTACAACATCACAGGAGAGTTTCATTTTCAGAACTTCTAGCAGGATGTTCTTATCATTTTCTGTCATGTTGAGATGAGTCATTTGATGAGGGCCCAGGTATGCTGATCGCATCCACCAGCTGTTAGTACTTCCTCCCCCACAGACCTTTGAATAATGCTGGCATTTGGAGCAGTCCCCTGAATAACAGCGCAGAGTGGCATCCAATACTTGGGGAAGTTGACATTTAATTTTTTTAACATCACCACTATTGTCCTCCATCATTTGTTTGAAGATTAAACCACAACGTGCTTTAATGTCTTGGCTGAAAATTTTCTGTTTGAGCCTTTTTCCTTCTCTTGTTCTTATTCCTGGAAACATGTTTTCACTAAATATTGCAGAATTACACCGTTTGAACTGTAAATGACCCAAATGGATGGGATCCGACAGTCTTTCTACTTTCCACATTGGATGCAGAATGGTATAAGCATTTTGGAAGCCAGCAGCAGCCTGTGCATCTCCATCTGTTGTTGCATGTCTGATGAGAATCTCTTGCAGAACAAATTTTTGTCCCATTTCTCTTGCCATTTCATACTCTGAATGTGGTTCAACTGGTGACAGATTTGCTGTGCAGTCAACATGGCCTCCTGGACATTTCACATCAAAACCTTTTCCCTTCAGCCATGCTCCAGTCCAACACAGCTTGTTTTCTGTTGTAGTTCCCACAATGTATTGCTTCTCTGTAACAGTTTCGCAGGCAATTCCAACAGCTTGTGATGAACTTTGACCAGGTTTCTTTTCATGTCCAAAGCTAATGGCATTGTATCTCGCATCAAAAGCAACATTTATTTGCTCAGGATGCTGAACACCACGCATAACATTAACTTGTCTGACTAGTTTCAGCTTCTCTGTCATGTCCATTTCATTCAGCTCCACAGTTGCTTTGCCTACAAGGTTGGAGGCCCTTTGCATAGATGTTCTGCTAGGTGGCGCAATGTCAGTGGCTGCAAGCAAGTATCTAGCCCTGGTGTTGCCCATTGGTGTATCTTGTAATCCAGCTTGAAACATCATATTTACAGCAGCAGGATTTGGCCCAGGTTTATTTGTTTTTATCTCATCATACAACTTATACTCTGGTGACTTAAAGCTGCAGTTTTTACACATCATAGTATGCTTCCAAGCAAGTCCCCATTTTATTTCATTAGCAATTTGGAACTCTGGTCTACCACATATGTTGACTTGATTGCCATGGCGATGAATGATATCATTCCACATTTCAACATTTTTTTTCATACAGATCATACGTGTCCCATCATGCTCATTCAAATTTGTCTCTTTCAGGTCCAGTTTTGCTTTGGATGATGGTTGTAGAATGTTTGCAGTCCCAGGTGTGCCATTACAGTCTGGTGCCAGAACTGACTTGAGACCCCCATTTGTCGGCTTTGTCACTGCTGTGAGAGAGAACTTGTCTGCATCCATTCTTCTTGTCACTGGAACAGATGCAGCACTGGAACTTGGTAGAGTATTATCAGTCAGATATGTGACTCCTTTGTTATGTGGAATATATCCAGGTTTAAAAAAAGTTGTCTTCCTCTTCTTGTACCCTTTCATGGTTTCAGTTACGATAACTGCATGTAAAATACAAGAATCATCCTCTCTCTCTCACTTATATAGTTAGGAGAAGGCATGCTAGCTTGGTTTCAGAGAACTTCACCAACTCTTCAATACTACTGGAAGCCTGACATCTGAAGACTCCTCCCCTTCATGGGTGGAAATGATGTCATGTACTTGGTTAGACCTAGCTTGCGTATTTAGATGCTACCAGATTTCAGGTGTTACCTTTCATTGACAAGCTTTGGTTTAATTGCTTCACACCTGATAAGGAAAACCATTGATGTTTATGACAAAGGATTGGAGAGACTTTGCCATAGAACAAAATTTGTCAACTTCAGGTTTTAAAATTTCATTAAAATTTAAGTTAAATTTAAATTTTCATATCAAAATATGTATGATTTTTTAAAATTGAATTTTCTAAGAAAGTTAAACAGTCTAGTTTAATTTCTAGTAATTTCCAGATTGGTGTTAGAACTAAAAACTAATTACAGTTTATTTGAAGTGTTTATCTTGATTAGCAAAATCACAATTAAACTTTAAGTTTTGTGCATTTTTGAAATTCGGCCATTTGGAATTGAGTTGTGTCTGTGTTAAAGTGGTGTCAGCTAAAAGCCTGTATCTGTCCTATTCATGGATGAAAGTCCTTAAAACTTTGCAGCAGCATTTAAGAGACATTGATTTGATCATGGATGGAAGTTTTATCCATGGAGGTGAAATTGTCTAACCCTGTCAGGAATCGGTTCACAATTAATACTTCCAGTTCAGTACCCACGAATGTAGTTCTAGTCTATTTTTAGAACATTTTTTCCTCTCTCATTTTGGTGGTGATAGAAGAGTTTTATTTATGCATTTTTGGTAGGGATTTAAAGGTAACTGTTTATTCTTCATAATATGAGCTCAGGGTGTTGTTGTATGTGTGTATTTCGGCGACAGTGCACAGTGAGTAATAAGGCCTTGGTGATGCTCCGGAAGTGAAATGTGTGTTCTGTGTACATGGTGATGTGTTGACAGTTCAGCATCTAAAAAAAGAGCAGGTCAACCTTTGACGAGAACTTCACCGTGAAGTCATCTTTGAAGGTAGTTTAGATTAGCATATGATTTGTATTGATTGTCACACAGTGGAAAGGTCAGTACTGAGAAACCAATGTAGATAACATATAGTAAAATTAATTGTGTCCTATGTCCTGTCAGGGAAGCATTGATTCAACTTTAAATTGCTATAATATTTTTATTATTAATGATAGACACATGAGATTTTCACACCTTGTGTATATTGACTGTAGCAATCCGAAAATATAATTAAAATTTTAAAAAATTAATTAATTTTTTTTTAAAATTAATTTTAAAAAATTTAAAAATTAAAAAAAAAAATTCCCTATAAATTCACAGAAATGGTATCTGTTGGAGATGACACTCATTATTATTAGCAGCAATGTATTCCTACACCATATTGAAGTTGCAATGGAGGATTTTTTTGAAAGCCTGTCAGCAAAAATTTCATTGAATTCTGTAATAGCACATAATAGTGTTTGTAAAATATGGACAGGAAATGTAACAGCCAATGGATTATATGGCCTATTGTCATATAAGGATCCCACAACAAACACGTGGAAGAAAAAACATGTTCACAGACTGGCACTGATGGTGAAGTTGAGAAGTCTGACTATACCAAAGGAGCTAGATGCATCCCATTTATGCCATAATAGTCTGTGTGTGAATGTGGATCATCTGGTTCTAGAGCGTCATTCCATTAATAATAATAGACAGTATTGCAAAGGTTATGGTCATTGCATTGGCCATGGTGACTATCCTGACTGCATGTTAAAGTTGAAATTGTAATATGGAATAAATTCAGGTATCATGATATATCCTTTACACCCACCCACATCCATATCAATGTATGTCTGGCATGGAAGGAAGGAAGGAAGGATGGATGGATGTATGTATGTGTTGAGTAACAAGGAGAAAGGAAAGAGTGTGGTCTTTATTTTAGTAGACCATGCTGGTATGACAGTGCTTTCTTAAATACATTCTTTCCTTCCTTCCTTCCTTCTTTCGTTCCTTTTATTCATTCATTCATTCATTCATTCATTCATTCAGCTAGTCTAGTAAGTCCTGTCTTGTCATGTCATGTTATTTTAATTTTGATTTTTTTAATCTTTATTTATTTTGCTTTTTAATTTCTTTATTTGTGTCTTCATATTCAGAGAAAACTGTTTCGACCTCTCCATAGGTCTCATCAGGTGGTAGTAAGTAACACAACTGCACATAACATGCGTTGTGTTACCTACGGATTTCCCCACTACAGTTTTCCCTTCTGTACAATGTGTTATTCATGGTGTATTTGAGCGCTTTCATTTTGCACATGGAATTAAGATAACTTTCTGTCTGCAGTGTCCATTGGCTCCTGCTAAACCTTTGCATAGGAGTGATCGCCCTTGGTATCTAGCAGTCCTTTGCAGTAGTCAGACTTCCTATTGCCTTGCTGTGTCCTGTACCTCAGATGGGCCTGTATCATATTTCCTCGTCTTGCTAAAATACGTTTCCTGGTTTTGGGATGCTTTTGATACAACTGATGGTAAGTGCAGTCTTTATCCATTGTCTCCAGTGATCTCAGAGTCCTTGTTGAAAGTTTACCTCCCAAGTGTGTCACTTTTTTTTTCAGTGATGATCCCAGGCTGTTATTGAGTCTGTGTATTGTTGAATGCACTCTTGCCTCAAAGTTTCTGGAATAGTTCACATTCTTAGGTAATGAAACACTGATTGATCTGTTCACTGCCTCACATTTCTGTGTGTTTGTGTTCAGTCGCAATCTTTCTACAACATCACAGGAGAGTTTCATTTTCAGAACTTCTAGCAGGATGTTCTTATCATTTTCTGTCATGTTGAGATGAGTCATTTGATGAGGGCCCAGGTATGCTGATCGCATCCACCAGCTGTTAGTACTTCCTCCCCCACAGACCTTTGAATAATGCTGGCATTTGGAGCAGTCCCCTGAATAACAGCGCAGAGTGGCATCCAATACTTGGGGAAGTTGACATTTAATTTTTTTAACATCACCACTATTGTCCTCCATCATTTGTTTGAAGATTAAACCACAACGTGCTTTAATGTCTTGGCTGAAAATTTTCTGTTTGAGCCTTTTTCCTTCTCTTGTTCTTATTCCTGGAAACATGTTTTCACTAAATATTGCAGAATTACACCGTTTGAACTGTAAATGACCCAAATGGATGGGATCCGACAGTCTTTCTACTTTCCACATTGGATGCAGAATGGTATAAGCATTTTGGAAGCCAGCAGCAGCCTGTGCATCTCCATCTGTTGTTGCATGTCTGATGAGAATCTCTTGCAGAACAAATTTTTGTCCCATTTCTCTTGCCATTTCATACTCTGAATGTGGTTCAACTGGTGACAGATTTGCTGTGCAGTCAACATGGCCTCCTGGACATTTCACATCAAAACCTTTTCCCTTCAGCCATGCTCCAGTCCAACACAGCTTGTTTTCTGTTGTAGTTCCCACAATGTATTGCTTCTCTGTAACAGTTTCGCAGGCAATTCCAACAGCTTGTGATGAACTTTGACCAGGTTTCTTTTCATGTCCAAAGCTAATGGCATTGTATCTCGCATCAAAAGCAACATTTATTTGCTCAGGATGCTGAACACCACGCATAACATTAACTTGTCTGACTAGTTTCAGCTTCTCTGTCATGTCCATTTCATTCAGCTCCACAGTTGCTTTGCCTACAAGGTTGGAGGCCCTTTGCATAGATGTTCTGCTAGGTGGCGCAATGTCAGTGGCTGCAAGCAAGTATCTAGCCCTGGTGTTGCCCATTGGTGTATCTTGTAATCCAGCTTGAAACATCATATTTACAGCAGCAGGATTTGGCCCAGGTTTATTTGTTTTTATCTCATCATACAACTTATACTCTGGTGACTTAAAGCTGCAGTTTTTACACATCATAGTATGCTTCCAAGCAAGTCCCCATTTTATTTCATTAGCAATTTGGAACTCTGGTCTACCACATATGTTGACTTGATTGCCATGGCGATGAATGATATCATTCCACATTTCAACATTTTTTTTCATACAGATCATACGTGTCCCATCATGCTCATTCAAATTTGTCTCTTTCAGGTCCAGTTTTGCTTTGGATGATGGTTGTAGAATGTTTGCAGTCCCAGGTGTGCCATTACAGTCTGGTGCCAGAACTGACTTGAGACCCCCATTTGTCGGCTTTGTCACTGCTGTGAGAGAGAACTTGTCTGCATCCATTCTTCTTGTCACTGGAACAGATGCAGCACTGGAACTTGGTAGAGTATTATCAGTCAGATATGTGACTCCTTTGTTATGTGGAATATATCCAGGTTTAAAAAAAGTTGTCTTCCTCTTCTTGTACCCTTTCATGGTTTCAGTTACGATAACTGCATGTAAAATACAAGAATCATCCTCTCTCTCTCACTTATATAGTTAGGAGAAGGCATGCTAGCTTGGTTTCAGAGAACTTCACCAACTCTTCAATACTACTGGAAGCCTGACATCTGAAGACTCCTCCCCTTCATGGGTGGAAATGATGTCATGTACTTGGTTAGACCTAGCTTGCGTATTTAGATGCTACCAGATTTCAGGTGTTACCTTTCATTGACAAGCTTTGGTTTAATTGCTTCACACCTGATAAGGAAAACCATTGATGTTTATGACAAAGGATTGGAGAGACTTTGCCATAGAACAAAATTTGTCAACTTCAGGTTTTAAAATTTCATTAAAATTTAAGTTAAATTTAAATTTTCATATCAAAATATGTATGATTTTTTAAAATTGAATTTTCTAAGAAAGTTAAACAGTCTAGTTTAATTTCTAGTAATTTCCAGATTGGTGTTAGAACTAAAAACTAATTACAGTTTATTTGAAGTGTTTATCTTGATTAGCAAAATCACAATTAAACTTTAAGTTTTGTGCATTTTTGAAATTCGGCCATTTGGAATTGAGTTGTGTCTGTGTTAAAGTGGTGTCAGCTAAAAGCCTGTATCTGTCCTATTCATGGATGAAAGTCCTTAAAACTTTGCAGCAGCATTTAAGAGACATTGATTTGATCATGGATGGAAGTTTTATCCATGGAGGTGAAATTGTCTAACCCTGTCAGGAATCGGTTCACAATTAATACTTCCAGTTCAGTACCCACGAATGTAGTTCTAGTCTATTTTTAGAACATTTTTTCCTCTCTCATTTTGGTGGTGATAGAAGAGTTTTATTTATGCATTTTTGGTAGGGATTTAAAGGTAACTGTTTATTCTTCATAATATGAGCTCAGGGTGTTGTTGTATGTGTGTATTTCGGCGACAGTGCACAGTGAGTAATAAGGCCTTGGTGATGCTCCGGAAGTGAAATGTGTGTTCTGTGTACATGGTGATGTGTTGACAGTTCAGCATCTAAAAAAAGAGCAGGTCAACCTTTGACGAGAACTTCACCGTGAAGTCATCTTTGAAGGTAGTTTAGATTAGCATATGATTTGTATTGATTGTCACACAGTGGAAAGGTCAGTACTGAGAAACCAATGTAGATAACATATAGTAAAATTAATTGTGTCCTATGTCCTGTCAGGGAAGCATTGATTCAACTTTAAATTGCTATAATATTTTTATTATTAATGATAGACACATGAGATTTTCACACCTTGTGTATATTGACTGTAGCAATCCGAAAATATAATTAAAATTTTAAAAAATTAATTAATTTTTTTTTAAAATTAATTTTAAAAAATTTAAAAATTAAAAAAAAAAATTCCCTATAAATTCACAGAAATGGTATCTGTTGGAGATGACACTCATTATTATTAGCAGCAATGTATTCCTACACCATATTGAAGTTGCAATGGAGGATTTTTTTGAAAGCCTGTCAGCAAAAATTTCATTGAATTCTGTAATAGCACATAATAGTGTTTGTAAAATATGGACAGGAAATGTAACAGCCAATGGATTATATGGCCTATTGTCATATAAGGATCCCACAACAAACACGTGGAAGAAAAAACATGTTCACAGACTGGCACTGATGGTGAAGTTGAGAAGTCTGACTATACCAAAGGAGCTAGATGCATCCCATTTATGCCATAATAGTCTGTGTGTGAATGTGGATCATCTGGTTCTAGAGCGTCATTCCATTAATAATAATAGACAGTATTGCAAAGGTTATGGTCATTGCATTGGCCATGGTGACTATCCTGACTGCATGTTAAAGTTGAAATTGTAATATGGAATAAATTCAGGTATCATGATATATCCTTTACACCCACCCACATCCATATCAATGTATGTCTGGCATGGAAGGAAGGAAGGAAGGATGGATGGATGTGTTGAGTAACAAGGAGAAAGGAAAGAGTGTGGTCTTTATTTTAGTAGACCATGCTGGTATGACAGTGCTTTCTTAAATACATTCCTTCCTTCCTTCCTTCGTTCTTTCGTTCCTTTTATTCATTCATTCATTCATTCATTCATTCATTCATTCATTCAGCTAGTCTAGTAAGTCATGTCTTGTCATGTCATGTTATTTTAATTTTGATTTTTTTAATCTTTATTTATTTTGCTTTTTAATTTCTTTATTTGTGTCTTCATATTCAGAGAAAACTGTTTCGACCTCTCCATAGGTCTCATCAGGTGGTAGTAAGTAACACAACTGCACATAACATGCGTTGTGTTACCTACGGATTTCCCCACTACAGTTTTCCCTTCTGTACAATGTGTTATTCATGGTGTATTTGAGCGCTTTCATTTTGCACATGGAATTAAGATAACTTTTTCTGTCTGCAGTGTCCATTGACTCCTGCTAAACCTTTGCATAGGAGTGATCGCCCTTGGTATCTAGCAGTCCTTTGCAGTAGTCAGACTTCCTATTGCCTTGCTGTGTCCTGTACCTCAGATGGGCCTGTATCATATTTCCTCGTCTTGCTAAAATACGTTTCCTGGTTTTGGGATGCTTTTGATACAACTGATGGTAAGTGCAGTCTTTATCCATTGTCTCCAGTGATCTCAGAGTCCTTGTTGAAAGTTTACCTCCCAAGTGTGTCACTTTTTTTTTCAGTGATGATCCCAGGCTGTTATTGAGTCTGTGTATTGTTGAATGCACTCTTGCCTCAAAGTTTCTGGAATAGTTCACATTCTTAGGTAATGAAACACTGATTGATCTGTTCACTGCCTCACATTTCTGTGTGTTTGTGTTAAGTCGCAATCTTTCTACAACATCACAGGAGAGTTTCATTTTCAGAACTTCTAGCAGGATGTTCTTATCATTTTCTGTCATGTTGAGATGAGTCATTTGATGAGGGCCCAGGTATGCTGATCGCATCCACCAGCTGTTAGTACTTCCTCCCCCACAGACCTTTGAATAATGCTGGCATTTGGAGCAGTCCCCTGAATAACAGCGCAGAGTGGCATCTAATACTTGGGGAAGTTGACATTTAATTTTTTTAACATCACCACTATTGTCCTCCATCATTTGTTTGAAGATTAAACCGCAACGTGCTTTAATGTCTTGGCTGAAAATTTTCTGTTTGAGCCTTTTTCCTTCTCTTGTTCTTATTCCTGGAAACATGTTTTCACTAAATATTGCAGAATTACACCGTTTGAACTGTAAACGACCCAAATGGATGGGATCCGACAGTCTTTCTACTTTCCACATTGGATGCAGAATGGTATAAGCATTTTGGAAGCCAGCAGCAGCCTGTGCATCTCCATCTGTTGTTGCATGTCTGATGAGAATCTCTTGCAGAACAAATTTTTGTCCCATTTCTCTTGCCATTTCATACTCTGAATGTGGTGCAACTGGTGATAGATTTGCTGTGCAGTCAACATGGCCTCCTGGACATTTCACATCAAAACCTTTTCCCTTCAGCCATGCTCCAGTCCAACACAGCTTGTTTTCTATTGTAGTTCCCACAATGTATTGCTTCTCTGTAACAGTTTCGCAGGCAATTCCAACAGCTTGTGATGAACTTTGACCAGGTTTCTTTTCATGTCCAAAGCTAATGGCATTGTATCTCGCATCAAAAGCAACATTTATTTGCTCAGGATGCTGAACACCACGCATAACATTAACTTGTCTGACTAGTTTCAGCTTCTCTGTCATGTCCATTTCATTCAGCTCCACAGTTGCTTTGCCTACAAGGTTGGAGGCCCTTTGCATAGATGTTCTGTTAGGTGGCGCAATGTCAGTGGCTGCAAGCAAGTATCTAGCCCTGGTGTTGCCCATTGGTGTATCTTGTAATCCAGCTTGAAACATCATATTTACAGCAGCAGGATTTGGCCCAGGTTTATTTGTTTTTATCTCATCATACAACTTATACTCTGGTGACTTAAAGCTGCAGTTTTTACACATCATAGTATGCTTCCAAGCAAGTCCCCATTTTATTTCATTAGCAATTTGGAACTCTGGTCTACCACATATGTTGACTTGATTGCCATGGCGATGAATGATATCATTCCACATTTCAACATTTTTTTTCATACAGATCATACGTGTCCCATCATGCTCATTCAAATTTGTCTCTTTCAGGTCCAGTTTTGCTTTGGATGATGGTTGTAGAATGTTTGCAGTCCCAGGTGTGCCATTACAGTCTGGTGCCTGAACTGACTTGAGACCCCCATTTGTCGGCTTTGTCACTGCTGTGAGAGAGAACTTGTCTGCATCCATTCTTCTTGTCACTGGAACAGATGCAGCACTGGAACTTGGTAGAGTATTATCAGTCAGATATGTGACTCCTTTGTTATGTGGAATATATCCAGGTTTAAAAAAAGTTGTCTTCCTCTTCTTGTACCCTTTCATGGTTTCAGTTACGATAACTGCATGTAAAATACAAGAATCATCCTCTCTCTCTCACTTATATAGTTAGGAGAAGGCATGCTAGCTTGGTTTCAGAGAACTTCACCAACTCTTCAATACTACTGGAAGCCTGACATCTGAAGACTCCTCCCCTTCATGGGTGGAAATGATGTCATGTACTTGGTTAGACCTAGCTTGCGTATTTAGATGCTACCAGATTTCAGGTGTTACCTTTCATTGACAAGCTTTGGTTTAATTGCTTCACACCTGATAAGGAAAACCATTGATGTTTATGACAAAGGATTGGAGAGACTTTGCCATAGAACAAAATTTGTCAACTTCAGGTTTTAAAATTTCATTAAAATTTAAGTTAAATTTAAATTTTCATATCAAAATATGTATGATTTTTTAAAATTGAATTTTCTAAGAAAGTTAAACAGTCTAGTTTAATTTCTAGTAATTTCCAGATTGGTGTTAGAACTAAAAACTAATTACAGTTTATTTGAAGTGTTTATCTTGATTAGCAAAATCACAATTAAACTTTAAGTTTTGTGCATTTTTGAAATTCGGCCATTTGGAATTGAGTTGTGTCTGTGTTACAGTGGTGTCAGCTAAAAGCCTGTATCTGTCCTATTCATGGATGAAAGTCCTTAAAACTTTGCAGCAGCATTTAAGAGACATTGATTTGATCATGGATGGAAGTTTTATCCATGGAGGTGAAATTGTCTAACCCTGTCAGGAATCGGTTCACAATTAATACTTCCAGTTCAGTACCCACGAATGTAGTTCTAGTCTATTTTTAGAACATTTTTTTCTCTCTCATTTTGGTGGTGATAGAAGAGTTTTATTTATGCATTTTTGGTAGGGATTTAAAGGTAACTGTTTATTCTTCATAATATGAGCTCAGGGTGTTGTTGTATGTGTGTATTTCGGCGACAGTGCACAGTGAGTAATAAGGCCTTGGTGATGCTCCGGAAGTGAAATGTGTGTTCTGTGTACATGGTGATGTGTTGACAGTTCAGCATCTAAAAAAAAGAGCAGGTCAACCTTTGACGAGAACTTCACCGTGAAGTCATCTTTGAAGGTAGTTTAGATTAGCATATGATTTGTATTGATTGTCACACAGTGGAAAGGTCAGTACTGAGAAACCAATGTAGATAACATATAGTAAAATTAATTGTGTCCTATGTCCTGTCAGGGAAGCATTGATTCAACTTTAAATTGCTATAATATTTTTATTATTAATGATAGACACATGAGATTTTCACACCTTGTGTATATTGACTGTAGCAATCCGAAAATATAATTAAAATTTTAAAAAATTAATTAATTTTTTTTTAAAATTAATTTTAAAAAATTTAAAAATTAAAAAAAAAAAATCCCTATAAATTCACAGAAATGGTATCTGTTGGAGATGACACTCATTATTATTAGCAGCAATGTATTCCTACACCATATTGAAGTTGCAATGGAGGATTTTTTTGAAAGCCTGTCAGCAAAAATTTCATTGAATTCTGTAATAGCACATAATAGTGTTTGTAAAATATGGACAGGAAATGTAACAGCCAATGGATTATATGGCCTAATTGTCATATAAGGATCCCACAAACAAACACGTGGAAGAAAAAACATGTTCACAGACTGGCACTGATGGTGAAGTTGAGAAGTCATATACCAAAGGAGCTAGATGCATCCCATTTATGCCATAATAGTCTGTGTGTGAATGTGGATCATCTGGTTCTAGAGCGTCATTCCATTAATAATAATAGACAGTATTGCAAAGGTTATGGTCATTGCATTGGCCATGGTGACTATCCTGACTGCATGTTAAAGTTGAAATTGTAATATGGAATAAATTCAGGTATCATGATATATCCTTTACACCCACCCACATCCATATCAATGTATGTCTGGCATGGAAGGAAGGAAGGAAGGATGGATGGATGTGTTGAGTAACAAGGAGAAAGGAAAGAGTGTGGTCTTTATTTTAGTAGACCATGCTGGTATGACAGTGCTTTCTTAAATACATTCCTTCCTTCCTTCCTTCGTTCTTTCGTTCCTTTTATTCATTCATTCATTCATTCATTCATTCATTCATTCATTCAGCTAGTCTAGTAAGTCATGTCTTGTCATGTCATGTTATTTTAATTTTGATTTTTTTAATCTTTATTTATTTTGCTTTTTAATTTCTTTATTTGTGTCTTCATATTCAGAGAAAACTGTTTCGACCTCTCCATAGGTCTCATCAGGTGGTAGTAAGTAACACAACTGCACATAACATGCGTTGTGTTACCTACGGATTTCCCCACTACAGTTTTCCCTTCTGTACAATGTGTTATTCATGGTGTATTTGAGCGCTTTCATTTTGCACATGGAATTAAGATAACTTTTTCTGTCTGCAGTGTCCATTGACTCCTGCTAAACCTTTGCATAGGAGTGATCGCCCTTGGTATCTAGCAGTCCTTTGCAGTAGTCAGACTTCCTATTGCCTTGCTGTGTCCTGTACCTCAGATGGGCCTGTATCATATTTCCTCGTCTTGCTAAAATACGTTTCCTGGTTTTGGGATGCTTTTGATACAACTGATGGTAAGTGCAGTCTTTATCCATTGTCTCCAGTGATCTCAGAGTCCTTGTTGAAAGTTTACCTCCCAAGTGTGTCACTTTTTTTTTCAGTGATGATCCCAGGCTGTTATTGAGTCTGTGTATTGTTGAATGCACTCTTGCCTCAAAGTTTCTGGAATAGTTCACATTCTTAGGTAATGAAACACTGATTGATCTGTTCACTGCCTCACATTTCTGTGTGTTTGTGTTAAGTCGCAATCTTTCTACAACATCACAGGAGAGTTTCATTTTCAGAACTTCTAGCAGGATGTTCTTATCATTTTCTGTCATGTTGAGATGAGTCATTTGATGAGGGCCCAGGTATGCTGATCGCATCCACCAGCTGTTAGTACTTCCTCCCCCACAGACCTTTGAATAATGCTGGCATTTGGAGCAGTCCCCTGAATAACAGCGCAGAGTGGCATCTAATACTTGGGGAAGTTGACATTTAATTTTTTTAACATCACCACTATTGTCCTCCATCATTTGTTTGAAGATTAAACCGCAACGTGCTTTAATGTCTTGGCTGAAAATTTTCTGTTTGAGCCTTTTTCCTTCTCTTGTTCTTATTCCTGGAAACATGTTTTCACTAAATATTGCAGAATTACACCGTTTGAACTGTAAACGACCCAAATGGATGGGATCCGACAGTCTTTCTACTTTCCACATTGGATGCAGAATGGTATAAGCATTTTGGAAGCCAGCAGCAGCCTGTGCATCTCCATCTGTTGTTGCATGTCTGATGAGAATCTCTTGCAGAACAAATTTTTGTCCCATTTCTCTTGCCATTTCATACTCTGAATGTGGTGCAACTGGTGATAGATTTGCTGTGCAGTCAACATGGCCTCCTGGACATTTCACATCAAAACCTTTTCCCTTCAGCCATGCTCCAGTCCAACACAGCTTGTTTTCTATTGTAGTTCCCACAATGTATTGCTTCTCTGTAACAGTTTCGCAGGCAATTCCAACAGCTTGTGATGAACTTTGACCAGGTTTCTTTTCATGTCCAAAGCTAATGGCATTGTATCTCGCATCAAAAGCAACATTTATTTGCTCAGGATGCTGAACACCACGCATAACATTAACTTGTCTGACTAGTTTCAGCTTCTCTGTCATGTCCATTTCATTCAGCTCCACAGTTGCTTTGCCTACAAGGTTGGAGGCCCTTTGCATAGATGTTCTGTTAGGTGGCGCAATGTCAGTGGCTGCAAGCAAGTATCTAGCCCTGGTGTTGCCCATTGGTGTATCTTGTAATCCAGCTTGAAACATCATATTTACAGCAGCAGGATTTGGCCCAGGTTTATTTGTTTTTATCTCATCATACAACTTATACTCTGGTGACTTAAAGCTGCAGTTTTTACACATCATAGTATGCTTCCAAGCAAGTCCCCATTTTATTTCATTAGCAATTTGGAACTCTGGTCTACCACATATGTTGACTTGATTGCCATGGCGATGAATGATATCATTCCACATTTCAACATTTTTTTTCATACAGATCATACGTGTCCCATCATGCTCATTCAAATTTGTCTCTTTCAGGTCCAGTTTTGCTTTGGATGATGGTTGTAGAATGTTTGCAGTCCCAGGTGTGCCATTACAGTCTGGTGCCTGAACTGACTTGAGACCCCCATTTGTCGGCTTTGTCACTGCTGTGAGAGAGAACTTGTCTGCATCCATTCTTCTTGTCACTGGAACAGATGCAGCACTGGAACTTGGTAGAGTATTATCAGTCAGATATGTGACTCCTTTGTTATGTGGAATATATCCAGGTTTAAAAAAAGTTGTCTTCCTCTTCTTGTACCCTTTCATGGTTTCAGTTACGATAACTGCATGTAAAATACAAGAATCATCCTCTCTCTCTCACTTATATAGTTAGGAGAAGGCATGCTAGCTTGGTTTCAGAGAACTTCACCAACTCTTCAATACTACTGGAAGCCTGACATCTGAAGACTCCTCCCCTTCATGGGTGGAAATGATGTCATGTACTTGGTTAGACCTAGCTTGCGTATTTAGATGCTACCAGATTTCAGGTGTTACCTTTCATTGACAAGCTTTGGTTTAATTGCTTCACACCTGATAAGGAAAACCATTGATGTTTATGACAAAGGATTGGAGAGACTTTGCCATAGAACAAAATTTGTCAACTTCAGGTTTTAAAATTTCATTAAAATTTAAGTTAAATTTAAATTTTCATATCAAAATATGTATGATTTTTTAAAATTGAATTTTCTAAGAAAGTTAAACAGTCTAGTTTAATTTCTAGTAATTTCCAGATTGGTGTTAGAACTAAAAACTAATTACAGTTTATTTGAAGTGTTTATCTTGATTAGCAAAATCACAATTAAACTTTAAGTTTTGTGCATTTTTGAAATTCGGCCATTTGGAATTGAGTTGTGTCTGTGTTACAGTGGTGTCAGCTAAAAGCCTGTATCTGTCCTATTCATGGATGAAAGTCCTTAAAACTTTGCAGCAGCATTTAAGAGACATTGATTTGATCATGGATGGAAGTTTTATCCATGGAGGTGAAATTGTCTAACCCTGTCAGGAATCGGTTCACAATTAATACTTCCAGTTCAGTACCCACGAATGTAGTTCTAGTCTATTTTTAGAACATTTTTTTCTCTCTCATTTTGGTGGTGATAGAAGAGTTTTATTTATGCATTTTTGGTAGGGATTTAAAGGTAACTGTTTATTCTTCATAATATGAGCTCAGGGTGTTGTTGTATGTGTGTATTTCGGCGACAGTGCACAGTGAGTAATAAGGCCTTGGTGATGCTCCGGAAGTGAAATGTGTGTTCTGTGTACATGGTGATGTGTTGACAGTTCAGCATCTAAAAAAAGAGCAGGTCAACCTTTGACGAGAACTTCACCGTGAAGTCATCTTTGAAGGTAGTTTAGATTAGCATATGATTTGTATTGATTGTCACACAGTGGAAAGGTCAGTACTGAGAAACCAATGTAGATAACATATAGTAAAATTAATTGTGTCCTATGTCCTGTCAGGGAAGCATTGATTCAACTTTAAATTGCTATAATATTTTTATTATTAATGATAGACACATGAGATTTTCACACCTTGTGTATATTGACTGTAGCAATCCGAAAATATAATTAAAATTTTAAAAAATTAATTAATTTTTTTTTAAAATTAATTTTAAAAAATTTAAAAATTAAAAAAAAAAAATCCCTATAAATTCACAGAAATGGTATCTGTTGGAGATGACACTCATTATTATTAGCAGCAATGTATTCCTACACCATATTGAAGTTGCAATGGAGGATTTTTTTGAAAGCCTGTCAGCAAAAATTTCATTGAATTCTGTAATAGCACATAATAGTGTTTGTAAAATATGGACAGGAAATGTAACAGCCAATGGATTATATGGCCTATTGTCATATAAGGATCCCACAACAAACACGTGGAAGAAAAAACATGTTCACAGACTGGCACTGATGGTGAAGTTGAGAAGTCTGACTATACCAAAGGAGCTAGATGCATCCCATTTATGCCATAATAGTCTGTGTGTGAATGTGGATCATCTGGTTCTAGAGCGTCATTCCATTAATAATAATAGACAGTATTGCAAAGGTTATGGTCATTGCATTGGCCATGGTGACTATCCTGACTGCATGTTAAAGTTGAAATTGTAATATGGAATAAATTCAGGTATCATGATATATCCTTTACACCCACCCACATCCATATCAATGTATGTCTGGCATGGAAGGAAGGAAGGAAGGATGGATGGATGTGTTGAGTAACAAGGAGAAAGGAAAGAGTGTGGTCTTTATTTTAGTAGACCATGCTGGTATGACAGTGCTTTCTTAAATACATTCCTTCCTTCCTTCCTTCGTTCTTTCGTTCCTTTTATTCATTCATTCATTCATTCATTCATTCATTCATTCATTCATTCAGCTAGTCTAGTAAGTCATGTCTTGTCATGTCATGTTATTTTAATTTTGATTTTTTTAATCTTTATTTATTTTGCTTTTTAATTTCTTTATTTGTGTCTTCATATTCAGAGAAAACTGTTTCGACCTCTCCATAGGTCTCATCAGGTGGTAGTAAGTAACACAACTGCACATAACATGCGTTGTGTTACCTACGGATTTCCCCACTACAGTTTTCCCTTCTGTACAATGTGTTATTCATGGTGTATTTGAGCGCTTTCATTTTGCACATGGAATTAAGATAACTTTTTCTGTCTGCAGTGTCCATTGACTCCTGCTAAACCTTTGCATAGGAGTGATCGCCCTTGGTATCTAGCAGTCCTTTGCAGTAGTCAGACTTCCTATTGCCTTGCTGTGTCCTGTACCTCAGATGGGCCTGTATCATATTTCCTCGTCTTGCTAAAATACGTTTCCTGGTTTTGGGATGCTTTTGATACAACTGATGGTAAGTGCAGTCTTTATCCATTGTCTCCAGTGATCTCAGAGTCCTTGTTGAAAGTTTACCTCCCAAGTGTGTCACTTTTTTTTTCAGTGATGATCCCAGGCTGTTATTGAGTCTGTGTATTGTTGAATGCACTCTTGCCTCAAAGTTTCTGGAATAGTTCACATTCTTAGGTAATGAAACACTGATTGATCTGTTCACTGCCTCACATTTCTGTGTGTTTGTGTTAAGTCGCAATCTTTCTACAACATCACAGGAGAGTTTCATTTTCAGAACTTCTAGCAGGATGTTCTTATCATTTTCTGTCATGTTGAGATGAGTCATTTGATGAGGGCCCAGGTATGCTGATCGCATCCACCAGCTGTTAGTACTTCCTCCCCCACAGACCTTTGAATAATGCTGGCATTTGGAGCAGTCCCCTGAATAACAGCGCAGAGTGGCATCTAATACTTGGGGAAGTTGACATTTAATTTTTTTAACATCACCACTATTGTCCTCCATCATTTGTTTGAAGATTAAACCGCAACGTGCTTTAATGTCTTGGCTGAAAATTTTCTGTTTGAGCCTTTTTCCTTCTCTTGTTCTTATTCCTGGAAACATGTTTTCACTAAATATTGCAGAATTACACCGTTTGAACTGTAAACGACCCAAATGGATGGGATCCGACAGTCTTTCTACTTTCCACATTGGATGCAGAATGGTATAAGCATTTTGGAAGCCAGCAGCAGCCTGTGCATCTCCATCTGTTGTTGCATGTCTGATGAGAATCTCTTGCAGAACAAATTTTTGTCCCATTTCTCTTGCCATTTCATACTCTAAATGTGGTGCAACTGGTGATAGATTTGCTGTGCAGTCAACATGGCCTCCTGGACATTTCACATCAAAACCTTTTCCCTTCAGCCATGCTCCAGTCCAACACAGCTTGTTTTCTATTGTAGTTCCCACAATGTATTGCTTCTCTGTAACAGTTTCGCAGGCAATTCCAACAGCTTGTGATGAACTTTGACCAGGTTTCTTTTCATGTCCAAAGCTAATGGCATTGTATCTCGCATCAAAAGCAACATTTATTTGCTCAGGATGCTGAACACCACGCATAACATTAACTTGTCTGACTAGTTTCAGCTTCTCTGTCATGTCCATTTCATTCAGCTCCACAGTTGCTTTGCCTACAAGGTTGGAGGCCCTTTGCATAGATGTTCTGTTAGGTGGCGCAATGTCAGTGGCTGCAAGCAAGTATCTAGCCCTGGTGTTGCCCATTGGTGTATCTTGTAATCCAGCTTGAAACATCATATTTACAGCAGCAGGATTTGGCCCAGGTTTATTTGTTTTTATCTCATCATACAACTTATACTCTGGTGACTTAAAGCTGCAGTTTTTACACATCATAGTATGCTTCCAAGCAAGTCCCCATTTTATTTCATTAGCAATTTGGAACTCTGGTCTACCACATATGTTGACTTGATTGCCATGGCGATGAATGATATCATTCCACATTTCAACATTTTTTTTCATACAGATCATACGTGTCCCATCATGCTCATTCAAATTTGTCTCTTTCAGGTCCAGTTTTGCTTTGGATGATGGTTGTAGAATGTTTGCAGTCCCAGGTGTGCCATTACAGTCTGGTGCCTGAACTGACTTGAGACCCCCATTTGTCGGCTTTGTCACTGCTGTGAGAGAGAACTTGTCTGCATCCATTCTTCTTGTCACTGGAACAGATGCAGCACTGGAACTTGGTAGAGTATTATCAGTCAGATATGTGACTCCTTTGTTATGTGGAATATATCCAGGTTTAAAAAAAGTTGTCTTCCTCTTCTTGTACCCTTTCATGGTTTCAGTTACGATAACTGCATGTAAAATACAAGAATCATCCTCTCTCTCTCACTTATATAGTTAGGAGAAGGCATGCTAGCTTGGTTTCAGAGAACTTCACCAACTCTTCAATACTACTGGAAGCCTGACATCTGAAGACTCCTCCCCTTCATGGGTGGAAATGATGTCATGTACTTGGTTAGACCTAGCTTGCGTATTTAGATGCTACCAGATTTCAGGTGTTACCTTTCATTGACAAGCTTTGGTTTAATTGCTTCACACCTGATAAGGAAAACCATTGATGTTTATGACAAAGGATTGAAGAGACTTTGCCATAGAACAAAATTTGTCAACTTCAGGTTTTAAAATTTCATTAAAATTTAAGTTAAATTTAAATTTTCATATCAAAATATGTATGATTTTTTAAAATTGAATTTTCTAAGAAAGTTAAACAGTCTAGTTTAATTTCTAGTAATTTCCAGATTGGTGTTAGAACTAAAAACTAATTACAGTTTATTTGAAGTGTTTATCTTGATTAGCAAAATCACAATTAAACTTTAAGTTTTGTGCATTTTTGAAATTCGGCCATTTGGAATTGAGTTGTGTCTGTGTTACAGTGGTGTCAGCTAAAAGCCTGTATCTGTCCTATTCATGGATGAAAGTCCTTAAAACTTTGCAGCAGCATTTAAGAGACATTGATTTGATCATGGATGGAAGTTTTATCCATGGAGGTGAAATTGTCTAACCCTGTCAGGAATCGGTTCACAATTAATACTTCCAGTTCAGTACCCACGAATGTAGTTCTAGTCTATTTTTAGAACATTTTTTTCTCTCTCATTTTGGTGGTGATAGAAGAGTTTTATTTATGCATTTTTGGTAGGGATTTAAAGGTAACTGTTTATTCTTCATAATATGAGCTCAGGGTGTTGTTGTATGTGTGTATTTCGGCGACAGTGCACAGTGAGTAATAAGGCCTTGGTGATGCTCCGGAAGTGAAATGTGTGTTCTGTGTACATGGTGATGTGTTGACAGTTCAGCATCTAAAAAAAGAGCAGGTCAACCTTTGACGAGAACTTCACCGTGAAGTCATCTTTGAAGGTAGTTTAGATTAGCATATGATTTGTATTGATTGTCACACAGTGGAAAGGTCAGTACTGAGAAACCAATGTAGATAACATATAGTAAAATTAATTGTGTCCTATGTCCATACGAACTTTGGAAAGAGTTTATTTTTAAAGATTAATTAAACACGAACCAATTTATCAGGAACTGGGATCTAACTGAACAGATTTTGAATCATTAGATTGTGCTGCGTGCACAATACTTGATTTTACACACGCCCACCCACCCCCCACAGACACACGCTATTAATAAAAGAGTTGCACTTCATCTACTCCAAAGCATTGTTGCACCTTCAACATGTGATCGTTTGTTTCCTGCAATCTTTTTTACCACCAGGGCTTGATAAGTAAACTCTAAGTTGGCTACTTGTCCTACAGGGAAAGTGGTCTTGAACTTTCACTTATCCTGTATCAAGTTTACGCTGAGCATGATAATGGATTTGCATGAAATGCCACTTGCAGTAACCCTAGATTTTATTTTAGTTCTGCTGGCAATAGACTTGGAGAGCTTATCAGCTGATCTGTTCGATAAGCCTCTGAAACTACCTGGAGGTTTTCCATGAAGCTGTACACATGAACATGGTGCTTATCGGACATCAAATATGGCTGCAAAAGGAGCTACCATGAAATTTCTATTGTTACTAATCCACTTGGATGATCATATCAACAGGGGGTTTGTCACTAACAGCACTTTCATGATGTCTAGTGTGTCCTAAATGAAAATAGTGCTGTTCGTCCTCAACGGAAAGTTGTATTTATATGGGGTATTGTTAACAGTAGACTTATTCTGAAGTCTTGACGATCCTACATAAAAATCGTGTTGATCTGATTTCGAATATTGCTGTCACGAAACACATCTTGAAAAACTTACTATCGCTGCTCCTCCTGAAAGAAAAGTGATATTGTCATGTAGTTTTCATCAAAAGACTTCTTTTGATGTCTAGCTGGTCCAGTATGGAAATGGTGCCACGTGCACATCAAATATGGCCACCACAGTAGCCATGTTGCAAATCTTGTTATTGCTACTCCTGAAAGGATGGCCATATCAAAGTGGAGTTTCTACTAAAAGACTTGTTATGATGTCTAACTGATCCCCTCAGACATCTAATATGGCAGCCATAGTGGCCATCTTGAAAGAATCTTGTTATCACTGTTTCTCCTGAATAAATGGCCACTTCACTAAAAGACTTCTTATGATTTCATGTTCGTAAATAAAAATGGTGCTGGTCAGACCTCCAATATAGCCGCCACAATGGCTTATTTGAAAATATCTTGATGGCTGATCCTATCGACATATTGCTTTTTATGATGTCTAGTTGGCCTTAATAGAAACTGTACCAAACTGATAGTTGAATATTAGCTTCTATAAATATATCATTTAGCCGGTGTGGTAATAAGAACTTTTGTTGTCACTAGAAATCCCACAAAAAATATTGAAAAATGATGATAACCTTTATATCTTTTGTTTCCAAAAATCAAATTAAATGTGTCTCTAAAATTCTTGTACGAATATGAATGACGTATGTAAACGATGCCAACTTTATACTTTAATTTTCTTTATGAAATTGATGTACAAATATATTTTAGATAAGAGGGCAATTTATTGTGAAGACTTGCTTGGTATATCATATATATAAATGCAAGGCAGTGGAAGTGTTTTACCTTGCCTGAATATACAGGGAAGCTGACCTGAAATGGCCTTAGCAGGTATTGAACCTGTGACACTTGGATTATGAGTCGGGTAGTCTGCTGACTGCGCTACCCTGAATATAACAAGGTGCGGAATCGAATCCTACTGTTGACTCAGCCTGGGTTGGCTATTGTGGTGTGACCGTGTGCAAAGCACGGCATTTTATTGCGATTGCCTTAGCAGTAAATAACCTGTATGCGTTGATGTGCGGTAAAACTCTGAAGCAAAATACTTGGAATTGAGAAAATATTCCCAGGAGGAAAAAGTTCTAGACCACCAAATGCCGGGGTGGGGGTGGGGCTGTAAACGGAACTCATAAGGTATCACGGTACCAATTGTTTTTCCATATACCTCAATGCTAATGTTTTGTGAAATAAATATACTTTCTGTCCTACTTGGGCATGCATGTCACACGCTGTCATATAGAACAATGCTAGATTGTCAATTTGACAATGACATAACCAGGTACTCCATTGCATTTAAGAGAGATAACTCTACTGGAACTAGACAGGGGTAAGAGTTATCTAGTCACAACAAGCACATTTTCAGTCATGTGTACCATATTTTAAAAAAATCATAAAAAATACAAAATATGATCTAGATAGAAATTAACACAAACTCACATGTTGCCAAGAGGCTCAACTTTTTTTTAAGCCAAACAGAAAGTACAAGTCTTACATAATGCACCAATCACAGCTAGTGTTGTTCTTTAATTCTGAATACAATGTTCCATACACCTTAAGCTCCGCCCACCTGGACTTGCGCAATTGGTACCGTTATACCTATAGCAAACCTTAATTTTTCCAATAATCTGTGAAATAGTTCGGGACTGTATAAGTAACAAATATACTTAGTCTCACTTGTGAAAAACAATTTGATGAGGTACTAACCTATGTCTTATATGAATGTGTAAAGAAATGTCATTGAGCTGTTTGAACTATTGTTTTCATACTTTTGCTTCACTATCAAAATCATCTTTTGAAATAAAATGAATTCTTTCAACTATGAGTTGTATCTTATTCATATCAGCAATTATTGAACTTCACATAGGTGATATGGGATAAATCACATTATATCATATTATGTAATAACTAGGTCAAAGGTCAATGTACCAAATAGTATGCACCTGTCCTACTTCAAAATGTACAATTCACCTAAAAGAAAGGAATTTATATTTGTTTGGTAGGTGCAGAACTTAACATCAGAGACAGGTGGACATGACCCAATCTTATTATAAAGTATAAGCTTTGACCACTTTACACTATCTACAGATACAAGAGGTCACTAACCACCAGTCCTCACACAAAGGTCCACCTACCCATCCTCTTTGTAACACAAATAGTAAGCTTTCCTCCTTTGTAATGTGAATAAAATTGTTTCAATAAGCCAGTCAGTCACCAAATATAGTAAATCGCAGCTTCTAAGTGGTTATGTTTGGATTGGGAGGTGAAATTAGGGGAATAAAATACAGAAAAATGCCAAATATAAACACTAAGTATAGCACATCAAATGGAGTTAAAAACAGGAGGAAAGTGTTTATCTAAAAGGGAGAGGTAGCTTATGATAAAGGAATTAAAGGTGGCAAAATCAGCAATGCGAAAAATGAGAAGTGAAAGTTTGATGACCTTACCTTGGACAAATATATGGGGCAGGGCCCAACAGGTCCAAGGACGGCCCAAAGGCAGCTGTGCTATAACATCCCTTACAGGACCCAAATTTCAAGTGAAGTTGTGTTCATTTCCATCTAATATAAAAGGGTGAATAATTTAGATAATATAGATACATATAAAGTATATTTCTTCTACATAAGAATTTAATAATAATTGGCATAAGATAGAGAGAAACTTATCTCAGAGCCAAGCAGAACATACCTTATCAGTTTTTAAACTTGTAAACTTTACTGTGAGAAATTATCAAATTGCTTCTACTTACATTTGCGTCAAGATTGAGGGCTAATATAATACTTCACAAATCTTCTCTTTATTTTCATAATCAGTCACTGAAAATGTGAGATTTTATTTCCTTGAAATGTTATGACTGGTGTAAGGGAGATAACTGAATGATATACATAAGGTGTGGTAACCTTGAATACATTATCCATGTAATATAGATGAGTTCATCAACAACCTGTATTAACTTCATTGCAATTAAATTATCTCAAAATACATTACTGACAAAGTGAGAACCTAACATTTAGACTCCTATGTTTAGTGGAGACCTCAAGAGTCATGTAATTTTAATTTCTAAGATGACGCAGCTCTTTCATATCACATAGTTCATATTTTCTACAATGCCGGCATGTAGAGTGCAGCCTTCCATAACCATGCAGATATCATCTCATGCCAATTTGGATTCTTGCGATGGGATGCAAAGTTTCAAGAACAGTGTGGATTTGAATGGAATGAATACGCACTGTGTGACTAAAATGGTTATCATTCTTGTAATGTTGGACCAAACATGGAAATTCCACAGGAGCAGCTTGACAGAAAGAAATAGGATTAATTGAAAGTCAATAGTAGATTATAATTGGGCTTACACAAGTGCCAATGGGAAATGCTGACTTAAGGAAACTGTTCTTGTTTGTTGGTATTCACTGCTACTTCAACAAAAGGGAATGCAAGAGAACTGAACTAACTACATGAACAATTTCAAAGCAGGAGAGTGTTAAAAAAAAAGGGACAATTAGAGCAGGACAATTCAAATCAAAATGGGAAGGAATACCAAATCCTTAATAAATTACCTAAAAATTACTCATGCCAGAACATCCCACATGGTACAAGTGATCTATCTACAAGTGTACTTAGAGTGTTCTCTATCCTGGTTTATGGCATGCCTTACAAGAATAAGATAGTTGTTTTTGTACACATGATTTTTCATCTTTTGCAGGTACAATAGCCAATATTTGGCCAAAATCAACTATATTATGTTTACATAACTTATTTTGTTGCATGCATTCCAATCTAGGAGGTAACAGCACATACATAAAGGCATCAGGTAACACAAGTCTATATCTATCATAGCTATAGTTATCAAAAGTCCCCATCCAAAGCCATCTTGTGCTATTTTCTAAAGATTTTATACATTTTATTCTTAAAGAACTTTCAATATTTGACCAAAAGTGTTCAGCACACATTTGTTTTCCTACATCAAACTAGTATAGTTCATAAATGCCGCCCACATGTATGCGTTTCTATGGAAACACTGTGAGGCTATTCTTTCCTTTAGGTATCACGGTACCAATTGTTTTTCCATATACCTCAATGCTAATGTTTTGTGAAATAAATATACTTTCTGTCCTACTTGGGCATGCATGTCACACGCTGTCATATAGAACAATGCTAGATTGTCAATTTGACAATGACATAACCAGGTACTCCATTGCATTTAAGAGAGATAACTCTACTGGAACTAGACAGGGGTAAGAGTTATCTAGTCACAACAAGCACATTTTCAGTCATGTGTACCATATTTTAAAAAAATCATAAAAAATACAAAATATGATCTAGATAGAAATTAACACAAACTCACATGTTGCCAAGAGGCTCAACTTTTTTTTAAGCCAAACAGAAAGTACAAGTCTTACATAATGCACCAATCACAGCTAGTTTTGTTCTTTAATTCTGAATACAATGTTCCATACACCTTAAGCTCCGCCCACCTGGACTTGCGCAATTGGTACCGTTATACCATAAGTAACGCTTTTAAAACCACAACTACGGACAAAAATGTCTAGCCATGTTTCAGAACCCTTGGGTACATAAATGGTTTAGACTACTGTATGGCATGTCTATATTTCCTAATGATATGTAACAAAATATGACTATACTAGATTTCCATGCTTCTAATATACATGACCCCGTATTAACCCATTATCATTCTGAAGCTTTAGCCTTTTGAGTAGGTTCCTGGGTGTGAGGACTTCTCCACAGATAAATGTCAGTTTGGTATGTGTATTTGTCTTTCCATATCAAGTAAGTATTACATCGTGGTGGTAGGTTCAATAGTGTTGTGTTGGATGGACTGGGGCAATGTCAGTTGAATGTATAAATTGTACCATTTGATTTGTCTTTTCATGCCCGATATATATATATATATATATATATATATATATATATATATATATATATATATATATATATATATATATATATGAGGTGGCGAGATTGTTAGTATTCAAGTTATGACCCAGGGACTAGTCCATTTGGGTTGAGTATAGACTTGGGTTAGGCATACATTGGTCTTTTCATGGTCAGGAAGTGTATATAGGGTTATAAAGATGGCGCTCTACAGTTTCGGTTAGAATTTTAATGAGAAAGAATTTCCCCGGGTTTCCTCACTGGTTATACTGGCTATTTAAAAAAGACCTTGTATATCTTAGGAATTATTCAAAGAACCTTTAATTCCCTTTATTTTGGTGTATGTGATGTGTGTTGTGATGTGATATGGATTTTTAACGTAGCTTTAACAATTTTTCAGTCATATCGCTACGATGTCTGCAATGTGGCAGTTTATAGTGATGTCTAGCACTGGGGCATCATGCCGCAGACATGTAGCATGATGTCCCACCCAGTCACATTATTCTGACACCGGGCCGACCAGTCCTAACACTAACTTCTGAATGCTGAGTGCCAAGCGAGGGAGCTGTTAGTACCATATTTGTAAGTCTTTGGTATGACTCGGCCGGGGATCGAACACACGACCTTCCACATCCGAGGCGGACGCTCTAACCACTAGGCCACCGGAGCGGTATATTTTGGTGTATGATTAATGGGTGTAATATGGATTATAGAGTATACAGCTTGGCCTTACTCCATATGTGCATCTTTCAAAAACGACTAGCTTCGCTTGGTCATTTTCTTTTCCTGGACTTCAGAGGTATATTGTAGTAAAAAGAGCAGGTAACTTTTTTTTTTTACATTTTATAGATATAGTAATTCATCCATTGCACTTTCAAAAGCTGGTATTGTCTAGCTGGGCAAAATTCATTTTCCCTATTTTAATAGGTGCTAAAGATAGTGTAATTTAGACTACTTCAGGTTGGCTTCTCTTTTTGGGCATATGGGAGCAGTCATGTTAGTTACCAGTGTGTTTAGATCATGTGCAATTTCCATAAGTACGATGTGCAATTTCCATAAGTACAATATTTAAAGAAATGTCAGCCACATTACATCAAAGTAGTTTAGAGGTATGCCATCATTATCTCCCTACACACATAACTCTCTCAAAAGTACATAATAACTGGTGAGCGCCCCCAAAGTGGGGAATTCCTCTGAAAACGGAAAACGGGACCCCGGATGGCCGATCGTTCTATGGTGCTCGCCTTTACAGATCACCAACATCTCACCTCTGTCCGCGTGGTTTCGAGTCTCAGGATCGGCCAGTGTGGATATCTGAAAAAAATGTTTCCATTAGCTTCCCGTGGGTCGGTTGTTCTTCCCGGGACTTTTCCGGTTTCTTCCTCCACTGAAAATACTAGCCGCCATGTATAGCTTATCAAGTGCTGAAAAATGGCATGAAACCCAAAACCAACAACAGTCCACTGGAAACACTTGTCACATCAGCCTATATCAAGTTCAGACGTGTATGATGCTTTATACTATGTTTTTACAACATCTCTACAATGTTCTATCTCTTTAACTAAATTATTCTTAATTTCAATAATTCTGATTGGCCTAAAATTAGTTTTATGGTCGTGATCTAATCTTTGTACGATTTAATTTTTTTTTTCACGATCTTGTTCGGTACTTTTCCACGTGCTGTTAAATTCTCAGTTGTAACTGATGCATAGAAACTGTGAAAAAAATAATTTTCATATTTATTCAAATTAGATTTTGGTTGAAGAATTTATTTTAAAATTAAATGTCCTCTCCTTGAAAATCAATTATTTCTTGTTAAGCTGGCCTCTCTGTTGGTTAAGGAACATTTTTCTTCAGTTTCACTTTCACTACTTCAATTTATTTATGAAAAATATTTTCCTAGCAAAATTGCATCTGACAATGTTGTTTTAGAGGCTGTCTAGCATTATACAAGTTTTATATGCTTAAACCATTTTGAATCAGTTTTATTCAGCTCTTTATCAACTTAGTGTTTACTACTTATTTTACTGCGTTTTCAGTTTGGTACATCAATTTTTAAAATTCCTGCTCCTGCTGTTCCGTTTTCATGTATACGAATCGTGTCTGTGTCTTACTAAGATTCTACCAGGTCTATTTCTTTTTCAAGTTGATTTTGATTGATTTAAATGGTGTAAAACGGCGGGAAAATGGTTATAGTTACGTGATTAAAAACCTTTCTAGAGAACCTGAACTTGATCTGCTTCCTGATCATTCGGGTCCCCGTGGTGATCCTCGTAAAAATATCAGGTTAAACTACTCCCAGTTTCAGAACCAGATGTAGTAATTTCACGACTAGATCCGCTTACGACCCTTCAACAATTAGACATAGAGGTAGTTGGTTTATGTTAAAAATAGATTAAAGATACGTTTGAAACAGATGATTTAGTTTATAACTTAAGTAAAATACATTTTTCGTGGATGTTAAACATTGTTTTTACGAAAGACTAGATGAGGACAAAATTTGCATTTCTGAGAATCGTATCAAGATACAAATCTTATCAGCTAGCGATATTGAAAAATAATTAGGTGGATTAGGATGGATAGAGAAGATTAAAGCGTTTGGTATTGTCGCCTATACTATCATATGTTAGAAAAAGATGTTTGACATTCTGATATTGCCATCCGAACTGCCCGATTTAATTGATTTTGTCAATATCACATACACTACGTCCTATTTCTATTTTTTATATCATCATTATAAAATTGTCTAGTGTTTTGTGTTTAAAAAGTCATTTTCTATGCAATATATTTATAGTTTTATTTTGAAATTTACTTGATATATGCAGTTGACCCTCAGCTAATGCGTCAAACTATGTTCCTGGAAAAGGCATTCTACTTGATCCTTTTCTAAATGTGAATTCATGATTCATTGATATAAAATATTTCTTAGTTGTTTGCATTTATCGTGAATTTAAAAGAAGATAGGCGCTGGCTTTTTATCATATGTGTTTGGTGTTGGTGGCCATGGTGCTATAATAACTAATTTGAATATCACCTGGGCCAGAAGCCCTGTTGTTATGAAAAAAAATGATCGTTGATCTGGGTTGTTACATTTGCATTTTCCACGCAAAATTATGACAGTTCTTGCATGTTGCTTTTCGTTGGAAGACAGAGGAGATATGAATGCAAAGGATAGTAAGTCCGGCATTTCATTGCAAGAGAGAGTATATATGAATATAAAAGATAGCAATCCTGGGATTTCATTGGAAGAGAGAGAGAGAGAGAGAAAGAGAGAGAGAGTATGTATGAATGCAATGGATATTAGTCCTGGGATTTCATTGGAAGACTGTTCAAGACAGTAAATATATATGCAAATGATTGTAGTTATGTAGAATTTCATTGGAAGACATAGTAAATATAGATGCAAAGGATAGTAGTCCGGGGATTTCACTGGCAAACAGAGTAGATGTTAATGTAAAGGATTGTACTCGTGTAGGATTTAAATGGAAGACAGAATAGATATAAATGCGAAGGATTGCAGTTCTAGGATTTCACTGCATTGAAAGGGGCAGCTCTATATTATTATTTTTAACAGAGGTTCGATTTGAAAGAGAATGATTTTTTGTACTTAAATTCACCATTTCATCCTTTTTCAGTCATGAGTGCTTTATTTTCAAGGAAAAGGGATCCAACTTCACAAACCTCTTCTGAATCTGCCAATGACCATTCGTTACGTGGTATTTTGAAATGATTGCAGTTTATATTAAAGGTCTACTATATATATTAGAAAGTTCATTTTTGCTAAATAACTCAGATATATGCATTAAAAATCCATATTTTAACTCACAGAGAAGAAAATGAAGATAATGTGTACATTTATCGATATTTTAAGGACAACGGTCCGCAATATTTTGTATACTTCCGGTGATAGTAGGATTTCCGGAAGTGACGCACTCTCCGTAAGTGTCTCAAGTTTAGCTATGTGGTGATGATGGCTGAATTTATTGATAATTTATGCCAAATTTGTCATGCTCATTTTCGTCGTGTGAGGAAGATGAACTCCTAGAAGATGGCGAGCGTAATGACTCTTAAGAAGATTCTGCTCGCCGAGGTTAGACAGTACCAATATAAGCCCGAACGAGACGAGAACGTGGACGATGATCCACCCTAAGCTAGAGATAACATAGTGCATAACGAGGCTGAGCAGCGCTTGGGCTATTCATTCTGGTAATTAATATTATCGTTATGGCAGTTATTATTATTATTTTTTCGTTAATGTTATTTCAATTTCATAATGAAAAGCGAATGGCACCAATTAGAGTGAAACTTGGATGTCTTCAAAGCAGATTTTCATGTGTGCGTAGTTCATCAGTAACTAGTGGTGTTAAAAGTTAAACACTTAAGACTCAGACTGTGAGGTGTTTAACTTAGTAACTTTATGACTCAAGTTCGTTCTTTTAAACCGTGATGAAATGCAGACCCCGAATGTACTTTGGGTGTGATTGCTTACTACTCTCCACCGATAGTAAAATTTAAGAATTTTATTAACAAGAAAAAGTAATCATAGACCTGGTGTATCCAGATGTTTAGCAAGCATATACTTTCTCTGTGGGTCTGGGTGTATAATACTAGTGGCAGACTAAGTATACAAATTTACGGGGAAACAAATCTTGAGAATAATACATTGCTAATTAAATGTTAATTATTGTGGTACAAAAGGTAGAACAAAAGCCTAACCATGCATCACATATACGTATATGTCATACCTTAACATGCAAGAACTTCTCATATATTTTATCCACAAGTTTGCCGTCTAACACAATAATGAATGATTGAGTGTATTTACCATGTATATTGGTGTACCTGTGAAAATTGCAGCAGTAAAGAAATAATTGAGACGTGTACATGCTGTAAAGAGATCAGTATGATTTTGAATGAGACTGAGTGAGTCAAGGTGAACTGTAGCATTGATCATCCAAGATTTCAGACAGTTTGCTTGGATGATTATGTCCTGGAAGCAGCATACCGTGCCTGTATTCAGGAGTATGGAAATTGCAAGATAATCCTGTCCGAGTACATGAACACTTGCAGGTAAAATATTCGTACAGTAGTTAAGTTGCTACCATCAGGGCCAATTTTGGGACAAATGACTACTTTATACTCGTGTCATGTAAACATTATGCTTAAAATTCCTTTTCATAAAATCCTTTATTGACAAAATGTATCAGTACTATCACTTTACTTGAGTGTGGAATTTTTACCCAAACCTTTCATTCTGATAATAGATCCTGTTGAAATCATTTGTCCATTATCTTGGAAATTCTCATGAAAAATTCTTTAATCCTCTATAATTTCATTTCATTAACAGAGTCTATACTATGACATTAAAAACATATTGCTGTCTGTTCACTTTTGATTCATTTAGCTTCCTAACACTGGCTGTAGTAAAATCTAATTTTATGCAAAAGGCCTTGACTCTGAAGACATGAAATAAGTAACAGAAAAATGGGATACATGAAATAACATAACTTTATTCAAGTTTAAAAATTTGCTGTATATTCTATTTTCAGTCATAATAGATACACGGCTGCATAGAGGTGGCAATAACTATCAACTAACAATGGCTTCCTGACCACTTCCTTCAGCACTGCCATCAATTCTTCAACATAGATTAAAGCTGTACCGATTAATCGGCCATACTCATAATCGGGCCGATTATTGGAACAATTGGTATAATCGGTATCGGCAGAAATAATCGGTGCCGATGTAAACAAATTTCCAAAAACTAAATTTAATCATAACAGTCATCTTGACATGGCTTGAATTTTAAATCAGAATTAAAAAGTGGAATTTAAGGAATAAACATTTGATTTGGAGGTTAATTCAAAGACAGTATATTCTTAAAAGTAAATACTTTTGAACACGCTTGCTGTAAATTACCGCTGATTGTCTGCTCACAACAAATTATCAATACCATGCATGCACTCAGCACAATCACAGCAGCCAACCAGCCAATGAGGTCTCGTGTGGCTGTTGAACTTCCAGCATACACATTACAATGATGGTGCTGGCTTTTAAAAGTTGTCGCCAAAATAAATCGCCAATCTTAATATTTTGTTGCCAATTTTCAAAACAATGTCGCCAGAATAAATAGTGAATATTTTTCCAGGACTATTAATGTAATAGGCAATTAAAATTGAAAAAGATGGGATAGTTATTACTTTATTGACAACAAGCAATACAGCCATAATATTACAAAATAAGTCATTATATGAATGTTTTGCACTACTTCCAGGGTCTTTACATTGTGCATAACCATTAGTGCATATGTCTAACTGTTGTCACCTGAAATAAACGTATTATCAAATGTAAAATATCTACTTTCCTTCAGTCCCTCTTTTTTAATAGAAACATCAGGTATTAAGCAAATCTATATTATGTATATTATTTTCCAAATAATAGTTTTGCAAGAAACTTTATTTAGATAATGACATTTTAAAAATAAAACCCTCTGATCGTACTTTGCAATGTAAGATAAGTGACATATAATGCGACCGTCGATTTCACGCATTCAGGAATTAAATGCCCACCACCAACACCCAACCCCCATTTTATGGCTAGCTTCACAAAGTACATCTCCGTCAACCAGGAGTTCAGAAATTTATTTTTGCCATGCTTTACATGCTTTACTTGTTAGCGAACTGCTTCCTAAATCCCTGGAATGATCACTGACTGCTATAGATGTTTTCTCAACAAGCAAATTATGATCTCCATTCCCACCAATGAAACTTACACGAGTCAACTTGAACTGGCATTAATATACCGTATATAAAAGCGTTGATTACCATCATTAAATTAAAAGAAGGAATGAAGAAACATATCACAGATCATATGTGCCCCAAAAAACTAATTCGGAATAAATACGTTATTTAGTAAAGAGTTTTATTTGCATATACGAGTTAACAAAAAGAAATAAGGTGGGATATAAAATGTGGGAAATAGTTATCACATGTATGGTAGCTTGAAACCACATTTGAACTGTTAACATAAATCCGCACCCATTTTAGGCTTGTTAGTCATAACAAACATAGGGCATGGTTTACTTGTCAATCAAATGATAGTGATTTCACTAACTGTAGAACAAGCGGTTTCTTGAAATAATCAGTCCGATAATCGGTATCGGCAATTTTAATAATCGGCTATACACGGTATCGGCATAATCGGCAAAAAGTGACATCGGTACAGCTATAACATGGTCTGAAATTTTGTTTACCCAAGTAATTCAAGAAACTGAATATGTCATTCACTGTCTATATTCACACTGACAATTTACCAAAGTTAATTAATGGAAATGGAAACAAGACTTTATTAGTATTCAATTTAACGTACATATAAATCATAGTTTAATTAATTAATAATAATATTTTTTCTTCTGATATATGATTTTGAATATGTGCTACAAATAAGACTGTGTTAGCTTTGTTTTGATCAAATCTTTCAAGTTTGAGTTGCTTTGCTTTAGTTAGTTTCTCCCTGCTGTGTGTGTATGTACAGGGCTGGAGAGGAGGGGCCAGAAATATTAATGGGGTGTGTGTGACTGTATTCTTAGTGATATATTCACTGTCCTACTTTAATATAACTTTAAACATAGAACTGTTATATATGTGCTTGTATATGAGTTTTATCAAATGGTATCATTCATTGTAGTAAACACTGCGATATCTACTTACCCTTGGCTACATGTCACTTATCAAAATATTGTGTGGGTCTCATATTCTCTCAGATCCATTTCTGTCCTGTAAATGCCCGTCTGTAATAATAGTGTCCACATCCATAATGTGGTTCTGCAGTTTTTTATGGCTCTAGAAAGTCCCTCTTTCTTTATGTGGTAACTAATCTTCGCTTCATTGTTCTGAAGAAAAAGACAAAAAACGTGTGAAGCAAAATTAACATTACAGTGTGACCCCACTATAGCGCGCTCCGTTATAACGCGGTTGTGGCTTGGCTCCCGAAATTTCATATACATGTATTTTTCATGTGCACAAAAGAAAATCTTAAAAAGTACGAAAAAAACGTAAAATGTTGCTTATCATTTTGGGGAAGAGATCGCATATGAATAATACAAGACGATCGTGGCCTGGCTCCTGAAATTTTATAAGTATTTTTCTTGTACACAAAAAAGTATTTTTATCGTACACGAAAAAGTATTTTTTTCTTCTTCTTAAAAGTAAGAAGAAGAAAAAACGCATAAAAAGTTTCTTCTGGGATTTCGTAGGTCTTCGCCAAAGTCGCAAAATTGGATTGTTTTTCCTTATTGGCTGCAAAACATACCATGTGGTTTTTTTATTTGTTGGCGACATTGATGGCTGTTTACACTTTTATATACAACCATTGGTTTGGAGTGCAGAAATTCAGAGGCCCCATGAAAGGAAGCCGTAAACTGGATATAAAATGCACTGAAATTTATCTATTGTTACATAAACAAATTATTTGTCCATACTGACAAACCGTTTAAACAGTGCACTGTTATATCATAATCCGCTCATCCTGACATCTGGCATGAGTTCTGTATGTTGTGAAATATCCACTTTTTTGTTGTTGACATTTCTGGTAACGGAGATCAACCGGACGATGCATTGTCTCGTAATCTATCTTTCATCGGATTTTCGGCCGCTCGCTAGTAATTAATATATTTACAAAGACTGACATTTGTATGTGGATGGTAATAAAATTCCTCTTCGTTTCACTCAGAATTAAATCCGTCAAAACGCTTACGTTTTCTGTAATAATCCCTGTCATCAGAACACCTGCGTGTCTATCGTCCGTTGACCCTTTGTTAATTTTCAGACGCATGCGTGGAAGGCAGCATCACGCTATTACCACAAATGTGAAAAAAGAAAATACATCTTACTTATTGGTTTATTCAGTAGGCATGAAGGGACAGTAACTAGAATAGTATAAACGACGGCCAATTCCTTTTTAAAAATGTACCCAGATAAAATAGTTTGCTGAAATTTCAAAGGAAACAGATTACCTTTGAAGCACCGATTGTTATGAAAACGTACTGAGCAAATGGAAAATTCAATCATGCAATACAGTTTTTTGATGTTGCCGCCACAATAAAAAATGGGCATTCGTTTGGTTCTCCAAAGCTGTCCTTTAGTGGTGACTTTAATAGCACAGACACCCTTCATCAAAGAAAGCCGACTACAATCTTTCAATAACAGCGAAGAACTTTTCTTCAAAGGAAGTCAGTACCAAACTTTAAAAAAAAGTGATGGAATCTGATGGATTTTTGCATTTTCCAATGTGACTGGAACACGTTAACTGTGCTGTAAAAGTTTCCTTTTTGTAGGGAAAAAGTTTATGCCAACGGCGGCTTAAAACGCAAACTAACTTTTACCGACTTGGAAAGTACTTTACAGTAAGTGTGCTTCGGCATTCGCTACGTGATTGTGCTATGTTTTTCCACTGAATTCAGACCAATATGACCTGTTACAAAATTAATGAATATTTTAAAGCTGTGTGTGCATATTTTCGATGGAATCACTTGTATTGTGGATGATGAGGTTGGCAGGTGAGTACATGGTGTTGATACTCTATTCATGCTATACATTAGACATTTATATATAAACAGGATTCACGTATATGTACCATTTCATGGTTCTCTAAATAAAGTAAACTATTATATTATGTCTTCCGTTTTCACTACAGGTGTATTTCTCATTTAATATGCATCAATTCAAGATGGTAACTATGCCGACGAAGCACGTATTTTACCGCCCGCATTTATTACCCACCCCACCCCCAATTTTGTTTTTGGGGGGTACATTTTCTTCAGCTAACTGACTTTGTTGCATATAACACGGTTCGGTATATAACGCGGTCGGGTTTTATGGCTCCCAACTACCGTGTTATAGCAGGGTCACACTGTACTTCTATTTCTTGAAACGTGACATCATCTGTACATAGCTTAGATGTGTTTACCAACAATTTAAAAATGGACTTATGCATAAGTAACATTGACAACTAAGCTAATTTTCTTGCATGAGTGTCATGTATGAATGCTGACAAGTACATGAAAGTTTGCATCGCCTCTGCTCCTTCTCTTTACTTGCTGGACATTTAATTCACAACCTGTGTAGTAAGTGAAATTTTAGACGTGTATACTGATCGTGGTTTTCACACAGATGAGTATATCTCATGAATATATGTATCAATTAAATAATTTAAAGTGTATCATTGCTAGATAGTAACAAGTTGACAAGTGCTTGGTCTACCAAGTCAAATGATTACATAATCATACTGAGCTTAGTTATTACAATGTTATATGTTTTGTTTGCTTGTTTTTTTTCTCTTGAGTATCATATCAGTCTGACATTGAACAGCAATACTGCATGATGGTGCATGTAGTCCCTGTAATAACAGTATGAAAAATGTGTTTCATGCCTTTGCAGTAGATATGGTAGTCACACATGAAGTCTTTTGCATGACTGAATAATAGTTGACAATTGCATCAAATCTTTTTGCTTACTTTTACAAGTAAGGAATGGTCATAAAGTTTGACATATTACCAATACATTGTAGTTTTTCTCCAATAAAAAATTACATGACTTACTTACTGACTCGTATGCTGATATAACTTGTGAGGCCTTAGAAATTCATATGAACTTTGAAGCTATACAAACCATGTAAACAGGGAATGAATGGAAGGTTCACAAAGACATCAAAATGCACCACAGGATACGTCACACCATCTACAGTCTTCGGTTCTCTCTAGTGCATTATCTTCCTTATGCTGGTTCACATAATTCTCATTCAGTACCTAACAGAAAGGTGTATATATAGGAGGTGACATCTTTACACTGACAGCATTGCAGTATCTAATAAAATCTTATTAACTATGGTTCTGTACATATTATGAATAATAATACCATAAACTCCACACTGAAAGGATATTATTATTCACACACAACAAGCAATGGGATGTGGGTTCAGGCCCGGCCCTAGGGCATGACAAATGTCGCAACCACCTTGGGATCCGTGCTAACTCGCAATGCAATTTTTTTGCTTGTGGCCCTGCACTCGTCACTTGCTGCCTTGGGCCAGGCCTGTGTGGGTTTGATTCTGACCTCGACCGTCATCCAATGACACAGTTGTGTATATTCTGGCAAACAAGGTAATTTTCTCCCAGTGCCTCAACATGAAGGGGTAATTAGCCTTTACAATTAAATACAATCAATACATCAAGTATTCACAACATTTTGGCTTTAGCATAAAACTTGTTTTGTTGTTGTTGTTGTTGTGAGAGTTAACGCCATTTTTCAGCACAAGACAAGCTATGCATGACGGCCAGTATTAATGGTGGAGGAAGAACCCGTGAAAACCCCAGGAAGAACCACCAACCCACGAGAAGCTACTGGCAAGCTTTGTCACATACCCACATTAGCCAGATCCTAGACTCAAACCCACGTAGTCAGAGGCGAGATGGCAGTGACCCGTAACGGACAGCGCTTTAGAAAACTCGGGGCCCCTAAACTTGTATTGTCATTATTATTGTTGTTGTACAGGCATGAAATATGCATCGACATGCAAATTCATTTTTTTTGGGGGGGGGGGATTAATAATGGAGGAGTGGGCAAAACTAAAATCCAAGAGACACACACACACACACACTCATCATTGTAAAGCAGGATTCATTTTGGGGGGTACGGGAAGGTTATTATGATTTGCAAACACCCTCCCACTAAAATCGCCGTCTCCCACTGATCGTTCTTTTGCTAGGTATGCTTTTGGCGAGGGGTAGGGGCTGACAACCAATAATATAGCAAGATAAAGCTGTATAAATATTTTACCCTCGCTAGCTCTCGCTTCTGTACAAGCTTCTCTCAGTCTACATGTTGTTAGCCCTGCCGTAACCCTTGGTTTTTGTTGATCTGGTGTTCACGTACTCAGTTGTCTGGCGAGAAAACACGCTTGGTACTGCATTTCACAGGAGTCTTCTGATGGTCGTAGTACAAAGTGACTCTAATTTTTTAGACGGTATCGAAATCGTCTTCCCTGAAATGGTCACTGCAGACCATCACGTCTGTCACTTGTCTGATAACGCACTGTACCAGCTATTGAATGCAACTAACAACGAAAGTAGAAATGCACAGTTCCCTAGAGCACGTCACTTCCGCTTTGTCTTATTTTTGCCGGGCGCCTAGGCTCGTGGAATTATGGAGAACTCGCCCTGAGAGAACTCATCCCAGGTGTCAGGAGAAGTCGCCCCATGTTGGTCGGAGAAGTCGCCCCAAGGATAATATATACTAATTCTGAGATGCCGCCACATGGTTATTAAGGCTTTATTTATTGTTGTTTTTCTTCAGCTTAATAACTTATTAAATCAATAAAATTTTCAACGGAGTGAAGACATCAGATCATCAAGACGTAATTCAGTTAAACCATTTCAGTATTTCTAACTCGGGTTTGTTTCTATTAATTAAAAAGGGTGCTCGCTGATATAATTTAGATATTACTAAAATAAGAGGGCAAGATTAATTTTCATTGAAAATAGTTAAATCAACTGTTACAATGAACGGTCTGCTCTTGGATGGATGGAGATAATAACTTATGAGGGAAAATAGAAAACGACGTGTGTGGGGTGGAATAATTGTGATTAAAAAAACAACACAAACGCATACAATTATGCGCAATTTGTTTCGCATTTAATTTATTCTTCTTCAGGCACGAAACGTTTTGAAAGAACCGGATGATGTCTTTTATTGTAAAACAACAATTACGTCATTACGTAACGTCATAAATGATATACATCGTCTTAACAATTATATATAATTTTAGTAATGAGTGTTCCAAACTCATCACTGTTAAAGGACTGAAATTCCATCAATTAAACAATGTCTCTATTTTTTCCCCACTTACAACTAGGATAAGCTCTCAAAAGATTCTTTTTCCTAAAACATAACTTACATTATTAACCAATCCTGGTCAGCCAAACCCATATATGCTTTATTTTATATTCAACCATTTCCAGGCTGGTTCCTATTTTTCATATCATTAGTACCGTGTGTCTTTGTGCGATACAAAACTCGATGTTTTATAGTCATTATTTTCATTAATGATGAGGCATTTGAAATAATACCTTTAAAAATCACATCTAGAAGATTAAATTTATCACATAAACGAAAGTTGTGTGAGTACACTAGTAGGCCTATAAGCTTGACCTTGTATTTGAACGATTTTGCACTTGTTTGCTTTATCGTTGTTTTGAATTGGCGTGTAATAATGTACTATGTAACAACTACAAGGGGCCCCGAGTGGCCGAGTGGTCTAAAGCGCTCACCGTTACGGATCACTGCCATCTCACCTCTGTCTGCGTGAGTTCGAGTCTCAGGCTCGGCTAACGTGGGTACGTGAGAAAGCCTGCCAGTAGCTTCTCGTGGGTCGGTGGTTCTTCCCGGGGTTTTCCAGGGTTCTTCCTCCACCAATTATACTGGCGGCCATGTATAGCCTATCTTGTGCTGAAAAATGGCGTTAAACCATACAACAACAACAACAGCAACTACAAAGGAGGACATTTCTCTCCTTTCTCGTGCGACCCATTTATGAATAAACGCTGTTATTTCAAGCTACATTTCGCGTAGCATAATAAATTTGGCACCGATGTTTAACCTCAGGCATTCGACTTTGTATGCATATCCAAAGTTTGGCTTACTATTATACCTTTAAGGAATGCCAGACCATTTTCCAATGTTACTGCTCGTTATGGACTTGATCGCGCCCACTTAACATGCATGAACAACGCGCTGAATAAAATACTACCTTCTTACTGGCCAACTGAAAATAAGTTAAAAATAAAATCCAGGACGTCATTTTATTTTAACCAATGAGAGAACAGTATTCCATTCAGTGGGACCTCACTTGCATATTAAGTGGGCGCGATCACCATTTAAAATTTTTGATCGAAATTCTGTTTAAATTAAAAAACAAAGCAGCATATCTGGGGGACCCAGTGAAACATAAAAACACTTTTATTCTTTGGCTGGGGAGGGGGGCATCTGTCTGGTGCCAAAAAAAAAAAAAAAAAAAAAAAAAAGGATCACCGCCGAACAACTTGACCACCTGGATCAATGATCATTGATTTTGCCAGTTCACTGCAATAAATAGCTATGCTATCATTGTCAAAATCAAAGTCTCCTGGAATAGACGATAGTGAGAAATGTTTTGCTGCTTTATTGTTTTTGGGTAAATTTATAAATTACCGTAAATACTCTTTTAATACATATATAAGTAGTACGCAATCTCAGATTGCTGTAATATTTAACTTAGGTCTGATCGCCACTCAATGAAGAGATTAAGGCCACCAATTCCGGCAACTGCTATAAAAAGTTCATTACATGTAGTAATGCTACCAGCTCCGGCTTCTGCTCTCCACAGCTTACCTCCCTGAAACTTCGTTAATGCATTTTATCTCACTGAAATGGGGCGTGCATACCGCACACAAAATCTCAATTTCCATAATAGACAATGCCTCGACCAATGCTTTTTCAATCAATGTCTTTGGAGTTACTCCCAATTCTGACCAGAGATACGTCTGGAATAATTTTTATATCAGCGAAACAACTTCTTTAATTTTATACTGCATCCTATTTTGTCTTTCCTTAAAATGTCTGCATCACTTACTGATGTAATCCATTTCTTCAAAGCCAAGTCACTTTTCAATTGTACTTGAGAAACGGTCTGGTTAAAATTGTTTAAACTTTTTTCTTGTTATTACATATGTTCATGAATTTTTCTTTTATTTTTGTTAAGTATTTATTTCGATTTTAATTGCTACTACTTTTTTGTAAATGGCTTCTTATATTTCCATTACTTCGATAGTGGACTCTCTCTCTCTCTCTATCTCTCTCTCTGTCTCTCTGATGTAGTCTTTTAATTATTTCGATAGAACAAATCTTTGCATTTGCCGTCCATTCTTTATTTAAAGATTTCGTTTGTGATTGCAGCAACATATATATTTTCTGCAGGTCTTGAAACTCATGACTCGTGTTTGCTTGGCGGAACGTATTGCTTGATACAGTTTCTAAACTGGAAAAGTATCGTTTCTTGTTATCTTGATTTTTGTAAGTTAATGCATATTCATCACCTGTTTACATCTCTCACAATAAGATGTTACCTTTGGCTCTTTATTACAGTTTTCGCATATAGGGACTTCGTTTTCGGATTCCTTTTCTTCTATATTCTCTTCATCTTTTTGAAGTAGACACTGGTCGGAAGGAAACGTTGCCCACATTGTGGGATGTCAATATTCGTCCAACTCAATGGACGTTGAAACTTAGAATATGGTCTTGCTTAGGAGATGTGTGACTCTTTAAATTTGAAGTTATTATATTTATTGACTAGAATAAAATTGGCAGTTGAAAAAGAAAAAAAGATCAGTTTTTATGTATCTCCCATTTATAAAATCAATCCAAATGAAAAAATCCAAAACTTTGAAGCCTTTATATTTTACCCTTGATGCAAAAGCAACTACCAAAACGCTCAGCTTTAAGGAGACACTAATGCTGCTTAAGCTAAACAGTAATGAAAACAATGTTACGATCTTTGCATCCAATAAGTCTTCTTTATAATTTTCTTAATAAAGTATGCAAATAAATATTTGACTTGTAACACTATATTGATCAGATCTACGCATGTAAGCTAGCTGGTTCACTTTCTTCTTAAATCTCGTTTATTTTAATTAACATTACATATGCTTTTCCATTTTACAAAACATGTTTGAGAAATCCCAAAGATAGAAACAAATCAAGTAGGAAATCATTTCTTTTTTAACTGGAATAAACATTAATTATTCATTTGGAATTGAATAAGACATTGTCATTGATAGCTGGTGCTTATTTTCTATTATCAGAAAATGAACCATCGTCTAATATTAGAAATGCATTGTCTAATATTATAACATTTTTTATATCTTGTTATAAAGTAGGTTATTGTCGAATGTTATGGATAAAAAATTCCTCTATTATGAAATAGGATATTTTTCTACTGTTATAAAGTAGGTTGATATTCTGCAATTAGAAACTAGGTTGATTGATTTTACTATTACAAGATACGCTGATTGTTTTTCATCCGAGAAAAGCGCCTGAGTTTGTAATAACATGAACTTAATCGCTACTGTTAGAAAATGATGTATAATATTATAAAAATGCATTTTGTAATGTCATAAAATTATGTTTTGTTCCAATATTAGAAAATTACCATTCTATATATTAGAAAAGTAACTTTGCAATCTTCTAGAAGCATTTTGTCTGAAAATCTACTTGATACTAGAAAAAGCTTATTTTTCCACAACTGTTGACCATTATTTATGACGATACGTATGCTTGTTCATGAGCAAATAATTGAATATATGAAAGTAACCTTTGTACAAAGTAATATATGATTTTTATGTAAATGTTTGACATTTCAGGCAGATTTTAGAAATAAGCTGAATACTTTGTGTATATAGTGCATTACATATAGACGATAACCATCAAGTTGGTGCTTTTTTGAAGTAAACCGATTTACTTCAGTGTAACATGTTATCATATAATGATTCACACGTAGGTAGTCAGCAGTCTATTTTGAATTTTGTGGGCGGAGTCTAAGATTCGTCATTCATGATAATTACCTATCGCATGTTGTGCCTCGTTCTGAACACTGCACTTTACACCAAGGTCGTGTAAGGTGAATAGAAGATTTCTTTTCACTTTGCATCAAATATGGCGACCGCCACACATTTCCAGTCGAACTGTGGAATTTGCCTTCAGTCTTACAAAAGGCCCAAAATATTGCCATGTTTTCATAGCTACTGTGAAGCGTGTTTATCGTCACACATATCCAAAGCAAAACCAGATTCCAAGTTTCAATGTCCGCTGTGTAGGACAGATATTAACATTCCGGAGGGTGGGGCTGGTTCTTTTCAGACCAATTTCTATATCGAGACAAAAGAGGAAGAGAAATTAGAAGAAACGGAATCCGAAGAAATTGCTTCTTTATGCGAAAACTGTGATGATGAACCAAAGCCGAAGGCTACATCTTACTGTGAGGTATGTGAACAGAAAATCTGTGATGAATGTACCCAACTCCATAAAAAACTCAGAATCACAAGAGAACATGAACTGACCAGTTTGAAAGTTATTAAGAACAAAAAGCGTGACCAGCCAAAGTGTTTTAATCATGAGTCAAACGTTGTCAATGGTTATTGCTTAACTTGTGAGAAGTTTTTATGTCCTTCATGCGAAGATGCGGTTCACGACCTGCATAAAATAGAGCCGATCGATGTTGCTGCAAAGATCAAACGAACTATTTTGAATAAAGAATGGATAGCAAGTGAAAGGTTTTGTTCTAACGAGAGGATACTCAAGATTATATCAAAGAGAGAGTCCATCATTGAAGAAATGGAAAGAAAAGCGAAAGAGGATTTGCAAGAAAGAGCAGAAGAGATTAAAATCAAAATTGATGCTGGCGTTAAGAAGATAGAAGAGGATATCATGAAAATATGTGAGGGTGAGAAAGAAAAGTTGCAACAAGTGAGAGCAGATATTGATAGCACCAATGAAAAATCAATGACTTTGAAGAAATGGATTACATCAGCGAGTGATGCAGAAGTTTTAAGGGATTGCAATAGGATTCTATTTGAAGTGAAGGAAGTCAATGCATCTTCGCCAATGAATATTGCAGACACAAATCTGGTCACATTTAAAAGAAAAGAAGAAGACAAAGACGAAGACTTTGAGTGGGAAAAAATCGGCGAGGTTGTTACTAACAAAATTACATCGTCGATTATGGAAATGGAAATAATGAGTGCCTTTTGTACACCCGATTTTGGTGACATAAAATGCATAATACAGTGCCAGCGAGGAGAGGTTTGGATATCAGAGGCCGGAACTAAAGGTCTTACCATGTTCAATGAGCGGGGCTCAGAGCATAAGAAAATGTTAAACCATTTTGAGATAGCATCTGTTGCAATTGGAAACGATGGCATTCTGTTCATATCTGTACAAAACGAGAAATCAATCTATAAAATTAGCGAAAACAAAAAATCCTCAATATACTGCACGTTATCGTCTATTCCCGGTGACCTAGCGGTTTTTGACAATGGAAATATTGCTGTTTGTTGCAATGTTCCACCAAAATTATTGATCATCAACGAAACTGGTAAAGTTATAAGACAGTATGCACCACGGGGGTCCATGTTTAGGACACTACTTCATGTTGCTGTGTGTAAATTCACAGACATTCTCGCAGTATGTGCACAAGACACCAACCCTTCCACCGGACAGTTAGGCAAGGCTGTTGACAGTTGGCAACAAGCAGTACCAAATCCTAAATCTGCAACATCGGTAAAAAATGTTAATTCTGGCTTTAATTTTTCTTCACCAGCTCCAGCAGCAAGTTTTCAAGAACCATTCAACTTAAAAGGCATGAAAGGAAACATTTTCTTGTTCGATCAGAAAGGAAACATGATGTCCAAAAGCAACCACCAAGTTTATGATTTGATCTTTGACCATCATGGTCACTTGCTTGTTTCCCTTGATGAAGGTAATATAAATGTTTTGGACAACAAGGGCAACATCCTGGCTTGCCTGAGACCACATGGAGGTGATTTTCTATTTGGAAAGATAGCCGTAGTTTCGTTCAGTCAACTGTGGATTGGGCAGTCTGGACGAATCAACGTGTTCAAGTATCCAGATGTTAGCAGCATACACCACGGATAAAGATCAGACGATTAAATCCAAAGATTTTTCATGTAATATAATTACAGTCAACTAATCTCATCTAGGAGCCTACAACATGTTTGAAAGACTTTGATGAGACAGTTAAGCCACTGGCTAACATGTTAAGAGACTTCAGTGAGAAAATTAGGCAGTAGATAAAGGAACTGCACCGGTTGTCTCATTCATCCGGTTATTGTACGTTTATTGTTTGTAATTCTGAGCATTATTGTTGAACTCGAATGATGACAAATTAACACTGAATTTGATATGCAATTTGACTTTGCAATTAGGATAAATACTGCATAGATTTAAGAATGAGTAATTATCACAAAGTAACCAGTTTATGTGCATTGTATGTACATAGCAATTCATACTTTTTCAACACACTTGCTTTGACGGTTGACTATAATGTTATTTGGTTGGGAATTAATAAACAAAACGAAAAAAAACTTCTGTATATTAAAACAAAACATTCATGCAATTGGAATAAATAAATGAATAAAAAGTTAACGAAATAACCCAGCATTTATTCCTAATAACATCTTTGCAAGTTTGGACATCATTATCGACTATTATTGTTTGAAGATGGAAAGTCCTCAAGAAAAAATGAAGGAAAGAAAGATTATTTTTAAATGTCACTTGCAGACTTATACTTAAGTTTGCCACAAAGGTGGAAAAAAACCTTGTACTAAATCGATGCTATCAATTAAATACAAATGAAAGATTGTTAATAAGATTTTAAAGTCTCAATTGAAAAAATCGAAACATTATTGACATGTCCAGCTGAATACTCCCACAGCAGAAGCATTTTAGTCTGGTCTTATTTGAAAGGGCTAGTTGCAAGTTAACACTTGACAGCATACATCAATAGTTTCTCCAGTTACCTCGCTTTAGTAACTCTACACACGAATATGGTTTTGTTTAAAGTACGTAAGGCACTATGTTACTCTTGAGAACAACCGATTCCATCTGGTATTCAAGCACCCCTTTTGTAGTCAAAACTAAAATGCATTCTTTTAGTTTACATGCAAAGAAAATTAACCTAACCTCAAAAGATGCATGTACACCTCAACTGGCTGATTATCGGCAATGACGAATGTGTTATGACATCTTTAGACCTATCTTCAGCAAATCTCTTATACTTTACCGGTCATTTAGGCGTTAATAACTCATTCTCTCTAGTGTAAATTTTGGTCCATTATTCATCCGTAAGCATGTGCTGTCCATAAAAGTATAAATACCAGATTACCTTTTGTCTTAGTCAATAATGTGTGATCCAAGCTAAGTCTTGTTTGTTTTGTCACCGATATTTTTCTTCGTGACATTTTTTACATATCCAGAATTTTAAAACGCATAATTCTTCTAAAGAAAAGTAGTATGTATATAATGTAACTGATATATCACAGAAAGTTGAGAAAATAAAAACTTCACTTACAGATATCGGAATACTAATTTGTTTACAGACAGCGAACCAGTCATACTTGGGAGGGTGATTAAACGTAGAGTACTCGATATTTTTGGATGTACACATTGGATAGTAAATGGATTTATTTTTTTCCATTATTAATTTCAAAACTTCAGTCTGTGTACTATGTATACTATTTAATTATTTACGTCTAGTTTGATATCCTGTATTTAATTTCATACTGACTAAATGACCTATAAACTTTTGTTGCTAGGCGATGTTATTAGGTGCAAACAAGGGTCCTCTCGATTTCACAGTACGAGGTTAAAAGAAATTATTTTCAAATAACACCTTTTTAAGTCTGGAACAAAATATTTAGACTAAAATCAGTGAAAAGATGCATGGTTTGTATACAAATCTAATGCATATTTTATTGTTTTTATTTTTAATATATTAACATTATCTTTTGGCGGAGAGGCAATCAGTTAGTGGTCTGAACACTATAGGGGTGGGTTAATGTGTGTATATGTGACAAGTATGAGCATCTCTGCATCTGTTATAGTGTTGTAAGTTGATTTATGATAACTTACAATACAGGTAATCATTTTCGAAATAATTAAGAGCTGACACAAGTGAAAATGCAAAGAACAGTAGGGGGGAGGGACGTAATAACGAGTTATGGCAGCCTAGTAACAACTACCATATCCATCAGTTGTTACACTTGCTTTCTCCACGTAAGACTGACGTTTCAGTTCTTAAAGACCCTCTGTTGATCATGATTATTTGCCACTAATATCCACATGAACTGTTATACATTTATATTTGCACTACATATATTTATATTTACACTACAGGCACAGTTAACAACTTCTTCCTGAGATGTAAGAAATTAAACACTCAAAACATCTTGGCACTGTTTTGCTAAATACGGTATACGATACAATGCGACTGTTCCAAACATCGTGGAATGATTTAAAATGTGATGGATTAAAGTCGTGTTGAGTGGTGCTTATCAAAGCGAGGTGAGCAAGCAATAATTCGGCACCGGCTATCGATTAACATGTGTATCAGTCTCCTTGTTTGATAAGATATAGCCTGCGTTGCTTCACTTGATTCCATCACAATCACTTGAAACTTTGCTTGATAACTCGCACATCACATGACTGATACTTGCTTTGTATAAACATATCTAATAAAACAGAAGTTCGTTACCCCCCCCCCAAAAAAAAAAAAAAAAAAAAAAATGCGTACAAAGGACTTACCTTTTGGAGTTCAAATGGGTCCAGAAAAAAAGCACGGATACTTTTAGGTTTATGTTCTTCTCATGTTTGTTGTGTATGCGTATCTAATACACAAATTATTTTTTATATATTTTTTTAAAGATATTGACATAATGTTATGTGGGAAATGTATTAGTGCTGCGATCCCTACACGGATAATCTATTCCGTTTCGTTTTAACATTGATGTGACAAAACTTAACACAATAGAAAATGGATTATCAGATAATTTGGATTGTATATTGTCTGTTTGAGGAGAGATATTAATTTTCTTTCTTGCTGGCGAACACAAATACGTCATTTCTTACAACAAGGGAGTTATGTGGTCACAACATCATACATATGGATAAATTCAGGAGCTTTAAATATGTCATCTAAAGATGAAAATAGAGCGTCGAGAAGGAATACGAACATGCCCAGTAAATCAGGTACTCCAAATTGTCAGAGGTTAAACTGAGTAGGTAACAAACAGGGTTGTATTCCAATTATCTTGCAAAATTACTCCAATTAGTGTAGTATAGGTGTGATAAACATTTGGTAATTGCATTATCAGTATTTATTCACCCACCCCACCCTCAACAAGCATCTGGGATGGTATGAGAGAGAGAGAGAGAGAGAGAGAGAGAAACACGAGATTCTATTAATATCCATTTCGAAGAGAAATCGCTATAGAATTTTAGTAAGTAACACTTCTCGTACATTAAAACGAATCACATAGTACCCACAACCGCATCCGAGCAAATACATTAAGACGAATTACATGGCACCCACCACATCATCTGGGCAAATAGATCAATATAGATCATGCCTTATTTCGAGAAGATTAATTTGAAAAACTTCCATTTGATTACACATTTGTGTAGCGCATTCGTCAATATGTTAGGTATACGAATGCTTCAAAAAATTTCATGTTGAAACATCTATGTATCAAACACATTAACATTGACAGAAAAAGGTGATTAGGATCAAGATGAATGAAATTAATACTTCCATGGTATGTTAAACTATTGTCAGCTTGACATATATCTCAAAACTGTATTTGTGCCCTTTTTCCTGTGCAAATTTAGATGGTACTTACATCACACTGAATAGAAACTGTTGTAATAGCAATATACGTTGGTCATTTTGTCTCATTGTCTGAATTCAGTTTAGCAGCTGCTTCCCTCGCACAACACGTGCTAAGCTTGAATTGTGGAATTGGTTGAATTTGTATACGAGTTTTGAGCACATTAGGATGTGAGCATTTATTAAGACATGTGCGGGTGTTATGTTGAATACTGCATGTTGTATATTTATCATTTTTATATCTATGCATAAACTTACAGATTGATGTACTGTATCACTTAGCCTCCTGTTTTCTTGAAATTGTTTAGAGTGTTTGTGACAGTGATGTGATCATTTAAGTCATCGCATCCATAGTCAGAACTTTGCAAGTCATTGGAATCTTAGATCTTTAAAAGCATTGGTTGAACTATAACCAGACATACTCTCGATTGATTATATTGCAATTAACACTGCTTTGCAGCCATTTTGTTTTCACCAACAACAAAGCTGACATGAGATATATAAATGTATGGCATCTGTCTGTTTATTAGTCTGTTCATTACACTTTCAGTTCAAGGGCATGATTCCAAATCCATACACTTACAAGACTATTAGACCAGACATGCCTTTCGGAGTTCGTGGTTCTTCAGTTTCAGTATGTATAATGTGTTTATCCATTACCTGTCCATCCATCCATGCATCCATTATCTTCGCTTTCATTTGCACTGCCATAAAGAAAATCTTAATATGTCCTAATACAAACTATCGAGGATGATTGCCTAAGTGCCTTGTATTAGTTGCATCCCAGTAATATGTATTATCATATGAGCTGTGCAACTTCGAAATTCTAGTAGAAAATTGCTGATATGGTCAAGTTATGTTGTTGTTGTAGGGTTTAACGCCATTTTTAGCACATGATAGTCTATACATAGCGGCCAGTATTAATGGTGGAGGAAGAACCCGGGAAACCCCCCGGAAAGAACAAACGATCCACGAGAAGCTACTGGCAAGCTTTCTCACATACCCACATTGGCTGAATCCAAGTATCGAATCCACGCAGACAGAGGTGAGATGGCAGTGATCCTTAACGGAGAGGGTCTATTTATGTAAGGGTAACAATAAATGGCAGGTCAGAATTGGTGAAGAGCAGTTACGTGTCGACGGTGAGTCATTTGAACCATCCCCTGCCAGTACATGCTAGCTTTCATTTTTGTTATTAATTTTTATTAGCAATCTTACTAAGCTGGTGTTTTTGATAATCATTCTTCTCCAGTATTCGAATAAAGTATGGTTGACCTTATCTTTGATTACAATTTCAATATAATTGGGTGTTTTAATTCTTTCTATCCAATCCTCAGCTTAGAATTGCCGACCTTTTGTTTATAAACATCAGTGGCTGTTATAATTCTTTTATTGGACGACACATGGAAAGGGTGAGATTTTGTTATTTTAATCAGCATTGCTGATTTCCACTCAGATAATTACATTTGTATATAATACATAGAAGAATTTTGTCAATCTTGTTGTCATCGTTTTCTTGCAACAACGTGTAAGTTAAATTTGGGGAGGCGTGGACGCAAGAAAGTCCCATAGGATACTCACCCAAACTGCCTAGCATGTACAGACTGTAAAGATCTGGTATGGTTGTCAATTTTGTAGTCTATAGTCTCGAACATTGCTGAATGCATACAAACTTACAAAGGAGGGAAGCATATGCCGTAGTCCTCAGAATTTTCGTGGTTTTCTTTCTCTGAGTCCTTTGGGTCCTAGAGAAGGATTGGTAAAACTCTCTTAGGAGAAACTTTAGGTTCAAGAGCCCCCCCCCCCCCCGCTATATGCGGAAATAATCGGATGGAGATTGAGTTGCGCCTTCTTTCTCTCTCTCTCTCTCCTACGGAATTTGACAGGGTGCTAGGGTATCACCATGCCCAGTTCCATAGCAGAGAGACACAGAGAGTGAGTCGCGCTTCATACGAGGTAGGAGTCATCACCCTCTACTATCCAGAAGGATAGACAGTGAGTCGCGCACTCTCGTGAAGAAGGATAGTCCCGAAACGCAGAGAGTATATTTCACTTGATGGGCGAGGAGAAGCACCCTCTACTCGCCAACAGCATGGTGTTGGCTGGGTGTTCCCCCCCCCCCCCCCATGTGGAGCAGTACCCTTCAGTCCCCAACGCACTTTGTTGCCGACAGGAGAGCCACACAGTTATTTTGGAACTCATCTATAAGTCTATCAGTGGCGCCATAAAAGAGGCAGAGCCAACCCTTCCACGCCAATGCACCCCAGGACGGTTGAGAGTCTCACCACCTACCGAGTTTGCTACTAGGGAAATATCTTTCTCTCCGAGGAGTGAGGTCAGGACGAAGACACGTTGTCTATTTTATATTTCTACGATTTTTGTGCAACACAAGTCTAGATGCCATCTACTCCCTTCATATCCCATGCCTCCTTTCAGCGACAGTTGAGGAAGAAATCTACTCTTTTGACCAAGCAGCTTGCCGCCTTTTGCCTCGTGATATGTGTCCTAGATCTTCAGGCTACGGGGACACTAATATTCTCACCTCCTTGGAGAGCTTCTACGCGACCAGATCTCTTGATGCTCTATCTCTCTGCTATGATTAAGGAGATTTTCGAAAGATTTATTAAAGGCCAGGGGTTTGCTCGACAACGTAAATAGGGATCTATTACACCCCTACACGTTGAAACCCTAGGTCTCAACAGCTAGTTATAGAGTCTATATCTCTTTCTGACCCTTCAAACTTTATACTTTGTTTGCCGCTAAAGCAAAAATGAGTATTTTCATAGGGACCTCTGCTCGCCTTCCAGTTAAAACACTGGAGGCCTCAGAACTAGTCGCTAGGTAAACAGTAACCATAGCCTCGATTGCCTTTCGACAGCCTGTTGCATTCTTCTGAAGGAGAGATCTAAGTTGCCAACGGCCCTCCAACCTTTATTGGAAGCTGTGGTCAAAACATCTAGGCATTTGTTATCCTTGTCCATGGCGTTATCAGCTGAGCTTCTCCACCTGCGCGTTTTTTTTTGTTTTTTTTTTCAGGACACACCCATGGTCTTACTGAATTACATTAAGAACCTTTCCGAGGGCTACTTTCCTTTAGGCATAGACCCTCTTTCGAGGGCTCATTTCCTCCATCGCTCCTTAGGAATTGTGAGAACAGCAACACCGGTCGCTCGTATCCGCTCCTGGCCGGCTGAAACAAGCCAAGAAGAGATATCACCTAGACTGATGACAGGGTCTGTCAGCAACTATCTTCAAAGCCACGCAGCCCCATTCAGAGCAACATCCCCAATTCAGAGTTCCCCGAAGGCAGTCGGGCCCTAAAAGGGGTGCCGCAAAAGTCACAAAGAGGAAGTTTGCGGGCCCTTCCCCCTTTTCTTAAGAAATGGAGGGCGAGCTTAAGAGACTCGCTATTTCTCCTGCAGTGTGTCCCTCTTCCGTTGATTTCCCAGGATCAACCTTTTATTTTACTTGTCTGGCACGGTATCATGGGCGATGTATGGGTCCTCTCTATCTTAAAATGAGGATATCTGCTTCGAGATCTTTGCTACGAGATCTTCCTCATCTAGTACGATTCCCCATATGCTTCCACCAGTTGAAACTTGTGCGATTAAAGAGACTGCAGAAAAGATGGTGTTCAGCAACCAATTTCTGGCCCTCTGCTCATGGATATTTCTGGTACCAAAATAAAGGGGGGGGTCAAGCAATTTACGAACTTACCACCATAACTAAATTTATATAGGGGGAACCTTTTACCATGGTGACCACATCCTCAGTTAGGAATGGCAAATGACCTGGCGACTGGGCGATCCACAATGACCTTCATGAAACGTACCTTCACATCCCTATCTTTCGTACCCATTTTTCTTGGATGTTAAGGTCTTCCTATTTCGCGTTCATCTTAGCATTGACACTCAGAGCCTTTTTCCAGGGTAATGGGAGTTGCTGAAGTCAATATATGTCACTGTGGATATCTATTTTCTAATGTTTCGTATTTTGGATGATATACAATGGCTGGCTAACGTCCCACAGAATATAATTGTCTAGCTGTTGGTCCATAGTGACCAGGATGGGTCTTCTACCCAACATATAGAAATCAGAGCTTACTCCATCTCAAGATCTAATCTTCATTGGGATGAATTTCTTGACGAACAGAGGATTAGGCCGTATCCCACGTGACAGGATGGTGGTTAAATAATATCGGATCAGTCATCATTCAGCTTCTATGATGTATCCTTTGGCAAGGCACTATACTCGAATATCCTACTTGTTGCTTTCAAGTAACCAAATCAAACAAAACCAAACTAAATCTGGCCGAGAGAAAGTCTTCAAACTTGAATGCAAATCAAAAGTAATAAAAGGGATCCGAGGATAAATATATTCTAATCGCTAGATGTTGTACTCTTGATCCAATCCCCAAAAGCCAACAATTTAGAGAGTGTGACATGGTTCATCAGAAGAAATGTGAAAGCCAGCTAGATCTTACAAAATTAAATTACGTTACCTTTCAAGGTTGGTAGCTGTTTAATTATATAGCCAGCATAAATTATTTCTTCAATGTAACTTTCAACAGCTGTTTAACTTGTTAAAAGTGAGAGCATTGTTAAATAAATTATGTCTATCATAAAACTGTGTATCATCAATTAGTGAGGAATAAAGGATGGATATGGAAAAGAAATTGATGGAAATAAAAAGAAAACATAACGAATACAGAATGATCGTGGTCTTTTTGACTGTCATTATTTCATATGGACCTGAGTGTTTGTACCAAATGAATATCCTTTTTTTAAATGACATCTCACTCTGAAAACTAAATAAAACATTCTGTACCACACAGTGACTTGGATTTGTGGGCAAATGCTTGACATAATTGAAGAAGTTTGTCGATAAATGCCTTTATTAAAAATAAAAGAAAAATACAACTTTCACTCAGTAAACTAAATCGCTGATCCTGCCATTTTTAATGCTCAAATAATTACTGTTACACTGTGCCCTTTGGTACGTTTTGCTTTTGGGCAGCGGCTTTCTACTTTTAACCTCATCTCAATATACTCCTCTCATAGGTGACAAGCCAAGGATACTCCTACTGGCTATTGTCAAAAACTCTCTTATCGAATATTAGTGTTCCCTTTTGATAATGTGTTTCAAGGGAGTGATAACATTTACCTGCATTTTAAGGTATGGCAATACTAAATTAAGTTCATTTTGTATAGTTATTCATGTTTCTACTTTTTTCATTAATTTAAGGATTGTAGTTATCCGTTCAGAGGAGCAAAACTATTTTACCTATGTCAGATGCTATCTTGTACACAACTTCTACAAATATATTATCTTGTACACAGTACACAATGTATACACTTATACAGACTTTGGTTATATTGCATCTTCTGTACATAATTACATTTTAATGAAATGACTAATGTTGAGTGCAAGTTACCATGCATGTACTGTATCTATGACACCTGCTTCCTTTCTTATTATAAGGAATAGTCTGCTGTTTTTATGTTAAGGCTTTCATGCCACTTTCTGTTGAATACAAGTAACATTATTCACATGATATCAAATCTACGAAAAATGAGACAAAATATAGATAAATTTCTTAGTGCCAATAATTGTATGCAATAACAAATAATTGACAACTAGCGTAGTGATTGATACCTTATACAGATGGTCTTATACTGAGGGATTGATTTGTCACCAAGGCTGTGTGATGATATACATTTTATTTTCTGTTTAGGCTTTAATGCCACCTTTCTGTTGAATACAAGTAACAAGAAAAAAGATTATATAATGATGTGACATGACATTATCGTTGGTTTTAATGAGCCAAGAACTAAACCACAGTGCATTATATTAAGTGACACTGATACAATAAAATTTGACAAGTATGTGATTTGTGTCTGCCTTTGTTATGAGAGGAAGCGGCATACCGACTCACTGTATTTTGAGACAAGAAAAGCATCACTCCCTTCGAGGGAATCTTCTTTTGTATTTGCAGGTTATGAAAGTTATGTGTCTTACTGTACTAGGAAAGACTGACGTCTGCATGGAGGTTTGTGGATCGTGGAGTAAATCGTAGATTGTGTATATACAACACCGTTACCTCAGCTGTTGCTGAGGCAAAACTGAAACAAGGTTTATTGGTTCATTAATATTTTGTCCTCAGTCATTCATCATATTTTCTTTAAAACTGAATTATTTTAACAGTTTCTAAGAAAAGAAAGGAAATATATAAATAAATGTTTGTTTTATTGATTTCAGGCTGGATGTCTTTCTTAATTTAGAGCATGATTGCATTATCCCGTATAGCAACAGTATGTGTGTACACACACACACACACACACAACAGATATATATATATATATATATATATATATATATATATATATATATATATATATATATATATATATATATATATATATATATATATATATATATATTGAATTCATTTGTATCCAGGCAGTAACCTGCAGAATGTGTCAATTAAGTAAATGAAAAGAATCATGGAAGACCAGCATAAATTTCTTTAATCAAATATTGCAAAGAGGAAAATCTAAATCGATAAAGCGCTATCCCCAGTCTATATTTGTTTAGTGCCCATATTATCAACAAAGTTTAACTGTTCTCAAGTTAAATACGTTGAAAGGTAAATTCAATGCTTATTGTAAGGATAGTCGCACCTCTATGGTAATTTATCCTGTCTGATGACCTGAGACGACAGTTTGAATTGCTTTCACATATAAAGGAAAATACATTTCTGAAGGTGGGAACAAAGTATTACTTATTATCCATTGAAGAAAATGTTAGCCAACCCTGATTTGTGTACATGTTCTCTTAGTTTGCACAGTCAATTATGACACACAATTACTGAAATGAGAATATCCTCTGATTAAGTAGAGGTTCACATATGTATTCTTTATCACATGTACATTACCATTTCAGTTTGTGATCGTGCCTCAAGATAAAGATATACTAGATCTAAGCAATTCGTGTTGTATATGTAAACCAGATATGAAGGAACTTTTTGACACTATAAACATCACTCGTATTATAGAGTTCCTGAAAGCAGTGAATATTTACTCTAAGCTAACTTTTATGCTATCACCTTGAGCAGTTTTATGCATTATATATACCGTCCCTTTTATAATATCTTTTCATCATTTTTGATTAACATACAACATTTACATCTCCCGTTGATCGGGAAGCTTTATTTTTCACCGTTACCATCTTACCGTTTTAATTTCGACTATTTGTGTTTTAATATCGCTGGTCGATATGAGACTTATCATAATTTTTAAAAGATTATACATATAACACTTTGTTTGGCGCTAAATAGCCTTCCAGTGCTGATGCGCCGTTAAAAATAAAATTAATTAATCAATCAGATTTAGCATTTAAGGTAAGAAAATAAGGACTTCTTCGATTAAACAATAAACAAAATATGTCATAATATATGGAAGACAAGATATATATTTTAAAGAAAGGAATGCTGATTGTTTCAGTTTTGTGGAAATTAAGCGTATTTTGGGCCTATGGTTAATTACTAACAGAGCCAAGTAGATTAACAAGTTGAAGATCAGATATTTTAGTTTTTGTCAAATCTTCCAAAACTTATGCCATTATCTCTAAATTTCTTGCAAAGAATAAAATGAAGTCAGCTCGAAAAAGAAAGACCAAAATTAGGGAACATATAAAAAATAGTAAAAGTATCGACTAATCCTATAGCAGAAAAAAAGATTAGAAAGATATAAAGAAAGAAAAAGGTAAGGAATGAAGTTATCATCAATGTAGCTTTGAGTCATCAAAAATCATATTCTTATTTTGTTTTACATTATTAGTGTGTATACATGCTTACCCATTTAAGATACAAAGAGAAACACTTAATTTAACCATGACAACTGTTGTATGGTTTTTGTCGTGGCACGTACCATGTAAAAAATCTTACAAAAAGCTATTTTTCCAAGTGGTTTAAAATCTACTTGTCTTGTCTGATTTAATTCTAACCCTGTAAATTGGAAGACAGGAACGTTTATACTTTGTACTTGGTTACTATATAGACCATTAATTTGGATGTTCCTTTTCAACAACAACAACAATCATGATGATGGTGGTGGTGGTGCAGATGTATATGGTGCTGGTCGTGGTGATGGTGTTGGTGATGATTACGATGATTTGGCGTAGTAGTAGTACAAAACTTTATGGATGCAACTTTTTAAACTGAATGCCAAAACATAAAGTTACTGCTGTTGCAATATCTTAATGAAAAAATTCAATTCATAGCACTCTAGCTTTCAATTAGACAACATCAATCTTTGATATAACAAACTACATTTCATTCAATATATTTCTTTTCGAAATGCAAATGGCTCAAACTACAAGATTAACTGTCTTGTGGCCAGAGTCTCATTGAAGTGTTTCGGAAGATTGCCTGCATAAATCTTACCAATTTATTTGAAATGTGGTTTGTACTGGAGAAAATGTTATGAACTTTGAGCTACTCATATAATCGATCTTCCCCTCTCTGATAAAACGAAGATATATAATACATATTTGTCTGTGCTTGTATAACTAATCTATATCCTGTGAGATCTTCCTGATGCAAGCTTCACGAAGTAATTCGGTACCAAAGTGCGCGAGAGAGAAGCGGGACTGACAATGAGAACTTTACCGCGTAACGGTGAGCTCAGTTTTCCGACTGATATACACAAAATGTTAAGTCTAAGGGGACGTGTGCATTTATGTTTATGTTCTGATCTGAAGAATTACCGATCGAAACGGGAAATGCTCATCTAAACTTAGTTCAAGGCTGTTATAACTAATTGAGGTGGGAGCAATCCATTTTTGCCAACTTTATAAAACGGGGAGGTCCCCGTTTCGAGGTGCATCCCCGGGTTGTTGATGTGTATTCTCTCTGATGCACCGTTTTACACTATTTACACCCCACCCCCACAAACACACACGCACACAAACACATACAAACACACACACACACATACACACACACACTGATACTCAGCTGAGAGAAATTCGAAATTACACAACTTATTATACTTGTGGTAATAGTACACAAGAACCTGCCAGACGTGAAGCAAAATGCTATAGGAATTATCCAGAAGGAGTATAGAATGGTACAGCATACTTGTTTTTGAAGCTTTATCCTCAGCATTATTGGTATGTATTATGGACATTGCAGTGAGTATCTTATGATATCTGGGTATTATGAGCATTAAGGTGGGTATCTTATTATACCTGGACAGTATGTGCAGTGCAAAGGGTATCTTATGATACCTGGACATTATGTGCAGTGCAAAGGGTATGTTATGATACCTGGGCATTATGGACATAGCAGAGGTATCTTATGATACCTGGGCATTATGGGCATTGCAAAGGGTATCTTATGATACCTGGGTTTTATAGGCATTGCAGTGGATATCTTATGATACCTGGGCAGTATGGGCATAGCAGTGGGTATCTTATGATACCTGGGCATTGCAAAAGGTATCTTATGATACCTGGGTATTATGGGCATTGCAGTGGGTATCTTATGATACCTGGGCAGTATGGGCATAGCAGTAGGTATCTTATGATACCTGGGCATTGAAAAAGGTATCCTATGATACCTGGGTATTATGGGCATTGCAGTGGGTATCTTATAATACATCGGCATTATGGGCATTGCAAAGGGTATCTTATGATACTTGGGCAGTATGAGCATTGCAGTGGGTATCTTATGATACCTGGGCATTATGGGCATTGCAAAGGGTATCTCATGATACCTGGGTATTATGGGATTGCAGTGGGTATCTTAAAATACATCGGCATTATGGTCATTGCAAAGGGTATCTTATGATACCTGGTTATTATGGGCATTGCAGTGGGTATCTTAAGATACATCGGCGTTATGGTCATTGCAAAGGGTATCTCATGATACCTGGGCATTATGGGGATTGCAGTGGATATCTTATGATACATCGGCATTATGGGCATTGGCGCGACCGAGTACCCGGCGGTATAACTGGGTGGGCAGACTGGGCTCATTAGCCTTGGCAGGCAACCAGTCTAAGAGAAGGGAAACTCTGACCCCAAACCCGGGCAGATGAAGCTCGTTAGCCTTGTCAGGCAGTTCATCTAGGAGAAGGAAACTCTGATTCAAAACCAACCAAGTTCCATCCATTGGATTATGGCTCCACTGCCTTGTGGATATCTTCGGGAGAAGGAAAGGCTACGGGAGTAAACCCAGACAGAAAATCAGGAGTGGAGCCCCTAAGGCGGCTGGGGGTCGACTACGACCTCCTTCCGGCAGCTCCTACATCCAAACTGGTGCCAAATGTCATGCTCAGCATTCCTTTGGACCCCACCAGCAAGGACGAGAGGGGGATCCTGACGTCTGGGCAGCCCAAGATCTCCATACTCCACGCCCAGGCTTGCGCCCTGGAGAGGACACTCCAGTCTCGCAACTGAGTGAGGAAACAACACGGAAGCTGACAGTTTACGGGTTATAAGTCCCATCCGATTGGCGTAGGGAAGGGGTGCCACGGGTCAGCTTTGACGGTGGGAGGAATCATCGTGTCCCACTGGCCAACTATCGCCCGCCTCAAGCCGGGCAGCCCCCGGTCAATAAGGTGTTGACCCGCCATCGTCTGCCTGCTCCAGTGGGTGTCTGGAGCTCAGTGTGTTGTTCAGCATGACAAGCAGACGGTAATTCCACACCAGACAAAAGAAACAAGAAACCAATAAAGAAGACTCCAGCTCTTCGATTTGCAAGCTGGAATGTGCGCACCATGTGTACAGGCATCTCCGACTACCTCAGAGAAGTGGACGACACCAGAAAGACGGCCATCATCGATAGAGAACTCACCAGACTAAATATCAGCATAGCTGCCCTCCAGGAAACCAGGCTCGCCTCTAGTGGCTCCCTCAGAGAGGAAAACTACACCTTCTTCTGTAAGGGTCGAGAACCTGAGGAGCCCCGTCAGCACGGAGTGGGCTTTGCCATCAAAAACAATCTCTAGGCCTCGGTTGAACCTCCCACAGGGGGCACTGAGCGTCTCTTGTCCATCCGCCTCACCACTGCTTCAGGTCCTGTCAACATCATCAGTGTCTACGCCCCAACCCTCACGTCATCAGAAGACGTGAAGGATCAGTTCTATGGGCAGCTGGACGAACAGATCAAAGGATGCCCCAAAAATGAACCACTATTCCTCCTCGGCGACTTTAATGCCAGAGTAGGTGCGGGCCACGAGTCATGGCCTACCTGCCTCGGATATCATGGCACTGGAAAGACCAACGAAAACGGCCAGAGACTGCTGGAGATATGCACCTACCATGGCCTGTGCATCACAAACACCTTCTTCAAGTGTAAGCCACAACACAAAGTGTCATGGAAACACCCCAGATCTCATCACTGGCACCAACTCGACTTGGTCATCACCAGGCGCTCTGCCCTTAACAGCGTCCTCTTCACCAAAACCTACCATAGTGCAGACTGTGACTCCGACCATGCCCTTGTGAGCAGCAGAGTGCGACTACAGCCACACATGCTACATCGCTCAAAACCAACAGGACGTCCTCGCATAAACACTGCGCAGATGTCAGTCCCTGCCAAGGTGGAGGAGTATGTGTCTGCCCTGAACAAGGCTCTCCAGGACCTGCCTGAGTACGACGCTACAGCCAAGTGGAACGCCATGAAGGGTACCATCTACAGTACAGCTATGTCAACGTTTGGCAAGAAGGAACGACGGGTTCTTCTGGCACCGTTACTAACACAAGTTGAAAAGTAACTTTTTTCTTTGGACGTTGAAAGGAAGGATCACAACTCTCGAGCATACTGGGCCACTTCTTGGGTCCAAGCCTCAAAATCCCATTTTTTCCAGGCACGGACATCTGTCCAATGCGGGTGTAAGTCACAAGCTACACACACACCGTCATAGACGTCTTGGGTAGCTAAAAGTTGACGAATCTTTTTTTCCCGTAGAGTTCGAGAAGTATCCAGAAGAAAACGTAAGGCTTTGAGCAAAAGGAGTCTCTCGTGAACATTTAAAGGCACCATTTTCATGTTGAATGGGGTGGTAAATACTGTTCGTAAAGAGTCCACAAGGAATCGGCTGGTAAACGAAATCCCAGAAAACAAGTCACTAAGACACACACCACTTGTCGACCCAAATTGAATGGATACAGTTCTTGTAATAATCGATGGTAATGATCCACGGTTTGAATATGGTCATTGAGTTCCTTCCACGGAATCTGTTCAATTACATACGACATAAGTCGTGGCATGGCAGCCTGTTTTTATAGTCTCTTTGTTTCGGAAACAATACACGTACTTTCTAGCCAGAGATCTTCGTTCTCCAGTGGGGAATCTAAATCTTGCATACTGTAACCTAAACTTCAAAGTTTGTTTAGATGTTTCCTCTTCCACTAAGTAGATTCCACGTAAAATATGTTGGTAATCCTTTAACTTGTCTTCCTCAATGCGTTGCACTAGGTGAATCTCGAAGTAACCAAAATGATCAACACGTGGATCATCGGGGGCCTGGAAGTATTGAACAAGGTCTGACCACTGAAATAATTTCTGACGAATCAGTTCTCTTATACCATTCAGGTACCAGTGGTTAACCATCTGGTGACGTAACGGATGCAGCTGTTCTTTACGTTTGACTTGTATTTTGACCAGCTCTCGGTAAATGCGTTTTCTCAACTCCACAGGCAAAGCACGAATGTTCTCTTGTAAAGTATCCATGAATAGGTCATACTAAATCCTCTTTTGTCTAACACAATAAATGTACCGTTTGCACAGACATGGTTTTAATTCATTGTCGAATCTAAATCGTTTCATCACTAATCTACACATTAAAATTCGTTCAGAAGTTTCCTCTTTCACTAAGATGACATTGCGTAAAAGATGTTGGTAATTCGTTAACTCTTCCTCTGGAATTGGATCCAGTACGTTTACAATGTAGTAGATAGAATCATATATACCAAACCAATTCTTTTTATAACCAGGGGGTCGTTGATCAATGTCTATCCAATGGAACACTTTCAACTCAATCAGTCCTTGTATAGCATTCAGGTACCAGTGGTTCAAACACCGGTGACGTAACGGATGCAACTGTTCTTTACGTTTGACTTGTATTTTGACCAGCTCTCGGTAAATCCTTTCTCTCAACTCACCAGGCAAAGCACGAACGTTCTCTTGTAAAGTATCCATGAATAGGTCAGTCCGTACAATTCACAATCTTCTCCTAGAGCAAAAGTAATCCACATAGTGAGTAATTTCTGACCACTGCCATTCAGGGTAACGTCCAAGAATGTCACTGAACTCTTTTGATGTAAACTGTCTAGAGTAATATAATAGGACGAATGCACACTTGACCCAAAGAAATCTAACACACTGGTTGACTTTTTTCACTTTCCTCTTGCGAATTTCTCGGCACAAAAGTTCTACAGTCACCCACTGAGATTTCACTCTGGCAAACCTCTGCCAAACGTCCTTGTAAATCTTCTCTTGCAGTTCTTTAGGTAATGATTCAATATCGTTTTTGAAATGAAGTTTAAATACTGGTCTCGGTGATGTCCAACATTTGACTCCTAGCCAATCTGGTTTCTTCTTCGTCAACGACATGGTAAGTTACTTTAATGTCTCGGTCCCACTAAGGGTAAGTAATGACAATTCGGTGACCATCGAGCATGTTCTACGTAGGCCGAATCTTGTGGTTCCCAGTGGTGAAGTGACACACCGCAACTGAAGCACTTGACTTTATCTCCTTCGCCCAAGTAGAACAATCCGGCTCTGGCTAATTCTTCGGGGGTCGGGCCTCCCAGACACTTAGGCCATTTTCCTTTGAACGATTGAAGACGATTTTCAAAGTCGCAGTATTCCGATAAACGCACAGGAAACGAATATTCGTCTTTCACAGGTTCGTTTCGATGAGGGTTGGGTGACATGGACAGGAGTTTGCTCAGAGCTGGATGACATCCGTAGGGGGGTAGACGTGAAGGTGAACATCCACCTTTAAAACGAAACCCAGTAAAATGTCCAATAGGACGAGCGGCATCGCTTTCGCATCCCTCAGGTTTGACACGCACAGCATCACTTTCCATGATAGGGGTAGTGAGAACAAAGTTCCCATGATGCTTTACGGCATCGCTAAGGTCACAACGTACAGCATCGTACTCATCGCAAGGCTCACAATCGCACTCGTCTGCAAACTCCGTTACGCAATTACAATGGTAACCACATGGACAATCGCAGTTTCCTTCCAGACATTTTCCGTCGCAATGCCTGGGTCTTATCCATCCAATATTAGTCACACTAGAGGAAGATACAACTTTTTTACAATCCCCAAACTGGAACGATGTCTCTTTCAAAGTATTCATCTTGTTCGCTTGGTCTTGGTAGTCACAATGAACTATCGATCTTGCCTAGAGTTCCTTTTTATATACAGACCAATACCGACGTGTCCATAAGGTAAGGTGAAATGATTGGGAAGTCGCACTCGCTTCTGGTACACGATTTGATAGACTCTTTCCAAGGGTCGACTGACGATGTGGTGAGTGGATAAACGTACAATCTTGTTGGGTTGATAGGTGGTCACTTTAAAGTGTTCATCCTCTCCAGATTGCGAGGCTTCTTTCAATACCCCAAAGTTCACCACACGACTGGTACGATAATTCAGAGTCAATCCTTTCACTTTACACTTCGTGTGCACTTCTCCTTGTGGGTCCCGGTATTCGTAGCCGTAACTTTTTGGACCGCCACTGACGAAACTTAGAATCTTGTCGTCGGGATGCTCGTCTGTCCAGGCTCCTAAACGGTCTCCTTCGATGTCAGGGTGCTGTTGACGCGGGTGATGGATGTAAATGCAACTGTCCGTGTCAAAGTACATGACACGTTCCCCTAACAGTTCTAAAGCCTCGTACAATTTTAAGCGAGCATGGGCTGTCACATAAGTCGCAATGATGACATTTCCAAAAGGGTCGTCTTGTACAAAGTCCAGATCTTCTTCGTAATTGACCAAGATCAAATCCTCGCGAACGACGTCCACGTGTTTCTTGAATTTGGTTTTGACGTGAATCATCCGAAAGTAGCGGGAAGGTTCGGTCAAATATTCCGTCTTGGGTAAACACGGTTGTTGTGCCATTTTACCCCACAAGCAATTTAACATCACTTTGGCAAACAATCGCCTGCCTTCGTTTTTCTCGATGTGGTCTAAAGAGATGCCTTCTTGTTCATAGTATTTCTCTTTGAATTTTATTTGGTCTTCGGGAGTGTGACACCAGGACGGATAGCCGCTGGCTTCTTGCTTCAGCATCCACGTAGTCGACGAAAATGCCTTTCTGACTGGGGTCACCCTTGTGGTATTGTTGTGTCTTGGGAAAGTGACAAATTTCGTACACTTCTAACAGTTGGTATCCCATATCCAGAGCTTTGAACAATTCTACGCTGACCCAGGTTCCCGTCAAGGCCCGTTCTTCCTGGGTGTGCTGACAAGGCTGATCTTGGTTGCACGTTTCGGCACAAGTACGGCACAAAGGAAACATCAATTTGCCTTGGCAATGGTGAGGTAAGACGGGATGGTACAAGTCCGTAGAGGCAAAACTTTGCACTTGATCAAGCCTTCGTATTGTCGAATGTTTTTCAGGTCGATGTGTTCCGTCAACAATTGTGGGTGCCCTACAGGAAAGCGACAATATTTGCACACGTAGGGATACAGCGAACACACGTCAAAGTATTTCTTTTCTTCTCCTTTCTCTTCGTCGGCTTGGTACAGCAAACAGGTGGCATTGGTCCTTCCTCCGTACAAACTATCCCTCGGGTTCAGGGGGTCCATGAACTGGTAACTTTCCACGAGGCGTTTAAACTCGGGATCGGTTTTCAAACGGTGATCGTATTCGTGTTCCCACATTTCCACCACTTGCTATCCTTCCTGTTCTAACTTTAGGCGTCGCTGACAAGTGGCCTGGTACAAGTCTTCCATGGTTCGTTGTAAAAACTGATGTTTAGTGCCACGGTCAGGATAACAGACGGGACATCCGTGAAATAAGCAACCGTTAGACTCGCACACGATCTTGGGGTTTTCTAAGTCCCAGCCATCGACCGAATGCGTTCCGATGGTCTTTTCGCTCCCTCCGTTGCCAGCATGCTGAATCCACTTGTCTTCCTTGTCGCACAAGTAATGTAACCAGCGTAGGGCTTTGACCGAGTATTGACGTTTGACGTAGTGGGTCGTTTGAGGACTGATGACAGCTACGGTGTTTTCAGGCATGAATCGTTGCCGGTACACTAAGGAACACGCTTTGGCAATGGTGCAAGCTTCTTTCAAAGGATCGACCCCTCCGTGTTCCATGAACAGTTCTCGAAATTTTCCACAGCAACGTCGTAAAATGTCCACGTCGGAACGACAATGCTTTAACATTTCTTCCTGAAAATCGAAAGGGTCCGAGGCGTGAGCCTGGTACCAAGCGTAGAAAGCTTCTCGTTGTTCGGTACGGATGTTGTCGGGGTCGTAATAGTGAGCCTCAGGTAAATGGGGTAGAACGGCGTGTTGATTGGCTTCCGTATTGAAAAAGTGTGGAAAGTACCCTTTAGCCATTTCTGTCATTCCAAACGTTTTAGGCATTCGGCTCAAAGGCATGGCCAAGTAACTCATCGAATCTTTAAACTGTACTTGTCCCACTTGCATGAAAATGATTTTGGCTCCGTTCAAAGTGACTTTAGGACGCTCGGTGCCTTATTCCGTATAGTATCTCAAAAGAAACTGTCCATCGTATCCGGAGAAATTGTGAGCCATCACCGTGGCATGACGATGACAATCTCCGTAACGTTCGATGTCCTCTTGTCTCCACGTCTTGTCGATGGGGTCTAAGACCCATTGGGCAAAATCGGCTAACGTGTTTGGTCCCCGAAAGATTTTTTCACGCCCTCCGGGAATCTTACTGCAGTGAGGGCAATGACTGAAGATGGGTTCCTGAATGCACTTCTCGCACGCTCGATGAGCCACGCAGAAATTAGGAATGTGAATACCGGTCTCTTGCATGCATTCGAAATCAAAAAAGATGAAATTGCCTTTCTTCTTGTGACCGTCCTCTTTCTCTGGTGGGGGTTGGTATTTTTGCACGTAGCATTGGTGTTCCAAGTCCACGATGTGGTGACAAATGTGACATTTTTTCTTTCCTGAACATACGTGTGTCTTGGCATTATTGGTACGTAGGCCTTGTCCACACGTAGGGCACAATCTCAGCAGTTGACAAGCACATTTCTGCTGTGAACCTTGCGTCTTCAAATGTTGTTGGTAACAGGTAGGGCTGACAAACGTGCGCAGACAAGTTGAACAATGCACTGGTCTTTCGCTCAGACAGGGTGGAGAGGCCAAATATCCTGAGCATTTCAATCCACAATGTTTGTGCTGTTCTCGATTGTTATAGCCATAGTCACATTTCTCACAATAATAAACATATCCCAGGAATCCAGTGATACTGGTAATGGTATCGAAATGGTCATCGTGATAATAGACATGAATGTATTTTCCATCCTTAAAGTCTTTCCCTCGAAACAACAGAGGCCCGCGCATTTCTTGAGGGTACACTTTCAAGGTGTAGCGTGGAGCTAGGACATCTTGCAATTTTTGCATTTCAGGAATGCCACAGGGTGTGTCTTTGGGCAAGTCGGCTTGTTGCAACAGGAGTTCTGCTTCACTTCGTTGTTTGGCTCGGTCCGATTTTCGAATATTCTCCCAGGCTCTTTTCCATTCTACCGTGTCGTTTTTGTTGGCATAGGTTCGTCCCACCACGATAGCCCTGGCTAAACACATCTGGTCTTGAGGGTTGTGAATTTGGACGAGGCTACGCTTAATGCTGCGAAGCTCGTTCACCAATAACATCTTTCTGCGTCCAGTCCCTTGAGGAGGAGAGACGTGGGTCATGTCCAGTGTGGCTTTTCCATCGGTGATGTCAAACTGGTCATTGGATTGTTGTACGTGTTGAATTTTGTCCATGACTTTGGAAGCGGTCAATTCTGCAGGGGTGCTAAACTCGATCCAAACAGGGGATTTCAAACTGTCGTGTTGTATGGAGAGTCTCAAGCGATCGTCTTCTTTGGGTTGACATTGTCGCTTGAGTGTGGTGAGCAAAGAATCCCACACTCCGGTGTTGAACCCTTCTGCTTTCTCTAACGGTACTTCAGCTTTGAAATCTTTAAACTTCACCGTGTATTTGTAAGCCGTGGTTCTAAATTTTCTAGAAGAGCGCTTTTCGGTCTCTCGAATGGAATAGTATTTTTCAGGGTTGACTAAGGGTGGCGAACTTTGTTTAGAATGTTTGGATTCTGGTTCACTCATGTCCTCTTCAAAATCACTGGGATGAATTTGCGCCAAGACTTCAGCTCTGGTACGAGGCGATAGATCACGTTTCTGCCTCTTACTTTCTTCTTCTTTCTTCTCAAATGAAATTGATCGTTTCATCTTGAGTGCAAAACGTCAAATGACTAAAGTTTAAACACCATAGACTAATTTATAGTCATGGCAGACCAGCGTATATAAAAGGGTGTATGTCTTGTCCTTTCACTATTCATTTCACTCTCAAACCGAGCACAACGATGGAAGAGACTACCCAGATGGAACGTTTCATCAGAGCTTTGCGAGGGGTCATTAGAAAATTCTCTTGAGACCAGCCGACGGACTACTCTCCTTCCTTTCGAGATAAAAGTCAAGATACTTGCTATATCTGTCAGAAGAAAGGGCATTGGTCTTCAGAGTGTCGAGACCATCAAAAAAGAAAAACGGGTTAAAAGAGACAAAGGTCAAGATACCTGTTATTATTGTCAAGAAAAAGGACATTGGTCTCCAAATTGCCCAAAAAAGAAAAAAGAGGAGTCAGAAGAAAAGAGGGATTCTTCAGAAGAAGAGAGGGATTCTTCAGAGGAAGAAAGCAGCCAGGTGAAGAAAAAGAAACAGGAGAAGAAAAGAAGAAGGGAAGAAAGTGAGGAGAAAGAGGAGGAGAAAAAGACTGTGACGGTGAAGAAATTGAAAAAACAGAGAGACTAAACAGTGAGACAGAAGAAGTGTAAGAACTTTTTAAAGTGCTCTGTTGTGAATTGTGAATTGGATTGTAACTATTGATAAAAGAATACATTAATTATATAAGGTAAGTGTCTTTGGGTTTTGATTTTAAAATAAGAACGTACACTCACGCACTCATATAGACGTAATATAGGGGTAAAATGGGCTTTTTTTTTGGGGGGGGTTAATTCTTTTTTGAGTTATTGGCAATTGAAAGTGTATCTCTTTTCGAGAGACGTGGGTGGCCCTGAAAAGGGCCTTTTTTGGTGTAGGGGTGAGTTTAAGCAATCTACTTTAACTGTCTTAAGCCTTTGCCACGGCCGAGGCCTACTTCTGATGATGATGATTGGGTTGAAATCACTAAGGGTGGTACGGTAGGCTTAGTCGCAGGGTTGGCGTGTTTAGCTCGGGAAGGTCGTATTCTCTTCGGTCGTGATAAAGAAGTCTGATACATTTGTTTCAGACTTCTTAACTCCGCTAAAATGTCCAACAGTACCGTGGCGGTTTGACTTTCACCCTCTTGTTTCTTTGCTGCTACTTCTTCTTGTTGTTGTTTTTTTCTTACCTCTTCTTCTTGCTGCTGTTGCTGTAGGAGAAAAGCTTGTTCCGCTTCCTTTTGTCGTTGTATAAATTTCTCCAATTCTTCTTTCTGTCTCTGTCTAAAATTCTCCACTTGCGGTAATGAAGAAGGTAACGAAGGTTCCGGAACAAATTCTTGCGAGGTAAGAAAATCCACAAAATCCCAATTTACCTCTTCTGAAAGTAAGTCCGGGTTCCCTTGGGTGGTCTCCACTACTGGTGCACCCCAGTTGATCGTTTTCTGAGTTTCCGTCATGTTGAAAAACTGTCGCATGGATTGACTACACACAGGCGCTAGCGAATCTATATAGACCACGTGACGTCACAGACTGCTCTCTTCCGATTGGACGTGGGCTGACTGAATTTTGTAACGCGTGTTTGGATTGGTCAATGAACTCAATCCGTTTCAATCCTTCCTCTACCTATAAATAAGCGCAGTTCACTGCATTGATTCACCTGTTCTCGGCGCCTCAAGATGTGGACCACAGTCGAATCATCCACCCTTGTGTCTTCCATGATGTTTAGGACGGACATGCTAATGTATGTCCGATCCAAGTGGACAGTTGTCCACAAGTCAGACACCAGTCTGTGGATACGAAGAGTCTATGTGGAAAGACAAGGATGCCTCAAGAGGACTCTGATTTATGGCCCTACACTAAGACGCAGCTTGAGGACAAGAAGATGCCGCAGATGCCCTTTATGTTAAGGGCATATTAACATAAACCCAAAGGCCCTTTTCAGGGCCACTCATAGGTCTCGAAAAGAGATTGACTTTCAATTGCCTACCCTTTTTTAAAATTTTTTTTAAAAAAATCCCATGTTAAATTCCCCTTGTCCCTAAAGTAGTTTTTTTTTCTCCCATGTTAAATTCCCCTTGTCCCTAAACAAACCCAAACTCTATTCCCCATGTTAAATTCCCTTGTCCCTATAGTGACCCAGCAATTTTCCCCATGTTAAATTTACATAGTCCCTATAGTGACCCAGGGGGGGTCTGTAATGCTAATTCCCATTGTCCCTATAGTAGCCCCTTTCACTACTCATGGCATTGACATTAAGGTCATTAGGATACAAAGTATCTAACTTATGAATCCAATAAGTTTCTTTTATGAGTCTATTCATATCACCATGCACAATATCTATTGGCATGAAAGAAAACTCGAATAGAGAGTGATTATTGGTGTTAAAGTGTGTTTAAATATTAGAGAAAAACTGAGGATCTCTATAATTTTTTATATGAAAGCGATGATTATTCATTCTCTTAGAAACTTGTTGAAGTGTTGTCCAACATATTGCATGCTACATTTTTTTAAATACAGGTTATCAAATAAATCATATCAGTTGATATGCAGTTAGTATTATTACGTAGAGAAAATACCTCTTTTGTATTAGCACTACTGAAAAAAGTACTTTCTCTTATGTTTGCACATCGTGACGCACCTGTGTATGTTACATTTAGATAACGAAAATTGTTTTCTTTTTCTTTTCTGTCTGTTTAATTCTAATTAAAAAATCTTGCAAATTCTTGGGTCTTCTATAAGCGAGAATTGCTTTATTTTCGTAAAGTGATTTTACGCTGGTTTTATCTGATAAATTTAGGAGACTATACTATTTATTAATTATACGACCTATATTAGATAATGAAGGATTATATTTTAATGTAAAAGGAATTACATCTCTCTATTTTACATTCTGCTCTGTTTAAAGCCAAGTGTTCAGTAAGATTACGAGCTTGGTTCAGCGCAGAATCAATAGTTCTGGGATGACTTCTCCAACCAACTGGGGTGACTTGTCCAACCACTCTGGGGCGACTTCTCAAGATACGTTGGGGACGAGTTCTCCGCATACCAGGCGCGTGCTAGTCTGGTTCCCTGACCTCAAGAGTAACGGAGTGGAGAGAGGCCAGGGTACCAAACTAGGAGCATGCTGCCTTGTGGATTCACGGTACTATATCAGTTCCCAAACACCATGATATTAAAAATTCAATAACTTAAATTTTTTTAGTGCTCATGATCAAATCTATATTTATCTGTGTAGAGGAAAGGATATGAGCCGCGGCATTTTCTGGACCTGCATGTGTTTGAAACATGTTCTTTCTATTCCGCACCAAAGAGTCCGGTGCTAATTTTAGGAATGAGTGTTCCAAACTCATCACTGTTAAAGGACTGAAATTCCATCAATTAAACAATGTTTCTATTTTTCCCCACTTACAACTAGGATAAGCTCTCAAAAGATTCTTTTTCCTAAAACATGACTTACATTATTAAAAAATCCTGGTCAGCCAAACCCATATATACTCTAGTTTATGTTCAAGCATTTCCAGGCTGGTTCCTATTTTTCATATCATTAGTACCGTGTCTTTGTGCAATACAAAACTCGATGTTTTGTAGTCATTATTTTCATTAATGATGACGCATTCGACATAATACCTTTAAAAATCACATCTAGAAGATTAAATTTATCACATAAACGAAAGTTGTGTGAGTACACTAGTAAGCCTATAAGCTTGACCTTGTATTTGAACGATTTTGCACTTGTTTGCTTTATCGTTGTTTTGAATTGGCGTGTCATACATGTACTATGTAATCACTACAAAGGAGGACATTTCTCTCCTTTCTCGTACGACCCATTTATGAATAAACGCTGTTATTTCAAGCTACATTTCGCGTATCATGATAAATGTGGCACCGATGTTTAACCTCAGGCATTCGACTTTGTATGCATATCCAAAGTTTGGCTTACTATTATACCTTTAAGGTATGCCAGACCATTTTCCCATGTTACTGCTCGATATGGACTTGATCGCGACCGTTTAATATGCATGAACAACGCGCTGAATAAAATACTACCTTCTTACTGGCCAACTGAAAATAAGTTAAAAATAAATGCAGGACGTCATTTTATTTTAACCAATGAGAGAACATTATTCCATTCAGCAGGATTTCACTTGCATATTAAGCGGGCGCGATCACCGCCGAACAACTTTACCAGCTGGATCAATGATCATTAACTTTGCCAGTTCACTCCGGCTTCTGCTCTCCACAGATTACCTCCCTGAAATTTTGTTAATGCATTTTATCTCATTGAATTGGGGCGTGCATACCACACACACAATCTCAATTTCCATAATAGACAATGCCTCGACCAATTCTTTTTTAATCAATGTCTTTGCAGTTACTCTCATTTCTGACCAGAGATACGTCTCGAATAATTTTTATATCAGCGAAACAATTTCTTTAATTTTATACTGCATCCTATTTTGTCTTTCCTTAAAATGTCTGCATCACTTACTAATGTAATCTATTTCTTCAAAGCCAAGTCACTTTTCAATTGTTCTTGCGAAATGGTCTGGTTAAAATTGTTTAAACTTTTTTCTTGTTATTACATATGTTCATGAATTTATCTTTTATTTTTGTAAAGTATCTATTTCGATTTCAATTGCTACTACTTTCTTGTAAATGACGCTTCTATTTCCATTACTTCGATAGTGGACTCTCTCTCTCTCTCTCTCTCTCTCTCTGATGTAGTTTTTTAATTATTTCGATAGAACAAATATTTGCATTTGCCGTCCATTCTTTATTTAAAGATTTCGTTTGTGATTGCAGCAACATATATATTTTCTGCAGGTCTTGAAACTCATGACTCGTGTTTGCTTGGCGGAACGTATTGCTTGATACAGTTTCTAAACTGGAAAAGTATCGTTTCTTGTTATCTTGATTTTTGTAAGTTAGTGCATATTCATCACGTGTTTACATATCTCACAATAAGATGTTACCTTTGTCTTTGGCTCATTATTACAGTTTTCTCATATAGGACTTCGTTTTCGGATTCCTTTTCTTCTATATTCTCTTCATCTTTTTTAAGTAGTCACTGGTCGGAAGGAAACGTTGCCCACAATGTGGGATGTCAATATTCGTCCTACTCAGCGGACGTTGAAACTTAGAAAATGGTCTTGCTTAGGAGATGTGTGACTCTTTTCATGTTTCAAAATAACCATGAAAACAATTTCAATATTCTGAGCTTATGTACAACTAAAGAGGATTCTGTGGGAATTTCGTCTGGCGGTCGCCATATTTGATGAGATCTAAAAGGAAAGGGTTTCCTCATCCGCGGTCACTCATTGTTCCATTTAAATTTGAAGTTATTGTATTTATTGGCTAGAATAAAACTGGCAGTTGAAGAAGAAGACAAAAATCAGTTTTTATGTATCTCCCATTTATGAAATCAATCCAAATGAAAAATCCAAAACTTTGAAGCCTTTATATTTTACGCTTGATGCAAAAACAACTACCAAAACGCCCAGCTTTAAAGAGACACTAATACTGCTTAAGCTACACAGTAATGAAAGCAATGTTACGATCTTTGCATCAAATAAGTCGTCTTTATATTTTTCTTAATAAAGTCTGCAAATGAATTTTTGACTTGCAACACTGTGTTGATCAGATCTACCTATGTAAGCTAGCTGGTTCACTTTCTTCTTAAATCTCGTTTATTTTAATTAACATTATATATGCTTTTCTTTTTTACAAAACATGTTTGAGAAATCCCAAAGATCGAAACAAATCAAGTAGGAAATCATACCTTTTTTAACTGGAATAAACATTAATTATTCATTTGAAATTGAATAAGACATTGTCATTGATAGTTCGTGCTTATTTTCTATCATCAGGAAATGAGCCATCGTCTAATATTAGAAATGCATTGTCTAATATTATAACATTTTTTTATCTTGTTATAAAGTAGGTTATTGTCGAATGTTATGGATAAAAAAAAATTCCTCTATTATGAAATAGGATATTTTTCTACTGTTATAAAGTAGATTGATATTCTACAATTAGAAACTAGGTTGATTGATTTTACTATTATGCTGATTGTTTTTCATCCGAGAAAAGCGTCTGGGTTTTTAATAACATGAACTTAATTGCTACTGTTAGAAAATGATGTATAATATTATAAAAATGCCTTTTGTAATGTCATAAAATTATGTTTTGTTCTAATATTAGAAAATTATCATTCTATATATTAGAAAAGTAATTTTGCAATCTTCGAGAAGCATTTTGTTTGAAAATCTACTTCGAGAAAATGCTTATTTTTCCACAACTGTTGACCATTATTTATGACGATACGTATGCTTGTTCATGAGCAAATAATTGAATATATGAAAGTAACCTTTGTATAAAGTAATATATTATTTTTATGTAAATGTTTGACATTTCACGCAGATTTTAGAAATAAGCCGAATACTTTGTGTATATAGTGCATTACATATAGACGATCACCATCAAGTTGGTGCTTTTTTGAAGTACTCCGATTTGCTTCAGTGTAACATGCTATCATTTAATGACTCACACGTAGGTAGTCAGCAGTCTATTTTGAATTCTGTGGGTGGAGTCTAAGATTCGTCATTCATGATAATTACCTATCGCATGCTGTGCCTCGTTCTGAACACTGTACTTTACACCACGGTCGCGTAAGGTGAATACAAGATTTCCTTTCACTTTGCATCAAATATGGCGACCGCCACACATTTCCAGTCGAACTGTGGAATTTGCCTTCAGTCTTACAAAAGGCCTAAAATATTGCCATGTTTTCATAGTTACTGTGAAGCGTGTTTATCGTCACACATATCCAAAGCAAACCCAGATTCCAAGTTTCAATGTCCGCTGTGTAGGACAGATATTAACATTCCGGAGGGTGGGGCTGGTTCTTTTCAGACCAATTTCTATATCGAGACAAAAGAGGAAGAGAATTTGGAAGAAAAGGAATCCGAAGAAATTGCTTCTTTATGCGAAAACTGTGATGATGAACCAAAGCCGAAGGCTACATCTTACTGTGAGGTATGTGAACAGAAAATCTGTGATGAATGTACCCAACTCCATAAAAAACTCAAGATCACAAGAGAACATGAACTGACTAGTTTGAAAGTTATTAAGAACAAAAAGCGTGACCAGCCAAAGTGTTTTAATCATGAGTCAAACGTTGTCAATGGTTATTGCTTAACTTGTGAGAAGTTTGTATGTCCTTCATGTGAAGATGCGGTTCACGACCTGCATAAAATAGAGCCGATCGATGTTGCTGCAAAGCTCAAACGAACTATTTTGAATAAAGAATGGATAGCAAGTGAAAGGTTTTGTTCTAACGAGAGGATACTCAAGATTATATCAAAGAGAGAGTCCACCATTGAAGAAATGGAAAGAAAAGCGAAAGAGGATTTGCAAGAAAGAGCAGAAGAGATTAAAATCAAAATTGATGCTGGCGTTAAGAAGATAGAAGAGGATATCATGAAAATATGTGAGGGTGAGAAAGAAAAGTTGCAACAAGTGAGAGCAGATATTGATAGCACCAATGAAAAATCAATGACTTTGAAGAAATGGATTACATCAGCGAGTGATGCAGAAGTTTTAAGGGATTGCAATAGGATTCTATTTGAAGTGAAGGAAGTCAATGCATCTTCGCCAATGAATATTGCAGACATAAATCTGGTCACATTTAAAAGAAAAGAAGAAGACGAAGACGAAGACGAAGACGAAGACGAAGACTTTGAGTGGGAAAAAATCGGCGAGGTTGTTACTAACAAAATTACATCGTCGATTATGGAAATGGAAATAATGAGTGCCTTTTGTACACCCGATTTTGGTGACATAAAATGCATAATACAGTGCCAGCGAGGGGAGGTTTGGATATCAGAGGCCGGAACTAAAGGTCTTACCATGTTCAATGAGCGGGGCTCAGAGCATAAGAAAATGTTAGAGCAATTTGAGATAGCATCTGTTGCAATTGGAAACGATGGCACTCTGTTCATATCTGCACAAAACGAGAAATCAATCTATAAAATTAGCGAAAACAACAAATCCTCAATATACTGCACGTTATCGTCTATTCCCGGTGACCTAGCTGTTTTTGACAATGGAAATATTGCTGTTTGTTGCAATGGACCACCAAAATTATTGATCATCGACGAAACTGGTAAAGTTATAAGACAGTATGCACCACGGGGGTCCATGTTTAGGACACTACTTCATGTTGCTGTGTGTAAATTCACAGACATTCTCGCACTGTGTGCACAAGACAACACTTCCACTGGACAGCTAGGCGAGGCCGTTGACAGTTTGCAACAAGCAGTACCAAATCCTATATTTGCAAAATCGGTCCAAAATCCTAAAACTGGTTTGACATTTGGTTCCATTCCATTTGGTGCATCAGTTTCGACCCCATTTCAAGCAGCAATATTTCAAGAACCATTCAACTTAAAAGGCATGAAAGGAAACATTTTCTTGTTCGATCAGAAAGGAAACATGATGTCCAAAAGCAACTACCAAGTTTATGATTTGATCTTTGACCATCATGGTCACTTGCTTGTTTCCCTTGATGAAGGTAATATAGATGTTTTGGACAACAAGGGCAACATCCTGGCTTGCCTGAGACCACATGGAGGTGATTTTCTATTTGGAAAGATAGCCATAGTTTCGTTCAATCAACTGTGGATTGGGCAATCTGGACGAATCAACGTGTTCAGGTATCCAGATATTAGCAGCATGCACCACGGATAAAGATCAGACGATTAAATCCAAAGATTTTTCATGTAATATAATTGACAGTCAACTAATATCATCTAGGAGCTTACAGCATGTTTGAAAGACTTCGATGAGACAGTTAAGCCACTGGCTAACATGTTAAGAGACTTCAGTGAGAAAATTAGGCCACTGGATAAAGGAACTGCACCGGTTGTCTCATTCATCCGGTTATTGTACGTTTATTGTTTGTAATTCTGAGCATTATTGTTGAACTTGAATGATGACAAATTAACACTGAATTTGATGTGCAATTTGACTTTGCAATTAGGATAAATACCGCATAGATTTAAGAATGAGTAATTATCACGAAGTAACCAGTTTATGTGTAACTACTCGTGCATTGTATGTACATAGCAATTCATACTTTTTCAACACACTTGCTTTGACGGTTGACTATATTGTTATTTGGATGGGAAATAATAAACAAAACGAAGAAAAAACTTCTGTATATTAATACAAAACATTCATGCGATTGGAATAAATAAATGAATAAAAAGTTAACGAAATAACCCAGCATTTATTCCTAATAACATATTTGCCAGTTTGGGCATCATTATCGACTATTATTGCTTAAAGATGGAAAGTCCTCAAGAAAAAATGAAGGAAAGAAAGATTATATTTAAATGTCACTTGCAGACTTATACTTAAGTTTGCCACAAAGGTGGAAAAAAAACCTTGTACTAAATCGATGCTATCAATTAAATACAAATGAAAGATTGTTAATAAGATTTTAAAGTCTCAATTGAAAAAATCGAAACATTATTGACATGTCCAGCTGAATACTCCCACAGCAGAAGCATTTTAGTCTGGTCTTATTTGAAAGGGCTAGTTGCAAGTTAACACTTGACAGCATACATCAATAGTTTCTCCAGTTACCTCGCTTTAGTAACTCTACACACGAATATGGTTTTGTTTAAAGTACGTAAGGCCCTATGTTACTCTTGAGAACAACTGATTTCATCTGGTATTCAAGCACCCCTTTTGTAGTCAAAACTAAAATGCATTCTTTTAGTTTACATGCAAAGAAAATTAACCTAACCTCAAAAGATGCATGTACACCTCAACTGGCTGATTATCGGCAATGACGAATGTGTTATGACATCTTTAGACCTATCTTCAGCAAATCTCTTATACTTTACCGGTCATTTAGGCGTTAATAACTCATTCTCTCTAGTGTAAATTTTGGTCCATTATTCATCCGTAAGCATCTGCTGTCCATAAAAGTATAAATACCAGATTACCTTTTGGCGTAGTCAATAATGTGTGATCCAAGCTAAGTCTTGTTTGTTTTGTCACCGTTACTTTTCTTGTTGACTTTTTTTTTACATATCCAGAATTGTACAACGCATAATTCTTCTAAAGAAAAGCATTATGTATATAATGTAACTGATATATCACAGAAAGTTGAGAAAATAAAAACTTCACTTACAGATATCGGACTACTAATTTGTTTACAGACAGCTAACCAGTCTACTTGGGAGGGTGATTAAACGTAAAGTACTCGATATTTTTGGATGTACACATTGGATAGTAAATGGATTTATTTTTTTCCATTATTAATTTCAAAACTTCAGTCTATGTACTATGTATACTATTTAATTATTTACGTCTAGTTTGATATCCTGTATTTAATTTCATACTGACTAAATGACCTATAAACTTCTGTTGCTAGGCGATGTTATTAGGTGCAAACAAGGGTCCTCTCGATTTCACAGTACGCGGCTAAAAGAAATTATTTTTAAATAACACCTTTTCAACTCTGGAACAAAATATTTAATCAAAACTGAGTGAAAAGATGCATGGTTTGTATGCAAATCTAATGCATATATTATTGTTTTTATTTTTAATATATTAACATTATCTTTAGGCGGGGAGGGAATCAATTAGTGGTCTGAACACTATAGGGGTGGGGTAATGTGTGTATATGTGACAAGTATGAACATCTCTGCATCTGTTTCAGTGTTGTAAGTTGATTTATGATAACTTACAATACAGGGAATCATTTTCGAAATAATTAAGAGCTGACACAAGTGATAATGCAAAGAATAGTGGGGGGGGACGTAATAACATTTTACAGCTGCCTAGTAACAACTACCATATCCATCAGTTGTTACACGTTACACTTGCTATTTCCACGTAAGACTGACGTTTCAGTTCTTAAAGACCCTCTGCTGATCATGATTATTCATCACCAATATCCACATAAACTGTTATATATTTATATTTGCACTACATATATTTATATTTACACTACAGGCACAGTTAACAACTTCTTCCTGAGATGTAAGAAATTAAACACTCAAAACATCTTGGCACTGTTTTGCTAAATACGGTATACGATACAATGCGACTGTTCCAAACATCGTGGAAGGATTTAAAATGTGATGGATTAAAGTCGTGTTGAGTGGTGCTTATCAAAGCGAGGTGAGCAAGCAATAATTCGGCACCGGCTATCGATTAACGTGTATCAGTCTCCTTGTTTGATAAGATATAGCCTGCGTTGCTTCACTTGATTCGTCAGAATCACTTGAAACTTTGCTTGATAACTCGCACATTACATGACTGATACTTGCTTTGTATAAAAAATCTAATAAAGGAGAAGTTCCTTACCAAAAAAAAAATGCCTACTAAGGACTTACCTTTTGGAGTTCAAATGGGTCCAAAATAAAAGCACGCATACTTCTAGGCGGATTTTCTTGTCATGTTTGTTGTGTATGCTTATCTAATGCACAAATTACTTTTCTTTTTTTAAAAAGATATTGATATAATGTTATGTGGGAAATGTATTAGTGCTGCGATCCCTACACGGATAATCTATTCCGTTTCGTTTTAACTTTGATGTGACAAAACTTAACACAATAGAAAATGGATTATCAAATAATTTGGATTGTATATTGTCTGTTTGAGGAGAAATATTAATTTTCTGGCGAACACAAATACGTCATTGCTTACAATAATGGAGTCATGTGGTCATAACATCATACATATTGCCAAATTCAGGAGCTTTAAATATAGCATCTAAAGATGAAAATAGAGCGTCGAGAATGAATACGAACATGCCCAGTAAATCAAGTACTCCAAATTGTCAGAGGTTAAACTGGGCAGGTAACAAACAGGTTTGTATTCCAATTATCTTGCAAAATTACACCAATTAGTGTAGTATATATGTAATAAACATTTGGTAATTGCATTATCAGTATTTATTCCCCCACCCCACCCTCAACAAGCCTCAGGGATGGTGTTCTCGAGAGAGCGAGAGAGAGAGAGAGAGAAACATGAGATTCTATTATTATCCATTTCGAAGAGAAATCGCTATAGAATTTTAGTAAGAAACACTTCTCGTACATTAAAACGAATCACACTGTACCCACAACCGCATCCGGGCAAATAGCTCATACATTAAGACGAATCACATGGCACCCACCACATCATCAGGGCAAATAGATCAATATAGATCATGCCTTATTTCGAGAAGATTAATTTGAAAAACTTCCATTTGATTACATATTTGTGTAGCGCATTCGTCAATATGTTAGGTATACGGATGCTTCAAAGATTTCATGTTGAAACATCTATGTATCAAACACATTAACATTGACAGAAAAAGGTGATTAGGATCAAGATGAATGAAATCAACACTTACATGATATGTTAAAATATTGTCAGCTTGACATATATCTCTATTTATGCCCTTTTTCCTCTGCAAATTTAGATGGTACTTACATCACACTGAAATAGAAACTCTTGCCATAGTAATATACGTTGGTCATTTTGTCTCACTGTCTGAATTCAGTTTAGCAGCTGCTTCCCTCGCACAACACGTGCTAAGCTTGAATTGTGGAATTGGATGAATTTGTTTATGAGTTTTGAGCACATTATGATGTGAGCATTTATTAAGGCATGTGCGGGTGTTATGTTGAATACTGCATGTTGTATATTTATCATCTTTATATCTATGCATAAACTCACAGATTGATGTACTGTATCACTTAGCCTCCTGTTTTCTTGAAATTGTTTAGAGTGGTTGTGACAGTGATGTGATAATTTAAGTCATCGTATCCACAGTCAGAACTTTGCAGTTCATTGGAATCTTGGATCTTTAAAAGCATTGGTAGAACTATAACCAGACATACTCTCGATTGATTATATTGCAATTAACACTGCTTTGGAGACATTTTGTTTTCACCAACAACAAAGCTGACATGAGATATATAAATGTATGGCATCTGTCCGTTTATTAGTCTGTTCATCACACTTTCAGTTCAAGGGCATGATTCCAAATCCATACACTTACAAGAATATTAGTCCAGATGTGCCTTTCGCTGTTCGTGGTTCTTCAGCTTCAATATTTATAATGTGTTTATCCTTTACCTGTCCATCCATCCATCCATCCATCATCTTCGCTTTCATTTGCACTGCCATAAAGAAAATCGTAATATGTCCTAGTACAAACTATTGAGGATGATTGCCTAAGTGGCTTGCATTAGTTGCATCCCTGTAATATGTATTATCATATGAGCTGTGCAACTTAGGAATTCTAGTAGAGAATTGCTGATATGATCTATTTATGTTGTTGTTGTTGTTGTAGGGTTTAATGTTATTTTTCAGCACACGATAGGCTATACATGGCGGCCAGTATTAATGGTGGAGGAAGAACCCGGGAAAAAACCCGGAAAGAACCAACGACCCACGAGAAGCTACTGGCAAGCTTTCTCACATACCCACATTGGCTGAATCCGAGTATCTAATCCACGCAGACAGGGGTGAGATGGCAGTGATCCGTAACGGAGAGGGTCTATTTATGTAAGGGTGTCGACGGTGAGTCATTTGAACCATCCCCTACCAATACATGCTAGTTTACATTTTGTTATTAATTATTATTAGCAATCTGACTAAGCTGGTGTTTTTGATAATCATTCTTCTCCAGTATTCGAATAAAGTATGGTTGACATTATCTTTGATTACAATTTCAATGTAATTGGGTGTTTTAATTCTTTCTATCCAATCCTCAGCTTAGAATTGCCGACCTTTTGTTTTTAAACATCAGTGGCTGTTATAATTCTTTTATTGGACGACACATGGTAAGGGTGAGATCTTGTTATTTTAATCAGCATTGTTGATTTTCACTCAGATAATTATATTTGTATATAATACTTACATAGAAGAATTTTGTCAATCTTGTTGTCATCATTTTCTTGCAACAACGTGTAAGTTAGATTTGGGGAGGCGTGGGCGCAAGAAAGCCCCATTGGATACTCACCCAAACTGCCTAGCATGTTCAGACTGTAAAGATCTGGTATGGTTGTCAATTTTGTAGTCTATGGTCTCGAACATTGATGAATGCATACAAACTTACAAAGGATGGAAGCATATGCCGTAGTCCTCAGACTTTTCGTGGTTTTCTTTCTCTGAGTCCTTTGGGTCCTAGAGAAGGATTGGTAAAAGTCTCTTAGGAGAAGCTTAAGGTTCAAGAGCCCCCCCCCGCTATGTGAGGAAATAATCGGATGAAGAGTGAGTCACGCCTTCTCTCTCTCTCTCTCTCTCTCTCTCTCTCTCCCTCCTACGGAATTGGACAGGGTGCTAGGGTATCACCACGTCCAGTTCCATAGGAGAGAGACAGAGAGAGTGAGTCGCGCCTCATACGAGGTAGGAGTCCGCACCCTCTACTATCCAGAAGGATAGAGAGTGAGTTGCGCACTTCCGTGAGGAAGGATAGTCCCGAAATGCAGAGGGTAAATTTCACTGGATGGGCGAGGAGAAGCACCCTCTACTAGCCAACAGCATGGTGTTGGCTGGGTGTTCCCCCCCCCCCCAATGTGGAGCAGTACCCTTCAGTCCCCAACGCCCTTTGTTGCCGACAGGAGAGCCACACGGTAATTTTGGAACTCATATATAAGTCTATCAGTGGAGCCATAAAGGAGGCATAGCCAACCCTTCCACGCCAATGCACTCCAGGACGGTTGAGAGTCTCACCACCTACCGAGTTTGCTACTAGAGAAATATCTTTCTCTCCAAGAGATTTACTACGGGTTGAGTTCACCCTTACCACGAAGTCTCCCCCGCAACAGAGAGACACTAGGTCACATAGCTCAGCCTCCCAGGAGTGAGATCAGGACGAAGACACGTTGTCTATTGTAGATTTCCACGATTTTTGTGCAACACAGGTCTAGATGCCATCTACTCCCTTCAGGTCCCATGCCTCCTTTTAGCGACAGATGAGGAAGAAATCTACTCTTTTGACAAAGCAGCTTGCCGCCTTTTGCTCCGTGATATGTGTCTTAGATCTTCAGGCTACGGGGACACTAATAGTCACACCTCCTTGGAGAGACTATGTGAGGCTTCTACGCGACCAGATCTTTTGATGCTCTATCTCTCTGCTATCATTAAGGAGATTTTCGAAAGATTTATTTAGGGTCAGGGGTTTGCTCGACAACGTAAACTATTTCACCCCGCCACGTTGAGACCCTAGGTCTCAATAGCTAGTTATAGGGTCTATATCTCTTCCTGACCCTTCAAACATTCCACCTTGTTTGCCGCTGACGAAAAAATGAGTATTTTCATAGGGACCTCTGCTCCCCTTCCAGTTAAAACACTGGAGGCCTCATAACTAATCGCTAGGTAAACAGTAACCATAGCCTCGATTGCCTTTTGACAGCCTGTTGCATTCTTCCGAAGGAGAAATCTAAGTTGCCAACTGCCCTCCAACCTTTATTGGAAGCTGTGGTCGAAACATCTAGGCATTTGTTATCCTTGTCCATAGTGTTATCAGCTGAGCTTCTCCACCTGCGCGTTTTGTTTTTCAGGACACATCCATGGTCTTACTGGATTACATTAAGAACCTTTTCGAGGGCTACTTTCCTTGCGGCAAGACCCTCTTTCGAGGGCTCATTTCCTCCATCGCTTCTTAGGATGTGTGAGAACAGCAACACCGGTTGCTCGTATCCGCTCCTGGCCTGCTGAATCAAGGCAAGAAAAGATATCACCTTGACTGATGACAGGGTCTGTCAGCAACGGACCTCAAAGCCACGCAGCCCTATTCAGAGCAACATACCCAATTCAAAGCTCCCCGAAGGCAGTCGGGCCCTAAATGGAGCGCCGCAAAAGTCACAGGGAGGAAGTTTGAGGGCCCTTCCCCCTTTTCGTAAGAAATGGAGGGCGAGCTTAAGAGACTCGCTACATCTCCTGCAGTGTGTCCCTCTTCCGTTGATTTCCGAAGGTACCAGGATAAACTTTTTATTTTACTTGTCTGGCACGGTATCATGGGCGATGTATGGGTCCTCTCTATCTTAAAAAGAGGATATCTGCTTCGAGATCTTCCTCCTCTAGTACGATTCCCCATATGCTTCCACCAGTTGAAACTTGTGCGATTAAAGACACTGCAGTAAAGATGGTGTTCAGCAACCAATTTCCGGTCCTCTGCTCATGGATATTTCTGGTACCAAAATAAAGGGGGGGGGGGAGGTCTACCAATTTACGAACTTACCACCATAAATAGATTTCTATATGGGGGGAACCTTTTACCATGGTGACCACAGCCTCAGCTAGGAATGGCAAATGACCCGACGACTGGGCGATCCACAATGACCTTCATGAAGCGTACCTTCACATCCCTATCTTTCCTTCTAACAGAAAGTACGACCGATTTTTCTTGGATGGTGAGGTCTTCCTATTTTGTGTTCATCTTATCATGGACACTCAGAGCTTTTTTCCAGGGTAATGGGAGTTGCTGAAGTCAATATATGTCACTGTTGATATCTGTTTTCTAATGTTTCGCATTTTGGATGATATACAATGGCTGGCTAGTGTCCCACAGAATATAATTGTCTTGCTGTTGGTCCATAGTGACCAGGAAGGGTCTTCTAGCCAACATACAGAAATCAGAGCTTACTCCATCTCAAAAATCTGATCTACATTGGGATGAATTTCTTGACGAACAGAGGATTAGGCCGCATCCCACGTGACAGAATGGTGGTTAAATAATATCGGATCAGTCATCATTCAGCTTCTATGATGTATCCTTTGGCAAGGCACTATACTCGAATATCCTACTTGTTGCTTTCAAGTAACCAAATCAAACAAAACCAAACTAAATCTAACCGAGAGAAAGTCTTTAAACTTGAATACAAATCAAAAGTAATAAAAAGGGATCCGAGGATAAATATCTTCTAATCGCTAGATGTTGTACTCTTGATCCAATCCCCAAAAGCCAACAATTTAGAGAGTGTGACATGGTTCATCAAAATAAATGTGAAAGCCAGCTAGATCTTACAAAATTAAATTACGTTACCTTTCAAGGTTGGTAGCTGTTTAATTATATAGCCATCATAAATTATTTCTTCAATGTAACTTTCAACAGCTGTTTGACTTGTTAAAAGTGAGAGCATTGTTAAAGAAATTATGTGTATCATAAAATTGTGTATAATCAATTAGTGAGGAATAAAGTAGGGATATGGAAAAGAAATTGATGGAAATAAAAGGTAAACATGACGAATACAGAATGATCATCGTCTTTTTGACTGTCATTATTTCGTATGGACTTGTGTGTATGTACTAAATGAATATCCTTCTTTTAAATGACATCTCACTCTGAAAACTAAATAAAACATTCTGTACCACACAGTGACTTTGATTTGCCGACAAATGCTTGACATAATTGAATGTCAATAAATACCTTTATTAAAAATAAAAGAAAAATAAAACTTTCAGTCAGAAAACTAAATCGCTGATCCTGCCATTTTTAATGTCCAAATAATATATGTTACACTGTGCCCGTTGGTACGTTGTGCTGTTGGGCAGCGGCTTTCTACTTTTAACCTCATCTCAGTATACTCCTCTCATAGCTGACAAGCCAAGGATACTCCTACTGGATATTGTCAAAAAAATCTCTTATCGAATATTAGTGCTCTCTCTTGATAATGTGTTTCAAGGGAGTGATAACATTTACCTGCATTTTAAGGTATGGCAATGCTAAATTAAGATCATGTTGTATAGTTTATTCATGTTTCTACTTTTTTCATGAATTTAAGGATGGTAGTTATCCGTTCAGAGGGGCAAAAACTATTTTACCTATGTCAGATGCTATCTTGTACATAACTTATACAAATATATTATCTTGTACACAATAAACAATGTATACACTTATACAGACTTTGGTCATGTTGTATCTTCAGTAAATAATTACATTTTAATGAAATGACTAATGTTGAGTGCAAGTAACCAGGCATGTACTGTGTCTATGACATCTGCTTCCTTTGTTATTATAAGGAATAGTCTGCTGTTTATTTATGTTTATGATTCCATACCACTTTCTGTTGAATACAAGTAACATTCTTCACATGATATCAAATCTACGAAAAATGAGACAAAATATAGATAAATTTCTTAGTGCCAATAATTATATGCAATAACAAATAATTGACAACTAGCGTAGTGATACCTTATACAGAGGGTCTTATATTGAGGGATTGACTTGTCACCAAGGCTGTGTGATGATATACATTTTATTTTCTGTTTAGGCTTTAATGCCACCTTTCTGTTGAATACAAGTAACAAGAAAAAAGATTATATATTGATGTGACATGACATTATCGTTGGTTTTAATGAGCCAAGGACTAAACCACAGTGCATTATATTAAGTGACACTGATACAATAAAATTTGACAAGTATGTGATTTGTGTCTGCCTTTGTTATGAGAGGAAGCGGCATACCGACTCATTGTGTTTTGAGACAAGAAAAGCATCAGTCCCTTCGAGTGAATCTTCTTTTTTTATTTGCAGGTTATGAAAGTTCTGTGTCTTACAGTACTAGCAAAAACTGACATGTGCATGGGGGTTTGTGGATCGTGGAGTAAATCGTAGATTGTGTATATACAACACCGTTGCCTCAGCTGTTGCTGAGGTAAAACTGAAACAAGGTTTATTGGTTCATTAATATTTTGTCCTCAGTCATTCATTATATTTTCTTTAAAACTGAATTATTTTAACAGTCTCTAAGAAAAGAAAGGAAATATATAAATAAATTTTTGTTTATTGATTTCAGGCTGGATGTCTTTCTTAATTTAGAGCCTGATTGCATTGTCCCATATAGCAACAATGTGTGTATATATATATATATATATATATATATATATATATATATATATATATATATATATATATATATATATATATTGAATTCATTTGTGTCCAGGCAGTACACCTGTAGAATGTGTCAATTAAGTAAATGAAAAGAAAGACCCGCATAACTTTCTTTAATCAAATATTGCAAAGAGGACAATCTAAATCGATAAAGCGCTATCCCCAGTCTATATTTGTTTAGTGCTCAAATTATCAACACGGTTTTAACTGTTCTCAAGTTAAATAAGTTGAAAGGTAAATTCAATGCTTATTGTAAGGATATTCGCACCGACATGGTAATTGATCCTGTCTGATGACCTGAGACGTCAGTTTGAATTGCTTTCACACATAAAGGCAAATACATTTCTGAAGGTGGGAACAAATGATTACTTATTATCCATTGAAGAAAATGTTAGCCAACCCTGATTTGTGCACATGTTCTCTTAGTCTGCACAGTCAATTATGACACACAATTACTGAAATGAGAATATCCTCTGATTAAGTAGAGGTTCACATACGTATTCTTTATCTCATGTACATTAACATTTCAGTTTGTGATCGTGCCTCAAGATAAAGATGTACTAGATTTAAGCAATTCGTGTTGTATATGTAAACCAGATTTAGCATTTAAGGTAAGAAAATAAGGACTTCTTCAATTAAACAATAAACAAAAAATGTCATATTATATGGAAGACAAGATACATATTTTAAAGAAAGGAATGCTGATTGTTTCAGTTTTGTGGAAATTATGCGTATTTTGGGCCTATGGTTAATTACTAACAGAACTAAGTTGATTAACAAGTCGAAGATCAAATATTTTAGTTTTTGTCAAATCTTCCAAAACCTATGCCATTATCTCTAAATTTGTTGCAAAGAATAAAATCTTATCTTATGATACATCGGCATTATGGGCATTGCAAAGGGTATCTTATGATACCTAGACATATAGAAATAAAAGATCCAGCTTTTTCTGCTTATGAAAGACAACCAGTACTGCAATATAACAAGATTTTATGACAGCTTGGAGACAGGTTTAAAATAATCATTTTACTGCATTTGAGCAAATTACATAGCTTGCCCATTGTCGTGACCCTTTTAAGAATTATTTTAGGCAATTTTCATAATTCGGTATTGAATGGATTTATTTATATTCGAAGTTTAAGCAGCAACAACAAAACAATATATTTTTCAAAGTTGCATATATCTTTGTGATCTATAAATATTTTGATAAGTTTGGCCAGAGTGACATATAGTGCTATTTTTGGAACACAATTTAACCATTAGTATTCTAAGTGGAATAGGAGATAGTTTTGTACATTATCTTTTCTTAAATTTATAAAATCATATGTCACATGAAATCGTTGTCTATCATTTATCACCCAGTGTTTCTCTTCTGGTCACATCCCAAAATGCATTGATGCGTATGGTTTGTTTATACATTTTACTTTAAGTACCCAAAAAACATTTTCTAAGCATCATGGTTGGTAGATGTTCAAATACTGTGCATCTGTTTCAGACTCTTTTTCGTCCGGTTTATCTCCATGTTTTCTTTCTGCAAGTACTAAGGACTTATTTTGTCTATAACCATGATTACAGATCTGAGTATGTCACATGTCAAGTGGATGAGGAATTTTTGGTCATAAATACGAAGTTGACTAATTCAATTTTTTCAAACACATGAACGCCAACCTAACAGACTTTGAAAGAATGGTTTGTGAAAGAAATATTTCCTGCACATTTATTAGTTGCTATGATAACAATGGAATATTTTAATGACAGAGGGTATTCGATTTTAGGCAATTTTGAATGGAGCATGATATTTGCAGCTCTGCTGGTCATGGACCAGAAGAAACTATGGGATGGATTGTTGTCCATCATCCATCGGTCCATTAACACAAGTTTGTAATCACTGCTCCTACACTACTTGGACGAAATATATGAGACTGTTTATTATCATATTTATCCCAAGGTCTAGCTAGTCATAAATGAAAATGGTGCTGCTGTATCATCCAGTATGAACAACATGACAGCCATCTTGAAAATCTTTATATTGCTCAATGGAAAGTCATATCGATTTTCACCAGATGACTAATTATATTATCTAGCTGGTTTGTGGATGATCTGACCTCCAATATTGCTGCCACATATACATATTGAAAATCTTCACAAACGGGGGGTCATATCAACATCAGGGTTCTGACCAAAAGTCTTCTAATGGTGTCCAGTTTGTCCTCAATCAAACATGGTGCCAGTCTTACATCTAATATTGCTGTCATAGTGGCTATATTGAAAATCTTCTTGCTCAAGATATATCATAGGTGGTTTTAGCATGATTTGATATGCTGACCATAATGCTGAGCATATTATTTTATGATGTCTGACTGTCTTTTACCGTTCTCGTTCCTGCACAATAACTCATCTTACAAAAAGGTCAAAGATGGATGTCACATTTGCCAGTCTTTTCTCTTCTTGATTAGCATATGTTTGAAAAGTGCAATTAAGACCTGCACTGTTAAGTACATTTTGGGATGGAAGTGTATTCTACTGTGAAATCATGTTCTCGTGACCTACTTTCGAGTATTTTTAAACATAGCTTCAGATGAAAGTGGGAACAGGGAGTAAGATCATATGCTTCATCAACTCTTCGTGCAGAGATATTAAAAATACAGTCTACAGATCTTTCCAATTTGAATTGACTTTGCTTGACCCTTTATATGCCAGCCAGGAGACAGACGGTTGTCCAGTGGTATATCTGTTACCAATTTGGTTTCTGCACAATCACTTTAGTTTTCCATCAACCACAGTTACCAAACGTTGTGAATGGCTTGCACCTGGGATAAGGAAGAAGTCTATTGATTTCAGGGTCAAAAACTAATTTTTGATTGCTTTGCTTTCCTCCACGTTTAACATCTTAGTTTTGTGCTTTGAGCATATTCTCGCGTTTCTTGCTTAGCAAGATAAAAGATATAGGGGCATCATGCCATGTAAAATATTAGCGTTTTAATAAGAACGTTGGGGTTGGAGTTTAGATAGAGACGTTTTGCTTTCAACTGCACATTTAAGACATTAATGGCTATATTATACCGAAGAAAACAGGAGCCGTATGCTTCTCCAAGGACACAATAAGGCAGCCGAGCCGAGCATGTCTGGACGTGTATTTCGGATTCCATATTAAAACAAATGTTCTAGGGTGCTATTAAAAGATAAAACAAATAAAACCCATTATTATTGTAACTATTATAATATGTGTCACGTTCAACATTTATTTATTAATACGAGAAAAATATATATTTATTTATTTCTTAATACGAGAAATATATATATATATATATATATATATATATATATATATATATATATATATATATATATATATATATAATTCTTACCTTTTCTGTTTATCGTTTTAAATTTTAAATTCACTTTTCTCATGACTAGTAATATTGTATAGATGTCATTATGAATAGACAACAACACGTAATAAAGAAATTGCACAGCTACCTGTGTACATCACATATTTGAAAGAAAAACAAAAACATAATCTCGCAAAAAAGAGTGCGATTTTGTCGTAGTTTTTGCCACTAGCTTGTAGGAAATGCATCAATGTTACTCACTGAGAATAAAAGTGTATACATTTTGAGCATTAAAGACATGGTTTGTTGCTTTTGTGAGGCTAATGCAATTTTTCAGCACATAATAGGCCATACATGGAGTCCAGTATATCTGGTGGAAAATGAACACATAAAAGCTCCGGTAACAGACACTGACTCACGGGAAGCTACTGGCAAGCTTTCTCACATGGCCTCGTTGGCGAAGCCTGGGATTCGAGCCCACGCGAAAAGAGTGTACTTGTCTGTGAACGGTAGAGGCGAGGGCATTCGACAACATGGACACTCAGGGCCCCATTAGAGATACTGATTCAAATAAAAAAGATTCCAGTGGTGGTAACGCTCACTCATACCTAAATTAAATTTTTTGGGAAGTCCAAATAAGAGGTCTAGGCGTAACCCCTGTAAAGCTACACACTTTAGGCTACGAACATTGATATAAATTATTTGTGTGAAAATGTTTTTGCTTTGGAATGCTTCAGAGACGACTTAAATAATGGCTGTTTATATCATGCCGAGAAAATGAGAGCCAAAGGAGACATCGAAACAATCGACCCGGGGCTGGCATTGATTGGTATCCAACCCGTGACTCTTGGATTACTACAGCCCCCACTGGTAAAATAAGAGAATAAAGACGTGATAAAAAAAATCTCAAACAATATAGATCTTTATATTTAATCAACATCAGAGCTCATAAATTTGTTTTCTATGCACGTTAATACTAAATAATATTTATTTACAAAGCATTCAAAGTTTGGAAATATATCATAATTGTTTTCAAGATTTGGGATTGTTTTGGAAAAGAGTTTGCGCTTTATCAATAGCACATATTCGTATTCAACAGTAATGAACTTCTTTTCTCGTGTATCTATCTTGCAGATTACCATGTGTGGTCGTTAACACCGTTGTCATCTCTGTATCTTTGTCCGAACATTTGAAATAACATTCGTACAACTACATTCAGCCGTAGTAAACTATTGTTCTCGTTTATCCACATACATTTTGTTTGTTCGGCTCTATCTTTGTTTCTTCAAGCGTCCGAATAAACTATCACAAATAAATGCAAGTAGTCTCTCTCTCTCTCTCTCTCTCTCTCTCTCTCTCTCTCTCTCTATATATATATATATATATATATATATATATATATATATATATATATATATATATATATATATATATATATATATATAAACATATAATTTAACACCTGAGCGTATCGTTCAGTCCTGATGACTTGTTAAGTTACAGACCTTTCAATAAAGTACGATTGTGGTTATCCGTGTATTATAGACACAACTGAACTATGTCAAGTGCTTGTACATGAAAACTTGTTATCATCGCTCACGTGCATCTAAGGCTCTGCGTTATCTCAAGCTTTCGACGCAAATAATATGATTTACGTCAACCTGTATTCTCCCAACAGTAACGAAGACACATGTCCAGACACACGTATACTCGAACAGGTAAAAATAACTACGATTAGGATCACAGTAAAATTATCATAATCGGGGTAGAGAGTACAGTATTATATTTAATGTTCTAAAACTCTTTGAATCAGCGTAGCATGATTAAATATTTTGTAGAATTGACTGTTTAGCTGATTTTGATTTTAATGGAGTTGAATCGATAAGAAATCGTGTTACCGAAATGTAATCTTCTTAAAGCATCAACCTTCACCGACTCAAAAATAAATTTCTTCATTACCGTGATACAGACTGTCAAGCTAAGCCCAATATGAAGTCGTCAAAAAGTTTCCTAAGTTTAAAAAAGAATGAGGTTTAACTGGAACTGAGATCTCTTGTCTGCTAAACCCTGACTTAAAACATCACAAAGTAATTTTGTGTGCTGTCCACTGTTGCCGAAATGGATTAAAACTCTTTAAGAATTGAACTGTTAGATAAACTGACTGAACTGAATTGTCTCCTTAAAATTATTTGAGGTCGTATTCTTTCATTTTTTATGTAACTGATAGTATTACATAGACTATCAGAATCATTGCCATAAATGCAACAATATTTGAAATCATATGGTCATTTTTAAACATGCCTGAAGGGTCGTGGCGCCAAAATCATTTCTAACTGCTACTAAAGTTTCTTTAAAATTGGATCAATCGTTCAGGGGAAAATTGTCTAAAATAGATTTCAAAACTGGTTACTATGGAAGCCACCTTATGCACGGTAACGGTATTTATCATGGCCTAAAAACAATTCGAACAATATTTAATACTAAATGGCACATCCGTTATTTGAAATTTGGTTATTTAATTTTCATTTATTTTTCTAATGTTGATTTTACTTGTCGACGAATTGGAAATATTGTACAGATTTGAATATTTTTTCCTATTGTTGATTGTACTTGTTGGCAGATTGGAAACATTGTACAATTTTGAAAGATTATGTGGTATCAGATTTCTCCAATAATTTTTAAAGGTACAATGGTCACCATGCATATAGTTTTGTCTTGCAACCGTCTTACGTCCTCTTCATCAGCAAGTTTATATAATATAAATTGCTTTTCAGATAGTGTCACATTAATTGCAACAAGCAACTCTTGTGGTTTGATGGTCCTGGCAAAAACGTATGACGAGCAAAGGAAAGGTGTGGTGGCAATATCATTCGTGATGTAATGGGACGTATAAGGTGTAGTCCAAAAAGAGAAGCTGACATAAATTATAATGGTCCTCCTAGAGCTGATTACCTTCGGGAGAAAACTCATACGTTTATAACCTTCGCCAGATTGAATGCAATGTGGTGCAAAATATTCTACTTTTATTTAAAGGAAGTTAGAAGTAGAGATACTCATCGACAAACGACACATAACTGACAATGCTTGAAAAACGATATTCAGCGGATGAAAGGATTCAGGGCCCTACCATAAACATTTCATACATATCACTCTTCTTTTGCGAAAAACTATCACGCTGTATTCTCTGTCACCAATATTCTTCAAAGTTATGTGACAAGCATAGCTGTACATGCTATCTTTAATGTCAAACCTTTTTATACAATACTGGCGTTAGTTTAACTTCTGCATCTATCAGAGTTTTACAATGATGCTCAATTCAATTGATTAAGTAGAGATACATTTCACAGTCTTTCCTCAAAACACATTGAATCAGTGTGACCAAATATGGTTTCATTTCACAGTGAAACATTATGGAAAATAACAAACGTTTTGTTTCAAATTAGCTTACAGCTCTTTTGTACATTTTTGTATAATTAATCAATGTAGAGATTTAATGCATATGAAATGGGAACTCGAGTATTTCGTGGTTTTTCTACATTATTTCTAATTTGCTTAATTATCACATTGTTCCAACAAGATGGGAATAAATTACAATACTCTCATCAGTCCCAGGCTTTTCATTGCAAAATGTTTCCTTCTATTAAGTTTAAAAACTTTATTATTAATGGAAGAAAACTACTGTAATAAAATAAAAGCACCTGGAAATCATGCGGCATAAAATTGTATGCAGCATATAAAATAAATTTTACGTCTTCTATATTTATTTGTGTGCAATACGTGTCCAACCATGAATAGCGAATAACCATACTTGCTGTTACATTATACTCATTAAGCTGTTCATTTTGCTTGTGATTTCTAGTAAACAGTGTAGACCACCATCTGACAACATATTATGTGACGGTTGATATGGATATACGCTGTTTGAAAGGTGCACGTTTTATATTAGTCAATGTGGATGTAAACATTGTATGACGGCAGAACCTGGAGTGTGCTGATGGCTGTTGGGTACTTTTTTTTATCTGAGTTTATGCTGTTTGCGGTACGGCGTACCTTTTACATTCATTAGTGCGATAGTAAATATGAAGTAACGGCAGATTTGGGTCTTTGGTGTTCGTAATTGGGTGTACATTTTATATTGGGTAATACTGTAATCAACATACGAAGGCAGATTTGGGTGTTTGCTATTTGCAATTGGGTGTGCATTTTATACTGGTTAATACATTAGCGATTGTTATTTAACGATGGAGTTGAATTTGTAATCAACATACGAAGGCAGATTTGGGTGTTTGCTATTTGCAATTGGGTGTGCATTTTATACTGGTTAATACATTAGCGATTGTTATTTAACGATGGAGTTGAATTTGTAATCAACATACGAAGGCAGATTTGGGTGTTTGCTATTTGCAATTGGGTGTGCATTTTATACTAGTTAATACATTAGCGATTGTTATTTAACGATGGAGTTGAATTTGTAATCAACATACGAAGGCAGATTTGGGTGTTTGCTATTTGCAATTGGGTGTGCATTTTATACTGGTTAATACATTAGCGATTATTATTTAACGATGGAGTTGAATTTGTAATCAACATACGAAGGCAGATTTGGGTGTTTGCTATTTGCAATTGGGTGTGCATTTTATACTAGTTAATACATTAGCGATTATTATTTAACGATGGAGTTGAATTTGTAATCAACATACGAAGGCAGATTTGGGTGTTTGCTATTTGCAATTGGGTGTGCATTTTATACTGGTTAATACATTAGCGATTATTATTTAACGATGGAGTTGAATTTGTACTGTTCTCTGCATAATATTTATGCTTTACAAATGTAACCCGGGTTTTACACAATGGAGAAGCTGACTGGAGAAATAAACTTGCGCTTGGGAGATTTAAGCTTGAACCAAATTATGGCAGCATAATAACACGAATGAAAGCTACAAGATAAGATAAAATATATCACGTTTTCAAGAAAATGTGATATATTTATTTTATGTATGAGAAAGGCATGTCTACTTTCGTTTTGTATCAAATATGGCGACGGCTTCAACGTTTGTTAAAAATTGTATTCGGATTTCCAACACTGGGGTGTTATTTCTTGTATTTCTACAAGGAACTGTAGACAACAACACTGTACCGGATACAGCATACGTCATCGCCTTCCATCTTGGATTCTTCGTCGGGATTCGAATTTGAATTCATTTTATTATTAAGACTTCTAAAGTTTTATTCATGGATTATTCTTGAATTACTTTTGGATTTGATTCTTCAAACCGTAAGTTGTTATTTTTGTATTTTTACAGTATTTTTCCAGGGAAACAAATTATTTGTTAAATTGTTCAAAGTTTATTGTTTTCACTCTTTCTTGTGTTACTGTTTATTCAAGCCTAAACTCGTAACATAAGAAATGTATTCAATAAAAATTGTTTTGACCTTAGCAAAGTAAACAGTACTAAAAGAAGGTCGTTGTGACATTAATATATTTGCTGTTATTATATCTTCCCTCAAGATGGACACAGACTTTCATTCATGATTGCAGTAATTTATTCCTTAAATATTTTAGCATGGTTAACGGTCCGAAACAATAGATATTTCTTTTAAAAAAACATAATTCCTACATAAAAAATAAGTGTTTGCTACTGTTATAACTTGAAAATGAGTGCCTGAGAAAATAAAATCAAGTTAATTTTTGCTCACAATTTTGTAGTAAGAAGTCATTATAGCTTTTACTTCATCTTGATCCAACTATTCTTTGTATTAAATATCAACATATATAACTGCCATGACTATGCGTGCAACTGCATGACCGAAACACAAAGCAAACCACAAGATCTCAGTAAAATCACCACTACCACCACCATCACCAAAGTTCTCATCGACTACCTACATCTACCATCATCTTTGAAAAAGAACAATTCTAGTATCACCATTAACAAAGTGATAAATCTGCCTTGATATTTTATCACACCAATGAAGGATGATAAAAAATAAAATAATAGCAAGAAAGAATACGCATTTAGTTTAATGTTTATTTAATATTTTAATCAAATAAATATATCAAATCAATATGAACACAACTATTCTAGCAAAAATTTCATTTTTATGCATCTAATTACTGTATTATGGAAACAAACAAGTTCTTTCCTATTTATTATCCTGACATGAATTTTATAATGCTCTACAAATTATTTTTTCCCCACAATAACAGCAATTGTTTAATGCCATGATTGTGCAAACGGAATGTAGAATCCACACTACCTATTAGGCTTACAAAAGCAAGGCATTTAAGACCTGGCGTAAATAAACAACAAAACTCAAGGAAAACTTGTAAAAATAAAATAATAAAACAAAGAGTTATTAGTATGCATGTGTCTTTAATGAAAATGTATGTCAAATAATATCTGAAAACTATTTACAAAATAGGATAATCGATCGAGTGAAAACATACAAGAATTACAAAATTAAAGTTTCCAATTGAGAACTCACAAGGGATTTTACCACTGGAACGGGGGAGGGTGTTGTAAAAATATAAAATGAATGAACCCTCGATTAATGAAGCTTTTGTATGTTTTCACATAAGCTACATAATTTAAGGCATTTACATCGCTACAACATTTGTTCTGAAAACAAAGTATACCTAAAAACGAACATTTTGTGGTGAAATTGTTTTTGCAAGGACACAAGTAGCCGATAGTTGCTGCCAGTGGAGTTACGTTCGTGTGTTTTCCACCACACCTTTCCACAATCTGCATAATACAAAATTCCCAACAGAGTGCAATAATTGAGAAATTTTAAAATACGAATTGTTTTTAGTGTTCATTCTATATTGCAGCGACAAAGTATCAAAAGATTCAGTGATATTTTCCCTCTGATTATTCAGAATTTTGTTCCCCAAAATTCGGAATAAGTATCAAACGAGCAATACCCATTTCAGTAAGGCAACGTGTGAAGATTACTGGAGTTCATATCTGCTCTTTGAAATCTTTCTTTAAATTGTATTGCCCTTGACCTTGTTGTACACCACTGATATCTGGATACGTGAAAACGTTGATTCGTCCAGACTCTCCGATCCACAGTTGATTGAATGAATCAAGGGCCATTTTTCCGGAGAGAAAATCGCCACCGTTTGGCCTCAGGGAAGCCAGGATGTTGCCCCGATGATCCAGTACGTCTATATCACCACCAACACGAGAAACAAGCAAGTGTCCCCGCTGATCGAAAAGCAAATCATAAACAGGGCGATTGATTTTGGCTAACATGTTCCCTTTATGATCGAAAATGAATATAGCTCCTTTCGTTTCTGTTGAACCAAATTGGACCATCTGAGTGTTCTTGTTGTCTTCTTTATCCACTGACGATTTTGGGCTTGATGCTGATTTAGTGACAATAGGACATGATACCGGTTGAGTAGAAGCATTGGTAGAAGATCTTAGGAACACTGCTTGAGTTGTTTTTATTTCCGGAAGTCTGGTCGTGTCCACTGCTGTATTTGAGCTTGTTGCTGATAAAATGCCAAACGGGTTTAAGCCTGGTTGTGCAAAAGCATTTGTAGGAGTTCCAGAGGGAAATGCTTGCGTTGGAATTGACATTGCTGATTTTGAGTTTGTTGCTTTCGAAACTTCTGAAGCGTCCACTGATGATCTTGAGCTTGCTGGTGAAACAATACTAAACGGGGTTAGAGCTGGCTGCAAACTAACCTTTGTATTCATTCCAACTGGAAATTCTTGCCTTGTTTTTGCTGTAGAAACTTGCATCGTTTCTTTTAAATATGCATCTATCTGTTTAGTTCCTTTGAAAGGGATGATGTCTTGCGCGCATACAGCGAGTACATCTGTGAATTTGCACACAGCAACACAATGTAATGTCTTGAACGTAGATGCACGTGGGGCATATTACCTGGCGACTTGACTAGTCTGGTCGATGATTACCAATTTAGGCGGTTCATTGCAACATACAGCAATATTTCCATTTTCAAAAGCAGCGAGGTCACCAGGACTTGATGATAAGGAGCAAAACTTTCTAGTCTCGTAATTTTCGGTAATTTTATAAATGAATTTCTCTTTTGGTACAGATGCAAACAGAGTGCCATCTTTGCCCATTGCCATAGATTCTATCTCAAAATCCTCCATTATTTTCTTTTGTTTGGATCCATGCTCATTAAACATGGTAAGGCCAGTGGTTCCAGCCTCCGCTATCCAAACGTTTCCTCCCCGACATGGCAATATGCATTTTATCTCGCCAAACTCAGGTGTGCAAAATGCACTAATCAGCTTCATTTCAATAGGCCCACCTGGTAATTGCTTCATGTCAATTACAATATGACCGATGCATTTGCAATCAAACTCTTTACAATTCTCTTCAAATCTGACCCTATTTACTCCTGCAGTATCAATGGGTGATGATAAGCTGATATGTTGATTTCCTTCATTTTGTACATCATCTTATTTCCGTCCCTCAAAACTTCTGCGTCACTTGCGAATGTAATTAGCTTCTTCATAGCCACATATTTTTCTTTTGTAGCTACTATATCTCTTTTCAACTGAAATAACTTTAATTTCTCATCCTCACAAATTGTTGTGATCTCAGATTCCAGCTTCTTAACGCCGACGTCAATGTCACCTTTCATCTCGACTGCTCTTCGTTGCAAGCGGTCTTTCGCCTCTTTCTCACTTTTCTCGACCTCTGATTCTCTTTCCGAAATAATATTCAGATTCCTTTCGGTTGAAATAAATATTTCACTAGTCTGCCATGTTTTAATCAAGAGATTTCGTTTCATGTTTGCAGCCACATTAATAGTCTCCGCTTTGTGTTGGTCATGTTCTTCATAGTCACACGAGGGACACACAAACTCCTCACAAGTTAAGCAATAACAATCTGCAACTTCAGACTCGTGCTTGAAGCATGTTTGCGTGTCCGGCCTCTTATTGTTAACAGTTTTCAAACTAGCCAGTTCGTGGTATTTTGTTATCTTTAGTTTTTTGTGGAGCAGGATGCATTCATCGCATATTGTCTGTTCACATACCTCGCAGTAAGACGTAGCCCTTGGCTTTGGCTCACCGTCACAGTTTTCACATGAACAGTTGACTTCTTCTGATTCCTTTTCCTTTAGTCCCTCATCCTCTGTTGACACAATATAAAAGTTGGTCTGAAAAGAGCAGGCTCCACCCTCCGGAATGTCAATATTCGTCTTACAGAACGGACATTGAAACTTGGTATCAGGTTTTGCTTTAGAAATGTGTAATTCTAAGCAGACTTCACAATAACTATGAAAACACGGCAGTATTTTAGGTCTTTTGTAAGGCTGATGGCAAATTCCACACTTGGACTGAACGTGCGTAGCCGTCGCCATATTTGATACAAAACGAAAGTAGACGTACCTCCTACTTCTAAGAAACGAGCAGCCAAAGGTCAAGTACGCGGTGAATAAGTGCACACATGCTCTCTCTCTCTGTCTCTGTCTCTGTATATATATATATGCTCTCTAGATAGATAGATAGATAGATAGATAGATAGATAGACAGATAGATAGATAATAGTGTAACAGTTTGTATTTATTATTACTACCGTTCAATATGTGAGATAGTTTTCTTGATAAACACAATTGTTTTTCTTCACAATATCAATACAGTAGAACAATCCATGAAGAACGTTCATTAAGTAAACGTGCAACACTACATTCAGCGATCTCATTTTGAACATTCAGTACTTAGTATAATTTCATGCATACGAAGACTACTTTGATATGATTAAGCTGAAGAAAATCGATATCAACGGTTTATTTTTCCCTTGGTGGTCGGGTAATATGTCAGAAAATGTTCATACATAATTAAATTAATGTAACATAAATCGAAGAACGTGATTGTCAGTGGTGTCACTTATTCACTGGTTGTGAGGACACCTCATTTTATAATGATGATTGCATCGCAAATTCCCAAATTTTACTATATATATTCTGACCTCCACGACAATAACGCTCCTGTACTCATTTAGACCTCAGACAGTGACCCAAGAGCAATCTGATTCAAATCAGATCTCCACTGTCCTACATGAAGATCGGATAGCGCCCGATTAGAGGTCACGTTCTGGTGACGTTTGAAGTAGCCAGTGGAAATGCAGCTTTCAAAACTCCGAAGATGAATAAAGTTGTTCGGTACAAATCGATGCTCCTCAGCCACACTGCTCAGTTTCCCAAACGTGAAGATATAAGATTTCGTTGATTTGCTGACAAAATTAGCTATTAGGGGTAATAACATAGGTCACCAGAACATGACCCCTAAGCGGTTGCTGTCAGATCTTCGTGTAAGACAGTGGACATCTGATTTTATTCAGATTGGACCCAAGAGATACCGCATACATAATATTTGGTCAGAACATATTTTAAGATATCACTCTAATTTAAATTTTTGTACAACTGACCTTTCGCACACCAAGTGGAACCACTAGGTTGAAGTAAAAAATGAGACCCCTAATTATATTGTTAATATGATGAACAGATAACTACACGATTTTGTAAATATCCATCCAAAGGTTCAGGAGAGTGGATGTCTGCGGACAAATAATCGGACGGACGGTATGGAAGTATTGACAGTTTGGAAACACTCATACTGCAAAATATATTACTATCTCTTTCTAACGAGCTTAATGTGCACGCTCAGTAAATAAAAATAAAATGCCCTTTCCCAAAAACAATTTCAGTACAGCTCTATCACCAGTTTTTAGACCGCTCCGGTGGCCTAGTGGTTAGAGCGTCCGCCTTGGATGCGGGAGGTCGTGGGTTCGATCCCCGGCCGAGTCATACCAGAGACTTAAAAAATGATACTAACAGCTGCATCGCATGGCGTTCAGCATTAAGAGGTTAGTGCTAGGACTGGTCGGCCTGGTGTCAGGATAATGTGACTGGGTGGGACATCATGCTACATGACTGCGCATTGATGCCACAATGCTAGACATCACTATAAACTGCCACACTGCAGACATCGTAGCGATATGACTGAAAAATTGTTAAAGCTACGTTAAAAATAAAAATCACATCACATCACAACAAAAAAATCACATCACCAGTTATTAGATATTTTTGTCTTGAGTGAATCCCCACGCTCAGTAAATACAATAACAAAAGTATCTACTGATAAATTCTGACTTCCTCTTTTGTCAATAAGCACACTATTTTGTATTCGTGCTATGGATATTGACAGAACATTGTTTAAAAAAAAGTAACATTTCTCTCATTATGTAAAATTACAAAGGAAAATAATTGGAACATGTTGGCAACATAAATAATGACACTATACTACATTGTAACATGCTGGGCAATATTTATTGAAGTGATAGAAATAGTCAATGAGTTTAACATAAACACAATAATCTAGGTATCAATAGATCACATGCATTTGTTTACAAGTTTGAATGGCGTAAAAGTATGGTCAGAGCTAAATGTCTTACAAAATAACACACCACAAAGGCTGTGTAAGAGAAACGAGATAATTTTCATATTACAATGGGGGAAATGAAAGGATTATACCTAAATATGAACGGACAATTACTTGTTAGTGTGAAAAAACAGTAAATATTAGATACATGTATTTCCACATAAAAAGACCGCATTCCCATACAATGTACTGGTCGCAATGTTCAACACTTTATCGTAACAAATGGACTACAAATTTACAAAACTAACACGCACAACACGGTAATATTTTCCCCGATATTACATTTGCTAATCGGATTGAATTGAAGTACATATCTTTAACGAAAAGAATAAAAGTATATTAATATTGAAAAAAAAGCGTTTAGATAGCTTTGCTTCGTTTTAGATACATATCATTACTTTAAGCGATTTTGGCATTCCCAGCTTCCATCGCATTCCAGGAAACTCAAATGTCAAGTCCGACTAAACTAATAAGATTTTAATTTGTGGAAAAGAGTCAATATGAAATGTCGAGTTTGTGAGATAATCCTGAAATTTTGGCTTCTTGTTCCCCTGCCAGTCGACCGGGGAACACACTACAAAACGCTGTTTTTTAGGAAGTAAGATGTCGACTTCTAAAATAAATATATGGGGAGACATTTTATGTTGTAGGACTAAGGCCAGGAAAGCTTATAGCATTGTCTGTAATCCGATCGGTCGTTCGTTACCTCGCGTTTGTTAGCGCCATTCTCCCTAAAAATTATTGGGAAAATTGACATAAACTTCACACACATATTTATCCATTGGTCTAGATGATACTAAAGATGACACAGAGCAGCTCGGACATTTCTTATGGCCTCAATAACTTGAAAGTTCTGTGTTTCCTACTTCTTCCAAAATATATGGTTATATCAACATGAGGTTTTCACTCGTAATCTTCTTGTAATGTCTAGTTGTTCATAAATGAAAATTGTGCCGATCTGACATACATATGACTTCATTTCATGAATGAATGGTTTTATCAGCATGATATTTTCAATGAAATAATTCCTATAATGTCTAGTTGGTTGTAAGTTAAAATAGTGAAATTTGTATTTCAAATGTAGCAGCAGAGAGGGCGGACAAGCTAATTGGTTCACCCGTATTTTCGCAAAATAAACCTTTCTGGAAAATCGCAACAAAAAAAAAAAACCACCAAAAATCCAGCGTAAGCCAACCCTGTCAACGACAAATTGGCTTACCCGGTTATCGCTGATAAGTTTTCTAATCGCGATACACCGAAGAAAAATATGCGATATGTCGGTGAAAATTCGGAGCCGCGCCTTCTCTGCTGCTATAAATTAAATCATCGCTATATCAAAAATGGCAAATATCGGAGAAGCACATTCCGCTAAACTGGCACGAGAGCGACTAGAAGCAATCAAAACATTTCTTCCTGTTCGTGATTCTGTAAGACAAAACATCAAGAACGTCAGCATGCACAAGTTGAATTTGCTACGGGTACAGAACAGTCATTTAAACCCATTACAACAGCTACTGAAAAAGTTTCAGCGACTACTGAAAGAGCCATATGGGGAGATATTAAGGATGAGGAGGACAGGAAGAAGGGTGTTCTTCCAGTATTAAAACAAACCGCTGAGCAGACTGAACTAAAAAAACCAAAAAAGATTTTTCGAGATCTTCCAACTGATATAGCTGCAGCTCAGCCTCCACCCGTCGGCGAAGAAATACTTGAAGGCATCAATAAAATTCGTACTGAATTCGCCGATTTGAAAAGGGAGGAGCCTGCGCCTAAACCCAGACCAGTAGAAGAAAATATTGAACTGATCGCAAAAATTACGGAAGGTGCTATTAAGCAACTTAAAGAAATAAAAGAAAAAGATTTACCCACTGAAACATTAGCAAGTCTAGATCAAAAAGGCATTACTTTAAACCCAAAATATGCTACCGTAAACGATAACAATTTTATAAAACGGATATATCGTGTGTATTACAACAAAAAGCAGGCTAGAGATGATGATCCAAGATTTGTTAATTTTGTGGGGGAAATACAAAGAGTTTATAAAGAATACACATCACAACCTCAACAGCCATCACCTCCCTATTCGCCGCCTGAGCAAGAGTTTTATCAACTTCCTCCACCTCTGCAGCAAATAGAACGACAAAAATCTCAACCCGAACTTCAACTCTGGAAATTACCATTACAACCTGCAAAAATGTTTACCGATGATGCTCTTAATACTTTTGCTGACCGGGATGAGTTAATCAATATTGCTGCATATGCTTATGATTCTAGAAAAAAATATCTGAAACCTGAATACGTTGTAAAAATTGCAGGTTAATACAAAAGACCCAGGGTATCTAAAATTTAGAAAAGATGTAGACAGTGAGAGACTACTACAATCTCTAGAAGATTTGCCTGGTGCTACTGGTAGTGGTTTGGGAAGTGGTCTTATTGCCTGCCCTAACAATATCCTCGATGACGTGCAACGGTTAGAAGTTCTCGTAGGAGGAAAACGAGCTGGAAATAACTCAGCGGAAATAATTAATGAAGCAGCTGATATCTGTCGACGATTATTTCAAGGCGGTATCATGGATACTGATATTTACCGAGGTCTTATTGATGAGCTGGTTGATGACTATCATAGTGACTAGTTGTTAACGCGATTAGATAAATGAATAACAAGTAAGATGATTATACATAATGCTCACCGTAGACCTGTAGCGGTTAAGGTGATAAACTCGCGATTACCAACTTATAAAGCAACTTACGGAGATGGACTCGGTGATGTTGTTCAGGGTTTATTCAGAAGGATAGCTCCCAAAGCAGTACCGATCGGAAAACAATTATCAATGAAAGCTATTGACGTTGTTCGTGATAAAGCTCATTGTGCTATTGGTAACGTTGCCAGTAAAGCGTCCTTGGCAATCAAGAACAGACTAGCACGATTAATACGCAGACCACCACAGCCAGTTAAATTACCAAGCACTGAGGTGATGCCTGCAAATGTCAGTAAAGTAATAAATCAAGCCGCAAATCAAAAACTAGCAGCGCTGATAAATCAAGGGGCTGAACAAATAAATACGAGTCTGATATCAAGAAAAGGTCTTCGTTTTAGAAGATAACATATTATAATAAAATGTTTAAACGTGTATCTGACCCAGCGTTTGACATGGATGCAGCAGTACTCATGGATGAATCCGTGCGTGATTATCAGTATTATTATTATGAGGCAGTATCGCCAAATCAACGTGGACGAATTGAATTACGAGTTCAGGATACAAGTAGGTATTTCTTGCCCGCTGAAGCATTTATTGAGGTCACAGGTGAACTTGTAACAAACGTCGTCGCTAATACACCATACGGAGCTAATGTCAGAGTTGGATTTGTTAATAATGGTATCATGGCGTTATTCAAAAGTGCCATATACATGATTGATGGAAAAGAAATTGAGACAATCCAGGATAATGTTGACGTTGCTACAACGATTATAGGCCTAGCAAGATATTCAGATGATTATACTAGATCAGCTGGTCCGACTATGATGTTCGCTAAGGATAATTCTGAATATCCCGATGGGAGGCCTGATATTGTAAGACGACCAAGAAACTTTGCCGATAACGCTGACGCTTATGTGTGGCCGATGGTTCATAGTAATCCAAATTACAATTTAGGATTTAGAACGCGTCAATTAATGTTAAAAAGTGATCGTAGAAGATTTTCGTGTGCAATCCCACTGTCCCACATCTTTGGATTTTCCAGAAATGTCAGAAAGGTTATTTTTGGAGCCAAACATACAATTATTCTTCATCGAAAAGAAGATAATGATGCTATCTGGCGAGAAAATGACGCTGCTGATGGTAAAGTAATTTTATTTAAACTCTCATTGTGGATGCCGGTAATAACTCCATCGATCGCTGAAGAACAGCGGTTACTTTCTTTTATGGATCAAGGCGGTAGATTAGTAGTATCGTGGTTAACAACAACTACCGATATTAATCAAAATCCTGTCAATGGTATATTTACTTGGCATATATCATCACAGCAAAGGGTTTCTGCACCAAGACATATCTTTGTTGCTTTTCAAAGGGTTGCACGATTAAACAATCAAGAAGAAAATCCAATGGTATTTGACCAACCTGGTGTCACTGAAGTATTTTTAAAAATAAATGGACATCAAGAACCATCCGAGGATATATTATTGGATTTTAGAGAAAATTATGTAGCACGTGCATATCATTGTTTGATGACATTTATGGGACGTGACCAAAATATTGATACTGGTTTGCAAATATCACAGTTAGATTTTACATTGCTGTATCCGATTTATTACTTTTCGCTGGAACATCTTGATTTAGTTAAGCAATCTGTCATTGATATACACTTTCGAGCTAGCGTAACCTCAGGTGATAATTACAGAGCAATTGCTATCATACTCAGCGATAAATCAATGTTACTTGAAGGTGTTGTGGGCGAATGAGAGTTATTGATGCACCAGAGGAAAACATGTAGACCATTAGACCAATCGCGTTAATTAAAAAAAATGTCATTCAGTTACGTTAATGTCACTCTGACTCCCGGTCAGACGAAAAAATTACAATCAAACAACGCGAGCGCATGTGGGGCAACGATAACACTAACGCGGGATCAAATTGCTAATGGTGATCCAAACAAGTTATCGTTGACTAAAACCCAACTAAAACATTTCAATAAAGCGAAGCAAGCAAAAACCGTATTTCAACTTGATTTTGCTCCAAAAGCCATCAGCGACATGATTAAAACCGATGGTATATTTCCACTCCTCGCAGCAATACCAGCGCCGATAGCTGCTGCTGCCCCATCTGTCGCAAAAGCAGCTGCTTTAGGTGCTGTTGGAATAGCTGCTGGAATGGCATTAAAGAAAATAACTGGGCGGGGATATAAAAAAAGGGAGCGGGTCTAAGACTTCCAGGAACTCTGCCCTCATGGTACGGAAAGGGTCTAAGACTACCAGGAACTCCGCCCTCGTGGTATCCCAAACGCCGTTGACAGACGTAACGCGTTTCGCGCCGATGTCAAATTTTGATTTACTTGATGCCGATAAACAATTAAATATAAAAAAAATTCAGAGGTGTTTTTATGAGAGATCAGTTACCGAGACAACCGAATAATCCAGAAACTGGAATTGTTAATCTCGATAACAGCGATGGTCCAGGAACTCATTGGGTTCCTTACGCGATACATCCACGTGGAATTGTTTATTTCTATTCGTATGGGTTAGCATCGCCAGTTGAATTTCTAAAATACGTACATAGAGTACAATGTACTCCATTCCAGTCTGGTATTCAACGCTACCAACACAAACATTAACCGATCAACCAATATGTGGCCCTGAAGTAATTAATGTGCTTGCAGCGTTATCAAAATCAACCAAACCACCTCACAAAGTCGTGCACGAGTATTCCACGGATAAATTAAACAATCCGTAAAGAATAATGGTTGATATTTACGGAAGATCTCGTGATCATATCAGGAGTAAAAATCGCGACGATGTGGATTTATCAAAATATGCGACCAAAGATGTTGACAATATTTCATCTCTCTCAGGGATATACCCAGATGAGGTTGTTATTTTTCAGGACCGATACGGAAAACTAAAAACCATCGATATCAAATGGCATGAAATAATTAGTAAGGTTATTGGAGCTACTCCGGGTAACATACCTGTATTCACTGACAGCGGAAAAATCAGAGTCTCAAGTATGTCAATTGCCAGCATCAAAGATGAAATTGCCAAAAATGTTGCTAATCGCTTAAAAAACACCGGTGACACAATGACAGGTGAACTCAGCATGAATGGAAATAAAATAGTGGTGTTGGCGGATCCAACATCCCCGGAAGATGCCGCAACGAAAAAATACGTAGACGTTAGCTACGGCACCGTTTACTATCAATTATCCACGCTGCGGGACGAGTATGACCTTCACGTAAACGCGTTTACAAATCTCCGTAAAACATTTAGATAAATTAATGAAACCGCAGAGGAATTCTTTGGTACTCCGCTCACCGTTGACACAAAACTTTCTGATATTAAACCTAACATTGACACAATCAAGAAAACACAAGAAGATATCGTAAGTGGGATTCCTGAGATTGTTAACAAAATTAATCTGATTAACATTCCACCCGGAGTAACTCCGGGGCATATTACCAACATAGTATACAGGTATCATCTGGATTCGCAACATGGGCTAAACAAAATAATACTATCAGATATACCGCAACAGTCATTAGACTGTATAGGCTGTCTGTGTTCAGTGCTGTAAAATTTGAGATATTTACAACATATCTTTGGAGGCATTCCACCGACAAGTTTTCCGGGGCTGTGACTATCATATTAAATAGCGGGACCGAATAAACATTTATACTGGAAGCAGCCGATAAGAAATTAACCGCAACATCTTACTGGTGGTGTTTGGAATTTGTAGCTGAAACAACTCAATTGGTTACTGCATAAAATAATAATTGGCCCTGACAGCGTCAACAACAACATCGATGATAGAGTTAAATGTCCAGCAATATAGATACGATCAAGTACGCGAACGGCAATCAGAGTTATAAACCCTCATCGACAAATACACAACAAAAGTAGAGAAATATAAGCGACGAGCAGTCATTGTAGACATTGCAGTATACCCGGTATCCGCGTTAGTTGCATCCACTTAAGTACTATTATCAGCGCTAACGCCAGTAACAACTGCAATCGCAGTAACAATACGCGTTTCATCATCAGCGGCAATCGCAGGTGTTTTTAATATAATCGCGAAAAAAATATCAATGTGCACGAGCACAAAATTGCACGATTATGTCACGCGGCTAAACACAGCAGTTGCAGCATACTCAAAATTATCGTCGCTGATATCATCAAGCCTCAACGACGAAACAATATCAGATTCCGAATTCGCGATGATGACAAACATATACAAACAAGTCCACGTTTTAAAGGAAAAAAATTTAAATAACAATGACAGAATTACTTCAGCAGATAGCCGCAAATACAACTCCAGCAAAAACCACGATGTTAACAGTAAGCTCAACCAAACCTGAATTCGGTATTAATTTTCCAACTGCGATTCCGGTAAGCGAGATCGCGCTAGCACAGTTGCGAGTATATCACAGTTGGCCAAATATCAGATCAAAATCGTTTGGCGGATTACCAGCGAATAATTAGTTTGTGTTTGCAAATAAAAATAAACCAGATGGTACACCAGACTGGAACGTTGTTGGAATACCAACCGGGTCTTATCAAATCGAAGAAATCAATGAGGAATTACAACGTCGAATACAAAATATCACAGAAAAAGAATCCAAAGTAGCAACAACAGCTCATGAACCAACGCTGGCTTCTGCAATTGAGATAAACTCCGCCGACTACGCCGTGGATATATATCAGAGTTCGATCAGAACAGTGTTAGGATGGCCTGAAATCCCACCGGAGGCGCCTCCATCGTTATCAGAACCGAAAAAGTCTGATTTTACCTCCGACAAAAGATCGTATCATGATTATATTCCAAAATATGAAAATAATCCTTTATGGAAAGTCATAAATATTAAACAGGATAATAGCAGATTTACTATCACGTCGAGTGGTAATCGACCTTGGGGGTGGTATTATGGATTACCTTTGCGACCGTATCTCGAGCAAGATATCAAAATTATTCTTGAAGATATTAGTCGCGAGCATGAAAAATTATTTACCGAGTATCTCCTTGACACGTCGTCGGCAAAAAATGAAATTATTAAGCAAATTGAACTATTAAATCAGCTGGTATTCGACATAGAAACCGTTCATCAAACTATTATACAAACAGCAATGGGATGAAGTAAACAACATTTTTTAACTATAGGATTTAGTGGCATGTAGCAAGCCCTGTTCACTTCGCCTTTGTGATTGATTTTAATCTCTGTCTCATACTTCCAAAAAAATGAAACAAAACCAACAAATACTCCATTCCCCTTGTCGTAAGTGAACGCGTTAAACTTAGCACGATCATTGGGCAGCTGTACACCAGCTATCACCAAGTGGTTTTGCTCATTCAAAGTAGTGTGTGTACCTAGTGCAAAGATTAGTTTTTTCCTCTCTGGCCTTGCGATATCGGCTAACCACTGTGCTGTGAGACATGGCCATTCCATGGCATGTGTCACGACTAAGTCACAGAATAAATGTCTGTGTTCTTGCCACGTCTTGTACTCCTCACTGATTAATCTCTCTGCATCACGAGAACGTTCTTTATCCGTCATCGTTACAAAAAAGACAAATTCACATCTGTATGGCACTATAGCTGGGTCAAACGATCGATCGATCGATAGATCGATAGATAGATAGATAGACAGACAGACGGACAGACGGACGGATAGATAGATAGATAGATAAATGTGTGTGTTTTAAATCTTAACCACTCAAATAAATAAATAAAAAATAAATAAATAAATAAATAAACAAATAAATAAATAACAAAATGATATACACGATCATAAACCAGACAATTAAATCAAATACAAAATATTAATATTGGAACAATTTTCATATTGAAGAAAAATGAAAATAATAATAATAATAATAATAATAATAATAATAATAATAATAATTCGATATTTAAATAATATTAATAACTAACTGTGGTTTCCAAATATCTTTTAAATCTGATATTCGATTAAATAAATATCCTGAAAAAAAAGTATTTGATTCAACTACTGTCGACGATACAATGCCTTCTCAGGCTGCAGAATGAATGAATGAATGAATGAGTGAATGAATGAATCAATGAATGAACAATAATAGATGAAATATTTAAAGTGTTAAATATAGGACTAGAATACAAAGCGTCATTTATTTCTCTGTGCTTCTGAACTTTCTCATTTAAAAGACAGTTCCCAGAAATCTGAAACATTAGCCGATCTTCACAAATAACATAACATCGCCTCATGTTCTTGATATTTTCTAAAATGTTTACGGCATTAAATTTTCGGAAAATATTGGAAATAAAATGTTATAATCTTTCACTGGGTCAAGTGTTGATGGATTTTGTTATTAGTGTGGATACCTCTGTGCCTTCTAGGTCATTGAGGTGATCCCCTTTTGCTAGCTAAGTTGCAATGAAACTGTATCGGTCACTCCACTCCCCTGTTCTGTATATGTGGCTTATTCCCGAAAAAGTACAAGAGAAATCCGATCTATAAAAATATAACTGATGTAGTTTTACACGAGTTCTTCTTTTTTACAGGGACTTGCTTGTATTCTCGTTGCCAGGTTAAGCCAAAATTATATTTCGAAATTTTCTTGTACTCCCATTCTAAGCCACCACACCTAATCCCAGTGTCCCTACCCTTTATATAAATTAATTTTTTTTTATCCTTGCCAGGGATAGATATACGTTTGTTTGTCATTTTCATGTATGTAAGATAATCGTGGTGTATATAATGTTTTGGTTTCTTTTTTTTATCATTTTGCTGCTATTGATGTTCCTTGTTTTGTGCTAATTGCCCCTTTCTATATTTGTCATGAAAGTCCTGTTTGGATCAAATCCGTTGGAAGCCTTTCTAATTGTTTTTTCTTCATATAATTATTTTATATGAGAGAGAGAGAGAAAAAATTATTTTGGAATTTTAAGATTTCACAGTAGGAGGTTGGATGAGAGTGGAATATTCATAGCTTATAACGGTTGGGGTTGGGCATACCACACATAATGATATTTTCGAATGGCAAAGAGAGTAAAAGTATGGGAACTCAAAAGAAATTAAAGAAAACAAGAATTGCGAACATTGCTTCATGTACTGCGTGTGTATTTGATGTCTTTTTCACTGGCATTTGATACTAATTTTATCTGTCCCGCTTTTCTTAAGCAATCGTTTTGCGTTAGTGTGCAAGTTTGATGGGATGGTGGTGTATTGACGAACTACCCCCTAATGGGATTGATAGACCTACATGTTTGCTCAAAGTGGCTGCACATCATTTCCCTCTCATATCAGGCAGTCATCTTCATTCCCAAAAGTCTGTCCCTCTCTGTCTCTGTCTCTGTCTGTCTGTCTGTCTCTGTGTCTGTCTGTCTCTGTCTCTCTGTCTCTCTGTCTCTCTCTCTCTCTCTCTATATATATATATATATATATATATATATATATATATATATGTGTGTGTGTGTGTGTGTGTGTGTGTGTGACTTAATTTAATTGTCAGTTTTTTTTTGTTGTCAATGTAATTTAATTTTTACTTGGAATTGGATATTTTCTAGAGAATTCAGTTTGAACTGAATCTTTTCATAAATACCTAATAATAGAAACACTGTTTCTAATTTTGACTTAGCTCCCGATCTTGATTCAGAAATCACTGAGACAAGTAAACAACTTGTTTTAATTATTTTATTCTCAAAGTAAAATGAATGGTTCCTATCAAGGTCGTACTGGGAGTACGTACTTTTAATATGTAAACAGCCTCTATTTCGCAAATCTGGGTTTTCCGAAATTGTGCAGTATTCAGGTTTATATACCGATGTCTAGAGAAATATTTCTCAGCTAAACAATGGGACGTAAAGATGTTCATTTTGTTGTGACAGTTTGGAGTTATAATTTTTATTCAAATTATTTGGATTCTATAAGATTAATCATTTTTCCTGGAACTATTTGAGTGCTCATACAGAATTCTTGGATAAAGACATTTATTTAAATTTTATTCAGAAACTCAAACACGGGAATATTATTGTCTGTGGAATTAAAAAAGAACTGTAGACGATCCAGCACCATGAAGGCTACATTATACGTCATCGCCTTCCATTTTGGATATTTCGTCGGGACTCAATATTGAATTCGTTAGAACATTTCATTACTAGGACTTCTAAAATTTAATTCGTGGATTGATCTTGGATTAGTTTTGGATTTGATTTTTAAAACAGTAAGTTCTTTTATTTCATTCAATTTTTACAGTGTTTTTCCAGGGAAATAAATTATGTGTTTAATTTTTCAAAGCTTGTTGTTTCACTCTTTCTTTTGTTACTGTTTATTAGACTCTAAACACGTAGCATAAGAATATATATGTGTGTGTGTGTGTCTGTGTGAGTGTGTGTGTGTGTGTGTGTTAACGTCCACATATCTAATCGCCTAAACATATGCGTATAGCTAAACTAGACTATTACGTTTTTTTTTAATATTGTTTTTGAAGTTACATATGTATATCAATTAAAAAAAGAACTTACTTTCCGAAATTATGAGTTCTGTAATCTTCTTCACGACGTATAATTATTGTCATATTCAGTAACAAAATATTAAATTATTTCGTTTTAATCATTACAATTTTCTCCAATTTGTATCTATAATTTTAATTATGATGTTTGTCAGATCCCAATATATATTCATCCTTTTCTTACTATCCGTTATGGTCTGATTCATATATATATATATATATATATATATATATATATATATATATATATATATATATATATATATATATATATATATATATATATACAACTTAGTTCATTTTTTCTATAGTTGTATATATTATTATTACTATTATTATTATTATTATTATTATTCATTGTGTACTAAATCCTACCTTCTGTTTTATTTTTCAGGAATGTTTCTTTATTAATATTTTGTATTCCATCACCGAAAAATATATTGTTAATATTTCTATATCTTCACTACTTCACAACACTGACAGTGCCCAATACCGCCTTTATGCTCTTTTTATTTTGGCTGCTTTGTCAGAATCATGTTCACTTGTACAATGAAGTAGATATTATTATATAACTTTTTTGACTATTTAGTCATTTCTGATTGGAATTATTCATGGGGATTTAGCTGTTTGGCTGTATAAATGATTTTTACTTTTGCTTGAATAATAAACATTTCACAGTATTTTTTAATTCTCATCAACAGTTTTACTGAGAAGATAATTCTTTCATAATATTCTTGTATTATATACGGGTCTATGTTCTTTTTGTGTGTTGAATACAAGTTTCAATAATAATGATAAATTTCTTCAATAATTTTTATCCTCAGTCGATAATTATGCTCCTTTTATGGTATGTTCTGTTAAAAACATATTTTTTTTACTATTGTCATTTGCTCTCTTTTATCGGTGATTTGCCCTCTTTTGTGTGATCAGTAAAACGCCCGGTTTTTATTTGTTCTCCCTTTCCTTAAACCACTTACTTTTGTTTCTTCTAATCATTGTGAAATTTGCCAAATTGTTTACATAATTTTGTAATTTTACTCCCTTTTTTGTCCCGAATCATCTACCATGCTTGTGCTGACCTGTACTTATTGATGTATATCCCTAATTTTATTTTGACATAGGTTATTTTGTAGTATTTCTCTTGTTCATTTGCCATTTTGCTCTGCACCATCTAGTTCTCTCGTTGTACGATAAGTGCATGTGTATATTATTATGCTATTTATTATTTTCTTGCAGCCTTTTAGTAATCGTGTTAATGAGGTAGTTTTAAGTGTTTTAAATGTTCCACTCATTTTTCAGTTTATCAGACACAAATGCACATACTTTTGTTCCATCGGACTTTAAAACTGATTACGGGAATTTGTATATCACCTTTTGTCTATGATATGAGGTTAGGTTAGTTCCTCGTTAATGTTATACTTTTGATCTCGAAAATGTTATATTTCTAGTAAAAGTTGCTTTCTCTCTCTCTCTCTCTCTCTCTCTATCTCTCTCTCTCGTTTATGTTGTGTTTTATTTCATTATTTGTTATCAGTTTTCTTTCTCGTTTTTCCATGACAACATTATTTTTTCTTGATTTTTACTTCTCTTTTGAATTAGGAACGGAAGTTCCTATAGACTGCACCATGGAACGTTCATTTTCTGTCTCGATATTTTTCCTACCTGTCTGGTTGTTTAATGTTTTGGAATGTGTGTGGGTTTTTTCCATCTTGGAATTCTTCCCCTTGGTTTTCACTTGGACGTTTTTCATGAGAAGTGGGAAATCAATTTAAGAATATTTAATTGGAATCATCCGTTGCCTTCTACAGCGATGATTTTCTTCCTCTTGTCACTCACAAATCCCCGTCCCCTTTCCAATCGCATTCTGATCTGCTGATTTATCAGATATCTCCTCAATCACATCGCAACTATTTGGGGATCCACTCATGATCTTCATGAGACCAAACCCATCCGGAGAGGATACCAATTGCACCTCATACAAACTCTGTCATTAATGCAACCACAATAACAATAGTTAAACACAAAATCCATTATTTTGGATCATGTTTGACATTTCTTGGCTTCCTCCCTATCAAAGTATAAAATCCTTACATTAGATTAAATGTTTTCGTATTCCCCCTAGCCATCTTATGCCTCCTAACTGAACTTAAATCTTAAGTCTAGTTTAATTTTTGTTCCCAACAGATTTATTTTTGGAATGTCCAAGGGCAGTCCACTGATATGTACTTCTTTTCCATCTTTCCATCTTGATAGTGAGGAGGGGTGGAGAGAAGTTAGCGGCAAAGTGGACCTTTCAGTGTTAGCTACATCTGATGTCAAAAAGTGCATTTAGCATTTATTGTGTATGTGAGAACTGGCTCTTTTATATCAGACGTATGAGTTGTTTCTGGCTCTTTTATATCAGACATATGAGTTGTTTCTGGCTTTTTTAAAATAATAAATTGTATAATTTTTAATACTGTGTATATGGTCATAAAGAAAACCCTTAAAAACACAATAATTTTTATTGTACTGGCTATCTGCATAACGTGCCTGTCTTTCATTTAAACTCAAAATTGACAGTATATGATATCCTCCGTGGTCTTCTTGTTTCTTGTATATTTTATGTTGCCTTTGTTTTTTAAGACTTTATGTGAGCCTGTCTACATCAAGTGACGTTTTCACAGCATATATGGTCTCAAAGGACAGTTTATGTGGTGAATTTTCATCCGACAACGACCTATTGCTGAAAAATGAAAATAATTGTACACTGCAAATACAAATAAAAACAGACTAATGATTTTTGTAGAAAGCATACATATGAGATTTTGACTGCGGCAATCAGGTTAATTCCTTATAAGACTGGTGGCTTTTATATTCAACCAACACTGCCATCAGCCCCTCTTTTTTACATTCCTTTTTGACAGCAAAGAGCTATTTTGAATATTTCCTGTGACAAGGGAGCTACAAGAATCAGTATGTGCCTTATGCATAAATAAAGTTCACAGTACTATAACAGATTAGCATACTTTTCATCATCCCTCAACCATCTCTATTTTTTTATAGATATTTACCTCTGTAGCAGTTATACGTAAATACGTAAGCCAAGTCGGATGTTCATTTCCAGCCCAAGTTCCGCATTTGACCTCCAGTGCCAGTCTAACTGTGACAGGCAGTCACCAAACAAGCCCACCCATTTCAAGCCCAACTCAAAGTAAATCCGAACCACATTACAGATTTAGCTTCTGTGTGAATTTATAAATGCTAGGCTCATGACATTATCTTCACGCCTTCTACCTTAAAAATTAAGGAGGTGTCAAAATACGAAACTATCCAGTGAGACCTAACCTCTCAACAGCATCCATTTTGTTATAGTTTTCAGTTTATTACGCAGAAGAATATTACATAATTGTATTACATAGCTGTTTTGAGTTTTATTTCTTTTGTTATTGAGTTAGATTCAATATATTTTGAGCGTACTTGGATCCCTCTTTTGGGGAGTGGAAATTTGTTAGCATGCGGGGGTGGGGGTGGGAGTGACATAGGTCAGCACACTATATCCCTTTGTTTCAATGATACAACCAACATGTGCTTTAAAAATAAAATGACCTTTGAAATGTTAGAATTTAGCAACTTAATATTTTAGCTGGATGAAATTTTGAACTTGAACTTAGGCCTACACAAAGTAACCTATAAAAACCAGGGTCGTTGGTGTTGTATGTGCACACTTGCCGTTATGTTTATTTATAATGTTCACACAACCAATGATACAAAGTTTCAATAGAATATCGATACAGTTCAGTAAAATTCTATCTTTATTTAATTATCTCCATAATAGTTTCACCGTTGGCTCGGGGAACACAATCCTAAGGTCACCTTTCAATTAAATATTTCTGGTTATCAAATAATCTAGGGACAATAAATATAATGCACAGAAATAGAAAATACAGGCAATGACACACACACACACACACACACACGTGCGTGTGCGTGCGTGCACGCATACATATAAACGCAATTTCTTTCGACACACAAATTAAGAAAGGCTGATACAAGTATACGGTGTATAGGTGACATAGACTTCGCAATGTTACAGAATAGGTTCCTGTTTAGGGCATTGCTAAAAATATTTTCTTGGACAAATGTAAACTATTTGGACAACAAGGTGAAAAAGTTTAATATAAAAAGTACCAAAGCTTTGAGGTAATATTGCAATCGTAGAATAGATTTCATTACTTTTTTCAAACTTTTACCGAACTTGCGTTTAGTCGACACCCAATATGTTAATTCTTTTCAAAGCGTTATTAGTGAAAATTATTCTTTAATTAATTTAAAATTAGAAGAGATCAACTGTCTATCCTTAATACAAGTTTTACGCATCTATGATTCTTAGACTACTCTTCACTGCTTGTATTTTTATTTAATTATGGTATCCATGCTTATTTCTTAGCAGTGTGTTGTGTCTTTACCTTTTTATTAATAATAAATCATTGTAAGGAAACTTTAGTGAGGTTAGTTTTTGCAAGTTCGTTATTTTACCATCCTGCTTATCGGACATGTTGTGAGCCAAATGGTTTATGATTGCATCTTTCAGAGATTTTGGAATTTTGGATATTAATGAAAATTATGTAACAAATACTAGTCGCATCCAATTTTTTTTATTTTATCATTTCATAAGGTATTAGATTATCATGTCCATCAACTAAAATATCAAGATCTTCAATGCCGGCATCTTTGTAGGATTTATATTATTGAACTTTCAAGGGGAACAAAATTTTAACAAACTCAAGGATAGATATTCATTTGGATCTTGCGGATTATCTTCCCTGTTCGATAATGCATAAATTACATCAACCGAGAACTGTTGTTAATGAGCTGACCAATTTGCAAATTTTTTATCCTCCGTACAAATATTATTCATATTGCTGAATAAAGTTGTATTGACTAGATTCTGCCACGCTCCATCTACATTTTCCAGTAATCTTTTGACCCATCTTGTCTTAATATACCTATTGAATGAATAAATGTCTGTGTACCATATTTAATCCTCCCTCGCTCTCCGGCGATACTAGTAAATCACGTTTAATTCTCTCTACAGTTTCAACCCATGCAAACTTAAATAAGATAAGATTTAGTTCAGCGTCAATTTTGGCTGATGGATTTGGAAGTGCTGAACATGGGCAGAACAAGTGGTTTTACACGTTTACCTACCTTTGAAAGATGTCTTTGACTCCAGCTTGCCAGAATTCTTGTTGCCTTTGCTAGTTTCTTCCACTTATTAATTTCACCAATTGTTGTAAGTCTATAGAAAAATCGATGCCAAGGAGCGTTAAGTTGGAAGAAGACCAGTTTAGTTTCATCTCGGGACATATTCTTACATGTTGAGATCCATGGAGAAGAATACTAATGTAATCGGCAAACTGACCCAATTTATACTCACTGCCATCAAAGATATCTCCGCATTTTGCTTTAAATCATTAGCAAAAATCTCCACGCCAATATTAAATATACAATAATGCGCAAGAGGTTCACATTGACAACATCGTATGGTAACTTTCTTGGTGATCTATTTCTGTAATCTATTTAGTGCTTCATTTCTCTTTTATTGTTTCTTAACTTTTAATAATTTGTTTGTTCAAAAAATATTTTAACTTTTTAAAATATCGACAGGCAACTCTCTCTCTCTCTCTCTCTCTCTCGCTGCGTACCAACGTAGTCTGCTGTTATCAGCTGTATACAATTCTATAAGATATATGCAATGTATCCTCTCTTTTAATTTTAGCAACTTTCGTCACTGGTCGACTGACTGACATGGATGGATCGATAAAAAAATATAAACGTTCGATGATTATTTACTATATATTGCAGAAGATTTTAAATGAGTACCAAGTCAATAAATTTTAAGATTTATTACGGTATTGGTAAATTACATTACCGATTACAAAATTCTAAGCAAAACAATTACTAACAGAATAATAAAAACTGCATTGAAACTATGCTAGATATTAATCAAAGCTGTGGAGGGAAAGGTCGCAAAATACTAAACAATACTCTATCCATAGGGGCTGTGATTGATTATCTAGTAAGTAGAGGTAAAAAGGGAGTCATGCTTCTATTCTGTCAAGACAACGCTTTTGATCGAATAGAGCATGACTTCATTACCAAAGTATTATCATTGTACGGCTTTGGCAATACTATCATAAACTGGAAAATGCAATGTACAAAAATATAGCTTCAAATGGTGCGCTTACAGAAGAAATCAAGATTAAAAGATCAGTTAGACAAGGTTGTCCCCTGTCTATGACATTGTATGTTATTGCTATAGAAGCACTACATATTAGTATAAAAACAAACAACAGCATTCAATGGATCAAACTGCCAAATCTAAAAGTCGAATTTAAAACTCTACTTCACGCTGACGACTGTTCAAACTTTACCAGAGATCTTTCCTCATTCAAACTTCTACATAATGGATTCATGCAATTTGGGAAAGCCTCTAGTTCAGCGATAACCGATGACAAAACGAAAATATTAATAATAGGGAACTGAAGGGGTAACCAACCCGGACTACCCCTCCCTCCGATTTAATTACAAATCACGTTACAGTGTTAGTAATAATATACGGGAATAATGATGTCCAGCTTAAATATCGCATAGTACTGAAAAAGGTAGAAAAACAAATTGAAACTTGGTCGAATATTGTGTTGGATCTAATAGAGCGTATACAGGCTGCAAAAAACCTATATGTACAGTCAACTAAATTATTTCATAAATACAATACGTTTCACTGAAGATATGCTAAATAAAACAGAGGGGATGATTTCGAATTATATTTGGAAGAATGGAATGCATTATATGCACAAGAAACACACATACAGACCCAAAGACAGGTGTGCACAACCTAAGCAACAAGCAGATATCAATTATTCTGAATAGAATGAAACATATCAATAACTTCCTGTAACACCAATGGGAAGGAATTCATATTTATTTTTACGGTTACTTGTGCCGCTTTTTTAACGAAATATTTTTTTTAAAAATAACCCTCTAACTAAAATCCTTGAACCGTCCCTGTCTGGCCGGAGAACTAGAGATCTCTTATATAAAAACAGAGACAAGGAGGAAATATGGAAGTGCAATACAAATAAAATATAAAATAAAATATTCCATTTAATAACATATATAATGAAAACTGCTAACTGAAAATACGTAACACAGAGTTAAACTGGGAAGTCATGTAGAAAAAATGGATGCATGGATAACAGGGGAGTTAACCTTTAAAAGAACAATCTCACCATGCCGCTTTTGCGGGATCCATACCGACTATAAAAAACATATCATATTGAGATGCTCAAAAACCGCTAAGGAAATATATAGAATAACAAACAGAATACTTGAAGAAAATGGAGTGGTAGTTGCAAAGAATGTATTATACACACATGACATTAGTGATAAGACAACATATACGGAATTAACCACATATATCAACATAGTTATGAAAACAAATAGGCAAGATATGTTCTAATTTAGAGATCCTCAAGAAAAGAACTAATGTTTTTGTTTGTTTGTTTTTTGTGGCTTTTGTTTAAACCTTTGAAAAACACTAATAACATAACGCATTAATCAAAAAAACCAAGACCTGTTAGGAAATAACATAAGCGAACATTTCTAGGTGCAAATCGCAACAATACAGAGGGACAAGGATGATCCTATCTACTAAGGAGCAACTGATGACACGATGCCAAAGTTACGTGGCTAACGCGAGGCAGCACGGATCGTACCGGAGCTCCCCAAAGGGTAGGACGAATAATAAAAACATTACGAAAACACAAACACGGGATCACAAATACATTTTACTAGTACTATGATGTATATCATCCACGTCACGCAAACAAATAACAAAAACAAAGATTAATTTTCTTCTTTGGTTTTTATTCATTTTTCTTTCTTTCTATCCAATGCAACACTGAAAGTAAATGGGGAGAATGGCATAAGAACGAAGGAACTGGTCACTATGATGGAACGCGGGGGGTGGGGCGGGGCTAAAAGTCTCCTGCCATCATCGCATGCCAAACCAGACCTTAGCCGAACTTTATTTTATTTTTAGTAGATAGCCCTTATAACCTAAGATAACGAATTTGACTATCAGCCAGTCTACACAAAACTCCAAGGATAACAAATACGTACACTATAGCACACACATATAATATACATTGGACACCATAGATCCCTGGCAAGGATAACTATCTACAAGTAAAGCTCTGAAACCAGCCAGGGTTGAAAATCTATTATAATAATAAAATAGGAAGGTGCACAAAACCCTAATCAAAATTCATGAACCTTTTTCTCAAATTTCTGTCAAGCATTCTAAAGGCTCTTTCTTTACAATTTACCTATGAAGTTCGAGAAGTGAAAATGATTGTGGAGCTAGCAGTTTTTTGAAAGGTGCACATCTGGAGTAAGGCCGAGCTGTGTACTCTATAACCCATATTAGACCCATCAATGGCACACCAAACTAAAGATAATGAAAGGTTCTTTGAATGATATCTAAGATATGCAAGGTCTTTTTAAAAAGCCAGTAAAATTAGTGAGGAAACTCGGGACATTCTTTTCCTTTAAAATTCTAACCATATGCAAAATGCGAAACTGTAGAGCCCCACCTTAAGGGTCATGTTCTTGTGACCTTTGAATGAGCCAACGGAAATGCAGGTTTCAAAAGTCTGAAAGTGAATCAAATCGTTCGTAGACATTCATGCTTTTTATCCATACTGCTCAGTCTCCAAATGCGAAGATACAAGACTTCATCTGCATGGTTGATAACATTAGTGATTATGGCAATAACTTTTGTTACCAGAACATGTTCCCAAAGCGCTTTCTGTCAGATCTTTATCTATAACAGTGAAGATCTGATTTTAATCAGATTGCAATCTCGTGACTAACAATTGCGCGCGGTGCATGTTGGCCCGGTACTTAACCTTGCCTTAAATGTTGTATTAATGTTGAGTCGCGTAATTGGCTTTGATGACCACAAGGACCTGTCGACGAGTATTATCGGTATCGACGGAGGCGGAGAAGACTTGCTTTCACAATGTGACACCTGTCGCAGACGGAAAACTCAACAATGTCGTAAAAGAAAAAGACAACGAAGTCAATGAAATAATACATAAATTGAATCATTTGCATTTTCTGATCCTTTTAAATTATTAATACTAGAAAAATATTTTGTCTGAATAAGCTATTAGATAATTATTTTCTCTCGTAAATACATAATGCCGACTGTGAATCAACTTGCGCAATTCGCCCAAGAGTGTGGTAGAAGGATATCAAACGGTATGATAAAGGCAGGTACGCTGGTAGACTTACAGCGTTAGGACTCGCAAACTGTAATGCCACTTTGTGAAACAGCAGCACTGTTACATATTAACATTCCTTTACGAGCCATGCGAGCCGAAATCATACGTGCGGTCGCTGATGAACAAGAACGACGCCTTGTATAAGCTTCTATTGTTGCTGAGGCAGACTCGTATGTTCGTCAACGAGCCCAGATCGCCGAATTCAAGTTGCACAGATGATAACATTCTACGGTCCTCCCTGGTATCCCATGACCTTGCTTCAGATCACCTCTGTATTATATGCCATCTTGACGTATTAGTCATTAACCCTCCACCTTTATCTGCTACTAAGAGAAAACTCCGTATGATAAATAGAACCAAACTAATGCACGACATCCAAGCTAACCTAACAACTTGCTTACCTCCTACCGCAGAACAACTCGATAACTGTCTGCGTTCATTACTTGACAAATATGCCCCAGCTACCAAGTGCAGAGTATCAATTCAAAAGTGTTCTCAATGGTATAGCAGTGTTAGGGACCAGCTTCGCACTGCTAAAAGAGACCGCCGTAAAACTGAGAGGCTCTGGTTTTCCACCAGACTCACTATTCATAAGCAAATCTATGAAGTCGCTAAAAAGAATGTCACAAATATAGTCCATGCAGCGAAATCAGCCCACTACACTACTAAGATCATGGAAAGTTCCAGCTGCAAAGAGATTACTAACAAGCTAATGTCAAGGAACAAATCAACACCACTTCCAACTATCTTCTCTCCAGTCGACCTTCCGGACATGTTTGCAAATTTCTTCCGTGACAAAATACAAACCATTAGAGATAAGCTTGACACCACAATTTCAATTGACTCGTCGTCACCATACAGTTGGGATACAGAATTTGAGCGGCAACTATTAGCAGCATTTGAACCTGTCTCTATGGATTTCGTACGTACAATCGTGATGAAGAGTGCACCAAAGTCATGTGAACTTGATCCAATTCCAACATCACTGCTGCTTGAGTGCTTAGATTCAGTATTGCCTTCACTAACTGATGTTATTAATACCTCTCTCTCATCAGGGGAATTCCCATCATTTTTTGAAAACTGCCATTGTAAAGCCTCTGCTGAAGAAACCAACACTAGACCATAACGATTTAAAGAACTACCACCCAGTTTCTAATCTCCGATTCATTTCAAAAATCTTAGAAAAGGTTGTTCTATCCCAGCTTGTATCTCATCTAAATTCAAATAGTCTTTTTAGCAATGTACAATCTGCATATCGCCCTTGCCACAGTACTGAAACTACTATTCTAAAAGTAGTTAATGACATTCTCTCTGCGTTGTATAGCGGAAAGATTACAGTCCTCACCCTCCTTGATTTGTCTGCAGCATTTGACACAATAGACCATGATATATTACTTCACCGTCTCCAGCATGTATTTGGCATTCATGATACGGCCTTACTGTGATTCAAGTCCTACTTGGTCAACAGGACACAAATTGTATCTGCAAATGGAATACACTCCAACCCAGTTGATCTATGTTGTGGTGTTCCACAGGGGTCTGTTCTTGGACCTGTTCTCTTCATTCTGTACACTCACTCGATCTCAAGTGTCATAGATCATCATCCAGTGTCTCACCAATTGTACGCTGATGACATGCAAATATACAAATTTAGCCACCCAAATGAAATTGATGCTACCATCCAAGGTGTAGAGAGGTGCATTTCTGATGTGAAATCATGGATGACTTGTAACAAGCTGCAGATGAATGGTGATAAAACTGAGGCCATTCTGATCACAACACAAAGACTTTCTCATTCACATCCTTTACCTCAAACAATAAATATCAGCAATGCCAACATTAAATTCACACAATCAGTACGAAACCTAGGTATTCCTCTGGACAGTACTCTCACAGTGCACCAACATGTCACGAGCATGTGCAAAGCTGCATATCTTGAGATGAGACTCATCACCTCAATTCGCAAATATTTTTCAGTTGATGCCACTAAAACACTTATGTGTTCATTAGTACTTTCAAGACTAGACTATTGTAACTCAATTCTGTCTGGTTCATCTCAATATCTACTTCAGAAACTTCAAAAAGTTCAAAACACAGCTGCTTGGATCATACTTAGAGTACCACGATCAGAGCACACCTCCCTGCTGCTCTGTACCCTACACTGGCTATCCATTCGATCCAGAATCAAACACAAAATTTGTTCTCTGTGCTACATTTCACTGTCGGACTCTAGTCCAACATACGTATCTGACCTCACCCATGCGTACACACCAGCAAGATACCTACGCTCCTCTTCTGACAATCGTATACTCATTATTCCCACTATGAAAACAAAGTCATATGGACAGCGTTCTTTTGCATACCAGGGCCCAGCGACGTGGAATGAATTGCCCACTGAACTTAGACACAAAGACACAGTGATCACATTCAAGAGGACTCTCAAAACTCACTTATTTCGACTGCAAGAACAAACTTAAAGACCTAATAATGTTTCCTACCTGAAATTTTCTCAGCATGTTTTTTTTATTTTTTTCTAATTTCGTGTTCTTTGTTTTTGTAATAATATTATTAAGTTTCTTATCTTATAGGTGTTGTCTAATGTTGTAAAGCGCTTAGAGCTTCTAAAGATTAGGTGCTATACAAAGTCCTCATTATTATTATTATTATTATTATTATTATTATTAATGATTCTGAGGAATACTGGGTAATTATTCTATATGCAGACAGACGAAGCAAAGACCCTGCAAAGCTTTCTTCAAACGAGTGTCAGTCCATCATATCAATATTACGGAACTTGGTGGCTTCGCCACTCGCGTGTACCTCTGGGTGTAAGATAAACAATAGTCTCGTTGAGGACATTACTTTGTCACGTCGCGTCGGTTTCATCCATAGATTAAAAAGACACACCTGGCATCTTCGCGGTGCTGTCCATGTGATCGTGAACCGTGATAACGTAGCAACCAGTGATGATAGGGACAATAGTTTTTCACCAATCACCAAAATTCGATAGGCTTACACCAGAGAAGTTTAAAGATCGACTCTTTCTGCATGTGCGGAAGTTCATATTGCCGTTTCCCTGCACAAACACTTTCGTGGTCGAGTTGTATTCCAGCTCCAAAGATTGGTCCACTACGGACAGTGATAAACGCGAAAATGACGACAACCGTTTTTTATTGGGCGATCTAATTCGTGCTACACCTAACACGCGATCAACCTTGAAAATACCGACAGTACTTTGGTGAACTCAAGTTTTGCCAAATATAATTCTCTGTACAGGTTAATGAGACTACAGTGAAAACGTTTGAAGAACACAAGCCCGGTTATATGTTCCTTTCAAAGAAAGGTTTTTATGCAAAGCGACTATCATAAGCGGAAAATCCGTGAGCGGATCGATTTGGTCTGTTGGTATTGCACGACCCTGAGACGCGACATCATTATGTGCGGATAAAATATTTTTCCCGGAATGGTTTTCTGGCTCAGCAAGTACCATAGAAGAAAGCTTCCTTGTCGGTATTGCCTGCAGGCTTAATAACGTCCATCATTCTCGTCCCCAGAAATTGCCAGGGACGCATTTCTGTCAAAAACCAAGGTCGAGATGGAACTGTACACTTTTATTGATCAACGTTTGTTAATCGAACAAGATATCCGCCGTAGAACTTCTTCGTGGAGTCATCGTAACAGTCGCACCAATAATTAACTCCGCCGCCCTAAACAGCAAATTAGACCTGCATGAAAGCGCAACAGTGCAGCCCATGCCAGTAGGAGAGTTTACACAGATGGATCCCGTGGATTTTGACATACAGAAATATGTACACAAGTATGATACAAATAGCAACCATAGATACTTTTGATCTGGAGCATCAAGACCAGCTGCATAACAGTCACAATAAGTATGCGCAGGTCCCGGAAGTGTTGTTGACACCCCACGAGTGGCTGTCGCCATATCAGTGTTGAAGCGTGTATGATTCCCGACCCAAGTTTACAGAATGCATCCAGTTTGTCCCGAACCTGCTCCAGAACTTAATTATGTAATCCACGTGCGCAATTTAAAATCCGCATCTGTGATTTGGGAGTATGTGCTGTGAGTCCATTAGGTGCTCTGATTTTGCCAACGTCTTGGATGGCGCCACATATATAAATGAATACGAATCAGCGCACGGTGACATTTATTGAGTTTGAGAAAGACTTCTTTAAACTTATGAATAATACTGTTCGGGAAAACCGTGGAAAATCAACGAAGACGAATTCGCGTCGAACAAGACGATTTAATCAAGCTATGATATGGTGACAACGTCAAAATGATATACATGGATACAGACTCGTTACTGAATCACATTATCTTTTTAAATCTTATAGATGTAAGTGGATTTTATTTTTCGACCCGTTTGCATTCAATCTGAAGGCAATTTATATTCTAGGGGGGTGTGCTGCGATTACCTCTAAAGTTGTTATATGAACACTCAGACATTTAAACGTCATTTCAAGTTTGTACTTGATTTGTTATCTTAAACCTATTTTTATATGCTTTATCCCAAAGCTAGGAAATTTTCAAAGGCTGTGTTGTTGTTTTGAAGTTGCACAATATTTGTTTATACATTATGCATTAGTGTTGCATAGGAAACTTTCCACCTCGGGATCAGAATTTTGTATTCAACACTCGGCAAAGCCCCGTGTCTGACATAGTTTTTTCATACCTTACAACGATGCATATGAACTATTATATCAGTCTTTGCATTCTGAATCCTCAGATCGCTAATATGAACATATTTTCATCAGTCTGTAGTTTTTTACACAATGCAAATTATGAAAGAATCAATATATTTAGGTTGATTCTTTGCTCTAACGAATAGCTGAGCAACTGAATTTCAGTCATATGTTTTATTATGCTACTACTACTACTACTACTACTACTACTTATAATAATAATAATAATAATAATAATAATAATAATAATAATTTTAACAACTAACTACTCTACTACTGCTTAAAAGCATTTTTGAAAAGCCATTTTGGGCGTGGATGCGGTTGGTGGCAAAAGCCTTTTGATGTTCGGGTTGAATTAATGAACTGTCCCGGAGCCGTTCCTCAGCAAGTAGCATCTTATTAAATTTCGCTTGATATTTGTATATTAAATGCTACTACCACCCCACCCATTAGTCACACTCCATCAAACCCGATTCCCAGATTAAAAAAGGAAATAACTTCGCGATTTGAACAAACAAATCCTTCGTACTTCAGATGGCGTTTAATTGCGATCAGTTTTATTGAGTACCATATAACCAACGTAAATCTGGTCAAATCATCTTCAATACATTTCATCACCTATTGGTTCAAAAATATGTTGAAATAGGCTCAAACGAATTGACAAACAGCAGCATTATATTTTGATGCGTAAAGACCAACATGTTCCGCATACTGCAATGAAAGAACAAATATATATGAGAATTTACTAATCTGTCCTAAAGGAAGCCCAACATACTAAATTATATATTTATTACTACCTGTCAGTCAACTTTGACGTATTGAAAATTTATAAAATTCTCTTCATAAAATTATTTGATATCGTTATTTATTTATTTATTTATAAAATTTAATATATTTATATCATTAGAGACCGATCCGGTGGCCTGGTGATTAGAGCGTCCGCTTCAGATGCGGGAGGTCGTGGATTCGAATCCCGGCCGAGTCATACCAAAGACTTTCACGAATGGTACTAACAGCTGCCTCGCTTGGCGCTCAGCATTAAGAGGTTACTGTTAGGACTGGTCGGCCTGGTGTCAGGATAATGTGACTGGGTGGGACATCATGCTTCATGTCTGCGGCATGATACCCCAATGCTAGACAAAGCTATAAACTGCCACACTGCAGACATCGTAGCGATATGACTGACAAATTGTTATTAAGCTACGTTAAAAGTCCTAATCACACATATTATCATTAGAACTTATATTTATTTTACACGAGGACACTTCATGTCTGAATATGATTTTATCATGTTCGTGATTTGGATCCATAGAATCGAAATTAGAAGAAATTAGCTAAAGACGTTTATACAAGGGCTAATAAAACGAGATAGTATATATGAATTTGATAGGAAACCTATATCTTTGTTTGATTTGGATAGCATGGTAATATCAAATTTCAAAGAATGTGATTAACTGTATATATTTTTATAATCGCTGGACACAAGGAACTGTTACTAATGTTGGCTTCAAATACCTAAACATTTCTCATTTCCATCGTACGTATTGAATAAAACATACTTTGCTTGAAACGATAAAAATTACAAAATAATAATAAAATAAAATACATAAAGAAAATTTTGTTTAAACAAAAATACGCGCAAACCAGGCTCACTGGGTTTATGAAAGATATATTAACACCGAAAAGAAACGACTACACATATTATAGGTTTTAACATCCTATATTTACCATCAAATTAAGACAAACTGACACTCAGCATCATGCTGATTGCCGAGGTATAACGCGCACATAAAATAGGGGCAGAAATTCACTGTAAATTTAACATTAAGTTAAGTGGAGAAATGTCTTATCACAAGACCTTAGAAGTTTGTATTAGCAAAATGAACATTTGAACGCATCAAAAATTTTTAGTTTCATTCATTTTAAAATATTCATTGTAGATTTACAACGATGTACCAGAGCAACACCCGCATTTATGACCTTTATGTCAGACACGAATGTAGTTTTCCCAATGGATCAGAATATAGTATTCACAGACGTACGCCTCAATGTTGGCAACCATTACAATCCACGTACTGGTGTTTTCCAAGCACCCAAGTCCGGAACGTATCACTTTGCCCTGACATTAGCAAATAATAATGTAAGAGGAACTCTCTACAATGCGTTTATTGTAGCAGGTGATGGCAACAAAGTTCTAGGCTATGTATACTAAAGCGATAATTGGGAGAGTTGGCAGGCGATGACTGTCTCTGTGCTGGCCCATTTGGATGCTGAATAAAACGTCTGGATCAAGTGCCATGCAAATCCGTGTTCAATTGCCCATACAATCCATTCATGTTTTTCTGGGTTGCTGATTGACGGTAGATAGCTGTTGTTTTGATTTATCTTTTGTTGTTGAAATAAATGCACACTCAAAACGTTCATTTTGGTCGAAGACCGCATACAAGGTTTCCATTGAACAATGTGTGTTTGTAGTTATGCATATTTATAACCGCTAACCATTTCGACATGCTATAACGTGTTGCATACATTTATATTATGAATATTGTGAAATGTTTATTGCGACGTGCATTCTGATAGCAATATAAAGCCTTCCACAAGAGTAAGTAATACCGAAAGCAAGGATCCTGGCCAGTCACGTCATACGTATTTTTTGGGGATTGATGTTTGAAACAATTTTGGTGGATTTCGTTGTAGTCCCAAACTACAAATTTAAAAACACAACGAAACACCAGTCACATATGAAAAAGAAGTACCCTCCCACTCACCCCAATCAACAAAATATTATTGCGTGTCATTTCTAAAGATTAACAAACCTATATGATGAAAAAATATAATATCTGTAGTCTTGAAATATATTGTCAGCTTTTACGAGTTTTTCTTTTTTTCTTTTAATCCATTAAAAAGGAATTATAATTCATTTCATATTATTTTTAGTAACATATAGTGTTATCATACTTATATACTTGTAGAAGAAGGACAGGATATCCGGGTTCCTCTTGAACATTTCTGTAACTTTCCTTCAGTGCTGTTAGGGTCTCAAGATAATTATGAAAGAGGTATCAATTATAATTCTGGAAGGGTAAACCCAGATAGTGTTGTTGCTGTTGTTGTTGTAGGGTTTAACGCCATTTTTCAGCACGTTATAAGCTAAACATGGCGGCCAGTATGAATGGTGGAGGAAGAACCCTGGAAAACCCCGGAAAGAACCACCAACCAACGAGAACCTACTAGAAAGCTTTCTCTGAGTGATTGCTAAAAAATACGATCAAATTCGCAGAGAGTAAGCTAAACTCCGTCTCAGGGTTAGTCTGGCGGACCCTCGGGGATTTATTTCTGTTCGAGGGCGAGATTAGTCTTATTTTGGACTATATGAATATTATACGACCGTTATATACTCTTCTAGCTCATCATAAATTCTTGGGATCATTCAAAACCACTGGGTCCACTGGCGTAGACGCCAGGTCTCATAAGCTGACCGGTTTCGTACGGATTATCGAGTTCATCTGTATACGCAATGGATTTCTCGAGTGTTGGGCTTTAATAGGGACTGTGAGCTGAGTCGTATCTGATCAAATCCATTTGCCCAGACACTGTTGACAGCAACCAGAAAGAAATATTAAAGGACACAGAGCCGAGGTCATAATCATAACACTTAGAGGTGATACTTTCGTTATTCGAGGACTGCTCAATACTGTCCATGGAGTCCTAATAACAACATTTGCTAGCATTCTATCATCATTAATTGATGTGTTGTTGGCAGTGGCCCACCTAATGCTGGGCAACTGTGACCGCCTCTCCCACCTTCAACCCACCCAGCAAGAACAAACACCTTGATGCTCCTTGACGAAGCATAATGTGAGATCATGTTCCTTCTCCTGTTGGGTGGGAGCAAAATCGAAGCTACTTCGTGACTAAGTACAAATAATGCAAGGTGGGTCCAAATGCATCTAATACTACTACTTAGGCTGTCTCTTCTGTCAATTTCCATGAAAATAAGCAAGAGTGGGGATATTTTGTTATATGCTTTGCACTGAGAACCTCACTTAACATGAGCTGAAGTAGATCAACAGCTTCTTATTTTACAGATGTGAAAACATAAACTAGATGGTACAAGTACGCTGTATAATAAGGCTGCTTACTTGGGCATGTGCAAGTCATTCAAACTGTTCTTTTTAATGCAGTCTGACATTATTGTGGTGCCACACCATGCCAGTACATCGGTATCATCAAGATCTCTATCGTCATACACTGTTCTTTCATATTCTTGTTGCGTTAAATTTGGGATTATACTTGACCTGAACTGATAATTAAAGGTTGTGTTTTTAAAAAAATAGTTTCATTCTTGATTGATCCATGTAACTGGAGGGTACCTAACTTGTCTGTGATGCCATCAACATGTTTACTTAAACGCACATATGTGTATTATAGTTTATAATAATTTGACTTTAAACGCGCCATTTTAAGCTTGAATACAGCATACGGACTTGGCAATAGTTTATTTTTAAAGATTAATTAAACACAAAACCATATATCAAAAACTTGCATCTAATTGAACAGTTTTAGAATCATTTTATTGTGTTGCAGGAACAATACATGATTGTACCCATGCCCACCCAGCCCACACAGATATACACTATAAGTAAAAGAGATGATCTTCATCTACTCCAAAAGCACTGTTGCGCCTTGAACATGTGATAGTTTGTTTCCTGTAGTCTTTTTCACACTAGGGCTTGAAAAATAAAGTCTAAATTGGTTACTTGTCCTACAGGGAAAGTGGTCTGGAAAGTTTACTTATCCTGTATCAATTTTAATCTGAACATGATAACGGATTTGTTAAAATGCCAGTTTCAGTAACCCGAGTTTTTATTTTAGTTCTGCTAATCACAGATTTGGAGAGCTTATCAGGTGGTCTGTTTGATAAGCTTCTGAAACTACCTAGAGGTTTTCCATGAAGCTCTACACATGAACATGGTGCTTATCGGACATCAAATATGGCTGCAAAAGGAGCTACCATGAAATTCATAGTATTGCTAATCCACTTGGATGATCATATCAAGACGGGGTTTGTCACTAAAAGCGCCTTCATGATGTCTAGTGAGTCCCAAATGAAAACAGTGCTGTTCGTCCTTAACGGAAAGTTATATTTACATGGATTGTTTTTAACAGTAGACTTCTTTTAAGTATTGACGATCCTATAATAACAGTCAACTTAAAAAAAACTTACTATCGCTGCTTCACCTGAACAAGAAATCATACTGACGTCTGGTTTTCATTAAAAGACTTATTTTGATGTTTAGTTGGTCCAGCATGAAATTGGTGCCACGTGAACATCCAATATGACGGTCACATTAGCCATATTGAAAGTCTTGTTATTGTTACTCCTGAATGGATGGTCATATCACCATTGGGTTTCAGCTAAAAGATTTCTTATGATGTCTAATTGATCCTAAATGAAAATGGTACTTATCAGACATATGATATGGCAACCACAGTGGCCATCTTGAAAATATCTTGTTATCACCTTTTCCACTGAATAAATGGTCATTTCACTAAAAGACTTCTTATGATGTCATGTTTGTAAATAATAATGTGGCTGGCCAGACTTACAATATAGACGTCACAATGGCTAACTTGAAAATATCGGTATGGCTACTTTTTTCTAGATGGCTGATCCTATCGATATATTGCTTCTTATGATGTCAAATTGATCTTAATAGAAATTGTGCCAAACTGATATCCCATATGGCCACTGTAGCAGCCATCTTGAACTAATTTTACCTTACATCCTTACTAATTTATAAGGAAATGTCATATCAGAAGTAGGCTTACGATGCCTTGTTAATTCTAAATTAAAATATCACCGATATGATATCTACATGGCAACCATGGTGTCCATCTTGACAAGCTTTTATTATCGTTTCTCCTTTTAAATGGATAGTCACCTTTACACGGGGTATCATTAGAAGAGTTCCTTGGACGCTTAGTTGGTTCTGAATGAAAATAACGCAAACGACTCTCAATATGCAGCATATATCTAGAAATTAGTGTTACAAATGGGTGTTCATACCAACAAGGTGTTTTCACAATTAGACATTTTATGATGCCTAGTTGGTTCTAATGAAAATCGTGCCAATCTTGCATCCAATAAGCCCGCTGTGACTGCCATCTTGAAAACTTTGTTGTTACTGATCCTCCTGAAGGTATAGTCATATTGTGACGGAGTTTTTACCAAGACGTCTGATGATATAAGCTTGGTCCTAAATGAAAATGATGCACATCCGACATCCTATGTGTCCAGTACGGTACATAATTTGATTTAAGCCTGTAACATTTTCTATCGTTTTTCTCTTTTCTTGCTTGCTTTAAAAGTAGCAGTACTCGAATTCTTGTTTACTATGTGTATTTTATCGCAAATGGAGAAATATCAGCTTGCAAACTCCTATTTCTGCATGGAATTTATTTTTTCCACTTTATTAGTTTATACTGTGAGCCAGGATCTGTGTAAAAAGAAGGAACTACAACACCTTTCAATCGGTTTCAGTTTTAAATTTTATTTCATTTTGAATTAAAAGCTACATGTATTATATATGGGTGAATTGCTTTCTTTCTTTATTACTGAAGTCTGATTTTTAATGCACACAAAAATAAGGTATGCAATAACAACGCAAAGATACAATATAATGTAAATTAAAGCTATCTCATACAATTAATATGCCATATTCATAAGAAGGAACCTTAGAAAAACTCAACCAAGTAAATTGTTTAGGTGTCACAATTGCTAGTTATTTAAAATGGAATTTTTTCATTCGAGAAATATAAGTAGTGAAGGGGGATATTATAGCGTCAATGGGAATTAGCATTACAGACCCCCTTGGGAACATATAGCGGCAAGGGAAATTTAACATGGAGAAAAATCGTGGGAACATATAGCGTCAAGGGAAATTAACATGGAGAAAAATCGTGGGACTGTTGAGCGTCAAGGGGATTTGAACATGGGAATAGGAACTGTATAGCGTCAAAGGAATTTAAACAGGGTGGGACTGTATAGCGTCAAGGGAAATTGAACATGGGATTTTTTTTAAAAAAAATAAAAAAAAGGGGTAGGCAATTGAAAAGTCATTCTCTTTTCGAGAAATATGGCTGGCCCTGAAAAGGGCCTTTGGGTTTTTCTTCTTCTTTTAACTTCTTAACTTTTTCCACCAACCTCTTATTTTGTCCATCATTCCTTTCTTCTTCTTCTTTTCTGTTTCCGGCATCCAGTCCGGGTGACCCATGGCTCGGAACTTGTTTTGGATTTTCATCCAATTGTTGTTAAGTCGCTCAAACTCTTCCTTTTTCTTTTTGTTTTCCACATCTTTTCTTTCTTCCCTCCATTTCTCTTTAATCTTCTCTACTTCTTCCTCCATTACTTTTCTCATCAGATCTTCCCCTTTCTTCACCTTGTCCAACCCCCCATTTTACATTCCTCCACTCTGTCCAGTATAATATCTTTTCTAGGAAGCACCGGACTTGGATGACATGATCCAGTGCTTCCTTCAAACTTCCCACTCTGAAGTAAGGTGGGTTAATGAAGCCTCTTGACTTATTGACTTCTTCTTCAATCATCCCTGCTATGATATCTCTTGCTGTCTTTAGGCCTTGAACTTGACTGGTTACAAAGTCTTTCATATCTCCATGCCTCCATTCCTCTTCTATTCTTCCTAAAACATATTCTACATCCATTATCCAGAAATAGATGTCTCTCAATAGATTAAATAGAACTGATACTTGAGTCATTTTGTCTCAGTTATTCCGTAGAATGGTTCCAACGACGAACGTGGTGGGTTCTTATACTGAAAGCGCGGACGTGAAGGAAAACATCCCCCTAAAACATAAAGTTTATCTTACCTAGATCATGACCCAACAACGCGCGGACGTGAAGGAAAACATCCCCTACTTTCTCATTTCATATAATAGAACCCTAACTATACTCTTTACATACGCTAAGAAACCCATAATCTACTATTCACACAAACATACCTGAGCTCTTACAAACACAAACACACAAACACATACCCTCACATTTTTTTAAAAAGAGTTAGTGTTTATATTCACACTACTGTACCTACACACTTTGGCAAATAGATAGTTATTTCTTTTCTAGAGTATTGGGTAGCCCTTAAAAGGGCTGTTTTTTTTTTCAACTCCAGATGCACCTATCTAATGGTTGCACCTTCCAGGCCTGGCGCCACACACACATCTTTGACTCCAGTCTCTTTTTACTTTTTGTCTTGAGAGTGCAGCGGCGGGATGATTCGCTTCAGCACCCCAGTCCTCTGTCTCGGGAATATTGTACGACATCCTCTCTTCTATTTTCTTTTCCTCTTCTTCCCTCTCTCTTCTCTCCTCCTCTTCCTTCTTTATTCTTGCTTCTTCTACGATAGCCTCCGCTGATAGTTCATTTACTATGCGCCTGGCATATTCCAGGTGCATCTGGAGTTCTAACAGTTTCACAATTCTGGTGTTCATTCTTCTGGTGGTGGTGTTGATCAATCAACAAGGGTAGCTAGACTGACGAATGAGTTTCAATTTATAGTGAAAGCGCGGACGTGAAGGAAAACATCCCCCTAAAAACATAAAATTCATCTTACCTAGATCATGACCAAAAAAAACAACGCGCGGACCTAAAAGAAACACTCACTCACTTTTTATGCTACCCATTCATATTCTAAAAATTTTTTATAAATCACCTCAATAGACTATTTACATACGCAAAGCAATCCAATCTAACCCCAAATATACACCTCAAACACCAAAAAAAATACATTATTTTAATCTACTATTCACACAAACTTACGTAAACTGTTACAAACACAAACACACATACACTCTCACTATCAATAAAGAGTTAGTGTTTATATTCACACTACTCTACCTACACACTTTGGCAAATAGATAGTTATTTCTTTTCTAGAGTATTGGGTAGCCCTGAAAAGGGCTGTTTTTTTTGTTTGCTATGGCATTCTTTTTTTAGTTTCTAAGAATGCGATGTCCTCTGATTATAGACTTTCTGGCAATAGGTCTGCTTCTTCGGAAAGAGAAGAAGAACTCTTTGGTGTCGATACGACAATCGACAAAGCCTCTGTCAGGTTCAGGTTGCTGCTGCTGCTGTTGTTGCTGCTGTTGTTGCTGCTGTTTCTGAAGTCTGTACTTCTCTGTCCATTCTTCTTTCTCCCTGTTCACTTCTTCTCTGAAGAGCTCTTCTATCAGGTCTTCAGTGACTTTTAACATTCTCACATTCTCTATTTCTTCTGGCTTCGGTATCAGACTGTGTCTGACCCTATGCAAATTCACGTAGGCTTCGTTGAGCTTAGCTAGTTTGGAGCACATCTTCGTAGGAGGATGAGTCGACAATGGATGGTTAGACTGGAAACAACCCCCGGTTCTTAAAGTCAAAGCGCGGACGTGAAGGAAAACATTCCCCACAAGGTTTTCGAGTCGCAACGTTCAGTGTGTGTCATGAGAGGGATAGTAAGAAATGAAAGAACATCAATTCAACATTCTTGTAGCTAATTAGCTAAAAAACCACAAAGGCATTTTTTTTTTAAAACACAACATTTTTTATTCAAAAATCACTTAACACTAACCAACAACAACTCTAACATATTTTTTAAACAATAATCCAACACTATAACATCAAACATTTTTTTCTTCAAATACAGTCTACTTTAAACAGGGCTGACAACGTTGTGAATGAAATTGTGATTTCCACTTTTGGAAATCATTAGGCCATTGATGGACACTACGTTTCCTAGCTTGAGACAAAAGATAAGCATAATGGTCACAGAACCATTTATCTACTTTCACATCGTTTCTATTAGAAGAACGAGGATCAAAATGAGTTACTAAATGTTCTAACGAATAGCCCAGGCTGCGATGATGCAGAAAATACACACAGTACTGTCCACACACCAAGGAATCTGTTCCTTGTAATTTCACATTATTGAATCGGGTGGTCTGAGCATTTCTTCTCATAAAGTCAATGATATCGTCTTCCAAAGGGGGCAATCCGTACGAATCGAAATATTCCACACATCCTTCTTGAGGAAAGTAGACGGCTACCCAGTGGGTTCCTGGGAGATGACTGTCGTCCGTGTTGATCACGTAAGCTTGATACTCTTGAGGTTTGCGATGAGGGAGTTCATCTTTAGCACAGACGACAGGATTCCAAGAAGCCGTATACGAACTGTGGTTCAAAAGGTAATAAAGTTCCCAGGTATCCATTGATTTGTGTGTTTTTTTTCTTCTTCTTCACAGGTAATAATACGTCGTCAATTCGATCCTGACTTTTTGCTTGAAAATGTCTGACGAATAAACGGTTATTCGTTCTGTTTCCTCACTCTGATTCAGGAGAGCTTCGATACGATGGATCTCTTGAGTGGTTAATGGTGGACAAGAATGTTCACGCAAGTCTTTATACCACTGGTGCAACACGTCTTTGTCCGAGATGAGACTCCAAGCTTCGTCCAGATACTCGTCCAATTTTTCTTCTTGACTTAACATTAGGCATTTATCGTGTTGAATTTGACTAGGATGATCGTTTTGACATCCATAGCAATTTTTCTTGATGAGTTCCGTCATTTTTTCCACCAAGTGTTTGGCAAAACAGGAGACTAAATGGGCTTCTTGTTCTGGCCATCTTGACTTCATCATGATCACTTCTTCTTTTTCCATGGTCTCCTCACATTCCATCTTCAAATTTTCTCCACTAGGTAAAGAGGGATAACAGTCTTCCATAGCTTCTAATAGTCTAGAATGACTTCTCTCAAACTGTTGATTTCTATGGTATTATCGAATTCTGCATAAAGGATGACGTTCACTGTCTTGTCCAGTGGTTCTGCAAATTGAAGTTCCACACGAATCTGGCCAGATTTTATAGGGTGGAAATGTCCCTCGTCGCTGCCTTGGTCTCGAGTGAAATCGAAAGCCCACAAAGCATAGCCTCCTGCGTAATCCTCGTACGTAATGCCGTGACTGGTGTTGGTTCCTAACTGGCTTCGTACAGGGACAAGTACGATCTCAATTAATTCATTTTATTGAGAGAAAAGTCAGGTTCGAAAGGTCGGGTACACAAGGTCTTGCCATCGCGACTGACTTCGACTTTCTTCCCTTAAAGTGTTGAAAGTTGAAAGGATTTTCAGCGAAGGCTCCGTTGAAGGCTGAATTTAAGACCATACCAAGGATTAAACGCTTGGGTAACTGTCCTTGGAACAGATGATCTTCGATCATGGAATGATGGCTAGCGGGAATGGTGAACGTTTTCACTTCCACCCTTCGTATGGGATACTTGGCGGTCGTTCTGCTCAACGTTTGACTGATTTCGTTACCTACTTTGGGTAACACTTCCACGCGCCGTACGTAGAGTTTGGCCTCCTCGATTTTGCTTTTAGGATTGCCATTCTTAGTAGCAGTTTCATCAGCCAACAAATGGAAAGCGACACTGCTACGATTCAGTCTCAAGCGGACATTGACTCCGTTCAGCAAATATTTCTCTTGCAACCACATGTCCAGATGTAAACGATCCATCAGTTCTAAACTCTTTCCCTCTTTGATTCTGTTTCGTCTTTCCCCAAAGCCGTCATTGTCACCTGCGTCACCTATCTCAAACTTGCCCGCTTCAGGAGGTTCCCACAGCACACAAGCATTGAGATGAGTATCCTTGACATCTATTCCGTACGTCAAGAGATTTTCCAGGTAGGCACGGTAAGGGTATGTATCCATGCTGCTGCTGACTAGTTTGTTATTCAAGTACAAGTCCACTGAGCTGAACAAGGAATACATGAAATTGTTGACAGGAGCTATATTCTCATCGTCTCCTACTGGACCATCATCCTTATCTAGAACTTTGACTTTCAGGTACAAGTAACTGCTATTCAGATCGATGTAATCTTCGGGCTGTCCTTTGATTTCAAACTCGATGGGAGCGGAATAGGCCAGTGAGGAGACGGGATGAAATTCCACCCATTGGGATTCTTGCATGGTCATCATGGTAGGGGGCATGGCAAACAGATCCAGTTCCGTCTTGGAACAAGCGCAAGACTCTCGGTGCATCATTTTTTTGTTCTGTTCTTTCTCAATAATCGAAAACGTCTAAGTCTCGAACGGTTCTTCTTCTTTTCTTGATCTTTCTCGCTTGAAGTCTGGTGAAAGGATGTTTTCTTCGTCGTCGTCTCTTTCTGCCTTGTCCTTGCTGAATGCCTGACTCGGTAGCGTGCAGGGCATTTATAGGTGTGTCTCGTCGACCGAAAATGTCTTTGCCCGTTTGCAGCAAGACATTTTTGCCTGCCCTCATGAAGGCTTCTTTAGGGTTTTGTTTGTCGATGATGACATTTTGGAGGAATTCTTTGCCTTGCGTCAGTGCCGCATCTTTCAAGGCGTGCAATCCGCGTGTCACCATCGGTTTCAAGACTGGGGCCACCGAACGAAAGGCCGATTTTAACATGTCTCCTAAACCGTGTCCTCGCTGTCGTGCAACCCCTTGGTACACTGGATACATGACTTACTTACGAGTCGTGAGAAAACCGTTTTCGAAAATGGAGTTTCACCGTGACTTTTCCTTTGGTGAATGAAATATTTTGTCCCAAATCTCCTTTTATAGCAATGTTGACCGTGTCCAAATACGACTTGCTGACAGGCAAATAATGAGGATGGACAAATTCGCGGTGAACGTGGTAAGTGTTTCCACCTTCCTCGTCAGTGGCCGTGGCAGAATTTACTTAGAAAGAAATGACACGCAGTAACGGTACGGAGGTGTGTCCCACCACGTTGTACTCCACCACATAGGAGTACACGAAGATCAAATTCAGTCCTTGGTTCAGTTCTACCGGAAAACGAAAATACCTTGCAAAATGCCCTTTGTTGTCAATCTCTGCGATGTGAATTTGTTTGGTCTGCTTATCCGTGACCAAATTGAGGTCTCCACCTAAAATGTCATACAATTCAGGGCAAAATTTAATACGTATACTTTTTTCCTCACTTTCAAATTTGATGAGTAGACGGTGAGACAGTTTGTGGTAATCCATGGTGACACGTTTTTTTAGTCCGGTCAGAACTTTGTCAAAGGCTGCATAGAATTTGTCAGCGATAGCCTCCACCAGATGTTGACCACTAAAATAATGGCCTGAGTCAATTTTAAAGTGATACACGTAAAAAGGAGAAGTGTCACTGCTGCGGGGTATTGGGGTCTTGGGAAGTGATTTATGTTGAGAAGTGACCGTCATGGTTTGCTGCACTGTTGGGTCCAGAATTTCGACGTCAAAAGTGTTTTGAGTTTCAGTGATGTTTTTGATTTGTGTTGGGTGAATCATTTCTACCAAAGCCACTTCCCAATGGGCTTCGTGATCTAAGGGGATGGCCTGAGGTAATTTGGCCGTGTAACAGCACAACGTGTTGTGGGGAAACACCTCCATGGAACTGTCACTGGGTAAGGTTAAGTAAAATTGGTTTTGGTGACTCACAATTCCAGAGTTCTGTGGCTGTCCGAGGGGTTATTACCGGACGTCAGAGGCGTGTCTCCGCCCGAAATGGGGTTCTGGTTGTGGTTGGAGTGGTGACTGGCACTGGCACTGGACACAAGGTTCCCGTGGTTCCCGTTCGAGAAGAATTTCAGGGAAGGATTGGGAAGCAGGTAACCGATGCAACTGCTCAATAAAATGGTCCACAATTGTTTGTCTCCTTGTTGCAAACTCAAATTGGCAATGGCTGCCCCGATGACACAATACACCACGAAGATTTGGCAGAAAAAGACGATTTCCGTTTTAGGAACACGTTCTCCACACCACACCCACAAGGGTTGTTTTTGTAAATCTTGCACAGAAGAATTAGGTGAAGAAGGAGTGGTCGACGTAGCTGCGTCTGCTGTGTGAAAGGGCATGATGGTCACTTCTTCTTTTTATAGTCGATGACTTGCGATGCGTCGATCCAAGAATCGAAACTGGGTGGATATCCTTTCCAACGTACTTTGACTTCTTTGACACGTCGTTTACCCACTTTACGGGTTCTGCGTTCGAGAATGCTTTCGATGTCGTACACGTCGTCTTCTTTTTTGGTGACACGTTGTAACTCGGGTAAGTAAAACGTTCCTTTGAGCACTTCTCCGTTCATGTCTTCCAATTTATAGACGGCAGGATGACGGCCATGCACTCGTCCAGTGACGCGAAACAGTTCGGTCGTCCAGTTAGGTAAGTAACCTTTGTCGAAAGTGCGTTTGGTTTTGCCAATGCGTACCCAATCTCCTACGGCCAACATTCCACTTTTCTTGGGGGCAGCCCTCGTCGGGGACGTACCAAACAGGCGCTCAAACACCAACACTTCGTTGTCGGGAGTCACGTCTTGCGGGTCACGTCCGATGCTTCGATGGTAAGATTGGTTGTACGCTTGCACCAGGTGAGGTAAGATGTCGATGTACTTCAGAGTGTGGTGATGCGTAAAATATTTCCACATGCGTTCTTTCAAAGTGCGTTGAAAACGTTCCACGATGCTGTCTTTGGTTTTGGGATTCTCGGTGGTAAAAAAATGAATGTCACGTTTCTTTAATTCTTTTTGGAAAGCTTGGTTCAGAAATTCGGTGCCTTTGTCCGTTTGCCATCGAAGAGGGTGACGGACACTTTGTTTCAACACTCGTTGCAGGGCTCGCACTAACTCGCTGCTCGATTTGGAAGTCAAGGGCACGACCCAGGAAAATTTGGAAAAGACGTCGATGACACAAAACAAATATTTGTAGCCACGATTGTAGCTGGCCAAATGAGAGACATTGGCTAAATCGGCTTGCCATTGATGATCGATGCCTTCCACTCGGGTGCGACTTCTGGCAAACTTGTGTCGAATGGGTTTGTGCAAAGTGTAGGTAGCTTGTTCTTGTAACCATCGTTGTACTTGAGGTAAACGGAGACTTTTCAGTCGAGTTTTGGCAGCACGATACAATTTTTGAACTCCTGCGTAACCTGCAGGATGGGAGGGATCGTAGTAAATGCTGGCTAAGACTTTTTCCATTTTTTGTGTGTTAATAAGTCACCCACTCTTCGGTGATGCTACTTTGGGTGGGACGGAAGGGTGGTTTGGAAACGGATTTACGTGTCCGATGGGCTACGGGAGTAGAAGTCGAAGGTAGTGGTGGTGGTGGTGGTGGAGGTGGCAATGGAATGGCTTTGGTTTTCTTTTCTTTTTTAGCTTCTGGTTTCCCTTCTTTCTTTTTCACTTCTGTCGAAGGAGGAGTGGACATCATCTTTTTAACCGAAGCTTTCATTTCTTCTCGTTGGGGTGTGGGGGACGGTGTCAACAAGGATGCTGCAATCTTACTTGAAATGGGAGCTGCTGACGGTGTTTGAAACACTTCTCGCATCTCTTCTTCCTCAGGTCTTCGTGGGGTAGCATCTCTGGTGACCCCTGGGGATGGTAGTAGTGGTGGTGGTAATAATGATGGTGCTGGACTTTTCATCGAGGTCTTAAAATCTTTCAAAGTGGGTAGAGCTGTTTCGTCTAAAGCTTTCTGGTGAAAGAGTTGCAGTCGTTGCAAGAGTTGACCGTACTTTTGCGATTTTTCTGTTTCGGACAAATCTTGGCGATCCATCAAGGACTGCAATTCGTGTTGTAACTGGGACATCTCGCTCAAATTGGGATTGGGAGGTAAATGCGGGGTGCGTTGTTCTTGCCACCGATGGTATTCCATTCATCGTTTGTAAGGCACTAAAGCTAGTTTTCGTCCTTCCATGGGTTGTCAGGGGTCGATTCTGAGATCTTGGGACTTCCGAGGGCCTTTTTATCTTGCTCCCACCAGTCCTCCCAACATGGTTCCCAAGACTCCTTTCAGTATGGGGCCTAACAAGAGAGGCAAAATGCCTCCACGTTGGACTAACATCTTCTTCTTTTGACGAATGGGAATTTTCTTTCGAACCATTTGGCGAAGAACGTGACGATGTTTGCTTAAGCATTGTTTCTGGTGTTTGGACAAAGGGATCGTGCCTTTCAAAACATTCAAACAACATTCCTACACGGTATCGATGACCTCTTTGGAGGCTGCTTGAATGAGTTTTTTTCGTAGAGGTGAAGAAGCTTTGGACAGGACAGATAACATGTCCCCATGTTTGACTAAACGTGGTGGTATTCCTTTCCTTTTCTTTCCTTGGGGTTTTCTGGAGGGTGACATCTTTGAGTCTTCAGGAGCACCAAAACAACTCTGATACCCCCGACTTGGTCACACACCTTTTTTATACTGGAACGCGTCGCCACTGATTGTCTTTACGTCGTATCAGTTTGAGGACAGGCATGACACGTCGTGCAGGGGTACGCAACGGACTAAATCGAGCCAGTTCTTGCTTGGACAAATCCAGTAAACTTTGTAACATGCCCGATCTTTCATGGACTTTGATTTTGGGAAAAGGTACTTTGTGAGCAGCAGCCACTGCCTCTAAATTGGAGGGTCCTGCCACTGGGGAAGTTCTTTTGGGGGTCATCAACGGAGAAGTTCTTGGTGTGATCAACGTCTCCAAGTACTCTTCAGTTCCTGGTGTCATCAACGGAGAAGTAGATAAAGGTGAGGCTGCCGGAGACACAGTCACCGACGTGGCAGGTCGTGGTTTGCGAGTGTAAGGTTGCGTCCTGGCCGAAGTGCCTCTCTTGCGACTAGTTTTCTACTGTGGACTTTTCTTTTTCTGGGGACTTTTTCTCTGTTTCTTTTTCTGGGGGCTTCTTTTCTTTTTCCGGGGTGGTGTCTGGTAAGAGCAGGGTCCCGCCACTGGAGAAGTTCTCCTTGGGGACTTGGTCTTTTACTTCTTGGGGCTTCGTTGGACTTTTTTCTTGGGGATAACTTTGGGGCATTAGGATCCCATCTTAAGAGAGAGCGAATGATGACCCCTCCTAGAGTACCGCTCCCTCCAGGTTTCAAAATGATTTGTTTTCTGGTTTGAGTGTCGATGCGGGGATCGGCCAGTTGGACCAAAGCGACTTTGTTTCGATCGAAAAAGCGTTTGGTCTGATGAGGAATCTGAATGATTCCTTGGAGTATTTGACGTGCCGTCACCGTGAACCATCGTAAGACTTCTTTGAGACTAGCTTCTAAGACACGAGCTCGTGTTTGTGGATTTTTTTCTCGACTGATGCCATACAAGGCACGAATCAATTTGACGGGAAGATGCGACTGAAGGGACGTCATGTTCACACTGTGTGAGACAGACGAGAAAGGGTCTGAGGTTTTTATAGATTTTTTGATGGGGAGTGAAATGAAGTCGAGGACGGAGACGTGTACAGGACAGACCCTCCGTCTTGGCACCAATGGTGAAACAAGTGGGTACGAAATCGCAAATCATCGGGGGTCGTAGGTTTCAAATCGACGAGTAAATAGGCGTGTGGCGTTTGAGTGGCATCGTCGTACGCCCGAGTCAGCCAAGGCGTTCCTAACTGTTTGGCTAAGACTTGCACTTGCGATTTATCTCGAGGGCTTTTAAACAAGACCACGTAATGCGCATTGAGACTGATGGTGCGATGGGCTTTACTTTGTTGAAACAAATTTTGGGTGATGTAAACTTACACTGGCATTACGGTGATGCCCTTTGCGCGTGAACCACAATTTAATTTCTTCTTCGTCTTCTCCTAACATGTCGTCGAAAATGACCAAAAGGGGTTTGACGGGTGTCAGAGACGATGCCGTCGTCTTCTTTAGGAATGCCTTCCACAAACACGATGGAATCGCCTTGACTTTCTCGCAAGAGGTTGTACGCCGATTGCCACTCTTTGTAACACCACACGATCCGTTGAGGTGGCCGATCGATCAAATGATGTTTATGTTCGATCAAACGTTTGACGAATTCGGTTTTGCCTGAACCGCTAGGTCCAGCAATGAGCATGTTAAAGGGATGGCGAAGATACAAAGCCTCCCAACTGGCACGATCTAAGTGTTCGTCGATGACTTTGACAGTAGATTAAGAGGGAGCAGAGACAGCAGAGGTAGCCATTGTGTGAGAAATGTCAGTTGTGACACGAAAACAAACAAGACAAGAGTTTATATACTTTTTCAGAACACGTTTATTGAATGTTTTTTTTCAAACATGAATACGAAAGACAAAAATGCATAAAAGCCAAAGGCTTAAGTACAAGAATAAAAGGCACATGATAACCATGAACGTGGAATAAACACAAGTGTCTGTACAACAACATGTTTTGGGTAATGTTCTAACCAGTTCTATAGTAGGGGGTAAGGTCACACAAGTGTCCTCCCGAAAGGGTCTTTCAGGCCTGTCCACGACAGTCCCGTCCTTCTTCTGGTACCGTCACTAACACGGGTTGAAAAGTAACTTTTTTCCTTGAACAACTCTCGTGCATACTGGGCCACTTCTTGGGTCCAAGCCTCAAAACCCCATTCTTTCAAGGCACGGACATCTGTCCAATGGGGATGTAAGTCACAAGCTACACACACATCGTCATACACGTCTTGGGTAGCTAAAAGTTGACGAATCTTTTTTTCCTGTTGAGGTCGAGAAGTATCCAGATGAAACCGCAAGGCTTTGAGCAAAAGGAGTTTTTCGTGACCATTTAAGGCCATTGAGGTGGTAAGTACTGATCGTAAAGAGTCCACAAAGAATCGGCTGGTAAACGAAATCCCAGAAAACAAGTCACTAAGACACACACCACTTGTCGTCCCAAATTGAATGGATAAAATTCTTGTAATAATTGATGGTAATTATCCACGGTTTGAATATGGTCATTGAGTACCTTCCACGGAATCTGTTGAATGATATGTGACATAATCCGTGGCATGGCAACTTGATTTTATAGTGTCTTTGTTTCGGAAGCAATAAAGGTAATTTCTAACCAAACACGTTCGTTCTCCAGTAGGGAATTTAAATGTTACATACTGTAACTGAAACGTCAGAGTCTGTCTAGATGTTTCGTCTTTTTCTAAGCAGATTCCATGTAACAAATGTTGGTAATCCTTTAACTCGTCTTCCTCAATACGTTGCAGTAAGTGAATCTCGGAGTAACCAAAATTACGAACGTCTGGTCCATCATCATCATTCACAAACTGAAAGTGTTCAACAAGGTCTGACCACTGAAAAAATTTCTGACGAATCAGTCCTCTTATACCATTCAGGTACCAGTGGTTAAAGATCTGGTGACGTAACGGATGCAATTGTTCTTTACGTTTCACTTGTATTTTCACCAGCTCTCGGTAAATACTTTCTCTCAACTCCTCAGGCAAGCCAAAAATGTTCTCTTGTAAAGTATCCATAAGTATATACACTGTTTTTGGAATCGTTGAGTGGTGGCCAATAGCCTCGTTTACCTTTGTGCCTAATGTAATATCCACTTATAATCAGTCTTCTTGTACTTTGGAACATAGCATAATTTAAAAACGGTCGAATCACTTCAGTTCTTGGTAAATGCGTTCTCTCAACTCCACAGGCAAAGCACGAATGTTCTGTAACAAAGTATCCATGAATAGGTCATACTAAATCCTCTTTGGTCTGACAAAAGAAATGTACTGTTTGCACAAACATGGTTTTACTTCAGTGTCGAATTTAAATCGTTGAGTCACTAATCTACACATTACAATTCGTTCAGAAGTTTCCTCTTTCACTAAGTTGACATTGTGTTCAAGATGTTGGTAATTCGTTAACTCTTCCTCTGGAATTCGATGCAGTACGTTTACAATGATGTAGGTAGAATCATCCATACCAAACCAATCCTTTTTAAAACTAGAGGATCGTTCATCAATGTCTGTCCGATGGAACACTTTCAACTGAATCAGTCCTTGTATAGCCTTCAGGTACCAGTGGTTCAAACACCGGTGACGTAACGGATGCAATTGTTCTTTACGTTTCACTTGTATTTTGACCAGCTCTCGGTAAATGCGTTCTCTCAACTCCACAGGCAAAGCACGAATGTTCTCTTGTAAAGTATTCATGAACAGATTATTATGGTAAAGTTACTTCAATGTCTTGGTCCCACTAAGGGTAAGTAATGACAATTCGGTGACCATCGAGCATGTTCTACGTAGGCTGAATCTTGCGATTCCCAGTGGTGAAGTGACACACCGCAACTGAAGCACTTGACTTTATCTCCTTCGCCCAAGTAGAAAAATCCGGCTCTGGCTAATTCTTCCGGGGTCGGTCCTCCCAGATACTTAGGCCATTTTCCTTTGAACGATTGAAGACGATTTTCAAAGTCGCAGTATTCCGACAAACGTACAGGAAACGAATATTCGTCTTTCACAGGTTCGTTTCGATGAGGGTTGGGTGACAGGAACAGGAGTTTGCTCAGGGCTGGATGACATCCGTAGGGGGGTAGACGTGAAGGTGAACATTCCCCTTTAAAACGAAACCCAGTAAAATGTCCAAGAGTACGAGCGGCATCCCTTTCGCATCCCTCAGGTTTGACACGCACAGCATCACTTTCCATGATAGGGGTAGTGACACTAAAGTTCCCATGATGCTTTACGGCATCGCTCAGGTCACAAGGTACAGCATCGTATCCATCGCAAGGCTCACAATCGCATTCCACTTCCGAAGCCCCACACTTGAATTGTGCCTTTCTAAACAATTTGTTTTGTGTTTCTCTGAAAGTATTCATCTTGTTCGCTCGGTCTTGGTAGTCACAATGAACTATCGATATTGCCTAGGGTTCCTTTTTTATACACAGACCAATACCGACGTGACCGTACGGCAACGTAAAGTGATTTGGAAGTCTCACTCGCTTCTGGTACACGATTTGATAGACTTTTTCCAAGGGCCGACTGACGATGTGGTGAGTGGGTAAACGTACAATTTTGTTCGGTTGATAGGTGGTCACTTTAAAGTTTGCATCCTCTCCCGATTGCAAGGCTTCTTTCAATACCCCAAAGTTCACCACACGACTGGTACGATAATTCAGAGTCAATCCTTTCACTTTACACGTCGTGTGCAATTCTCCTTGTGGGTCCCGGTATTCGTAGCCGTAATTTTTGGGACCGCCACTGACGAAACTTAGAATCTTGTCGTCGGGATGCTCGTCTGTCCAGGCTCCTAAACGGTCTCCTTCGATGTCAGGGTGATGTTGAATCGGGTGATGGATGTAAATGCAACTGTCCGTGTCAAAGTACAGGACGCGTTCTTCTAACAGTTCTAAAGCTTCGTACAATTTTAAGCGAGCATGGGCTGTCACGTAAGCCACAATGATGACATTTCCAAAAGGGTCGTCTTGTACAAAGTCCAGATCTTCTTCGTAATTGACCAAGATCAAATCCTCGCGAACGACGTCCACGTGTTTCATGTATTTGGTTTTGTCGTGAATCATCTGGAAGTAGCGGGAAGGTTCTGTCAAATATTCCGTCTTGGGTAAACACGGTCGTTGTGCCATTTTACCCCACAAGCAATTTAACATCACTTTGGCAAACGATCGCCTGCCTTCTTTTTTCTCGATGTGGTCTAAAGTGATGCCTTCTTGTTCATAGTATTTCTCTTTGAATTGTATTTGGTCTTCGGGAGTGTGACACCAGGAAGGATAGCCGCTGGCTTCTTGTTTCAGTTTCAAAAAGGCATCCACGTAGTCTGCGAAAATGCCTTTCTGAGTAGGGTCACCCTTGTGGTATTGTTGTGTCTTGGGAAAGTGGCAAATTTCGTACACTTTTAACAGTTGGTATCCCATGTCCAGAGCTTTGAACAATTCCACGCTGACCCAGGTTCCCGTCAAGGCCCGTTTTTCCTGGCTGTGCTGACAAGGATGGTCTTGGTTGCACGTTTCGGCACAAGTACGACACAAGGGAAACATCAGTTTGCCTTGACAATGGTGAGGTAAGACGGGATGGTATAGGTTCGTGGGAGGCAAAACTTTGCACTTGATCAAGCCTTCGTATTGTCGAATGTTTTTCAGGTCGATGTGTTCCGTCAGCAATTGTGGGTGCCGTACAGGAAAGCGACAATATTTGCACACGTAGGGATACAGCGAACACACGTCCAAGTATTTGATTTCTTCTCCTTTCTCTTCGTCGGCTTGGTACAGCAAACAGGTGGCATTGGTCCTTCCTCCGTACAAACTATCCCTCGGGTTCAGCGGGTCCATGAACTGGTAACTTTGCACGAGACGTTTAAACTTGGGATCGGTTTTCATACGGTGACCGTACTCGTGTTCCCACATTTCCACCACTTGGTATCCTTGCTGTTCTAACTTTAGGCGCCGCTGACAAGTGTCCTGGTACAAGTCTTCCATGGTTCGTTGCAAACACTGATTTTTAGTGCCACGGTCAGGGTAACAGACGGGACATCCGTGAAATAAGCAACCGTTAAACTCGTACACGATCTTGGGGTTTTCTAAGTCCCAGCCATCGACCGAATACGTTCCGATGGTCTTTTCGCCCCCTCCGTTGCGGGCATGCTGAATCCACTTGTCTTCCTTGTCGCACAAGTAATGTAACCAACATAGGGCTTTGACCGAGTATTGACGTTTGACATAGTTTGTCGTTTGAGGACTGATGACAGCCAGGGTGTTCTCAGGCATGAATCGTTGTCGATACACTAAGGAACACGCTTTGGCAATGGTGCAAGCTTCTTTCAAAGGATCGACCCCTCCGTGTTCCATGAACAGTTCTCGAAATTTTCCACAGCAACGCCGTAAAATGTCCACGTCGGAACGACAATACTTTAGCATTTCTTCCTGAAAGTCGAAAGGGTCGGAGGCGTGAGCCTGGTACCAATCGTAGAAAGCTTCTCGTTGTTCGGTACGCATGTTGTCGGGGTCGTAATAGTGAGCCTCAGGCAAATGGGGTAGAACGGCGTGTTGATTGGCTTCCGTATTGAAAAAGTGTGGAAAGTACCCTTTAGCCATTTCTGTCATTCCAAACGTTTTAGGCATTCGACTCAAAGGCATGGCGAAATAGCTCATCGAATCTTTAAACTGCACTTTTCCCACTTGCATGAAAATTATTTTGGCTCTGTTCAAAGTGACTTTAGGACGCTCGGTGCCTTGTTCCGTATAGTATCTCAAAAGAAACTGTCCATCGTGTCCGGAGAAATCGTGAGCCATCACCGTGGCATGACGATGACAATCTCCGTAACGTTCGATGTCCTCTTGGCTCCACGTCTTGTCGATGGGGTCTAAGACCCATTGGGCAAAATCGGCTAGCGTGTTCGGTCCCCGAAAGATTTTTTCACGTCCTCCAGGAATCTTGCTGCAGTGAGGGCAACGACTGAAGATAGGTTCTTGAATGCACTTCTCGCACGCTCGATGAGCCACGCAGAAATTAGGAACGTGAATGCCAGTCTCTTACATGCATTCGAAATCGAAAAAGATGAAATTGCCTTTCTTCTTGTGACCGTCCTCTTTCTCTGGTGTGGGTTGGTATTTTTGCACGTAGCATTGGTGTTCCAAGTCCACGATGTGGTGACAAATGTGACATTTTTTCTTTCCTGAACATACGTGTGCCTTGGTATTATTGGTACGTATGACTTGTTCACACGTAGGGCACAATCTCAGGAGCTGACAAGCACATTTCTTCTGTGAACCTTGCGTTTTCAGATGTTGTTGGTAACAGGTAGGGCTGACAAACGTGCGCAGACAAGTTGAACAAGGCACTGGTTCTTCGCTCAGACAGGGTGAAGAGGCCAAACATCCTGAGCATTTCAATCCACAATGCTTGTGTTGCTCTCGATTATTATAACCATGGTCACATTTCTCACAGTAATAACCGTATCCCAGGAATCCGGTGATACTGGTAATGGTATCGAAATGGTCATCGTGATAATAAACATGAATATATTTTCCGTCCTTAAAATCTTGGCCTCGAAACAACAGAGGCCCGCGCATTTCTTGAGGGTGCACTTTCAAGGTGTATCGTGGAGCTAGGGCATCTTGCAATTTTTGCATCTCAGGAATGCCACAGGGTGTGTCTTTGGACAGGCCAGCTTGTTGTAACAGAAGTTCTGCTTCATTTCGTTGCTTGGCTCGGTCGGATTGTTGAATAGTTTTCCAGGTTCTTTTCCATTCTACTGTGTCGTTCTTGTTGGCATAGGTTCGTCCCACCACGATGGCACGGGCTAAACAGATCTGGTCATGAGGGTTGTGAATTTGGACGAGGCTACGCTTAATGCTGCGAAGCTTGTTCACCAATAACATCTTTTTGCGTCCAGTCCCTTGAGGAGGAGAGACGTGGGTCATGTCCAGTGTGGCTTTTCCATCGGTGATGTCAAACTGGTCATTAGATTGTTGCACGTGTTGAATTTTGTCCATGACTTTGGAAGCGGTCAATTCTGCAGGGGTGCTAAACTCGATCCAAACAGGGGATTTCAAACCGTCATGTTGTATGGAAAGTCTCAAGCGATCGTCTTCTTTGGGTTGACATTGTCGCTTGCTTGGTGGTGAGCAAAGAATCCCACACCCCAGTGATGAACACTTCTGCTTTCTCTAACGGTACTTCAGCCTTGAAATCTTTAAACTTCACCGTGTATTTGTAAGCCGTGGTTCTAAATTTTCTAGAGGAGCGCTTTTCCGTCTCTCGAATGGAATAGTACTTTTCAGGGTTGACTAAGGGTGTTGAACTTGGTTTAGAGGTTTCAAATTCTGCTTCACTCATGTCTGCTTCAAAATCACTGGCATGAATTTGTGCCAAGATTTCAGCCCTGGTACGAGGCGATAGATCACGTTTCTGCCTCTTACTTTCTTCTTCTTCTTCTTTCTTCTCAAATGAATAGGATCGTTTCATCTTGAGTGAAAAACGTCAAATGACTCAAGTTCAAACACCATAGACTAATTTATAGTCATGGCAGACTAGCGTATATAAAAGGGTGTGTGTCTTGTCCTTTCACTATTCATTTCACTCTCAAGCCGAGCACAACGATGGAAGAGACTAACCAAATCGAACGTTTCGTCAGAGCTTTGCGAGGGGTCATTAGAAAATTCTCTTCAGACCAGCCCACAGACTACTCTCCTTCCTTTCGAGATAAAAGTCAAGATACTTGCTATATCTGTCAGAAGAAAGGGCATTGGTCTTCAGAGTGTCCAGACCGTCAGAAAAGAAAAAAAAACAGCGGCTAAAAAAGACAAAAGTCAAGATACCTGTTATTATTGTAAAGAAAAAGGACATTGGTCTCCAGATTGCCCAAAAAAGCAACAAGAGGAGTCAGAAGAAAAGAGGAATTCTTCAGAAGAAGAAAGGGATTCTTCGGAAGAAGAGAGGGATTCTTCTGAGGAAGAAAGAAGACAGGTGAAGAAAAAGAAACAGGAGAAGAAAAGAAGAAGGGAAGAAAGCGAGGAGGAGGAAGAAGAAGAGGAAAAGAGTGTGACGGTGAAAAAATTTAAAAAACAGAGAGACTAAACAAGGAGACAGAAGAAGTCAATGAACTTTTAATTAAAGTGTTCAGTTATGAATTGTGAATTGGATTGTAAAAAATGGAGAAAAGAATAAATTAATGATATAAGGTAAGTGTCTTTGAGTTATGATTTTAAAATAAGAACGTACACTCACGCACTCATACACAGAAACGTACTATAAGGGTAAAATGGGCTGTTTAATATTTTTGAGTTATTGGCAAATTGAAAGGCTATCTCTTTTCGAGAAATGTGGGTGGCCCTGAAAAGGGCCTTTTTTCTTCATGGTGAAGGAGGTGAGTTTAAGCAATCAACTTTAACTGCCTTAAGCCTTTGCCACGGCCAAGGCCTACTTCTGGACTGCGTAATGATGATGATTGGGTTGAAATCACTAAGGGTGGTACGGTAGGCTTAGTCACAGGGTTGACGTGTTTAGCTCGGGAAGGTCGTATTCTCTTCGGTCGTGATAAAGAAGTCTGATACATTTGTTTCAGACTTCTTAACTCCGTTAAAATGTCCAACAGTACCGTGACCGTTTGATTTTCACCCTCTTGTTTCTTTGCTGCTACTTCTTCTTGCTGTTGTTTTTTTCTTACCTCTTCTTCTTGCTGCTGTTGCTGTAGGAGAAAAGCTTGTTCCGCTTCCTTTTGTCGTTGTATAAATTTCTCCAATTCTTCTTTCTGTCTCTGTCTAAAATTCTCCACTTGCGGTAATGAAGAAGGTAACGAAGGTTCCGGAACAAATTCTTGCGAGGAGAGAAAATCCACAAAATCCCAATTCACCTCTTCTGAAAGTAAGTCCGGGTTCCCTTGGACAGTCTCCCCTGCTGGTGCACCCCAATGGATCGTTTTCTGAGTTTCCGTCATGTTGAATCACTGTCGCATAGATTGACTGCACACAAGCGCTAACAAATCTATATAGACCACGTGACGTCACAGACTGTTCTCTTCGGATTGGATGCGAGCTGACTGAATTTTGTAACGCGTGTTCGGATTGGTGAATGAACTCAATCCGTTTCAATCCTTCCTCTACCTATAAATAAGCGCAGTTCACTGCATTCATTCACCTGTTCTCGTCGCTTCAAGATGTGGACCACAGTTGAGTCATCCACCCTTGTGTCTTCCATGATGTTTAGGACGGACATGCTCATGTATGTCCGATCCAAGTGGACCGTTGTCCACAGGACAAACACCAGCCTGTGGATACGTAGGATCTACGTTGAAAGACAAGGATGCCTGAAAAGAGTGCTGATTTACGGACCAACAGTGAGACGCAGCCTAAGAACAAGAAGAAGACCAATGCGGTGCCCTTTATGTTAATGAATACATTAACATAAACCCAAAGACCCTTTTCAGGGCCAGCCATATTTCTCGAAAAGAGAATGACTTTTCAATTGCCTACCCCTTTTTTTATTTTTGTAAAAAAAAATCCTATGTTCAATTTCCCTTGACGCTATACAGTCCCACCCTGTTTAAATTCCTTTGACGCTATACAGTCCCTATTCCCATGTTCAAATCCCCTTGACGCTCAACAGTCCCACGATTTTTCTCCATGTTAATTTCCCTTGACGCTATATGTTCCCACGATTTTTCTCCATGTTAAATTTCCCTTGCCGCTATATGTTCCCAAGGGGGTCTGTAATGCTAATTCCCATTGACGCTATAATATCCCCCTTCACTACTAATATATACCAAAGCAAAATGTGGTTTAGACCCATTAAAACGTGTTACCCACAAAATGTGAGAGGTCAGCTTTTCAAGGTGTAATTAAACCTATATTAAAATATACTTATTTAGAACAGAAGGATTTGGTTATAACTGAAAATTGGTAGTGACGAGTCTCGTAGGAAGCCCCTCCCACCAACCATTATATATGACAATACACCAGTAAATATGACGTTAGAATTGAATAAGTTGTTAAATATGATATTCTAGTTCAATATCTGCTTCAATAAATATAAAATTCAGAGCATAAGATAGCTTTATTAATAAGAGCTTTGTTTTCACTTGAAATCCCACACCAAATATTGAAAAACTGATGATAACCTTTTTATCTTTTGCTTCCAAAAATCAAATTAATTGTCTCCAAATTTCGTGTTTGAATCAGGATGGTATATGTAAACAGTGCCTATTTCACACTTTAGTTTTGAGTATAAAATTGATGTAAATATTTAAGAAAAGATGGATACATTTTTTTTAAAGATTTGCTTGGTTTATATAATATGATTGTATGAGGCATGATCTGTGTCATAGCAACTGGACTTACTTTATCGTGCCTGAACATACATAGACTCTGACCTGAACTGGCCTAAGCAGGTATTGAACATGTACCACTTGTATTATGAATCGGGTATTCTACTGACCGAGCTACGTTGAATATATAAAGGTTCGGATTCGAATACTACTGGTGACTCGGTCGGGACTGGCTACTGTTCTGTTCCTTGAGCAGAGCACGATATTTTACGCTAGTTGGCTTAGCAACAATAACCTATAGGTGTTGATTTGCGGTAAAACTCTAAAGCAAAATACTTGGAATTGAGAAAACAATTCCCAGAAGGAAAACGTTCGAGACAAAATATGGCCGGGGGGAGGGGGCTATAAACAAGAGTCATAGGTAACGCTTTTAAAACCACAACTGCTGAAAATTCTTTTAGATGAAGTAGATGGTTTTCTGAAACATTTTCATTCCATTTCATGGACCCTTGATTACATAAATGTTTAGACTACTGCACGGCATGTCTATATTTCCCCTAGTAACAAAATCTCGTTATACTAGAGTTGCATGCTTTTAGAATACGTGACCCCGAGCTAACCCATGTTTAACTTCATTCTGAAGTTTTAGCAGTTTGAATAGGTTCTTGGGGGCCAGGACTTTTCCAGAGATAAATGTTATTTTTGTATGCGTATTTATTTTTCCACACCAAGTAAATGTTACATGATTGTGATATGTTCAATAGTTTTGAAGCTCTAACACTACGGGTTGTGTTGGATGGACTGGGGCAGATGACACTTTAATGTATAGATTGTATAATTTGTCTTTTATATATATATATATATATATATATATATATATATATATATATATATATATATATATATATATATATATATATATATATATATATATCATTAGTTTCCAAGTTATTTCCCAGGGTTTCGGTACTTTGGGTTGGGTATATACTGTAGTTAAAGTAAGTTGTAGATATATATGGTTATAAAGTGGAAAAATCCACTGGAAACGTGGCAGCTGTGGCCGCTCGCCTTTACAGATCGAAGACACATCATCTCTGTCCGATATCGAGCCTCGTGCTCGGCCAGCGCTGATATGTGAAAACGCTTTCCAGTAGCTTCCCGTGAGTCGGCGGTCCTTCCGGGACTTTCGAGGTTCTTCCTCCATCGAATATCATGTCCGCCATGTAAAACTTATCATGTGCTGAAAAATGACGTAAAAAACAAAAAACATTAACAATCCAATAGAAACAGTTGCCACACCAACCGGTATAAAGTTGAAACATGTATATGCTGCTTTTTAATGTTTTCTGCAATGTTCTATCTCTGTAACTAAATATTCTTAATTTCAATAATTTTGATCGGCCTAAAATTACTTCCATGGTCGTGATTTATATATCATTTAATGATTTTCATTATCTTGCCTGGTATTTTCCCTTGTGCTAATAGGTTGTCAGTCGTAACTGTCGCCAATAAATTGGATAGAAAATAATTGTAATACTTATTTAAAATCCAATTTATGTTCAGGAATGTATTTTAAAATTAAATATCCTCTCCTTGAAAATCTGTTATCTTTTGTGAGGTCACCCTCTCTGCTGGTTTAGGAACATTTTTCCTCTGTTTCATTTTCACACCAATTTATTTATTTATTCTTCCCAGTAGCATTGCATCTGACAATGTTGTTTTAGAGGCTGTCTATCATTTACAAAAAGTTTTATATGCTTAAACCGTTTTAAATCCATTTTATTCAACTCCTTACCGGCGTAGTGTTTACCACTTATGCTATTGTGTGTTCAATTTGATATATATTTCTTAACATTCCTGCTTTTAGGTTTATGTTGTTCCCTTTTCATGCATAAGACTCGTGTCAGTATCTTGCAACGACTCTATGAGGTCGAATTCTTTTCCAAGTTGATTTTGATTTATTTAAATGGTGTAATGGTTGATCTTGGTTATTACATTTACATTTTCCATGCCAAATTATGACAGTGCTTGTATGTTGCTTTTCGTTAGAATACCGTATAGATATGAACGCAAAGGATAGTAGTCCTGGGATTTCATAGGAAGACAGAGTAGATATGGACGTAAAAGAATTTAAGTCATGAGATTTCATTGGGGGTCAGAGTAAATATTGATGCAAAAGATTGTAGTTATTTCAGATTTCAAGGTTGTAATTATATGAGATTTCGTTGGAAGACAGAGGAGATATTGATGCAAAGGATTGTAGTTATGAATGATTGCACTGGAGGATAGGGCGGATATGAATGCAAAGAATTGCAGTTCTAGGATTTCACTGCACCAGCACTTTCCAATGAAGTCCTTTTCATAACAGAGGGGCAGCTCCTTATTAATTTGAAAGAGGACGATTTGTTTTGGTACTTTAAAGTCATCATTTCACCACTTTTGTTAGGGTAAACAGTGTATTGAAGTTCCCAAACCTCCTCTGAATCTGCCTTGTATTTGAATGATTTTGCACTTGTCTGCTTTATCTTTGTTTTGCATGCCATTTTGGTGACACTTAGGATAATTCTGTAATATTATAAAAGCATTTTTATTTCGAGAATCTACGTCTAATGCGAAAAAAATGCCTTTTTTCACAACTGCTAACCATTATTTATGACGTCACTAATGCTTGTTCATGAGGAAAATATTGTATATATAAATCAAATTTGGACAAAATAACTTTTGTACGAAGTTGTATATTATTGTATATTATTTAAGTAAATACTCGAAATGTCATGCCTGTATATGATACATTACATACAGACGATATTCATAATATTGGTGCTTTTTGAAGTGTTGCTTTCTGTGTAACATGCTATCAGATAATGACTCACACATAGGTAGTCGTGGTCCATTTGAGATTTTGTTGGCGGAGTCTACAATTTGCCATTCAGGTTAATAACCATTACATACTGTCCTTAATTAAACATAATTATGCCAAAAAGTTCAACATAATTCGTGCAATGTCGATGCTATCAATTAAATAAAACTGAAAAATTGTTAATTAGATTCTGAAGCTTCAAAATGTCCAGTTGATACTTCTACGTCAGATGTATTTTAGTAAGATCTTATTTTAAAGGGCAAGTTGCAAATTAACACTAGACAGCGTTCATCGATAGTTTCTTCATTTATCTTCCTTTAGTAACTCTACACAAGGATATGTTTTTGTTCAAAGCATTTAAGAAACTATGTTACTCTTGAGAACACTTGATATTAATACTCCCATTTGGTATTCTGGTACTCTTCTTGTGATCAAGCTTAGTTTTGTAAACATAACTGTAAGTTAAATACATCATTTAGTTTACGTGCAAATAAATTTACCAAAATTTAAAACGATATTGTACATATTGAAAAAAATATGTTTCATACTTTATAAGGTACCAAGTGTGGGAACTTGAGACTCCTCGAAATTTTTATGACTCGGGTATTATTACTTGTAGAGGTAAAATAGTTCAGTTTATATCCGGAGATAGTACATTTTATCTAATGTAAAATAGTTCAGGCTTTTTGTGTACAAATTTATTTCTTGTTTTGGTACAATTCTTGGACTGATGCTTTATTTTCAATCTGAAATGATATTAAAGTGTATATATTGAGTTGATTTTTTGTTTTATGAAACACATTATACTTGAAATGCAAACTTGCTTTTAGAAATTTGGTCAAAACAAACTTGGAGAACAGGTAAACTAAAGCAAGTAAGCCTCACAACGTTTCGAAGCCAAATGTGAAGACATTTGCAGAAGCTTCATGGAGACTATAAATTGAAGGAATTTCATAGAGTTCACATAGCAGGTACTCTCTGCTGAAGAACGATTGATGTGTAATAATTGGTTTGAGTTTTTGTCGCCATTTTTCAGCACATGATAGGTTTTACATAGGTATATTTGGTGAAAAAAGAAGCAACCCACGGGAAGCTACATGAAAGCTTTCTCACATTTCTCACATACCAGCGTTGGCCGAACCGAGATTCAAATACCCCAGGACAGAGATGATGCGGCAGTGATGTGTAAAGTCAAACGCTTTGAACCACTAGGCCCTCCCCCCTTCCAGGTCCTCTGTGCTATGAAAACTCATTTGACCTCAATACATAAATTGCATAAATCATCACTAATCCTCAACGATGAATGTACACCTCAACTGGCCGATTATCGGAAATTGTGACTGGGTTTTGGCATCTCTAGACTTGTGTTCAGCAAAGCCTTAATGCTTTACCTGTCCTTTAGGCGTTGATAACAATGTAAATTTTGGTCCAATTTTGATCCTGAAGCCAATAGTGCATGATGTTAAGACGTGTTTGTTTTGTAACCGTTTTGGTTTTCTTGCTGACGTTTGTATTTTACATATCCAGAACTGTACAACTTTTAGTTCATGTAAAGAAGAATATTATGTACATACGCATGTAACTGATGTGCTATATATAAAAACTTCACTTGCGGATATTGGACAATAATTATATTACAGACAGGTAAACAGTCTACGTGGGAGGGAGATTAATCATATAGTACTGAATATTGTTAGATTTACACATTGGCTAGTAAATGGATGTAATTTTTTCCTTTATTAATTTCATAAATTTCAGTCCATGTATTATATCTAAAATTGAATTATTTACCTCTCGCTGGATATTCTGATTTTAATTTCCTACTGGCAAATTGACCTATGAACTCTTGTTGCTAGGCTATGTTAGAAGGTGCACACCAGGCGAACTCTTGTTGCTAGGCTATGTTAGAAGGTGCACACCAGGCGAACTCTTGTTGCTAGGCTATGTTTTAGGCGCACACCAGGGGCCTCTCGGTTTCAATAGGTCGAGGCTAAAATAACTTATACGAAACAACCCCTTTTCAAATCGAAAAAAAAAAAGATTCTAACAAAAACGAATGAAAAGATTGTAGTTTCTATCCAATCGAATACGTAAATTATTGTTAGTCTTAATATATTAATATTACCTCTTGGTTGGTGGGCATCATCAGTTAGTGGTCTGATCCCTATAAGGGTGGGGTAATGAGTGTTTCTGTGATAAGTATGAATATCTCTGTATATGTTTTAGTGTCATTAGTTTATGATAGCTTTCAATACAATACAATGAATCCTTTTTGAATAATTTAGAGAAAACAAAAGTGAAAATGCAAAGAAATATGGAAAACAAGTGTAATAAAGCTTTACACCTGCCTAGTAGCCACTATCATGTACATCAATTGTTACACTTGTTATCTCCTTGTAAGACTGACGTTTAAGTTCTAAAAGACCATTTGTTGACAGTGATAGTTAACTACCGATATCCAGTTGAATAGTTATATATTTATATTTGCACTAAGAGCACAGTTAATAATTCCTTCCTGCAATGTATGAAATATAGCAAATCCAAACCTCTTGGCATTATATTAGTAAATACGGTACATGATACGATGCAAGAGTTTCAAATATCTCGGAAGGATTTAAAAAAAGGATGGATTTAAAGCGTTCTGAGTGATGCCTATCAAAGCGAGGTGTCAAGCAGTGAAGTTCATTATTTGATCAATCAATAATTAGGCACCGACAATCGATTAACATGTATATTAATCTCCTTGTTTGCCGAGATATAACCTATGCGGCTTCATTTTGAGTCTTTTCAAGTCACTTGAACTTTGATAGCCCGCACACTACATGACTGATACACGCTTTGTATAAACAGATCAAATAAAAGAGAAGTAAACGACAAAAAATGTGCGTACTAAGAAATGACTGTTTGGAATTTTCATGGTTCAAAAATAAAAATATTTTTAAGCGGATTTCGTTGTCATGTTTGGTATGTATGCCAATCTAATGCATACATTAGTTTTCACTTTTTAATATAGACATTAAATTCTGTGCGAAATGTATTAGTGGTGCGATCTCAACACAAATAATCGACACGTTGTGTTTTCGCATTGATATGACAAAATGAAACATGACAGAAAATGCATTATCCAACAGTCAAGATTCGTAATAGTCTTTTGATGAAAGATATTGATTTTCTTATTTTGCTGGCGAACACAAATACGTAATTTCTTACAAAACGGTAGTCATGTGGACATGAAATCATGCATAAGGCCAGACTCATCAACTTTAAGTAAGGCGTCTAAAGATGAAAATACAGCGTTGAGAATGAACACGAAGATGTCCTATATATCAGGTATTCCAAATGTCAGATGGTAAGCTGAGCAGGTAACAAACAGGTTTGTATTTGAGTTATCCTGAAAACTTGCTCCATATAGTGTAGTGTGGTTGAAATAAACATTTAATTGCAACCTCCCCCTACTCAAAAAACATAACAAATCAAAACGACGAAAACAAAAACCAAACAAAATAAACCAACAGACAACTCTGATAGTATTCGAAAGAGAGAGAAACATGAGATTCTGTCAATATCTATTTCGAAGGCAAACGCTAAACAATTTGATTAAGAAACTCTTCATGTACATTAAGACGAATCCCATGGTACCCCCAAAGCATCTGGGCAAATAGCGCAGTAGATGTAATGACCTATTTCTAGAAAATTACTTCGTAAGACTTCCATTTGATTACGAAAATCTCATTGCGCAGTTGTCAATCTGTTAGGTATATTGATGCTTACGAGATTTCATGTTGAAACATTATGTATCAAACACTTTAACATTGACAGACAAAGGCGATTAAGATTAGGATAAATGAAACCTACAGTTACATGATATTTTCAAGATTCTCTCTTGCTATGGTCAATTTTAGTATACTGAGACATATCTCCAAATAGTATTCATGATTTATTTCTGTGCAAACTGAGATGGTATTTACCAAGTTGAAAAATGCTACAATTATACAAAGTTCATTTTGTCTCTTTGTTACATTTTGCAGCTGCGTCCCTCGCACAAGACTTGCTAAGATTGAAGTGTGCTATTTGTTGAATTCGTATGTGAGTTTTTAGCACTGTAAGGTATGTGCACTCTTTCAAACTCATGATTAAAGCCCGCTTTGGAAACTGGATAACCTGCGCAAATGAATCTGGATCGATCTTGTCCATGACAAAGCTTTTTTGCATATTACCACCGATGATGTGTACGCGGACATGGCACAACTACATTTGGTCAATGAATTTGATACCAGCGGTTATCCGAAAGAACATCCGTTGTGTAGTAACGCCAATAAAAGGGTTGTTGGCAAGTTCAAAGATGATTGCACGGGTAAACTATTCGAAGAGTATGTGGGACTGCGACCCAAAATTTATTCGATTGTGGTCGGACCCAACAATATTGCGAAGGCTAAAGGCGTTCCACGGGTGATCGTAAAAAAAGACCTCAAACACGAACTGTACCTGGAACGTCTTTGAGACATTCGTGAATTCGCACACACGACAAAAATATGATTCGATCCAAAAAATATCACATGGGTGTATACCGATGCACCAAACTTGCGATTGATTGATGTCCAGGAACATCCGCTAGTGTGTTGCATTGTCATGCAATACAAATCCTGGTGGCAGTTTCGTATTTTCTGAAAAAAATTGCAATTTCATTTGCAGAAATGCACGGCTGGGTGGTTTTGGCCCACCAGGTGTTGATGGTCCCAATCGGTTCCATTTTGGTTATCTTGGAGTATCAATCCGTTCAGAAATCGTGAAGTCGTCTACAGACAATACTGGGTCAGTGGCACGACGTTTTTGTCCACCTTCCAAAATCTTCAGGTGAATTAAAATACCTAACAATTTTGTCCTCTTGCAGTTTTAACGGTACTGGCTGATAAATTATTTTCTGAGTAACAGTAACAGTCTTTTGTCGGATCGCATTGGCTGCTTTATTCCCGTCGTTTAGTGCAGCTATGACTAATGGAAGTCATGCTACTCATTCCGGAGACCGCTCTGGCCTTATCAATAATTCTTGTGCGTACTGATGGTCAAATAACCGTTCTTGAAGAGTACGATTAAATCGCTCCACAATAGTGTGATCACAATGCATAATGCCATACCTACATGTACTCGCACATGGTGTTTGACCAGCATCACAGCCACAGATCAGAGAAAATCTTTGGCAGGATCCCCATGTAACAATCGAGGCCATGCGAGTTGTCCGCGTGTATCTGCGACACTTGCATACTCTGTTGATGTCAACGGCTCCTTTTCTGTATATGCCGCTACATCGTCAAAGGTGGACACGTATTTATCGATTTCTCCGCACAAACAACACCTAAACCGTCCAAGCATGGCGATGGAATCGTGTTTCCAAACTCGTTTCGTGCACAGATCATTCGCCGTGCTGGATCAGGTAAAACTCGACTGTTGCTGAATATGGTTTTTTATTGGTTAACCTGAGATTGTTCGTGATTATGCCATCGACCAATGATAGATCGTGAAATAATGTTTTAAAAGATTTTCAAAAAGAGTTAAATAACAAACGATTGTTGTGAAGTGGTATCTACCCTAAGACGACTGTGTCGACCGCGGAAAGCGGAGCTTCCATCGATTTCTTTTCCACCATTGACGTGGTCCCTACCGTTAACGATTTGGATGCAAATAAAAATAATTTTGTTGTGTACGATGATGTGATGCTTGAAAATCAAGTAATTCCCGCACAAATATTCTCTCGAGGCTGACACAAAAACATCTATTTGACTCAACGATACGTCAAAGATATGCACATAAGAAGAAGACGAACTGCAGATGAACAAGAAAAGAAATGAAGCGACCTTGGTGGAGGACTGTGCGACCCTAACGACCTTGCGGATCGATTGGAAATATTCGTGGTATTAGTTCCTGCTGGCAAAATTGCACACTGTTATGTATGTATATATAAACTCTTGGTACATGATTGTATTTAAGTTTTGTAATTTTTATTCATGGTTGTAAATTGCAGATAACAATTTTAGTTAGATTGGCCTTCATGACCTGAGTCTGGTAAAAGCGTAAAATTACATAGGATCTGCAAATCGATGCTGACGTATGTATATACAAATACTAATAATAATCTTACTAATAAGACTTAATGGCACCTTTGGATTAATTCCTCATTGGTTGATTCGGTTCGGATAGTTCTAGAAGAGTTCAATAACTTCCCATTGGTTGGACTAGCTCTCATGAACAGGTGTTTTCGAGGTAAAAATGATTAGTAAGATCTGTAACGAAGGGTATAATGTGAAATATTGTTGTGATAATCGGTGCATATAAGGAGGGAACTGAGCAATCATATTCATTCCGAGTTTGGAATCATCCTCATTTCTTGTGTTCCTGTTGTAAGTTTGCAAACTTCCTTTATGAAGCACTTTGACATTATTCGAGAGGAAAAACATTTTTTTGCACGGTTCAGTGGAAATAGAAAGTGCTGATTACTTGGACAATTATAGTAGTCTGTAACTGTTGTGAAATATTCAGAGGAGTTCTGGACAACGCCATCTTGACAATTCACGATTCTTGGCGGACCAACACATTTCCGGTTTTGAAATTTATACGGAACTTTATATATTTTCATATAACTTATCAGGATTATTTTGAATTCACTTCATAATTCTGTAAGTTCGTCTTCGTTTTCTTTAAAAATTTTAATCATTAAATTGTTTGTAAGTTTTAGAAAACATGATGGTTTTGGTTCTTTCAGTTACTTACCTTGTGACCGTTGAGTCGTAACAACATTAAGTCAGGGGCGGCCCAGTAATGATCAGAGACAGAGACACATATCGTGCGTTAATCCATGAACTTGTTGAAGATATTCATGATATATACAACGCTGATGATGAGTTGTAAATACAGCTCAGCGCGTGAGCTTGATGATCACCGTCTCATCCATGATACCAGAATTTAGTGTTATTTTTTTTGCACCTGTAATGCTGTAGAATCAGGCTCACGTAAGATCGCAATAGCATCGACGTGAGTGTATTGAAGTAGGCCTAGTATCCGATTTCAACTCATCTGTGCTTTCCTCAGACACTTTCGCAACTGACATACTGTCGATCTTCCCTCTGGGGTGTACGATATAGAATCGATCACTGAATAAATTCGACGAAGAATTTTGGTGTTGACTGGCAAAGACTAAAATGTCTCTACGTACCCATGAGCCCACACTCATTGGTAGTTAGGAAAGCAGGTCTGTAACGACAGAAGTAGTTTTGCAGAGGTATATTTTGTTTGGGTTTTCACCAACCGTGGAACCAGGTGATACTGATTGTACCTGTAGCACCTGTTCATGACAAGTTACGGAACTGGGCTTGATGGTGTTTTTCTTGGTTTATTTACGAGTGCACCCAAACTCTCACAGCCTTATCATCACGCGCTGCACCAATCGGTACGCAAGTTTCACTGCGAGTCGCAGACAGTCTGAAAAGTGCCGCTGTGGATAGATTAAAACAACTTTGCTCGTCGGCAGCTCAGACGGTTCGGGATCAAATACGGCGATTAACAACACAAACACCATCAACCAAAGTTCAGTTACATTACCATCGAACCAATCAATTCTGCCTCAATTCTAACGTAATTTACTAACGTAAAATCATTAACGAGACCACTTAGCGGCTACTGTCAGATTCCGTAATTGCAAATCCGGCAATTAGGAGTGGATTTGGACGGCGACCTGTCACGCAGTGATAATAAAGAAAATCATTAATGTATAAGTGACATTAGAAGGTTTTGCAATGGATTATTTCTACATTTGATTTAGAAACGCCTCTGTTTGTGTATTGAAGCAAAGAGATTTCAAGTATTACTCATACCCGGCCAGGGAACTCAATCAGTTAAAAATAGAATTGCAAGTGCAAAACACATCTAGATTCTGTCACACGTGAGGCAGTTTTGGAAATAGAGGGAAAACTGATACAGAATGACGGTATCGATTATACCGCCAATACCACAGTGAGATTTGTTAACAATGGCATCATAGCTTTGTTTAACAGTGCACGTTTCTCCACCGATGGAAAGGAAATCAAATCCATTTTGGACAATGTTAACGTGGCCACGACGATCATTGGGCTTGCCAGATACAGCAATGAATACACGAGAACAAGTCCAATAATAATGTTTATGAAGGATACGTCTGATAATGCCGATTCTCAACAATACTCAATTAGTCGACCTCGAACTGCATCTGGTAATGCTAATGCTGATGTACAAACTGTAAATGTGGCCCTAACATCACTTTCAATGGTGGATTTGGTCAGCAACAAGGACACCTTCGTGGAACCTCATTACGAATTTCTTTGTAATTTCTCTCCGTGACATATTGGTTTTTTGCAGAGATGTTCGCAAGGTTAAATTGGAGCCAAACACACAGTCACATCAACTCGCAAGAACAACGTTTACGATTCGTTTGGGCGTGATGCAGCTGCTGCTGATGGAAGAGTTGTATAAGACACAGTAACGTGGAATGGTATCCTCTTCACTGTCTACAGAATTACGTTTATTGTCATTTATACAGTCGGGCATCACATCAACGTTGTCGTTTCTCGCATATATCACGGATACACACCCACAAACTGCTATTGCCGGTCATTTTACTTAGCAAAACAGTTCCCAACATGGTATTACTGCACCAAAACTTGAGTTGTTTGGCGTTTCAACTTACAAATCGAGACGATGTCCAAACTCATAGCAAATGATATTTGACGACTTAAAAGTAACAGGATTTTTAAACCTTCTGAAGAAATTCAGCTTAACTTTACAACTTATCATACTGCATGTGTATATTACAATCTATAGTCGTATATGTACCGTTATCAAAACATTGGAACTTGTTTGCAGATTTCCCTGTATGCCTTCATGACACTGTACCCAGTTTATTATGTTGCACATGAACATCTGGAGCTTTTCAGGTAATTTGTTGTTCACGTGTATTTTCATGCACGCATATGTGACGCTGGAGGTGGTTACCGATGCTGTGTTGTGATATTTTCGGACACTACACTGTTATTGGAGGGTGCTTGTAGTCGATAAAGAGTGACGAATGCACCTGTGTAAAATTCATAATTGAACGTTTTACGTATTTATATTAATAAGAATGTCTTATCATGAAGTGAGGGTCGGCCTTACTTAAAATCAACTTGCGAAAAAAAAATGCAATGAACAGTAATTGTGGGGTCAGAATAAGATTTTCTCCGGCAAACTTAAGTGGAAATGTTCCAGTGTAGTTGACACAATCAAACTCGCTCAGCTAAACACAGCCAAACACAAAACACGTCAGTGATATTAAAATTATCCAAATCAGAGGTGAGACAAATGCAAAAGAGCGGTGGCATATTTTCATTCCTTGCAGCGATTCCAGCATTGTCGGCAGCAGCGGCTACAACGGTTGAAAAAGCTGCATCGCTGGGGGGGGGGGGGACTGCATCAGAGATGGCTTGGAAGAAGAATGGCGGAGTACGTTATAAAAATGAAGAGGTCTTTGATTACCAGTCACGAGTCCTCGAATACCCTCAGGCAAAGGTCTTCGATTACCAGGTCGTAGAAGACCGCGTCGTTAATATCTTCATTGACCAATCTTGATTTGCTCGCAATGGCAAAATTGATCAGACGTTTTCGTCGTATTTTTATGCGAGATGAACTTGCATCGATGGTGCCAAACACACGTGAAACTGACATCGTCAATCTATATTCATCAACACGCCCTGTTACTCACTGTGTCGCATACGTCATAACACAATTAATTTGTATTTTGACTAGTATCGACTTGCACCTCCAGTTGAAATTGTTAATTATTTATCCAAGTACGGTCAACAGCCGTTGTTTCCATCGTTTATGCCAGTACAAATGCGGTTGGATGGTCCCATATGTGGTCATCTTTGCATTGAAGCGTTACGCGCGCTGAAGCTTTCACCGACCCCGAAAATACTTACTGATTTCACACTGAAGTACGTGTGATATTATACAGCATGTAAATTAACAAATAACGAACTTTACTTGTCTCGACAACACGGTGCTGATGCGGATCTGAGACGACTTGCCAGTAAAGTGGGTTTGTCTGAGTTTACTAGTCATGTTGTTGTTGGTTTCGATCCAGGTGAGCTTATGAATTTCGATGATCAAACTGGCAAACTGAAAACGTCTGGTGTAGATATTGAATATATTATTGTCAAGTTGAAAGGCGACTTTGTGGTAAAGAATCTAGATGAGCTCACTAACAACGGTGGAATCAGAGACGGCGGCGTGTCGATTGCATTTATCAAAATTGTGTTGATACAGCTAATATTGCAACTAGACAATAGAAGAAATCGCTCACGTGCCACACAACCACGCGTTGTAGCTTCATGGAGCCCAATTACAGGAAAATTAATCAAAGAAAGAGAGTAAAACAGTAACTTACAAATCTTAGCAAATGACCGACTTATTTGAAATTCTCTTGATAAAACAGCTTTGATGGACCTAAACGTCACGTCTTAATGGTGCGCCAGTCTGTACCTTAATTGTTTGTCAAAATTGGATATGCTGTAGGTGCGGTGGGCGCCATGTGTTTAGTACTATTAAACACTGGTGATGTAGATGCTGTATGCTATCTTATATATTGATGAACATTCTTTTTTTATATGTTTAAATTGAAATGTTGGTACCAAAAAATTCCGATTAAATGGTATGTGATGTCAATTTCAGGGGTTTTAAAAGGAAACACGCTGCGCTGCTAAAACCTAACGCGTTACATTTGCTGAAAGTAGTGTGTTCAGTTTACTAGAATAAACGAGTTACTTTTGGCTTCTGTTTGGATATCAAAATCACAAGCTTTTAACCCGTTGCATGTTCAGTGAAACGCATCGCATACATTTTGCATTTTCCTTCAGTCGTAACCGGTTCTTGTGTTGCTAAATCTTCCAATTAACACTAGTCCTTGTATTTGAACTATGGAAAAGCTAAGAGCGGATGAATTTTCATTAACTCAGTAGTTCTTCCACTCAGCAGCTTATTGTTAAAAAGCTATTTCATTCACATAAGACCACATCTAAATCTCAAAATAGCACAACTTTTATGAAACAAGTTTCTGATAAGATTTATTTGACATCCTTATTTCTTCCTACGTGTAACTATTGCAAGAAGAAAGGGCACGTTATTGCTAATTGTTACAAAATGAAGAACAGGCAAGAGAACCAATACAGACCTATTCCAAATGCATTTATTTCTAAGGGGTCTTGCTCGCAGTCGACATGACTTTTAAGACATTTAAAAGTAATACATTTGTTGCATCAAACAAAGTTCAGTCTGATTTTATTATGGAGAATTATGAACTACTAATATGAAAAGGTTCTGTATCACTTACTAATTCTACCAATCATATCCCTGTTACAATTTTAAGGTACACAGAAGCTTTCCCAGGCCTTTATATTATCAAGTACTTTGCCTTTTCCTGAGAAGTCTTCTTCTAATGAAATTGTACTTATTCGGGGAGGAGAATGCTGCTTTGTTAAAGTTCGTCTCCATTTTGTAAATTCGTCATCAGAGTTAGTCGGAACAGTGACGTCTTTACCAATCTAGGGTATTCATTTATTTCTAGGCAATGACCTAGCTGGAGATAAGTTTTTGGTTACACCACTTGTAACTGACAAGACTTGCTTGGTTTAAAAGGTTAATCCTCTTTACAAAGAGATCCCCGATTTAAACCCAGCTTGTGCAGTTGCTAGAGCTATGACAAAGAAAGCTCTCGAAAATGATGTTGATCAGGAAAAAATCCTTTAGCTGACACATTTATTGGTCAGATTTTTGATGAGGTCATTTGTCCTTCTGGTATATATCAATCAAAAGTTACTGATCACATTGGTACTCTGTTTACTATTCATTCTCTTTTTTCTAATCATGGAGACAGAGGGCAATCACTTTTCATGGAACAGGAACAAACGTCTGAGATCTCCTGTTTGCTTCAATTAGTTATTAGCGAAACTGAAGCCACATAAGTACATTTTTGGTATCTTGTTCAAAATGGGGACCTTCTGAGATAATTTAGACCACCTGATGTACCCGCTGGCAACGAATGGTTAGTAAGATATCAAATTGTTGTTCCTAAGTGATATAGACAGAAATTATTTTAGCGTAGTCAATTACACTCCTATGGCTGATCACTTTGCTGTCAGAAAGACTTTTCACAAGATTTTGAATAATTTGTTTATGGCCGACAATTAAAAGTGATGTTTTTATAAACTACTTTTCATAACACACTTGTTAAATGGTAGGAAAACCCAATCATAAGATACCTAAGGCTCATCTTCAACCTATTCATGCATTTGAACCATTTAGCAGAATAATGGTTGAATGTGACGGTCCCTTACCTACAACCAAGTAAGGCAACTGATACTTGCTGAGCATAATGGATGCGTCCACAAGATTCCCAGAGGCAATTGCCAAGGAGGGATATTAAAACTAAAACAGTAATAAAAGCTTTGATAAAGATTTTTGTTCACAATTTTGCTTTCCCAAATCTGTCCAATTTGATCAGGTGTCTACTTTGCTCTCTGGAATTTTCCAGCATATTTTGTATGAATTAGGCATCCAAGAATTTAAGTCTTCTGCGTATTACCCTGAAAGCCAAGGAGCTTGAGAAAGATTTCATCAAACTTTAAAAATATGACTCGATCATATTGTTTTGATACCGGAAAAGATTGGGACTAACGCGTTCACTGTTGTTTGATGTTAGGGAATCAGTTCAAGACATTTTAGGATTTAATCCCTTTGAACTAGTTTTTGGAGGATTGAAGTTGTTAAAAGAGAAACTTCTGTCAAATAAAGGTACATAAATAAATTTTCTCGATTATGTTTCTAAGTTGTGAAGTCAAATCAGTCAAAACTCAAATTGAAGTATGCCAAAAATACAAAGGAAAGGAGTTTTCAACCTTGTGATAGAGCTCTGGCTCTCTTGTCCTTACTTCAAAATAATCTTGAGGTTATGTACTATCGTCCTTACATAATTGGAAAGAAAGTAATTATTTAAATTATATCATTATTACTCTCTCTCTCTCTCTCTCTCTCTCTCTCTCTCTATATATATATATATATATATATATATATATATATATATATATATATATATAGATATATATAGATATATATATATATATATATATATATATATATATATATATATATATATATATATATATATATATATATATATATATATATATATATATATATATATATATATATATATATATATATATATATATATATATATATATATATATATATATATATATATATATATATATATATATATATTAGTAATGCTATCATTGTTTACCTTTAACCAGATCTCTTCATAAGTTTGCTATGTTATTGTTATTGCTAAGATGGGCAATTTGTATTTTCGAGATTTAGTTTTTCATTACCAAAAGGAAGGGTTAGTGCTTTGGCATATTTATAACTGGCATTTTCTCTCTATTTCTCCGGCATATTCAAAATTTACGGGCTCTCAAGATGATGCCAACTTTTCATCATTTGAAACAAAGCTAGGGTAAACATTTATGTATGCAAACAAGTGACATGGGCAATTCTACTAAAATACACTTTAAATCTAGTTCAAGCTTCATGTTATTAAACGTGAAGTCCAAATTATTTGAACATGATCCAGTTTGATACCAATAAATTATTATGTTTCATTGCAATTGAAGCACTAATAAATCTTAAAGTAGGAGCATACGAAACATTTTACAATTCATTCCATGTTGAGAGACGTTTTCAAAAGCATCGGAGGTTTTAAATCAATCTACGTTTTAGGATTCAAGTAAAGACTGGTATTTTCAGAGCGTTTATGTTACCTACTCGTAATGTTTACTTGTCCTATAACAACCCAGCTTTTAGTGGTTTATTACTCTATACAATATTCAGTCGAAAACATTTTATGTTAAGAAAAAGGAAAGGTATACTTAATATATTCAGTTGCATAACTAATCAAAGTGCAGTTATTACTGAGAGAAGAAAAGGAGCTTTTCACGAGCCTCAAACTCTGAAGTGTTGTCTTGACAAGCCATACCCTGCTTAATAAGTTTTATTTAGTTTAAACCGATTAACCAGCTTGGATCCACAAATAGCCCTTAAACTAGGTGAACCCCTTCTTATGTTCCAAACTTTTGTAAACGGACTACGCATCTACACGGGTCCTCAAAATAGTTGTTATGACAGCAAAATACAAAGCCACCGCAAAATAGCTATTATGAAAAGAGAGAAACAAATCTTTGCACTGGTTTTCAATTTTTTATTACAATAACGTGGACATCGAATTTTTATGAAAGTAAAATCTAGATCATTATGCATTAGGAATTATTTTTAGCCTGTTTGTGTAATGTCTATGCAGAGCATTCAGTTCATTATTCGCGTAATTACTTGTATATGTAACTGGATTTTGAAGGCGGTAATATAAACTCTTTAAATGCTGATCTTTGTTAGTGTAAATAGATTTTATCTTATTTCTTATAATTTATTTAGGAACCTTTTTAGGTGTCTATATTAAAAATTGTTTTTGGTAACGCCATTCTACCAAATTTGGTCTGCCTACACCTGACCATCCTTATGGACAGGATCCACATTGATTTCTACGGATATCGCTTCGGTTGATGCAAATGCACGGTCGACTGTGAACCAGAGTTGGAAATCCTAGATGGAACGAAAGACTAGAATCTCCTGAGTTTAGTCAAACGTTTGTGGTTGCGAATTATCTTTAAATATTATGGAGCACTGGAAATTAGCATGACTTGTAATTTCAATCAATTTTAAGTCATACCCTTACCATCGAATCTGAACTCAAATAATATATCCCACATGCCCTGGACATGAAACAATACAATTTGACCACAAAAAAGTTTGAAATGGCTTCCTTAAATAATTAGCATTAAGCTATGAGTACTGCCCAATAATTAAAGGACCCTTCTTCAATAATCAGGTACTTTAACCTTGTTGATTTCGGCGGCAAAGGTTTAAAATTTGAATTAGAGATTGTGGTGGGTTTTATTGAAATTTTAAAGATAAGCGGAGGGTAATATAATTACATAATTTCGAAGATCATTTCATTCTGAATATCAGCGAAATGGATTCGATAGGAGCTCGAGTCACCAGCATGCATAATTATGACAGGTGATAACATTCATGAGTTCTCCTTAGCCACTCATTGCTGCATTTGTGAAAAAGCTTAAACTGACAAAAAACAAAGCCCATTCAGAGATGAAAATTAAAGCCTCGGTTCCATTTTTCGTGATCACTGTTACATCACTGGCGCATAAAGAGGTGATGCACCAACGGGTGTAATCTGAGTTTGTGAATTTATCCCAAAAGAGCGAAAATCCCTGAGGTGTTTCAATATCTGCGTAGGTATGATGGCCAATTGATTATGCAAGCACTAGCCATGGCACCTGATTCACCGAAACGTTTGATCCCCAACAAAGTGGAAAAATACTAGATGTTTCCCCTTGGACAATTGCAGTTTATCGATTCGATACAGATTATGAATTCGTCCCTGGAAAGACTAGTGATCAGCCTAAAGGCGGAGAATTTTAAAATTAATCGTCCATATTATCCAACCACGCGCAAAGGTGTGAATCAATACGAGTAAGTGAACGACTAGAAGAAAGTCACCGAAATCTAGTAGCCACCGATCGTTGCGCATTACTCATTTTATTTCAACCGCATACTTCAAACATAGAAAGAAAGTTTGGTCTGCATTCCAATGCATAAACCTCTGTGACTATTACAATCTGCATCTGCGCACGGATGTGTTGTTGCTCGCCCACGTGTTTGAAGCATTTCGTGACCCCGCCATGCACGTGTACATGCTCGATTCCGCTCATTACTTTGCGTCACTGGGTATGGGCTGTTATGCGTTATTGTCCAAAACCAACATCGATGTGTGATTGCTCACAAACATTGACCGGCATATGTTTATCGAGCTATCACTGCGTGGCGGAATGTCCACGTCAAGTCACAGATACAATCTTGCCAACAACCCTAACGTGTGTGGGTATAACACCACTGACACCAACAATTGCATTATGTGTCTTGAGGCAAATAATTTGGTTAGATAGGCCATGAGGCAGCCATTCCAATTGGTAGATTTAATGGATCGATCCTGTGTACATTGATCTCCAAAACCACGTGCACGATCACAACACGATCAAAACATCCATGGTGACCACGGATCCTTTATAGATTATCCGCTTCCCCCAGAAGCGATGTTGTTGCCCAGTTCATGGTTCTCCCGGTATTAGAGCTCGACCATTGATGAGTCCGTACACTGAACGCACCAAACTCGTCCCCAGTCTCAGGACCTAACACAACGATGTGCTGAAAATGCGAAATCTGTAGTAGTACTTGCGACTGGGTACGTGTGTCACCAAGATCCATTGAGTGCTCAAATTTCTTCAGCAAGCTTGGATTGCGTCCTACATTCAGATGAATACGGATCTACTCACAAAGGCTACCAATGACTTTGAGACTGAATTTGTCAAACTCCTGAACAATGCTGAGTTTGGGAAAACTATGGCAAATCTACGCAAACGAATCCCGTAGATCATTTCCGTAAAAATAATGAACAGAACAGGCTTCTAAGGCTTATTGCGAACCCGGCCTTTGAGTCAAGAAAAATAGTGGACTTGTTGCCGTTCACAGTAAAATATCATAACTCAAATTGACGAAACTAATCTATGTAGGATCATCCGTGTTGGACTTATCAAAGCTGCTCATGTACGAGGTTTCCTATGACAAGATTGAAACGTTTTATCAGGATCGGATCAAGATGCTGTACTCCGACACTAATTCGTTGCTGATGCATATCACCCCCGATGATGTGTATGCAGACATGGCACAGCCTAGCTTAACGAACGAATTTGATATCAGCGAGTATTCGAAAGAACATCCGTTGTTTAGTGCCGTTAATAAAAGGTTGGTTGGCAAGTTCAAAGACAAATACTCATATAAACAGTTGTTGTTGTTGTTGTTGATAATGTAGGGTTTAACGCCATTTTTCAGCACAAGATAGGCTATACATGGCGGCCAGTATAATTGGTGGAGGAAGAACAGTGGAAAACCCCGGGAAGAACCACAGACCCACGAGAAGCTACTGGCAGGCTTTCTCACGGACCAACGTTAGCCCACCCTGGTGAGATGGCTGTGACCCGTAACGGTGAACGCTTTAGACCACTCGGCCACTCGGGGCCCCTCATATAAACAGACTGAAGAGTATGTATGGCTGCGACACAAAATGTACTCGATTGTAGTTGGACCCAAAATCATCAAAGACGCCAAAAGTGTTGCACGGGTGATTGTGTAGAAAGATCTGAAATACGAACTGCAATTGAAATGTCCTCGAGACACACACGGCAAATATAATCCGATCCAAGAACCATCAGATGGGTGTATACCGATGTACCAAAGCGAGTTTGTCCGCGCTGGATACCAAGCGATGGATACTCCCCGATGGAATCACCACATACGCAGTTGGTCGTCGTGCTGGTTAGTGACGTGTCAGCACAAATCTAGGTGGCAATTTCGTGTTTTGCAATTGTAAGGTGGCAATTTCGTGTTTTGCAATTGTAGCAAAATTGCTCGGCTGGGATGTTTTAATCCACCAGGTGACGATGACCTCAAACGGTGACGTAATGGTTTTCTTAGAGTATCGATCAGTTCCAAAATGATGGATACGTCTACTGACCATACTGACCATACTGGGTCAGGAGCGCGACGTTATTGCACACCTTCCAACTCTCCAGATGGCTACAAATACCGAACAAGCTTGTCTTCGACCAGTTGTAACGGTGCTGGCTGTGAAATTTTTTTGAATAGCCGTTACTGATTCGTGTCGAATCGCATTCGCTGGTTTTAATCACATCGTGCGCGTGACTTCATTGGTCAAGGCTGTTTTAACGAATGAAAGTCGCGCTACCCATTCCTGAGAGCGCTCTTTTCTCATCAACAATTCCTGTACGCACTGATGACCGAATAACAGTTCTTCAAGAGTGCATCTGCTGGCCACATTGGCAATGGTAATCGCGCATTTGTAGCTGCCTAATTGGCCTTGTCGATCACGGACACAACCGTTTGGAAGCAATAACAAATGTGCCTGATGAAAAATCATTATGTGTTTGCACATCGAACCAACCCCAAAGAAATCTTGTTTGGTACGGGTAAATTAATTTGCAACAGCTCATGTTTAGTCAACCATTCTTGAGAAGTCCCAGGAGTGATCTTGGCTGCACTGGCTAATTTGTTAAACGTCGGATTCACCTGACCCATCATCTATTTCTGTTCAAGCAACACCTAAACCGGCCAAACACGGTGATGGAACCGTGTTTCCAAACTCAGTTCTGACAACCATCATTGACTCTGCAGGATCCGGCAAAACGCAACTGTTGTAGATACGATTATACGATGGCTGACCAGGGATCGGATGTGTGTGAATGCACCATCGGTCGAGGGTCAACCGTGTTATTATGTGCTCAAATTTGTTCAAAAAAGGTTGAGTAACGAAAGATCATTAAAAAGTGGTAACAAAGCTTCCATCGATTTCTTTTCTATCATTAACGACGCCCCTACCGTTGAAGATTTTGATGCCAGCAAAATAGATCTGGTTATATTTTGATTGTGTTCACTCACAGTGGACTTGATATCAATTACGCCGGTAGCGCCATTGTACATATCATGCCATCACAATCGACTGGCCCAAGTTCGTTTTCCCTGTTAAATCAAGCCGAGCACCTGGTGGATTTGCGCGGTAAAACACTTAAGATACAACTTACCTCATATTTAAAATGAACAATACGTACAATTTGACCCATGATCCAATTGGACAGACTCGAGAAGGTCAAAATATGTGACAAAATTTATCAAAGAATATACTATGGTCTTGTTTTATATTCCTCAAAGAAATAGCCTCTGGAATTATTGTGGACGCATACGTTATCGTCAACAAGTATTGGTTACCTGACTTCGTCTTAGGTAATTTACGGACAGAATCTGCTATTAGTTTGCTAAATGGTTCGTCAAATTCATGAATGGGTTGCAAGTGAACCTTAGGTATATTCTGAATGGGGTTTCCTGCAATTTGTCAAGTGTGACAAGGTCAGCAATATTCAGAAACATTTTTTTTTAAATTTTCTCCCAAAAAATATTTAAGATCTTGTGAAAAGTCTTACTGAGTGCTAAATGACCAGACAACGGAGTTCCATGGTTTAGATTGCGAATTACTTGTCGGTATAACTTAGGAACAACAATTCGATAAATCAATGACCACTCGTCACCAGCGGGTACCTAAGATGACCATATTTTCTCATAAGGACCCCATTTTCCACAAAAAATATTAGTACTTGTGTAGTTTCAGTTTCGCTAATATCCCTTTTGAAACAAACCGGACATCTCAGGATCTTGCTCTTGTGAGACAACTAGTGATTGTCTTTTATCAACCTGATGGTAATAAGGAGAGTAAGAAGTAAAGAGAGAATCACTATGACCATTACCTCTTGATTAATCTATAATAGGAGCACAAGTGATCTTATTGATAGACTGACCCATAATTGTTTAATCAGGAATACTTTATTGATCAATATCATCCTCAAGAACTTTCTTTGCCATTGCTCCAGTAAATGGAATAAATCAGGTGTTTCTTTTTCAATAGGATCGACTTACTGATCCAAACAAGGCTTGTGCGTTACAAGTGGAATACCCATGACATCATCTCAAGCTATGTCATTACCTAGTAACAACTTATCAACCTCAAGTGGCAAAGAATAAATATCTCCCATGATCACGGGTCCTGAGACATGACAAATTAACACATTGAAGAGAAACAATAGCATTTTCGCGCTCTACCCCTTGAATAAGAAGAATATGACTTCTCAGAAATATGCAACTTACTTGAAAATAAAAGATTCTGAAGATACCGTGTCTCTTAACATCTTAATTCGCATAGGCTTGGCATAATCGCCAACAAAGTATATGGAACCTTTCCAAATTAATGATGCATAATTCTCCATAATAAAATCAGACAGGGACAAAGGTTTTATTTTAATGCATGACCATGACCATCACCTCTTATAAACAAGATCATTTGGATCAACTCTGTTTTTATTCGTTGCGTAATTTCAACTTCGACTTAGTTAGAAATAGCTCTTTCTTCTCACAATAGGTTCACCTTGGGAGATATATGGAGTTCTGTTCGGTCTTATCAAAGTTTGTTCTCCAATAGTTGTACCAGTTTGAGACTTGGTAGTACTCGCGTGAGACTGAAACAGTTTTTGGCCGCAAAATCCTGCTGAGATTAAGATATATTGACACATTAAACTTTTTTGTGTCAAATAGTTGTCATTAGCTGTACTAGGTGCATTCTCTAAAATTTGAATTTTATTCTTAACACGGCAGATCTTAATGTCACTTTGGACGCAATTCTTGAAATCTTCAGTCAGTATGAGTTGTCTGAGGTTATTATGATCTTTGGCAACCTTCTTCACTGTACACCACCTATCAACTTCTCGTGGTTTTTCTCATGCAAACTGGATATGTGTGTAACAAGATTCCTTTCTACAGTTTCTAAACCTTTCACGAGATTACTCATGCACCAACTCATAAACAATCCTTGACCACGTCATAATTATCTCTTTGTTGTATTGACATAGAATGTAAATATCAAGAGCTCTGTCAACAAGTGCACTTTGTATTAAAAAAATCAAGTACCTTCTTGGCCATATCATGCCAGAAGACATCCTCTCAAAATGAAAAATATATTTATCCACCTCATTTTTTAGAACTTGGCACCAACCTAATATATCTGGTAACATCAAACAAGTCGTTCTTTTAATATGGACTCTAATCCTTCCTGGTTAAGATCTGAAACAAAGTTCTCTACTTCAGATGCCATGGTGAAATTTTGTTGGACTCACTATAAATTTCCCAGATATGTTAAATTAAAATACCATGAACTAAAACAACTTCAGTCCAAACTGAAATTGAATTTTGAAAACGACTGTAATCTCTATGAAATATTCCAATCTCTGAAGTATTCAACCTCTAAAAATATTCAAAGTTTGGAAATATTAAATCTCTGAGATGTTGAAATCTCCGAAAAGCCACCCAATATTTTTGTTACGACTTTGTGGTCTTAAAATATATTAGCCAGAAAGAACAAACCCCAACAAGTTTTGTATAAAATATAATCTATTTCTCTAAAGTGCAAAGTAAAAATGCAAAATTAACTGTAAAATGTAAAACTAGCATACAGTATTGTGAATGAAATCCTAAACATTCCTACATGTTCTATAAAATACAAAGGTATCGAGTAATCCGAATGAGTTCCAAAGATATTTTCGAATTATGTTATGTAGTGTATTCATGTATCAATAGTGCATAATATCACTATGATATAATTCCAAAATGTATTTAGATGAAATCGCAGTATTTCCATGGTAAATTTAAATCCAAATATCCTTAAGTAAATTCCGTACAGCTAGTTCATATCTAAATAGTATTTCAATGAATATTAGAACACTGTAATTCCAATGAATGATAATTAAATTAGTGATTCAGTCCTCTCAATTTAACTCTTCCAAGATGAGTAATAATACTAAGAATGCATAATTCCACGTAATACTTCTCTTATATAGATTTCTCGGTCGTAATGCACGTGAAAGGCGCATATTTCTTGAAGAAAGATTTGAACGGGTAAACATGGTTACGTGGGCTACACTAGTTAATCACAAAATAGATCAACTTGGCCTTTCTAGAAATCCCACGACCTCCTTTCACATCACGTCGATGTTTACTTGAACTACAGTACATATCAACCCTGAACTTTATGAATGGATCTACGCGCTATTTACATGACTAATACTACATTTCAAACCCATTTATAAAGATTATCAGACGGTAAAATGTTACTAAATAAAGACCCTCTACAAATTATAATAATGAATGATAATACATATACTATAGATATACACAACATTCTCAATATGTTTTAATGTTTATTGCCGTCTTCACATCATTTAAAAGTTTCCACGTAGTCATCTGACTGTCGCCACTTGTAACGGTGCTACTGCGATTAGTGTTGTGAGGTTGTGCCTTCTTACACGGTGTCCGCTTTATTTGGCTATAATCATCTAATGGGTATTCGCCCTCGGTATTGTTGCCCGGATCGAGTAAATATTAAAATAAAGTGTGAAACTTATAGATGGTATAAATAGAGATTTGAGCAGATATATAAACAGATTGACACGAGCCCCCGTACATGAAAACCAACAATTTAATAAATTACATAAACAATTCCGATAATACTTTAAATTATGAAGATACACCTCTTTTTGAAATAAATCTTTCAGCGAATTTCAGACACAAAATAAGTCACTAAATATTCTAAGGGATATCCATGACTGCGTTGATGAAGAAAATACACACAATAGTGTCCACACACAATGGAATATGTGCCTTATAATTTCACATTATTGAATCATCTGGACATTTCTTCTCATAAGTCAATGATAACCTCTTCCTAAGGCGGCAATCCATACAAATCAAAACACTCCACACAAACATCGGCTACCCAGTGGACTCCTGGGAAATGACTGTCGTCCGTGTTGATGACATCAACTTGATGGTCTTGAGGTTGGCGATGGGGCAGTTCATCTTTATCACACAAGACAGGATTCCAAGAAGCAGTGAACTGTTCTTTAAAAGGTAATAAAGTTCCCAGGTATCCATTGTGTTTAGTTTTGTCTTTTTCTTGTTTCACAGGTGTTGATAAATCATCAAGTCAATCCTGAATTTTCGCTTGGAAATCTCTGACGAGTAACCGTTTCATCGCTTCGTCTCCGCACTCTGAGCCAAGAAAGCTTCTATGTAAAGGATCTTTACAATAATCAATGGAGGAGAGGAATGATCACGCAAGTCTTTATAACACTGATGCAACACTGCTAATTCCGAGATGGGACCCCAAGCGTCTTCCAGATAGTTGTCCAGTTTTTCTTCTTGATTCATCATCAGACATTGATCGTGTTAATCTGAGTGGGATAATCGTTTTGACATCCATAGGTATCTTTCTTTGTTAATTCCGTAATTTTTTATGCCAGGTTTTTTTCAAAACAGGACTCTAAATTTTGTTCTTGTTCTGTCCATCTGGACCTCATCACTATGTTCTCCACGGCTCCTTTGTCTTTCACGGCCTCCACGATATCCTCCCATTTCATTTCCAAAAAGAGACTCTTTGGAAATGAAACGAAAGGATATCGTGGAAGCCGTGAATACATGCTCTTTGACGTCTCTCTATCCCTCACCATGAAATCAACTATCATATCGTTCCGACCCTTCAAAACAGGTGGTATGTTTTCTATCGCGTCTTGAGCCATATAAAGCTTAGCAGTCACCATTCAAACAGGGATACGTGTATTCCAAAGCTTCTAATAGCCTATAATCACTTCTCTCAAACTGTTGATTTCTATCGTATTGTCTAATTTGGCATACAAGAGGAGTTCGCCGTCTAGGGCAGAGTATCTTGAAACTTAAGATCCACACGCAGTTGACAGTGTTTTGTTGAGTGCAAATGTCCCACGTCGCTGAATTTGTCTGGAGTGAGATCACAGGCCCATCAAGTGCAACTTCCTGCATAATCTTCGTACAAAATGCCGTGAAAGGTATTGACTTCGTACATGGACTAGTACGATCTCATTTAATTCTTCTGAGTAAAGTTAGGTTCAATGGGTCTGGAACACAAAGTTTTGGCATCGCCACTGACTTTGATCTTGAACACTCTTTAGTGCTTAAACTGGAAAGGATTGGCAGTTATGGCCCCGTGAAGGGCTTCATTGCTGACGACACCAACGATTAAACGTTCAGCGGCAATGGTGAAAGTTTTCTCTTCCACGCGTCGTATCGGATACTTGGCAGTCGTTCTGCTCAAAGTGTGGCTGATGTCGTTTACCATTTTAGATAACACTTACACAAATCGCACAGACAGTCTGGCTTCTTGAATGATGGTTTTGTACTCGTTGTCATGAGCCATCAAATGGAAAATGGTATTGTTGTGATTCAGTCGCAGGCGGATATCCACGCCGTTCAGCAAATACTTTTCTTGCAACCATATATCCAAATGAAAACGAAACGATCCATCAGTTCTAATCTACATCTTTGCAGGATTTTGTTTCGACGGTCGGACAATCCCACATTGTGAGGATCGTCATCGGTGTCACGGCTGTGAATTTAAACAGGTTTCCTTACCACGCAAGTATCTAGATGAGTGTTCTTGGCCTCTTGACGTACGTCAAGAGATGTTCCAAGTACGCTCGATAAGGGTAAGTATCTGATGACGAGTTTGTTATTTAAGTCCAAATCCACTTCGCTGAACAAACAATGCGTATTCTAGCATCTGCTCCCGGAGCGGTGTCGTCCGTTTCGATCACTTTGACTTTCAGGTACAAGTAACTGCTATTCAGATTAATGCTGTTCCTTGATTTAAAACTCTATGGGAGCTGAATCTGTCAATGAGCAGACGGGATGAAATTCTACCCAATGATATCCTTGCATCGTCATCATATGGGTGGCATGGCAAACAGATTCAGTTCTGACTTGGAACATGAGCAAGACTCTCAGTGCATCATTTTTTCTCTCTGTGCTTTTTGGTTTAATGATCAAAGACGTCTATGTCTCAGACGGTTCTTTTTTTCTTGGTCTTTCAAGCTTTATGAGTGTGAAGTCCTCTGTTGGGGTGTCTTCGTTGCCTCATTCTGCTTTGTCCTTTATGTGACGTCAGGGAAGCAGGAATGTCTGACAGGGCATCCTTCAGAGCATTAATAGGCGTTTCTCGTTCGCCCAAAATGTCTTTGCCCGTTTGAAGCAAGACATTTTTGCCTGCTCTCAAGAAATCTTCTTAGGGGTTTCGATTGCTGATGATGACAGTTTGGAGAAAAAAAATTCCGTGTGTCATCGCGGTATCTTTCAAAGCGTGCAATCCTCGTGTCACCACCGGTTTCAGCACTCGCGACCAACGAACGAAAGGCCGATTTTAGCACATCTTCTAAATCATGTCCTCGCTGTAGAGTGACTCCTCGGTACGTTTGAGAATCGTTTTCGAAAATGGAGTTTCAATGTGACATTCCCATTGGAGAATGGAATGTATTTTCCCAGATCTAATTGTATACGTTGCAACTCAGGCAAGTAAAACGTTCCTTTTAACACTTACCCGTTCATGTCTTCCAATTTATAGACGGCAGGATGACGGCAACATACTCGTCTAATGACACAAAACAATTCAGTGGTCCAGTTCGGTAAGTAACATGCGTCTAAAGAGCGTTTGGCTTTGCCAATGCGCACCTAATCTCCTTCTGCCAAAACTCACTTTTCTTGGGGACACCACCAGTCGGGGACGTACCAAACAGGCGCCTGAAAACAGTCACTTCGTTGTCGGGAGTCACTTCACCGATGGTAAGATTGGTTGTGCGCTTGGACCAGGTGCGGTAAGACGTAGATGTACTTGAGAGTGTGTTGATGCGTAAAATATTTCCACATGCGTTCTTTCAAGATGCGCTGAAAACGTTCCACGATGCTGGCTTTGGTTTCGAGATTCTCGGTGGAGAAAGATATGAATGTCTCGTTTCGACAATTCCTTTTGGAAAGCTTGGTTCAAAAATTCGGTGCCTTTGTCGGTTTGCCATCGAAGAGGGTGACGACCATTTCGCTTCAACACCAGCTTGAGGGCTCGCTCTAACTTACTGATCGATTTGGAAGTCAATGGCACGAAACTGGCAAATTTTGAAAAGACGTCGCTGACACAAAACAAATATTCGTAGCCACGACTGTAGTGGCCAAATGAGAGACATCGAGTGAATCGGCTTGCCACTGATGATCGATGCCCTCCACTCGTGTGCCATTTCTGGAAACCTTTTGTCGAATGGGTTTGTGGAAGGTGTACGTAGCTTGTTCTTGTAACCATCGTTTCACTTGAGTTAAAGGAAGACTTTTCATTTTTTTTGCAGCACGATACAATTTCTAAGTAAATGTTGGCTAACACTGTCTCCATTTTTAACAGGTCACACAGTCTAGAAGGAAGCTACTTTGAATGGGGTGAGACGGTGACGTGGAACTGGCTTTTCGTGTCCGACGTTCCACGGGAGTAAAAGTCGATGGTAAAGGTGGTGGTGGCGGTAATGGGATGATGTTGGCCTTGCTTTCTTTTTTCACTTCTGGTTTTCCTTATTTCTTTTTCACTTCTGTCGAAGGAGGAGTGGACATCATCTTTTAACCCAAGCTTTCAGTTCTTCTCGTTTAGGTGTGGGGGAAGGGGTCAACACGGACGATGTAATCCATACTACTAGGGATGGAACTGCTCACGGTGTTTGAAAGACTTCTCGTACGTCTTCTTTCTCTAGCATCCGTGGGGCTGCATATGTCTTGGTCACTGTGGGCGCTGGTAGTGATGGACTTTTCATTAGGGTCTTAAAATCTTCCAGAGTTGGTGAAAGTGTTTCGTCTAAAGTTTTTTCTGGTAAACGAGTTGCAGTCGCTGAAAGACTTGACCGTACCGCTGCAATCCATCAACGATTTCAGTTCGTGCTGTAAATGTGACGTCTAGGCCAAATGAGGATTGGAGATAAATATGGCTCCATTGTTCTTTTGCGAACGATGGAATTCTATCCATCGTTTGTAAGCCACAAAATTAAGTTTTCGTCTTTCCATAAGATTCCAAGGAACACGTTTGAGACGTCGAGAGACCCATTTTATTTTCTTGGTCCTTTTTTAGCTTCCTCCCATGACTCATTCCAGTATTGTTCCCAATACTCATTTCAGCAAGGTCCTAACAAAATGGGCAAAATACCTCCTCATTATACCAACATCTTTCTCTTTTGATTTATGGGTAATTGTTTTCTTGACCATATGGCGACGAACGTGTCTATGCTTAGCAAAGCATTCTTTCTGATTTGGAGACAAAGGTAGTGTGCCTTTCAAAGCATTCAAGCAACATTCGCACACGGTATCGACGACGTCTTGTTAGGGTGTTTGAATGAGTTGTTTTTGCATGGGTGGAGGGGCTTTGGACAGGACGGACAACACGTCCCAATGATTGGCTAAACTAGGTGGAAGTCCTTTCCTTTTCTTTCCATTGGGGTTAGAAGAGGAATGACTTCTTTATGTTGATATCTTTTGTGTGTTCCGGAGCACAAAAACACCAATACCTATCGTCTGGTACAGGTCTTTTTATAGTGGATTGCGCCACTGATCGTCGGTCGGTCGTATAATCTTCACTGCTTTCTGGGGCCTTTCCTGTGGGCTTTTCCTTTTCTTAGGACTTTTTTTCTCCTTCGGGGTCTGTGACCTAGTGTTGACACCACTGCTCTTCTTTTTCTTCTGGGTCCGTTTGGCTGTTAAGAAGTAGCTTTTATCTTGGGGAGAACTTTGGGGGCATTGGGATTCCATTTTAAGAGAGAACGTATGATAGTACCTCCTAGAGAACCTAGAGAACCTCCAGGTTTCAAAATGATTTGCTTTATGGTTCGAGTGTCGGTTGCGATTTATCTCTAGGGCTTTTAAAGCAAGACCACGTAATGAGCACTGAGACTGATGGTGCGATGGTATTTACTTTGTTGAAACAAATTTTGAGTAATGTAAACGACACTGACATTACGGTGATGTAAACCACTGCTTAATTTCTTCTTCGTCTTTTCCTAACATGCCGTCGAAGATGACAAGATGAGTTTGATTGGGGTCAGACACGAACCCGTCGTCTTCGCCAGGAATGCATTCCACAAACAAGCGCCTTGACTTTCTCGCAGGAAGCTATAGGATAATTGCCACTCTTTGTAACACAACACGATACGCTGAGGTGGGCGATCGATCAAATGATGTTTATGTTCGATCAAACGTTTGACAAATTCGATTTTGCCTGAATCGCTCGGTCCAAGAATTAACATTCAAAAGGAATGGCGAAGATACAAGGACTCCGAAATGGCACGATCTAAGTTTTCGTCGATGACTTTGAAAGTGGAGGAAGAGGGAGCAGAGGGAGAAGAGATTGCAGAGGTAGACATAGTAAAGGGAATGTCATTTTGACACTAAGACAGACAACATGTTTATTGTTTTAAATATGAACACGAAATACAAAAATACATAAAAACCAAATTGTTAAGCACATCGATAAAATACACATAACAACGATCAAAGTGGAATATAAACAAGTCACTGTACAACATCATGGTAATAAAGGTGTCGTAGGGACAGTGTGAAACGTTCTTAGAGCCTCTGCACTGTGCACAGTCACACATGGATCGTCCCTGAACGGTCTTTCTAGGATCTCCATGTCAATGACAGTCATGTCCTAAACGGATTGGTTTTCGTTGGTGTCGGGATCTTCTTATGGTATAGTGACTAGCACAGGTTTAAAAGTTATTTGTTTCACTGAACGTTGGAATTTAGGAGCACAAATCTTGGGTATAGTTGGCCAATTCTTTGGTCCAAGCCTCGAAACCCCAATCTTTCCAGTCAGGTACATTTGTCCCGTGAGGATGTAAGTCACAAGCTAAACACACATCGTCGTAAACATCTTCATTGCCTTAAAAGTTGACGAAGAGGTCGAGAAGTACCGAGATGAAACGTAAGGCTTTTAACAGAACGAGTCTCTCGTGAGCATTTAAAGGTACCACTCTCATGGTTTTGGTGGTGATTGGTGTTGTTCGTAAAGTGTCCACAAGGAACCGGTTGGTAAACGAAATCCCTGAAAGGAAATCACTAACACAAACAATATACGAAGACCGAAATTCAATGGACACAGTTCTCGTAATAAGTTTTGATAATCCTCCATCAAGACTTATTAGTGCCCACGATTAGTGTCATTAATTTTCTTCCACGGAATATGTGGTAACACCACTGATAAAGGTCGTGGCATGATAGGCAGTTGGTGTGAGGTAATAAATGTACTTTCTGAACAGAAGCGGATTTATTTCAGTACCGTACCAATTTGTTTTTGTCACCAGTGCACATGTCACACGTTGCATAGAAGTTTCTTCTTGAATTTATATTTGTTCGTATAAAAGATATTGGTAATCATATAATTCTTCCTATGAAATTCGGTGTAGTATGGCTAGCCTGTAAGAAGAAGGATGAGTAGCGACCAAATTATTCTGGTCCTCGTCCAGTTGAACAATATATGACCATTGGAACGCTTTCAAATTAATCAGTCCTCTGATGCTATTCAGGTACCAGTGATTTAAACATCGGTGACGTAACGGATGCAATTGTTCTTTGCGTTGGACTTTTGACCAACTCTAGGTAAATGCGTTCTCTCAACTCCACAGGCAGTTCTTTTGTAAAGCATCCATCCAGAGATTACTGAGGTCGTCCCCTTACAGGTAGTTAGTGACAGACTGGAGACCATAGATCATTTTATAGGTAAGCGGAATCTTTAGTGACACACAGCAACTGAAGCACTTGACTTTGTCACCTTCGCCCAAGTATATAAATCCGGCTCTGGCTAGTTGTTCGGAGGTAGGCAATCCCACATATTTAGGACACTTTCCTTGGAAGGTTTGGAATCGACTTTCAAAGTTGCAGTATTCAGGCCAACGCATAGGGAACGAATATTCTTCTTTCACAGGTTCATTTCGATGATGGTACGGTGAAATCCGCAGTCGTTAGCTCAGGCATGGATGACATTCGTAGGGTGTTAGTCGCATGGTTTCGCGTAGATTATGATAAAGACCATGAAAACCCGTAAAATAATAAGGTGATCTGTAACCAGTGGCATCGCTTTCGTATCCGTCAGGTTTGACACGCACATCATCACTTGGCATGGTAGTTATGGTAGTAGTAGTCATAGCAAAGTTGCTATGATGTGGTACTGAATTGCTAAGGTCAAAGCGTTCGACATCTCTGCAATCGCAAGGTACATCATCGCACTCCACTTATGAATCACCGAAATTATGTCTGTTTCCTATGATTCATCTTTCTCGCTTGCCATTGGTAGTCACAATGAACTATCGGTCTTGGACGTTTTCCCTTTTTATATGCTGATCAATATCGACGTGCCCGTAAGACAAATTGAAGTGCCTGGGAAGCCGCACTCGCTTCCAGTACTCGATCTGATACACTTTTTCCAAAGGCCGACTCACGATTTGGTGTGTGGCTAAACGTACAATCTTGTGACGTTGGTATGTGGTCATTTTAACATATTTATCCTCTCCAGACTGCAAGGCTTCTTTCAAGACCCACAAGTTCACCACTTGACTGGTGCGATAACTGAGGGTCAATCCTTTTACTTTATAATCGGTGTGCACTTCTCTTTTTGGGTTCAGGTATTCGTAGCCCTAATTTTTAGGACCGCCACTAGCCAAGCTTAGAATCTTGTCGTCAAGGTGCTTGTCAGTCCAGGCTCCTAAACGATCTCTCTTGATGTCAGGGTGCCGATGTCCCAAGCGATCGATATAGATGCAACTGTCGGTGTCAAAATACAGTACACGATCTCCTAACAAGTGTAAGGCTTCGTACGATTTTAAGCGAGCATGGGCTGTCACGTAAGCCGCAATGAAGACATTTCCGAATTCGTCAGCTTCTACAAAGTCAAGTTCTTCGTAATTGACCACGATCAATTCATCATGAAGGCCATCCTCCTGTTTCATGTCTTTGATTTTCTCCTCAATTTATTAGGAAATAACAGGAAGGTTCGGACAGTTACTCTATTTTGGGTAAACACGATCGTAATTCCATGTAATTCCATTTTACCCCTCAAGCAATTTCACATCACTTTGGCAAACTATCGCCTACCTTCGTTTTTATCCACGTGGTGTAAAGTCATGCACTCCTGCTCCCAGTATTTCTCTTACCACGTAATCCACGTTTCTGTCAAGGCTCATTCTTTCTGGGTGTGCTGACACGGTTGGTCTTGGTTGCAAGTTTCGGCACAAGTATGGCACAAGGGAAACATCAGTTTTCCTTGGCAATGGTGAGGTAAAACGTGATGGTACAAGTCCGTGGGAAACAATATTTTGCACTTTTTCATACCTTCGTAATGTCGAATGTTTTCCAGGTCGATGTGTTCCATCAGCAATTGCAGGTGCCCTGCGGAAAAGTGACAATATTTCCACACGTAAGAATAGAGCAAACACACGTCGAAGTATTTGATTTCGTCTCTTTTCTCCTCCATGGCGTAGTACAGCTAGCAGGTGGCATTCGTCCGTCCTCCATACAAACTGTCCCGAGGGTTCGGAGTGTCCACCAGCTTGTAACTTTCCTCAGTATGCTTAAACACGGGATCGGTTTCCAAACTGTGATCATACTCGTGTTGCCACATTTCCACCACTTGGTATCCTTGCTGTTCTAACTTCAAGCGCCGATGACAAGTGGCCTGGTACAAGTCTTCCATTATACGTTGTAAAAACTGATTTTTAGTGTCACGTTGAAGGTAACAGATGGGGTAACCGTGAAATAAGCATCCGTTTATCTCGTACACAATCTTAGGTTTCTAAGTCTCAGACATCCACTGAATACGTTCCGACGACCTTTTCTCCTAATCCGTTGCGGATGTGTTGGATCCATTTGTCTTCCTTGTCACACAAGTATTCTAGCTAGCGTATGGCTTTGACCGAGTATTAACATTTGACAAAGTTCGTTGTTTGAGGGCAGATGACAGCCAGAGTGTTTTCGGGCATGAATCGTTGGCGGTACACTAAGGAACACGCTTTGGCAATGGTGCAGGCTTCTTTCAAAGGATCGATTCCTCCGTGATCCATGAATAATTCTCTAAATTGTCCATAGCAATGCCGTAAAATGTCCATGTCGGAACAACAATACTTTAACATGTCTTTCTGAAAGTCGAAAGGGTTTCATGCGTGAGTGTAGCACCAAGCCGAGAAAGCTTCTCGTTGTTCGGTACGCATGTTGTCGGGGTCGTAGTCGTGAACCTCAGGCAAATGGGGTAGAACGGCGTCTTGATTGGCAACGGTATTAAAAAAGTGCGGAAAATAATCTTTGGCCATTTCTGTCATTCCATATATCTGAGGCATTCGACTAAAATGCATGGCTACGTAACTCATCGAATCTTTAAACTCCACTTGCTCCACTTGCTTGGAAATGAGTTTGGCTCCGTTCCGTACCTTGTTCCATATAGTATCTGAGAAGAACTTGTCCATCGTACACTGATCAATTGTGAGCCATCACCGTGGCATGGTGATGACGATCTCCGTAACGTTCGATGTCCTCTTGGCTGAATGTCTCATCGATGCGGTCTAAGATCCAATGAGCAAAATCGGCTGGCATGCTCGGTCGCCGAATAATTTTTTTCTATTCCTCCTGGAATCTTGCTGCAGTGAAGTCAATGACTAAAGATAATATCTTGGGGGCACTTCTCACACACTTGATTAGCCACGCAGAAATCAGGAATGTGAATACAGGTTTCTTACATGCATTCGAGACCGAAAACAATAGAATTCCCTTCTTCTGGTTATCTTCCTTTTCATGTTTGGAATGTAGCATTCGTGTTCCAATTCCACGATTTGGTGACAAATGTAACATCGTTTCTTTCCTGAACATATGTGAGCCTTGGTATTATTGGTACGTATTCGTTGTCCCAAAATATGGCACAATCTCAGCAGTTGACAAGCACTTTTCTGCTGTAAACCTTGCGTCTTCAGATGTTGTTGGTAACAGGCTGGACTGACAAAAGTGAGCTGACAAGCTAGGCAAGGCACTCGTTCTTGTCCTTCGTCCACGCACTTCTTGGGGGTGCACTTTCAACGTGTAGCTCTGAGCTAAGACGTCTTGCAATTTTTGATTTTCGGAATTCCACAGGGTGTGTCTTTGAATATCCCCGCTTGCTGTAACAGGAGTTCTGCTTATCTTTGTTGTTTGGCTCGGTCCGATCGTTGAATAGTTTTCCAGGCTCTTTTCCATTCTGCCGTGTCGTTCTTGTCGGCATACGTTCGTCCTACAACTTTGGCACTGGCTAAACACATCTTGTCTTGAGTGATGTTAATTTGAACGAGGCTTGTTGCTGCGAAGGTCGTCCACCAATGACACCTTTTTGTGTCCAGTCCTTGGGGAAGAGATACGTGGGCCATATGCATTAACACTTTTGAACCGGTGATTTGAAACTTTTTATTCTAGCGTTTCAGCATTCTTACTGGTTTAGGTACCAGTTTTGTGTAACCTCAGCCTCTGTGATTGGGAGCACAATTGTGCTTATGATAAAACCTAACTCTATGTAAATCGATGCGATCACAATGACATGCCTGCGATAGAAGTCTCGCAGTGTTGTATTTATGTGAATAACTTGGCTGATAAGATCCCTGATAGTGGTAAAAATTGGTCGCGTATAGGTTTCTTCCGTAGCCGCAATTTTTGAATTGTATCAGCATGCTCTGTTTCATCTTCAGCCCGTTCTGTGGCTTTTTAAATTTTTTATTTCTTCGAGTTTGGAGGTAGTATCTGATTAAAAACCTTTGCACCCTGAGGTCTTATTTTATTCGTGTTTCAGCTTGTACCTTGAGGTCTAAAGCTCATATAAATTTAGCCCCCACCCCCTTCAACCGTTGAAGCGTTTTCTGAAGTCAATAATTCACTTATTTTGTTTCTTGTTGTCTTCAGCGACCAATCTGTACTCCATTTAATCGCGAGAGCACCATTCTGCTTGAGACTGGTTTCAGCAAGGCATTTCCGTGAGCAGTTCATTTATAAATTTAACTGTGATGGTATCTAAGGTCTCCTGTTAGATTGACCCTGACCTGGAGTTAAAGGGCACCTTGTCGCAGCTCTTGAAAAGTTTTTTGTTTGTTGCTGATGTTCCTTCTCGAAATCATGGGAAGTTCTCAATAAAGCTTTAATAAAAGTGTTATCTCTGTGTGGGATCAAACCCACAAATGCTACACTGGAAGTTTGATGACCAATCATCAGACTAAAAGGCCATGGATGTTTACATTGTTGAGAAGCTAATTATATACTGTTATTGTGACTGCTGGTGCCGCACATTATCTGTGCATTATTTTATTTGTTTAAATGAGATTGACAATACCAGTCTTTTCGATGAACATATGTATATTTATGTTGTGCGGAGGACGGGTGAGGACTGGTTCTCTGTTGCCATTTTTCCAGAGGAGAAAGTCAAACCATGGATAAAAGTGGACTCATCAAATGGACTGGGCCCGAATAGCTATTCCAATGAAGGGTCGAACGGACAGAGAATGGTAGTAAAGTTATATTTCCTGTAATGGGTGGCCAGTTTCATCGGTTGAAGATTAGTAACCAAGGAAAGGAGATTAGATCATATCTAAATGAGATAATATTATACTCGTGTAAGTTGTTTCCTTGTTTGATGATAGTGAGCATGCGGAAAGAATGGGTAGTAATCTTCGTGAATTTTTGACATTTTTCAACACTTTAAACTATCTTAATGTGAAATGAATGCATACATCCTGTTTGTACTTGTATTCATTAAGATGGCAGCATTTTACAATATACCAACAAGGAAATAACTTTATTTCACCGATGATAATCTTTCGACATTTCATGAAAAATAATCTACAAAGAAGCAAATGAACAACAGAAAAGTAACTAATTATGCATGTTTCAGTTAACAAAGGATAGCTTCACACATTCCTCCAGAATTTTCCTCAAATGATCTTTTTTAAATTGGGATTCAGGTTTTGCTTTTCAGTGAAGTGTAACGTACTTTCATGAGCAGATGACAGAAACATTTTTAATGATAAACGTATGGGTCTTGGTCTATCACACTGAAACAAAAAGTTCTTTTCTTGAGAAGATAGATAATGGAATTGTTCATATTGATCAAGGTTAAAACCTTCTACAGAATATGACTTTGTCTTCTCGTCACGTGCACATATATGGGAACCCACGTGCGAACCTGTGCTTGTAAACCGTGAACGTTACCAACAGGCGCTTCTCCAAGAGAATAGTCATTTTGGATAGAAAGTTTAAACCCAGATTAGTAACAAAAATAAATATCTCAGTTATACTGGTACTATTGTCAATCACTCGACTGCGAAATCATAGCCGTTATGCACTGGCAAAACATGCAAGCATTTACACAACTTGCACTGCCTGTAAATACACTACTCCCGATGCTGTATTGGTGCGAGGAAATGTCGGAAGTTTTCTATTTCCGCCAGCAAGGTCTCGAACTCCGCCATGCTAATCAGTTTACCTTCGAGAGCAACCGAGTACAGTTTATTAATTGTATTGAGACTGCTTTTTGCCGTCGCCAGAAGGATCGAATAAACACGTGTTTGCTAATGCAGTCGTAAATGAGATTACTTTATCAGCACATCCTGCGAGACTGGTTGCTATCGATATACCTCCGGCAAAAATCCAACTGGCGTACCTATCATGTTTGCTCTGGTCAGAATTACAGCAACACCATGGTTAATGGTGATCGCGGTGGAGATTACTTAAATAACATCTATAACCAAACACACGCTTTTGTATTTTATAAGCAGCTTGTTTCTCTTGTTGAGTTCATCTCTTATCTGTTATTCAGTTTCGATTATATTTTCTCGTCGTTAACATTGCGGGTCAGTCATAGTATTTATATTAATAATATGATCGCGTAGTATAATTCCTCGACAATCATGCCTTGTTGGGGTGCAAAATGCACACGTACCGCTTACCAATTAACCTTTTTTTTAACTGGTACAACTGTCACACAGAGAAAATCTAAGCATGAGGAATATTTCAGTCTTCGGCGATTGAACGTTCTAGAGATGGATGGGGGCTAACACCATTTTTATTTAGGAAGATACGTGTTCCACCACTCAGTAGTGTCTGAAACTATTGTTCCTGTCTACGCCCAAATTTGTACACAGGCAAGTGAGTCCTTTCTGAATAACAATCGAGATTTTTTGTTTTCAATCTTGGTGCAACGTAATTGAATGGGATAATTAAATGGGAATGCAATCGGTGTGAATTTGTCGGTGAATTCCAGTTCACCCTTGTAGAAACAATTCCGGGGCCCCGAGTGGCCGAGTGGTCTAAAGCGCTCTCCGTTACGGATCACTGCCATCTCACCTCTGTCTGCGGCGGTTCGAATCTCGGATTCAGCCAATGGAGGTATGTGAGAAAGCTTGCCAGTAGCTTCTCGTGGGTCGGTGGTTCTTTCCGGGGTTTTCCGGGTTCTTCCTCCACCATTAATACTGGCCGCCATGTATAGCATATCGTGTGCTGAAAAATGGCGTTAAGCCCCACAACAACAACAACAAGAAACAATTCCTGTGTGTTTTTACATCTGGCTCTGCAGTCAACGACTGGGAATTTCTGCGTGCTAATGCGATCACTCTAAGCTGGCTTTGAGTTGATATTGATACATTAAGATAGTCCAATGGTTCATTTTATTTGGCCCTTAAAAAATATCGTATACTAGAGTCTAGTAACAGCATTTTTAAGCAGATATTCGTCGATAAATGAACAAAATTACTATCAATGTTAGCATCATTGGCCAGCTGATCCAACACCCGATCGGCATAGTCAGTGACCTTATCACCGCGGTCAGAATCCATGACGTATATAATGATAAACCTAATACTAAACACAAACGCCAAAGGCGCTTAAGAACACATATGGAAAGATGTGTTCTTCGAACAGAATGTCATCTCCAACGACCAATGATACCCGCGCCATATATACAAAAATCTTTGCATCTTTGTCGTCTGGGAATCACGTAACATTAACCTGAGTTCATTTTTCAATATTGGCCTTCAACCTCACCCACTAGAACAAAATGAATAAATACGCTCCCAGAATAAGATGTTCATATATCATCATCAGGATGTGAGATTTAGGTTTAACAAAACCATCTAGGTTAGTGCAAATAAGCCAACTAATTTTTGTATGGCAATCAATTGTTTCTCCTTTGCTTCGCTGATCACAATTCCTACGTAATGTCGAGACGAAAGCATTACGCGTAGTTGTAGGGGTAAGTCTGCAATCTTTGCATTGTATGTGTTATTTTGCCTCACCCTCGGATACAGCAATGCAATTTGTGACAAACACAATCGACACACCAGTTTCTGATTCTACTGCTTTTGATTTCGGCCAGATTCCTTGCAATGTAACATCGCAGCTTCAAATCAATATCCTAAATGTCCACATTAGATGTTTTACGTTTTTCCAGTTTAATTTTGAAAAATCGCAAGCCCGCCAGGGTCATCTTCAATAAAACCAGTCTGGTAAACCCAGTCAACTCATCTTTGGTGGCAAACCTGCTTAGATCATCAACGCCGTGTCAGGTAGTTGGGCTTCCGTAATGTTAATATTCATTTCGAATACAATTGAGGTCAATAGCTTATCATAGCTAAAGGTCGATGGCGTTCCCACAAATAAAATGGATACTATCATTTATTTACATGCATCTTGTGGATGGGAGCTGGTTTTCTGATCATATTCCTTTTTACCACTACTGAGCGAAGTTTATGTTGTTATGGGAACTAATTTGATGACCACTGAACTAGAAATTAAATGTTGTATTAACAATTATTGTGGGGCTTTGTAAGTAAGATTTTTCTTATTTAAAAAAAAATTAAACAAGATTTAAAATCATTTAACAAATTAAAAACAATTTGATTACTGCTGGTCTGAATCTGCATGCATTTCTTTTTTAAATTACAGTTAATCTTCCTGTCATTGAGCCAGACTTTTCAAACATAAAATTGGCGGATGGTCTCATGCTAGCTTAAACCGGTTTAAACTGGATAGGAAAGTACACAGTTTATCACATACCGCAGATATTTTACTACTAAGCCAAATATAAGAACAGTATTAATATGACACATGGTTATTATGAACCGGTATACCGGTTTACCGCGGTAATTTTTCTGGGGGTAAGTACCACGGTACATTTTCCCTGTACCACTGCATCGGTAGTTTCCGTCAGAAAGGAATTTATGGAAATTCCTTAGGACCCTTGTAACGACTTGAATATTACCTGCGTGTTTTCATTATTCATGACAAAATAGTTCAGTATATTATCTATTTTGTTTATTATTATTATTATTATTATTAGCTTACACGATTAATATATTTTGTTAAAAGAGAAAATGGTCACTCATGGATCGATATAATCTTCCACAGTTGTCCCTAATGACAGAACTTCCTTCATATGCCGTTGAGGCGATGACAAAAACAATAAGATCAGTAATAATATGACACATGGTTATAAAGAACTCTTCGCTTTTTAAGATATGTTGATTATTATTACCACCATTATTCTTAGTTTTCTTGACATTCTTCTTCTTATTATTATTGTTATTATTTGAGGTGAGAGGTGAACGGTATGACCGGTATCCCAATTTACCGCGTTAATTTATCCGTGGTAAGTATCACAGTACATTTTCCCTGTAAATATACATCGGTAGTTTCCGTCAGTAAGGAATGTACCGAAATTCACGAGAACCATTGTAACGACTTAAATGATATTACATTGTAACGACTTGAATATTACCTGCGTGTTTTCATTATTCATGACAAAACAGTTCAGTATATTATCCATTTTGTTTATTATTATTATTATTATTATTGCTATTATTATTATCATTATTATTATTATTATTAGTATTATAATCATCATTATTGTTGTTGTTGTTATTATTATTATTATTATTATTCATATCAGCAGCAACAACAGAATCATTATTGTTATTACTACTACTACTCCTAACAGACAGTTTAAGACACACACTGTCTATCTTTTTATGACCATATAACTGATCCTTGTTTCAAGGAACTTTGCAAATATTTTCCTCAATTTGTTTTATGAATGCCTTAGTACGTTATTTATGTTAATGAAAATTTGCCTTGAACAGCAAATAGTATTGAAATGAAATGCATATATGATGACATGGTACTGCCAATGTAAAACATCCAAACGCCTATTTCTTAGATAGGTAGGTTTCTTTTGTTTGTGTTTTGAAGATTATATTGAGCACTGGTGAGTTAAGTTAGGTGCCGTATCAAACTAGATACCATGGTTGCCAACCCTGACTGATTCGATTGTAGGAACTAAACCCTTATCCTTCAAGTCGTGAGTCCAACAATCCAGCCACTGACTTACCACGGCTCCTCATGTCGACTAGCCCTAATAGCTATTCCGATGAAAGCACAAGCTGACAGGTGATGTGGATCATGTTATACTCTCTGGAAAGAGTGGGGTGATTTCTTCTATGAAAGATCACTTACCAAGCAAGCGAGATTAGATCATATCTAAATGAGATAATGTCCTACTTTTGTGCATATTTTAATGTTTTATTTTGTCATCTTAATATGGCGGTGACGAGACAACTTTAACAATTTTCAGGCATTGTAGATATTTTTGAACACTTTAAATTGTAGATGTGTGGAATGCATGCAGTCGACCCTTCTGTACCATTTTTTCATAAAGAGATGATGTTATCGTTAATGACAGAATGTTACAATTGACCAACAAGGAAGAACCTGTATTTAGCTATCTCAAAGATATTGATTATTATCGACAATGACGTAAATGAGAAGCAGATCAAGTAACTAAGTAAGCATGTTGTAACTTACAAAGGATAGCTCCACACTTCATTCGAGATTTTATCCCAAATGCTATTGGAATTCATGAATGTTCATTTTAAATATATAGGGTTCTGTTTTCTGAACAGAATAGCGTGGACAGTTCTATCGTAAAATTGATTTGCGCGACCACATAATATGGAAGATTTCCAGGTCATGGGTCTTGATGAAGGTTCAATCATAATGGAACAGAAATATTTTTATTTAATTCAACTTCGATTTTGAAAGCATTCATCTTTCCAGCAAATTTATAAAGACGTGATGTATCCGCTATATGTTTTTTAACCATTTACCTTTGAGAAAGTTTGTTTCTCTTATGCGTCATAATGTATCTCGTTTTGAAAATACATTTTCAACGGAACATTTTTATTTTATCACATGTAAACTCTTATGTTACTTGTTTAGGCTCGAATACACAGTAACAAATAAAGAGTGAAAAAAACAAGCTTTGAAAAATTTAACAAATAATTTATTTCCCTGGATAAGCTCTGTAAAAATGAAAAAATAAGAACGTATAGTTTAAGAATCAAATCCAATAATAATCCAAGAACAATCCACGAATTAAATTTTAGAAACCCAAGTAATAAAATGTCCTAATGAATTCAAGTTTGAGTCCCGACTAAAAATTCATAATGGAAGGCGATGACGTATACTGTAGTCAGTACTGTGATGATCTTTACAATCCTTTGTGAACCACAGAAAATAATATTCCGGTGTTTGTGTTCCGAAACAAATGTAAAGAAATGTCTTCGTCCAAGAATTCTGTATGAGCACTCCAATCTGGAAATAGGTGTTCGTATTCAAATAATAACTTTTGAAGTTCATTTTCTTCTTGCACTTGCAAATGTGAAAGTTTCTGGTCCAGATCTTTCATAATTTCTGAATTCCGAAGATTTGTCACTCCAATATCAGTAGAATCCGATGATATTCCTTCAGTTAAATCTTCACTGAGTGGGACAGGTACGACTAAATTAATTGCATGTTTAACCTGGCTATCTCTTTCAATATACTCCTTTAACAGGTTTATGTGGCAGAGTTGGTAACAAATGTGATCTTAAAAACATCTTAGAATGTTTTAGATTTTACACTTTCATTAAGTCATAGTATTTCCAGAAAATGCTAATTGTGACCAAGGTAATGTAGAGGGCTTTATAATCTTGTTTACCGGAGAAATTGCTCATTCTAGCTTTAACATTTCTGGGCAGAATCGATCTTACTGATATGTTCAGTATTTGATTTGGGCTGGAATTAATTATTCAGGTTATGATCCTCTTGAAATATAAAGTGGTCTTAAATATTATTCTTGGACAAAAACGTTAACTTCAAATTATAGTGGATTCAGACTAGGACATCTTGGACTATATTATTGTGATTAATTGGAAGACTGTTAGTACATCATCACACTTCAGGGAACTGGTACATTAGTACATTAAAGTCTACATGCACATCGACGCCTTCAGCGCTGGATCTTAATTCGAACACCACTGCAATTTAATTAGAACCTTATTCATTAAGACATGTGATAGAACGTTTTGGATTATTTGGAATTTAATTCACAATACTACGTTCTTTTCTAAATGTTCACTTTGTATTCAAAGGAAATAAATTATTTGTTGAATTGTACGAAACTTGTTGGTTTTCGCTCTGTTCTATTACTTTGTTTAAGACTATATAGTCGTGATACCATTTTTTGTGTAAGTCAGGTACTCTTTAATATTTTAGAGTTTAAGAACATTCGGTTCAGAGAAGAGACCATCTGTGCAATGTCGCAGACCACTGACTCTTACAAAGAGCGGCACAGAGAATGGAACCATAGATTTCATACACCCAAAATGAGCACTCTATTGCAGCAACATAATATCTTCACCTAAAAAATAATTTTTGTCTTATTAACGTGATAGAGATGTACTCTGATAGATGTCCATTAGATTGTTCATCTCAATATCAGGATTGCAATGTTTTACATTCTTGCTTCGGCCTATCGAATAATAATAATAATAATAATAATAATAATGATTATTATTATTATTATTAATTTGATAAAACTGTGTTAAATGTTCCATTCTGGCGAAGAACCATATGATTGGTGCAATGTGAATGTACCCTACCCCAACCATTGGAAATAATCTCTCTCTCTCTCTCTCTCTCTCTCTCTCTCTCTCTCTCTCTATATATATATATATATATATATATATATATATATATATATATATATATATATATATATATATATATATATATATATATATATATATAGTTGATTGACGATCGATACAGTGATACTACAATCATGTAGCTTGACCCCCTCCTGAAACAGTGAACAAACTATTAGCCAGTAATTGCATTATCACATTCATCTGTTCTTGAATAAATATAGAATACATAGAGGATATTCATGGGTTTTTTTAAGTAGATATAAGGAAATATTTCACGATTGAAGTGGAAACATTGTATTGATAGATTTTCGTTTCGTTATATATCTTTAAAGGAACAAAACCTTAGATTTGCACGGATTTATATCTCAATTCTGTGTTAATGCTTTTTACAGCTGCATTACAACAAAATCTATAAAATGTTGTTCAAAATCTAACAATATTTTTAGGACAGTGGCTTTTTACCAACGTGTCAAATTAATGATTATTTGCATGCTAAATGAAGAGAATTTTAATTACGTTAACGAATTTCTTGTGCGCCATAATGCAGATAACATTGCTGGGGTGGGATGGTGGTGGTACTAAAGCAACACGATGGAACACTTCAGAGAATAACATTATTAAACAACATATTTTAATGACTGTGAGTTTACTTGTGAGGATTTCAGTTGCTAAATTGGTATATCTTTGCACTCAGACGTGACTTTTGTGTATTGACAGGCTTGCAGAATATTTCGGAAACCTACGCTACACCTAAATTTCGATTCTTATTTAATTTCGGTTTCTATTTAATTTCGGTTTACAATCGATACTAATCAATGACGCCGTTACATTGATTACGTAAATGTATACTAGAGGGTCAACAATCTTGACACATTTTAAGATACATCCATCCTGAGAGAGAGATATCAGGTGTGAGAGAAAGGAAAGAAAAAGAAGACAAAATAAAATAGGCCTAAATATGGAAAACCAGGTATAAAGAACACATACAAGGGAAGATATACTTCCCAAATAGATACAGAAAGTAATCCCAAAATTGATATTGCCACTGTCTATATTATTTTCCTCTTACTGTTATAGTTAATATCTCGTTTTAATAAAATCAAAAGAAATCTTAGACTTTAAGCAGATTACACATGACAGAACCCACTTCTACAAACTTGTTACATATTTTTGTTACTAAAAAGTAGTTATATTACTATTTAAACATCTGCATACTGAATTATCAAAATAAATCTAAGGCAAATATAAAATTTCGAAATGATATCATAAATTGCCTACAGGGAAGGGAAGGTAGGAAAATTTGTCTAGACATTAAAGTCCATGCCAACTTTGCGTGCAAAAAAATAAAAGCGGTGTTATGAATTTCATTAGATCTTTAAATGCAGTTATTTCTGAAGGAAAGAAAGCAGCTGCGACCAAACACTTCTTAATTAATTTTTTGCTTAGTTAAAAAATGATTATTAAGAAAACTTTCTGACATGACATATTTCTTTTAAAAAAAATTCATTTTCTACTAATCTTTAATTCTTAAAAAAAAATCATTTTCTACTAATCTTTAATTCATGCGCTCGGTATTGGTTACTTTTTCAGCAAGATAACGTTATCCTAGTAAACTCTATATAAAGTGTGATGTCACAAGACTTTTGATTTAAAATGATTTTGCAATTCAGCTCTTTCTCTCTCTCTCTCTCTCTCTCTCAAATATTAAAGTCGTTAACTCATTTGCCTGTATCTAATTGACCGTGCACAATTTCACCTACATAGTTGTCGCCGAGATGGCAAAAACCAGTCAAAGTTTGGATTGTCCATATATATATATATATATATATATATATATATATATATATATATATATATATATATATAATTTCGATCTTAATGTGTTTTAGTTTTCTTTGAATAAAACTAATTAAATTCGAACACCATATTTCTTCACAAGTTTGCTATGTTATTGTTGTTGTTATGGGTAATTTGTATCTTCAAGATTTAGTTTTTCATTACCAAAAGGGAATGATAAGTGCTTTGGCATATCTATTAATGATATTTGTTTCTCTTTTTCTCCCGCATTTTAAAAATGTACGGCCCCTCAAGATTATGCCAACTTTCCATCATCTGAAACAAAACTCGGGTAAACATTTATGTAAGCAAACAAACTACACATACAATTCTACTAAAATACACTTTAAATCTAGTTTAAAGATTTATGTTATTAAGCGTGAAGTCCAAAGTTTTGAACGTGATCCAGTTTGATAGAAATAAATTAGTATGTTTCATTGCAATTGAATACAGAATTTAAAAGACGAAACAGTCGTTTCACAATGACCTGTCTACAATGTTTATTTATATTGCAAACAGTACAAAATCCAAAAGTAGGCTCAGAATGTATCGATGTGTAAAATAATTCCAGATCAGTATCACGTGACTATTTACAGCCAATCGTATTGCAGAAAATCCGTTTCATTTATAAAAATTGATATTATTTCCTACTGAACGACGATTTCAAAAGCATCAGGTTTTAAATCAATCGACGTTTTACGATTCAAGTAAAGAATTGTATTTTTCAGAGCGTTTATGTTAAGTACTCGTAATGTTTACTTGTCCTATAATAGTCCAGTTTTAGTGGTTTATTAATCTGTACAAGATTCAGTCGAAAACATTTTTATGTTAAGTGAAAAGAAAGGTATAATTAATATAATCAGTTACATAACTTCTCAACGTGCAGTAATTTCTGAGAGAAGAAAATGAGCTTTTCAAGAACCTCTAACTCTGAAGTGTTGTCTTGACAAGCCATACCCTGCTGGTACGTGACACTTAATGCAGCTTGTTTTGAACTGTAAAACATTGCTATTACGTGGGTCCTAATGCAGCCTGTATGAAAATGTCACCTACCCCGCTGTTTTTTGACACCTAATACAGTATTTCTATACATGTCAAATTTTAATGATATCGAAATTCTAGGTCCAAGGCCACTTGTTATGTTTTATCCAGCTTAAACTGCTTAACCAGCTTGCATCCACAATTAGCCGTTTTTCTTGGCGAACCCCCTTCTTTTCTTCCAAATTTTTAAATGGAATACACTCAGCCACTGGTGCTCAAAATGGCTGTTATGACAGCAAAATACGAAATCACCGCAAAATTGCTATTATGAAAAAAGAAACAAATCTTGGCACTGGTATTCAAATTTTTATTGAAATAACCTGGATCTCGAATGTTTATGGAAGTACAATCTAGACTATTATACATTAGGAAAATTTCTTTCTAGCCTGCTTGTGTAATGTATATGCAGATTACTCAGTTGATTATTCGCGTAGTTATTTGTGTATGCAACTGGACTTTGAAGACGGTAAGAAAAACTCTTTAAATGCCATTCTTTGTTAGTTTAAATAGGCTTTACCTTATTTCTTATAATTTATTTAGGGAATTATTTGGGTGTCTATTTTAAACATTGTTTTTGGTAACGCCACTCCAGCAACTTTGGTCTATCTGTTCCTTAAGACAGCAAACCGGTACCTGGCCATCCTTATGGACAGGATCCACATTGCTTTCTAGGGATATCGCTTCGGTTAATTCAAATACACAGTTAAATTTTTGTGGTTGTGAATTATCTTTAGATATTATGGAGCACTGGAAGCTAGCATCACTTGTAATTTTAATCATTTTTAAGTTATACCCTTACCATCAAACTGGTGTTATAATTGAATCGCGGTACTGTTATAGTGAACAACTGAACTCAAATAATATAATCCACCCACTCCCCATGCGCTGGACGTCAAAATCACTACAATTCGGCCAAAGAAAACTTGAAATGGCTTCCCTAAATAATTAGCATTAAGTTTTGAGTACTATCCAATAATTAAAGGACCATTATTCAATGATCAGGTACTTTAAGCTTGTGGATTTCGGCGGCAAAGGTTTAAATTTTGAATTAGAGATTATAGTCGGTTTTATCGAAATTTTAAAGATTAGTGGAAGGTAACATAATTTCGAGGATCACCTGTTGTGTGTAAGAATCAAGTTTGTTGTGAATACTGTTTGTACAAAGTAATGTATTATTTAGGTAAATGTTAAGAATTTCATGCAAAGCTGAGAGATGTTGAATAATTTGCATATATAGTCCATTACATATAGACGATCATTATAATGTTGGTGCTTTTGAAGTGCTCGGATTTCCTTTCATCGTAACATGGTTTCATACAATGACTCTAGTCCTACATGTAAGACCTGACGCTGGTATTTATGTTGTGGGCGTCAAGGTCTTACAGCCTAACTAACGGCGCTGTGTAGCGTGTTTTGATGTCGACGAACATCGTTACGAAAGTCACATTTTCAGGAATATTGCAAACAACTGACAACTAAAGTAACGACGTTTTTTAACAAAGTAAAGTCATAATGTTTTAGTCAGACTTTACTTATTCTGATGTCTTTTCTCTAATAAATTCAAATTCTCACAAAAGAAATAGACCTCTTTTCAAGTTTCGTTGGCCTACATTTCACTTGGCTGGAAAGCGAGGAAAGCCGGTAATACCGAATTCGGGTTAAGTTGAAATATTATTCTTTAACAAAACGAATAAAAATTTATTATGCCTATTGGAAGTGTAAGCAACGGTTCGTTTCGTTCAAGAAACTTATCCCCAACATGTACCTACTTGAACTTACTTCGGCATACCTCGACTACTGTCGCATGGCAACAAATTCAAATCATGTTAACGGAACGTGAAAATGCGTCCATTTGCTAGTATTTTTGTTGTTGAGTTTAAATATAGTGGCGTGCGCACCACTGTGCATGCGCCACTTTTTTTCTGACTGCACCGCAGCCTGATAGTTGTTCCTGGGGAAGGGAATGGTGCCACCTCCCCCAGGCTTTTATGGGTTCAAGGAATCCTGATAGTTTGGCCTCAATCTGTGGGTCCATAAAGGTCCCTTACAGTTGAATGGTTGGCTGTCATTAGTGGAAGGAGAGCTCGAGAACGGTCCTGGTTGCTTTACATCGCTGGTTTCTTGTTGCATTTGCCTGGTGTTTCTTGTGATTTTTTTTAATTTTATTTTTCAAAATGTTCTAAAAAGGGCGGGGGTGTTCTATGCTGTTTATAGAGGTTGTTAGTAGAAATCATGTATGAAGAGATATTTTCAAGATTATTATGATATTACTTGTCGAGGTGTTTAGGGTGTGCGTTCTACGTTATGTTATTTATAAGTTTTAAGATATTGCCTCTTTAAGTTATTTATTTTTTTTAATGTTTTTAGAGATTGAATGTTATTTATACTTTATTTAGCAAGAGACCGGAGTCCTAGCCGATTACACGGTTCGTTAAGGACATCTAGGACCGGAGTCCTAGCTGATTACTCGGTTCGTTAAGGACATCTAGGACATCCGATTTTGCGGTTTCCTTAGTTTTTGATAGGTGCTTCGTAAGTGAATTGTTTATTAATATTTTATAAAATTGAATGATATGTTATGGGTTTTTATGTGGTGGCTTCTAAATTTATTTAGCTAGTTACTAGGCCCTTTGGTTTTGTGAGGATATTAATTATATTTTGTTACTAAGTCCTTCTGAGTCTATGAATTTATTTATTTATGTTTTTATATGCTGATTGTTTATTTTTATTAGAGTCCATAAGTAACTCTGGGTATGTGTGTGGTGATCCAATCTCTTTTTGGTTTTTGATAAATATTTTCCGAGCGGGTTGATATTTTGGGCATTTATTGAATACGTGGTGTAGATCTTCGGTGGTGTGGCAGTTAAAGCAGTTAATGGTTGCTGGTTTGGGTCCTATAAACCTTCCAAAACTGCTTGCTAGTTTAGTTTTTCTATTTATTATCCTGTTTATGGTTTTCTTTCTAATTAGGTATCCTTAGGTAGCTGTATGTTCCTATCTACGGCATTTTGGGTTTCATGGTGCTTTTTACCTTTTGTGGAGGAGTTCCAAAAATCTTGTTATGTTTGGTCTATATATGTTTGTGCGAAGCTTAGTGCTTCTGTAGAGCTATAGTTAAGCTTGATAGTTTTGATCTCCTAGTTTGGTTTGTGCAACTTTGTCTGCTGTTTCGTTGCCAGAGATTCCAATGTGCGACGGTATCCACATGAGTTCGACTAATTGATGTGCTGTGGTGATATCGTCGATTAATTGGCATGCTCTGTCGAGGAATTGTTCCCTAGAGTGTGTATTGCGATTTTGAATCGATTTGATACCGCTTAGGGAATCGCTTATAATGACTGCTTTAGGTATTTGGTTGTCTTTGATCCATTGTAGTGATTCAAGTATAGCCCAGAATTCAGTGGTGTAAATGGAGCAATAGTCAGGTAATCTGGATCCCGTTTGTATATTGAATTCAGGGATGACTATTGCTGCTGCTGCTGTTCTTGGTGGGTTGTTTGTTTTTGATCCATCGGTATATATTTTAAGATAGTCCGGGTACTTTTGGTTGATTTCGTTTACCAGTACATGTGTTAGTAAGTTTTCTTGTCCTTCTTTGTTGCCTAATTTGGTGGCTTCAATGTTAATCCTTGGTAGTTTTTGTAATCATGGTGATTTGTTCTGGTCTGCATTGTTTGTTACCTGTTTTTTTTAGTAGAGGTATCTTTTCTCTTAGTTCAAGGATTACTTTGCCATTTGGTGTGGTGGGTATGATTTTGGGTTTGAAGACAACTTTACACTTGTTTATAGCTATTTTGGTGGGATGGTTGTCTGGGTGGGTATCTAATCGAATGGAGTATCGGAGGAGCAGTTCTTGCCTACGTAATTTTAAGGGTAGTTCTCCTGTCAGTGTTTGTAGTTTTTCTAATGATGTTGATGGGAGTGTTCCTGTGCATAATAGTAAGGCTTTTCTCTGGATAGTGGCGTCAATGTAGTACAGGTTGCTTAGCCGAGCTATATGCTTGGCAACTGTAATCCAGTTTTGATCTAATTAGAGTTTTATATATCGTGAGGAGGGTTTCCTAGTTGGATCCCCAGTCAGTCCCTGTGATGTTCCTGAGTAAATTGAGATCTTTGTTACAATTCTGGGTGAGTTGTTCAATGTGCTGTTTCTATGTGAGGTGGTTGTCAAAGAACATTCCTAGGAATTTTACTACTGTTACGTATTTGATTAATTGATTTTGTATATAGAAGTTTGGATAGACTAGGTTGTTATTTCGTTTGTGGGTGAATATGATTGCCACAGTTTTTTCATGAGATATTTTGAAACCCCATTTGTCCGCCCATCTCCCTATGTTGTCTAGGCTCTGCTGGATTTCTTTAACTACCGTGTTCTTGGCAGGATTTCCATTCCTCCATATGCCACTATCATCTGCAAATTGTGACAAGTTTATTTTTGTGGAGGCTGCATTGAGGTCAAGGTCGCTTACCATTAGGTTAAATAGTAGGGGACTTATTACACTGCCTTGCGGTGTTCCATTTTCAAGTGAAAATTCTTCCGAATGGGTGTTGCCTATTCTTGTGGTAATTTTCCGGGCTGTGAGGAAATCGCCAATCAAGTTGAACAAGCGTCCAGTTATTCCAAATTGGTTTAATTTGTCCATTAGTTCTTTGGTCCATACTAGGTCGAAAGCTTTTTCTAGGTCTAAAAAAACCGCTATGAGGTTGCGATCGGTTTTCCTATGTGTGTTAAAAGCGAGTTTGATGTCTGTTTCCAATCTGAGAAGTTGGTCAGTGGTGGACCGTTTGTTCCGAAAGCCACATTGATTTATGGAGAGTAGGTTATTGGTTTCTAGATGGTCTTTTAACCTATTTGCGATTATTGTCTCCATTATTTTGCAAATATTGTTTGCAAGGGAGATGGGTCGGTACGAATTTATGTTGTTGGGATCTTTACCTAGCTTGAGGATTGGTATTACTATGGCCTGTTTCCATTTGGTGGGTAGTTGACCTTTATCCCATATCCTATTAAAGAGTTTGATTATAGCAATTGTTATATTGATAGGTAGTTTTTTGTAGATAATGTAACCTAACATCCTTACCAGGGGTTGTTTCGTTTTTGGATGGTAGGGCTATCTCCCATTCATGTACTGTGATGTCGCTATTTAGGTGAGATTCGTTTGTTCCTTGGTCTTGAAACATTTTAGGTTCGGTTTCCTCCATTAGCTTTTTGTGTTCTTGAAAGTTTCTGGTGTGATTATTGTTGCTACTCATGTTCGAAAAAGGAGGTCTTCCTCATCTTGATTTGCTATGGCATTTTTAAATGTTCTGGCTGAGGTAGTTGCTTTCCCTTTTATGGCTTTTATCTTGTCCCATATTTGTTTTGAGTTTGATTTTAGACTCAATTTAAAGCAAAAGGTTTGCCATAGATTAATTTTACCAGTTTTTATAGTTTGTTTTATTTAAGGCCCTTGTATTTATGTGATATAGTGCACTGTTTTGTCCACCATGGTACAGGGTTTATATTTTGGATATTAGTTGTCTTTGGAATGCATCGGTTAGCTGCCTCTATAACTGTGTCTGTTATGTTATCATAATAGTTGGGCTTTCTAAGTTATCTGGAGTTACTCTAGCTAGTAATAATTGGAATTGGTCTCAGTCTGCCTGTTGGTACCTCCATTTAGGTGGGGTTTCGTTTGGAACATGTTGAGTTTTTGTTTGAATATTGATTGTGATTGGGAAATGGTCACTTCCTAACGTATCTTCTTGATCCACCCACCAATTTGTTATTTGAGCCAATTTTGGGGCAGTGATGGTTAGGTCTATGGTTGAGAAAGTGCCATCCTCAGGGTTTAATCTAGTGTTCGACCCGTCATTTAAGATGACCAGATTGTTCTCAGTTATCCATTTTTCAACCATTTTCCCTCTTTGATCTTTCTTTTTACCTCCCAATAATTCACTGTGTGCGTTGAAGTCGCCACAGATAATTAGATTGTTGTTGTTGTTATTAGTGATTGCCCTTAGTGAGATTAGGTTGGTAGGGCAGAAGGTACCCCCTGGGTAGTATGCATTTATTATTTGAATGTTTGTGGTTATTAAATTTATCATTACTGACACTATTTCGATGCTATTATTGATGTTTAGGTTAGGGGGTACTTCTATTCTTTCGTAGTAGATTAGTGTATCTATCCAAAAATTGCTAGACCACTCCCTTTCTGTCCCATGGGTCTGTTTTTAAAGATTCCCTGGGTATAGCCTTGTAGTCTGGGCAGGCTTTTGTGTTCTTGTGTTATGAGGGTTTCCTGTAGGCAGATTACGTTTGGTTTTACGGCCGTATTATTCAGCTTGTTCTGCAATTCTGATAGGTTTTAAAGATTCTTCTGCAGTTCCATTGCCAGATGGTGATTTTATTATTTGCTAGTATCATATTTTCATTCTGCCAGGATACAGACATCAGAGTAATTATATTAATTACACATAAATTAGAGGAAGGGTGTCGATATAGGCTGCCAAGTGTGTTTGATGTCCCTGAAACTTTGATTACTCATTCCGATGTCAACGACATCGGAACACGCTATACAAGGCCGTTATTTGGATAGTAAGGCATAACATCTAAACAAAATCAACTTGTGCTATGTCTTACATGTAGGACTAACAATGACTCATACCTAAGTAGTCGGCAGTGGAATTTGTTGGCGGAGTCCACTACCCGATAATTACCAGTCGCATAACGTGCCTCGTTCTGAACGCTGAACAATAATACATCACGTTCGTGTGGGGTGAATATAATCTTTCCTTTCACTTTCGCCAAATATGGCGACCGCCATGCATTTTCAATCCAACTGTGGAATTTGCCTACAGCCTTACAAAAGGCCCAAAATATTGCCATGTTTTCATAGCTACTGTGAAGCATGCTTAGAGTCACACATATCCAGAGCAAAACCAGATTCCAAGTTTCAATGTCCATTGTGTAGGACGGATATTGACGTCCCAGATGGTGGGGCTAGTTCTTTTCACACCAATTTCTATATCGAGACAAAAGAGGAAGAGAAATCAGAAGAAACCTAATCCGAAGAAATAGGTTCTCTGTGCGAAAACTGTGATGATGAACCAAAGCCAAAGGCTACATCTTACTGTGAGGTATGTGAACAAACATTCTGTGATGAATGTACCAAACTCCATAAAAAAAAAACTTAAGATCACAAGAGAACATGAATTGACCAGCTTGAAAACAGTTAAAAACAAAAAGTTTGACCAGCCAAAATGTTTCAAACACGAGTCAAACGTTGTCAATGGTTATTGCTTAACTTGTGAGAAGTTTATATGCCCTTCATGTGAAGATGCGGTTCACGACCACCATAAAATAGATCCGATCGATGTTGCTGCAAAGATCAAAAGAAATATTTTGAATAAAGAACTCAATCTATAAAATTAGCGAATTCAACAAAGTCACAAACTATTGCACGTTATCGTCTATTCCCGGTGACCTAGCTGTTTTTGACAATGGAAATATTGCTGTTTGTTGCAATGTACCACCAAAATTATTGATCATCGACGAAACTGGTAAGGTTATAAGGTAGTATGTACCACGGGGGTCGATGTTTAGGACATTAGTTCGTGTTTCTGTGTGTAAATTCACAGACATTCTTGCACTATGTGCACAAGACACCACAAATGACATCAGCACTTCCACTGGACAGTTTGGCGAGGCTGTTGGCAATCGGCAACAATATGTACAACATCCTAAATCTGCAAAATCGGTCCAAAATCCTAAAACTGGCTTGACATCCGGTACCTTTCTCTTTGGTGCACCAGTTTCGCCCCCATTTCAAGCAGCAAGTTTTCAAGAACCATTCAACCTAAAAGGCATGAAAGGAAACATTTTCTTGTTCGACCAGAAAGGAAACGTGACGTTCAAAAGCATGCGTCAAGTTCATGATTTGATCTTTGATCACCATGGTCACTTGCTTGTTTCCCTTGATCAAGGTTATGTAGAAGTACTGGACAATAAGGGCAACATTCTGACTTGCCTGAGACCTAATGGAGGTGATTTTCTTTCTGGAAAGATAGCCATAGTTTCGTACAGTCAACTGTGGATTGGACAATCTGGACGAATCAACGTGTTCAAGTATCCAGATATTAGCAGCGTGCACCACTGATAAAGATCGGACGATTAAATCCAAAGATTTTTCATGTAATATAATTTACAGTCAACTAATCTCATCTAGAAACCTACATGTTTGAAAGACTCCACTAAGAAAATTGGGCCAGTGGATAAAGTACTGCACCAGTTAACACATTCAACCGGTTATTATACGTTTATTGTTCGTAATTCTGCGCATTATTTGGAATTTGCAGATGACAATTTAACAATGAATAATTTGAGATGCATTTTGTCTTAGCAATTCGGATAAATACCGTATAGGTTTAAGAATGAGTAATATTCTCATAGTGACCTGTTTATGTGTAACTACTCGTGCATACTAAGCAGATGACAATTCGAACTTTTTCCAGACACTTGCTTTTACATTTATCTATAATGTTTTTTTCTGTTAGGAAATAATAAATATAACAAAACAAAAAACCGACTGTATTTTAAAATGAAACATTCAAGCAATTGGAATAAATAAATGAATGTAAAACTGAAAGAAATAACCCAGAACTTATTCCGAATAACATTTTTGCCTCTCTGGGAATCAGTATCGACTTTAATGTGCCTGTATATCGAAATTCTTCACAAAAAATGAAGGTAAGAAACGTTTATTTCAATGTCACTTGCAGATTCATACTTACTTATACCACTAAAATCCAACAAAATTCATGCAAAATCGATGCTCTCAATTAATAGAAACTGAAAGAATGATAATTTGATTTTAAAGGTTCAGTTTAAATAATTGACACATTATTGGCATGTGCATCAGAATACTTCTACATCGGAAGTTTTTTAATCTTATCTTATTTTAAAGGGCAAACTGCAAATTGACACTTGACAGGATTCGTCAATAGTTTCTCCAGTTACCTCCCTTTAGTAACTCTACACCGGAGTATGTTGTTTGTTTTTTTTCAGAGTATTTAAGATCCTATCATGTTACTTTTGAGAACACTTGACATTAATAATATAATTTTGTATTCAAGCGCTCCTCTTGTGATCTAGCTTATTTTTGTAGACGGTATTAGAAGTAAATTAAATTCATTCAGTTTGCATGCAAGTACAATTTACAAAATTTAAAACGATATTGTGCAAATTTAAAATAAAATAATATTGCCATACTTTAAATGTATGAATTGTGGAAACCCGAGACTCCTCTGTATTAATCACTCAGTTATTATTACTTGTAAAGATACAATAATTGATCTTACATCCGGAGATAGCAAATTTGTTAAAGTAGTTGTGTACACATGTTTTATGTCTTCTTGAACGTAAAATAGTAATGGCTTCTTTGTGCGCACATTTATTTCGTTGTTGGCACAGTTCTTGGCTTCATGTTTTATTTTCAAGCTGAGATGATACTTTTGTATGTTGAGTTGAAGTGTTTCTTTTTATCAAACATATTACACTTCATGAAAACCTGCTTTTAGAAATTTTGCCAAAACAAACTAAGAGAACAGGTAAACTAAATGAAGTAAACATAATAAATTTTGGAAGCAGAGTGTGAAGACATTTGCAGAAGATTCATTGAGACTATAAATTGAAGGAATTGTATAGAGTTCACATAGCAGGTACTCTCTGCTGAAGAACGATTGATGTGTAATAATTGGTTTGCGTGTTAGTCGCCATTTTTCAGCATATGATAGGCTATTCATGGCAGCAAGTATATTTGGTGGAAAAATAAACAACCCGTGGGAAGCTACTGACAAGCTTTCTTACATTTCTCACATACCCGAGCCGAGATTCAAAACCTAAAAAAGAAGAACAGAGGTGAGGTGGCAGTGATCTGTAAAGTCGAAGGCTTGAGACAACTAGTCCCCCCCCCTTTCTGGACCCTGTTGCAATGAAAACACATTCGACATTGTTACATAAATTGTATAAATCATTACCAATCCTCAACAATGCCTGTACATCTCGGCTGGCTGATATCAACAATGGTGAATGCGTTATGGCATCTTTAGACCTGTGTTCAACAAAGCCCCATTGTTTTAATCGTCCTTTACTCGTTAATAACCCATTATCTACTGTATAAATCTTGGACCAATATTAACCCTTAAGCATCTGCTGTTCATAAAATTATCAATACCCGATTGCATTTTGGCTTAGCCAATAGTGTGTGATGCAGGCTAAGCCGTGTTTGCTTTGCCACTGTTTTGTTTTGCTTGCTGAATTTAGTTTGTATTTTGTATATCCAGAATTGTATAACTCATAATTCACATAAAAAAATTATTATGTATGTACGCATGTAACTGATATACCACAGAAATTAGAGGAAATAAACAACTTCACTTAAGATATCGGACTACCATTATATTTGCAAACAAGGAACCAGTTTATTTGGGAGCAGAATTAAACATATAGAACTGAATAGTTTCAGACGAACATATTGGCTATTATTAATTTCACAAACTTCAGTGCACGTACTATATCTAACATTGAATTATTTACATCTATTTTGATAACATGTATTTAATTTCCTATGGACTAAATGACCTATGAACTCTTTTTACTAGGATATGCTGTAAGGTGCACACAAGGGTCTTCTAGGTTTCACAATACGAGGCTAAAAGAAATGATATGAAACTACCCCATTTCATGTCTGGAACAAAAGTATTCTAACTAAAACGAACGAAAACATGTATAATTTGTGTGCCAATCTAAGGCATAAATTAGTTTTATTTTTAATATATTAACATTATCATGGGGTGGGGCATCGGTTAGTGGTCTGATTCTTATCGTGGTGAGGCAAGGCCAAGCTAACAATTCCACGTTGCAACGAAGTTGTGGGAATGTTGGCATGAACTTGCTGGAAAGTTGCTACAACGTTGTTGTGTAACGTTATAAAATGACCTTCCAACAACATTCTCACAACATTCAAAACCTATATCGAAATCTGATGAAAGATGATTGTGTTTCTGAAACACATATTCCCTACTGCTTGCAAGAATGCCTAAATCTACATTACACAAATGTAAACATTACCATCCATCGAAGAGTTGCGAAAGTAGGAATTTCATGGCTGCTATTGTCAGTGCTGCACCATTTTCATTTATGACAAACCAAACATAATAATAATAGTAGTAGCGATAAGATGTCAAGGTATACTAATTGTTCAAACATTGTACAAATTTGCACCCTACATGCAATGATGAGTGACAACTCTCACATATAAGTTCAAAGTCGTACATATAAAAATGCACTCTGCACAACATAGAATTTTTATTTATCTGTTCACACACTGAAAAGGAATCTTGGATAAAATAGTAAAGATACTTATTTAGAAAAATACATACCTCTATTCTGAAGTATGTAATCAGTTTCGGTGCAAGGGTGTATGTGTTCTAACATGGTTTATATGCAAACACTGCTTTCTGTTTATTGTATGAAATCCTCTTTTGGGGTAGTTTTCCTAACAGACTTTACAGCAGGACATTCTATTAAATGGGGCAGGAGAGCTGACAAAGTAGGCAGGGGGTTTGGGGGACCTACCCCAATGTAGATATTTAATATCTTTTTAAAGTAGCAGTGTGTAAGGTAAAAGTAGACTGGCTGATAAGAGAATCCCCTGAATCTACCAACTGAAGGTTCAGACATTTGCTTTTAAGAGACTAAAATAAAAGAAAGAAACAATACAACTGGAAAGCTTAACTGTTTCTTCTTCTGCGCAGGCACCTGCAAATTAAACAATAATTTGAATGCTTAAACAAAGTCATATATCATCTCAGCATTGTTTGCATATGCAGAAGTCACTTTAACATTGTGAAAATTTATGAAACTTTCTTCACTGCACTTGTGCTTTCCTTAATATTGTTTAAGCCGAGGTACAATGTAACTTTGCACTTGTCTTTCCAGGCAAGTGGATGGTGAAATCAATTTGCGCAAAGATGAATTTCTTTTGTCCAAATATTTCATGTGAATAAAAATTCCAAGTGGAAGCATTTGCCCGATCAGACAAGATGGATGTAAATTGTAGTTAGCTGTTCTCAAGCTTTGATAATCCTCGGCACCAGGATAGCTGATTTTGTTATCAATTTAGACATGCGTCCGCGTTACAAATAGCATGTTTAAAAAGACAAAATTGAATCCAATATTGATGAAAGAAGAGTCACATGGCTAGCCTTGTATTTTATCCCTTCGCGTTGGTTGGGTGCATATTTGCGGGTCTCGGATGTGACCTATTCAATTTCATTTGCTTTCGTTTTGCCATTATTTTTCAAACAGTCTTCTGCAAGAGTAACACACTGTTTTAAAATAAGTTTCACAACAAAGGATGCATTGCATTTTTCTAAATGCCGCAATAATCAATGGAGTATTTATAAAACACGTACTTTGAAATGTTGTCTCAATTTCTTTGATTTAATATGTAATGCAGTATGTGTGTGAAGAAACATTCAGTACTTTATCGATTCGTTTAAAAATGTGTTGCGAGTCATATGAAAAACAGACAATTGAAATTAATCCATACTTACTTATCAAAACCCGGCATATCACAAGCTCTTGAAATGCTTTTTTCCCTTTATGCCCATTTAGGTTATACTCTGACCGGAGTCTTTTTGTTCCTAGCGTTTTCATCATCCTGCATACACTATCCCCAATATCATACCAGCCAAGGGAGCTCAGGTCGTATATCTGAAAATAATAATAATAATAGTAATAATAATTATTATTATTATTATTATTATTATTATTATTATTTCTTGATCGATGTGACAAAATATGCTTGAATATAGTTCTGTTTTGCCATGGTTTTGCATGCAAATTTATTTGTTCTCACTTGAAACAATTTGCTAACACCAACTATGCAACACAATGTACTAACAGCAATTATACAACAAATTAACCACTGTGAATCTATTAACTTCATAAATGACATTCACTCAAAGATTTAATTGAAATAGCTCAAATATATGTAATAGTGTATATGTAGTAAAACATATGTACAAGTTCATCTCTAAACATGTTTTGGCCTCCATCGGTAAAACTTAATAGCTGATCACTACATGTCACCCCACACCCACGAAAATAATTATGCAGGCGCCACAACATTTGTATGATGCATATTGAGGTTCACAACAGGAAATAAAGGTTATAGAACAATAACAGTTTTATTTGAGAAAATAAGGCCCCAAATTACCATCTTCTTGGAGAGTTTGGGATTCTCCTCCAACCTCTGGCAAAGGCCCTCTAGTTCCTCCACTGAATCACATGGCGTTACAATAATTTCTTCTGTATAGTCTGTGTCTGGGCCTTGTGTATTAACTAAACCTTTCCTTAGGAGGGACAGCTGCTCCTGCTGATTCTCAATAATTGTGTCCAGTTTCATAAGTACACTGAGCTGGAAATTTGTAACAGATTGATGATGAAATTATGCATCAGTTTAGAAAGATCAAATACATTACTAATAACTCCTTGCAAGGATCTGTACAGTGAACATGGGTCTAACGATGAAAAATATTTATGGAATGAAATACGTGGTTTTGTACAATTTATTTGAAAAGAAATAAAACTTACTTTCACTGGAATCCTGTATATTTTTACTATCCGGGCGTGTTGTTTCACTACTGGTGTCTGTAAAGTTCTCATTCAATGTAGATAGTTTTGGCGTCAGAATTATAGATGACAATGGGTTCCCTAAGAAAGGAAAATAAAAATCCCAACGGAATGATGAACACAGTAGACACATCAATGAAAAAATAATTCATTGTAAATATTGTTTATATGCACAGTTAAGTCGTGTACAGTATATTTTATGACCTATAATTTAACTAATTAAACATCTCACAATGTTCATTAATAAGTGTCTAAGCTAGAAAAACGTATGCCTTCATGTCATAATCTTCCATTTCCAAACAAATTTTGATGCTAACTCAATGTATATGACCTTAGTATTGAACACTAACATTTATAATGTCACAAGATGACAAGACCATAATCAACTGAAGTGACAACACACCAATGAGTTTGGTGTGCATTGAAACATAAGCGTTTATAAATGCTACTCAACAAGTTTTTATTTTACTGCCGCAGATTACCCAACATTTTGGAACACAGAAATCAGATCTATTACCTTAGATGAGAATTAAATTCATGAATACAGTGTATAACTGACTTACTCATATTTAGAGAGTAGTAAATGAAATAAGATATTATATACAAGTCAACATCTGTATTTTTTTTTCATTATTCTCATGCACATTTTTTTCCCAATCCTCAATACTTACTACTTGTAGAGGAACTTGCAGAGAGAACTCTTTCAATTCCCCGTTCCAGAGTGGATGGAGATGGCGATTGTGTTGTTCTTCTGGGTGCAGCTAAATATACAAAAATAATCACTCGTCATTATTTGCAGTACAAAAGAAACAAAGAATTCAGCCTGGATTTTTTGACATATATTAGGCAGCAATACAATATATCACAAAATCATTCATTGTGAACAAAACATCTAATCTCATATACACAGCATGAATAAGTACTTCTTAACACATCTTATTAAATAGATAAATAGATGCAATTTATACATACTTTTGATAAGGAATTTTCAATTGATAAAAGGAGACCAGATAAACTGAATAGAACATTCCAATAGGGAAAGAGGAAATCTTGAAGTCTACAAAAGAATCCTCCACTTAAGGAGATTTTGGAAAAGATGGCTGGCCGGAATGAATCGAAAATTTTGACAATGTTTCCACTGGAGGTTTTCGTCTTTTGTCGGTTCTTCGTCTTCATCTTCATCTGAAATATTAATGAGAAATAGCATGAGTTCTTGAATACATTGAATCCTTGTGGCATACAAGGTTTGCAGAACAATCGCTAACAATATTCACCACGTTTAGATCAAGCTGGTGAATTTTCACCATGAAATGCACCCGAATGCAGAGAATAATCCTGGATTAAAGACAAAATATTGTACAGAAATGTGCTATAAATGAGGCCGAGCTCCAGACAAATCAACGAAATGTGATTATCTTGGTTTCATAATGACTTTTCTTGTGCTACAAATTTTACCAATGCAAATTGCATTGATTTTCGTAAATTAAATGGTACAGTCAAGATATGTATATCAAAAGATTACTAATCTTCAGCTTTCCAATTAATGCTAAACACAAGTATCAACTCATGGATTTAGTCTCTCACCACCAATAAATGCATTATTAAGTAATCATCATATATTTATCTTCGATAAATATTTTTTTAATCGATGACCACAGCAAGACATGATTAAAACAATGGGATATTGTTTTGTGATCATAAAAGTATATTCGACACCGTCCATGATATATGTATAAAATGTAGTTAAGCCTTCTGCAAGAAGTCTTTTTCAATAACAAGAAAATTTGTTTAATTTACATAAGTCAGACCAGTAATGCACACTTGACTGATGATACCTTACCATCTGCAAGATTCTTTTCATGAACAATAGCACAGTGTCAAGCATCACGTTATAAAGAAGCAAGTAAAGGCTATATAATTTTCCAGCATATACTGAGCATCACCATTCTCCTCGCCAGACCAATGTATGTAGCGCTGTATTCTTTTCTTTGGCCTGGGTTTGTGCTCCTTCTCCGATTTTACATTAGATGTCTCTTCTGCTTGTTTGGCTTTAAGTAATGCCTTCTGATTACATTCTGAACTTCAAAAACGTCTTACAGTTATATACATGGTGCCGACTTCATTGCTTTAATTCATGACCATTGTGTCTACTATAAAAGGCTCTAAAAGTCATTAAATGTTGCCATATTTGTTCTTTTAAAAAAAAAAAAACTTTCCAGGATGTTTAGTTTATCAAAATCTTGTTTAAGAGAACTTTAAATGCAAAGGTAAATGCAAAAGTACTTACTTACATTATAAATTTGAAATTACTGTCTTAAAACAAACACAATTAAATTTCTCATTTCAATCCTACCTATTGTGACAAGGATCCTGACTTTGTATTTTGTCCATTTTTCCTTATCTGGCAGCTTGCCCTTTTTTACACGCTGAGCAGAACTAAATCGGGGCCAATAGCTGTACAAACCCTGCCAATATAAAGTAGCAAATAGTAGCCAGGTTACCCATTATTTGTTACCATGTATAGACAGCCACTGTTGCTCAATTGGTACAGCTCTGGACTTGTAATTCAAGGGTCACTGGTTAGATTTCTGCCCACGTCAGATCCCTCTGAGTGTCCGTGGAAAAGGCAAATTCAAGTTCCTCAAGATGATATAGTCCATAATATACAAAACGTGTTAGTAAACCATCTAAAAGGTCAATAGATCGTTAATATCAACAAAAACACTAGGACGGTTGAGAGTCTCACCACCTGTCGAGTCGGTCACTAGGGACAGTTCCTTCGCTCTTCAACAGGTGTTAGAGGTCAAGGTCCCACTTGCCCCGAAGTCTCCCCCGCAACAGAGAGACACTAGGTCACATAGTTCAGCCTCCCAAGAGTGAGATCAGGACGAAGACACATTGTCATCTTCGGAGATTTCCAAGATTTTGATGCATAACAGACCAAGGTGCCCGTACCTCCTTACAACAGTAGGTCAAAGCGATAGACGAGGACGATATCTAGTCCTTTGATAAAGCCGTTCGCCGTATTTTGCCCCGTGATCTGGTCTACGATGGGGACACTAACATTCTTCCCATATTGGAGAGCCTATGTCAGGTTACTTCGCGATCACGTCTCTTGATACTCAACCTCTCGGCCATGATTAAGGATCTTTCCGAAAGTTTCAGTAAGGGCCAGGAATTCGCTCGACAACCTTAAATTGTGGTCTATTTCACCCCTACCTTGAGACTCTGGGTCTCTGCAACTAGTCATAAGGTCTACATTCCTTCCTGGCCCGTTAAACTGTCCATTTTGGATGCCGCTTCAGCACAAATGAGTATTTCAATGGGCACTTGTGCTCGCCTTCCAGTTAAAACACTGGAGACCTATTAACTAATAACCAGGTAACTAGTAACCATACCCTCGCCTGCCGACCTCTTGTGGCATCCTCTTGTATTATGCTACAAAGGAATCAGTATTGTCAACTGCCCTTCAACGTTTGTTCGAAGCAGTGGAGAAAACATCTAGGAATGTGTTATCCTTGTCCATGGAGAAAACATCTAGGAATGTGTTATCCTTGTCCATGGCGTTATCAACGGAGCATCTCCAACTGCGCCGGGTTGTAGCTAAGACACATCCATGGTCTTACATTTAGACCTTTTAAGGTCTGATTTCCTGGGGGCTGAGACTCTCTTTCTAGGGCTCATTCCATCCGTGGCTTCTCGAGATTTAAGAGTACAACAAAACCGGTCCCTCGCATCCGCTCCTAACCCGTAGAAAGAAACCAGGAAGAGATATGATCCTAACTGATCACAAGGTCTATCAGCGACGCTCTTCAAAGAAACACAACCCCTTTCAAAGCAACAATACCCTTCATTTCTCCCCGAAGGCAGTCAGGCCCTAAAAGAGATAACTCAAAAGGCGCAGGGAGGAATCTTCCGGTCCTTTCCCCATTTCTTAAGGAAAAGAAGGGACAGCCCCAGAATTATGCTATATCTTTTATAGTGTGTCCCCTCTTCCGTTGGTTTCCGAAGGTGCCAGGATAGATTTTTTAGTTTACATGATTGGTACAGAATCACAGACGATATAGGAATCCTGCTTCGGTTTCGAGATCTTCCTCCTATAGTAAGGTTCCCCATATGCTCTCACCAGTTGAATCTGGTGTGATTAAAGAGACTAGCAAAACGGTTGTTCAACGAACAATCTCTGGCCATCTACTCCCGGATTTATCTTCCTGGTACCAGAAATGGAACGTGGGGGGGGGGGGGGGGTTTCAATTAATTTTCGACCTTACCTCTGTAAACAGGTTTCTGCAGGAGGAACATTTTACGATGGAAACCACATCCTTGGTTATGAATGTCAATTGACCAGGCGACTGAGCGATCGTCCATCTACCTTCAGGATGCGTACGTTCACATCCCTATCCTCACTTCCGGTTTTGCTTGGACGGTAAGTTCTTCCAATTTCGTGCTCTGTCGTTCATTCGAGCATAGGTGCCAAGAGCTTTTATCATGGTCATGGGAGTAGTTGCAGGCTAGCTAGAGTCTCGCAGACTAGATGTGTCTCGCTGTTGGTTCTTGTGATCAGGCTGTGTCTTCTATTCAACATGGCGAAATCAGCGCTTACTCCAGCTCGCGATTTCATTACGTGGAGATGAATTTATCGACGAACAGAGGAGTTAATCCCTGTCCCACGTGGCAGAGTAGACAAGATCATGACCTTGTTTTAGGTACCGAGATCCAAGAACATATTGTCAGTCTGTCTTTTTCATTCACTTCTGAGCACCTTTTAAGTCTGATGCTCACCTTATTACCTTAAGCAGACTGTATCCTCTCCAATTTCACGTTCTGACAAACTGGAAGCAGTACAGGGATCGTCATCTGAATGCACAGATTGCTTTAAGTCTGGATTTACACTAGTATATGATTTTATGGACACATTGAGATCGGTTTCAGTCTGAGTTTTCATGCACACTACCGAACCCCACTCTTATATGTTCACACGTGCGTCAACACTAAAAGAAGTCATTACGTGATGTTCTCCGACGTTAACACATTGATGGTATCAGATATTAACCAACAAGGAGTCACACATGACTATTCCCTCTTCTTGCAAGTCTGGAACCTCCTTCGCTGGTCAACCTTGGAAGGGATTACCCTCTGCGTTCGCCACATTTCTGGCAAACATAATATTTTGGTGAAGGGGCAAGATAGTCCTCAAAGAATGGTCTCTAAACGAATCCTTAACAGATTTCTTGTTTCATATTTGGTGTAGAACCTTGGTGAAAGAAGGCTTATCAACAAGCTCCCTTTTTTTTGTTTCCCCAGTCCTCAACCAGGGAGCCGGGACAAATGGATGCTTTCAGCTTGAAGTGGGATCGTCTGTTAGTTTAAGGCTTCCACCCATTCAGGATGATCCCAAAAGTAAGGTAACGACCTCCACTGCTCAGCTTATTTTGATAGCCGTTTGTGACGCCAAAGATTGTGATTCAAGTATCTTCTCGGCCTGCTTATAAACCAGCTTTTGAACAATACCGCAGAGGAGGGACTTCAAATGATTTTGTTCCACTAGAATATCCTAACATCTTTAGTTTATCTCTATGCTTCCCATTTGGCACAAGTGGCAACGCATGACAGTTTCATTGCGTCAGTGGAAAGGAAAGTATAAATCTCCTTCAATAAAGAATCGGGTGTTGAACAATTTTAGAGACTGTCGAATGGATAAGGTTTATTCTATTTCCATTCAGTATATAAATAGTGCCTTGGACCCACTTCATCTGAATATGGAGATATAGTTCCCCCTGCACCACTCTAAAACTGACTTGAACCTACCATACAGTTGGCAGTTGAAACATTTAGAATGAACATGAACATTGTATAACCGCATTTAACTTCGGAAAATATAGGTGAAGAAAGACCTAATTATGAAACATTCAGCTCTACAATTATTGAAAATGAGGGTGTAATTTTTCCATCATAGTGGAAATAATGTGAATATGATTACGATGTCTAAAGTTAGTATCACAACTGGACTCTTTTAGGAAGACTGAGATGTTTGCTTGTCCAGAATAGGCAGATGATAGGACTGAAGTCTCTTATTATTGTGGAATGCATAGAATGTTGTTGAAGTTAGCTTCAGTAAATATACCTCAAGAAAATCTAGATGCGGTAGACCTCAGTGATGTGTAATGTTTCCATAAGATAATTTGTAATTAAATGATCAGTGATCATATACCTTCCCTGTTAAACAATTTTTCCAGGTCAGAAAAAGAATATTTGAATTGGTGAATAGTTCAAAAGAATTATAGATGCATTTGTCCCCAGAAATTACTTTGATACATTAGGATAAAGAGAAGTCTGGACGAAAGAAATTTATATTTGTAAGTAGTTTGCTCAAAATGTTAAAGTATCAGCCAACACACATCACACGAATATTTATAATAAATTCTTAACATCGTCAACTTAGATTATGCTTCTAGATAATTAATAATTGAATGATTTTTTTTGTTAACCTGTACTTGATCAAACAAAGTCATTAGGAATCTTAACAAGTGGTTAATCCAAACTCTGCTAGGTTTTTTTCTGAGACATAGTATATTTTCACTAAAGGACTACATCAAATAGATGAAATAATGCGAAACTTATATGCTATGCGATATTATCTAGAAGACGAGAATGCAGACATGTGCTATACTTAATGCCTTTTTTCTCATTTCAGTTTATCAGGACACAAACAGTTCATTCAAACAATGACTAAACTTAATATATCCTTTTAACAGGCATAGGTTTAATGAGCAAACTAGTCTTTGGGAGTACCCCAGCCTCATCAGGCACAAGCCTTAACAAGATGGTCTACTGATGCTGCAGTTGGCCATACAGTTAGGGATGCCTTTACTGACACCAGCTTTGGCAGAGAAACAGATGGATGTCTTCACACTGCCCTGATGGCAGATTCCATCAATTGCTTCCACCTAATATTTCATTGCAAATATATACGTAATTGCCACAGTTAACTTAACACCCCATTTATACCTGACCCAAAATGTGTACGGTTTTTCTTTGTGTCACATTTTCTCTTAATAATCCTGAATCATAAGACTGTATAGGCTTTTAATAGATTTTCACAATCATCGATAATCAGAGGTAGTGCTGGCTGTTGCATTATCTTGCGAATCGAAAGTGAAACCTAGTGTGTATATTCCTTACTTGAGTGTACTATAAACAGTGGAAGGCTATCATAACCAAACAGTGTGCTTATTTGTACTTTTAGATGCTCATGGCCCTGTTTTAGGAGCAGCAATTGCTCTGTGCCATACTCATGATCAAGAGATTCTGGGTTAAAATTAATATCGGATTAGTCCAGATTTGGCTACTGTACTCTACTCGAAAAACCTGCTTGCAGTAACCAAATCAAACTAAACTAAACTAAACCTAGCCGGGAGAAAGTCTTTAAACTTGAATAAAAATAAAAATGATCCAAGGATAAATACATTTTAGTAACTAGATGTTGTACCTTTGACCCAATCCCCTAAAACCAACAACTTGAGTGAGTGTGGCATGATGCAACAAAATAAATGTTCAATCCAGCTAGATTTTACAAAATTAAATTCCCTGTAATGATTTTTCAAGGTTGGTAGCAGTTTTAAATATAAAGTAATCTTAATTATTTCTTCAATGTAACTTTCTTCCACTATTTTACTTAAGAGTGATAGCATGAGAAGATTGTAATAAAAAGTGTGTATCATCAATTAGTGTGGAATAAAGGAGGGGCATGGAAATGAAATTGCTTAAAATAAAAATCGATTGCCTCAAAAAAACATCGGGAATACAGGATGATCATCGTCATTGTTACTGTTAATATTTTCTATTGGCCTTGATATAAAACTTCAAAAAATGGGATAGAATATAGATAAATTTATTAGTGACAATAAGCGTATACATTAACACATCATTGACTCAAGTAGAGTAGTGATACTCAAGTAGAGTAGTGATACCTTATACTGAGGGAGTCATATACTGAGAGAGTCGTATGCTGATGGATTGATTTTTCAACGAGGCTGCGTCATGATACTGTGTTCAACCACAAAAATAGTTTATTTAATTATGTGAAATCACATTGTAATTGGTTTTAAGTACCCAAGAACTAAAAAACAGTGAAATAAATGACTCTGATAAATTTAAATTTGACAAATACATGATTTGTGCTATCTGTGTTATGAGGGGAGGCGGTATACCGACTCATTTTGTTGTGAGGCAAGAAGAACATCAGTCTCTTCGAGAAACTCTTGTTTTCTAACTTGCAGGTTATGAAAATTGTATCTAGCAAAGACTGGAATGTACATGGATGCTGGTGGATCTTGCAGTAAATTGTAGATTTGCATGTATACAGCACACTTGCCTGTGCTATTGTTGAGGTCAGATTGCAACAAGGTTTATGGTTCATTAATATTCTATCCGCAATTATTCACTATATTTTCTTTATACCTGTTTTATCTTGACAGTCATGAAGGAAATGCAAAAAAATTTGCATAACTGAGTTCAGGCAGTATATGTTTCTTAATTATATATATATATATATATATATATATATATATATATATATATATATATATATATATATATATATATATATATATATATATATATATATATATATATATATATATATTTTAATATTTTGAACACACCTCGAAGCCACTGAAGTAGTTGTGTGTGGGTAATAAGGGACAAATGGGAAATAGCAGTAGCACATAGCCTTGCATTGGTGTGGCTCTTGAGGGAGACACGGGAAATCCTATGTTAAATTTTTCCATGGAGACAGAATTAAATATATAGACAAAATAGTTTTGGGGACAAAATGGTAATGTTAGTATTACAAGCAAACAAGCACATACACAAAAACATAGGAAAACACATCTGGCAATGATTGAGTAGTATGTATCTTTTCTAGATATTTTTTGTAGGGGGGGGGGGCTTAAAAAGGCCGCTGGGGTTTGTTAACCAAAACAATTTGGCATAAGTGGCATCTCACTGGTATTCCTCTATTCCTCAAGTCTCACAGGGGGTCCATACAGAAAAACTCTCTTCAGACAGCTTCGTGGCTCCACATGGATTCGTCTTTTTAAAATGACTGTGTCGGTGATTCTAGTAATGGTCCATTATGATTAAACATGCAGCAGATAACATTGTTCAATAGCATCCCCGACACGAGTGTCAACGCCTCTACGCTTAACAACATCGGATACGTCTTGATTAGTGTTTAGAACAGGTGAAATCTTGGGACAAGGCACTTGTATTATTAGTCAAAGTCCAAATCGAAAAGGATAACGTAGTGATATATATATATATATATATATATATATATATATATATATATATATATATATATATATATATATATATAAACAATTACATATAAATCAACGAAAGACAATGCTATACCAGTCTGAAGGAAGACCAGAAACTAATTATATGCAACAAAATCGCATTATAAATTGCTATAAAAAAAATTGTTAAGCTAATATTAAAAACAATTTCATCGAGGCTGATGTTTGCATAATTTTGTTTCTGCTAATATATATATATATATATATATATATATATATATATATATATATATATATATATATATAATATTTTATTAGTAGTACTAGTAATAGTAGTAGTGGAAGTAGCAACAGATATAATAGTAAGAGAATCATTGAATCATTCTGAAAAACAATCGGCGATGATAGGTGGTATTAGGGGTATGGAGTGGTGTATCATGATAAGTATATGCCAAGATAATTCAATTAGACAAAGGGAACTGTATTCCCGTTAGGCCTATGACACTTCAGTATACATATATAAAATAATAACAAATTCCATGATGGTAGCGAACAAATTGAGTATGTAATACACAGTAAAAATAATGGAAATACAATATCATGTAATGTACGGAATAGAGTACGGGAAAAAGTTGGTATTCATAAAAGAAAACCCAACATTATGTCTGTTGAGTCACGATATTATTTCTGTGGATGAATTCTATGTAGAAATAAATACCGGCAAACATAAGTATATATTAGTTTACACGTATGTGAAACGTCTCATAATTAATCATTGTTTAATGTGAAACTCAATAATGTCTCTACAAAAATGGCCGCTAAATAAAGAAACTTATTGTCTAATTATTAAGTTAAATGAGTGAATTAAGTGATAAAACGCTGCGGACTTGTATATATTTAGGCAAATGTATTGACAGAAAGACGATAATGTATAGGATTGTGCAAATATTAGCAATATTTAATGATGTAGACTCCCCAATTATTTAAACTCGAACAAGATTTTTAAGAGAAGTATTTTTAAAACGTCTTTTCAATCACATTTATATTTGCACTAAGTAGTGTGTATACTTTTAATGAATTCTGTATATACTGCACATAATGGGGTTTGCAAGCCAATGTTGAAAACAAACTGGTATCAAGGCAAGCTAAACATTTTTCTTTTCCGTTTGGAAACACATCACCGAGATTTAGTTTTTATATTTAGGGATACTTTTTAAGCAAAGTGATTTTTATTATAAAAGTTTACAATTTTTTGTGCATTAAAACTATAAGAAATGTTCGGTTATGTTTGTTAATTGAGCACCTGTATTTGTAAGACAGATGTGCTTACATGTGTAAAACAGCCCCGATTAGTTTACTGCCTGTAAACGTTCACAAAATCAATGACAATGTACATGATTAAGCATGTGGTACATGGAATGGTCGACAATTGTTCTGGTTGTGTTATCAATACATTCATGACGCGCCTATATATAGCTGTGCGAACCAAAGTCACAGCAATCCAGAAGTTATTTTACCCAAATTGTCAGATATATTCAACAACGAACTTTCTTTCTACCTAAATCATGTCATAATCATGAGACATATATTGTGTTTGGTTTTGGTTATGTTACTTTTGCAGTACTTTCAACATCGTTTTTTGCTATGAATCATGCGACGGAAATAAGAATTTCTCAAGGACAAATCGAGGCAGCCAAACCAATGATTTTATAATATACGAGCAATGGTGATTGAATTCAATTGTATCCAGGCAGTAAACCTGTAGAACGTGTCAATTAAGTATATGAAAAGAATCATGGTAAACCAGCGTAGCTTTGTTTGATCAAATAGTGTAACCATGAGAATCTAAATGGATAAAGCTCTCTCCCCAGTCTATATTTGTATAATTCTCAAATTATCAATGCAGTTTAACTGTTCTCAAGTTAAATTAAGTTGAAAGGTAAATTCAATGCCTTTTGTAAGGATATTCGCACAGATATGGTAATTGATCCTGTCTGATGACCTGAGACGTGAGTTTGAATTGCTTTCACACATAAAGGCAAATACGTTTCTGAATAAATCCCGGCCCACTTGAAGGTGGGGAACAAAGGACTACGTATTATCCATTGAAGAAAATGTTAGCCATCTCTGGTTTATGCACACGGTCTCTTAGTTAGCACAGTCATTTATAACACACAATTACATAAATAAATTACTGAAATGAGAATATCCTCTTACTAGGCAGAGGCTCACATACATATTCTTTATCTCATCATATACAATACCGTTTAAGTTTGCAATCGTGCCTCAAGATAAGGATTAAGCAATAAACAAAACCATTTCATATTGTATGGAAGACAAGATACATTTTTAAAGAAAGGAAAGCTGATTGTTTCAGCTTTGTGGAAATTAACTTTGATCTATTTTGAGCGTGAATTACTAACAGAGCTATGATAATTAACAAGTCGAAGAACAAATATTTAAGTTGTTCTCAAATCTTTCAACACTTGTGCCATTATCTCTAGAATTCTTACAAAGAATAAATAATGTCAGCTAGAAAAAGAAAGAAAGATAAAAATTAGGGAACATGAAAAAAAATATTAAAAGTACATACTAATCCTATAACAGAAATAAAGATTAGAAATATATAAAGAAAGAAAAAGGTAAAGAATGAAGTCATCAACAATGTAGTTTTGAAGTTTGAGTCATCAAAAATCATATTCTTATTTTGTTTTAAATTATTAGTATGTATACAAACTTACCCATTTAAGATACAAAGAGAAACACTTAATATAATTATGAAAACTGTTGTATGGTTTTTGTTGTCACCCGCACTATGTAAAATTCTTACAAAAAGCTATTTTTTCCAATTGGCTTAAGTCTACTGTCTTGTTTTTTTTTTAATTATAACCCTTTAAATTGGAAGAAAGGAACGTTTAACATTGCTTTTTACGTGATTACTGTACAGACAATTAATCTGTATGCTCCTTCACATCAACAACGATGATGATGATGGTGGTGCTGGTGCTGGTGCTGGTGGTGATGGAGATGGTTGTGGTGATGGTGTTGGTAGTGATTACGATGATTGTAGTAGTATTTGTTTTTGTTGTTGTTGTGGGGTTTAACCCAATTTTTCAGCACACAATAGGCTATATATGGCGGACAGTATTAATGGTGGATGAAGAACCCTGGAAAACCTCGGAAAGAACCACCGACCCACGAGAAGCTACTGGCAAGCTTTGTCACATACCCAGATAGGCCGAACCCGCGACTCGAACCCACGCAGACAGAGGTGAGATGGCAGCGATCCGTAACGGTGAGCGCTTTAGATCACTCAGCCACTCGGGGCCCCGATTGTAGTAGTAGTAGAAAATTAATGAATGCAACTTTTTGAACTGCATGCCAAAATATCAAGTTACCGTTGTTTCAATATCTTAATGAAAATTCAATCCATAGCACTCTTGCTTTCAAATAGGCAACAACGTTGTTTGATATAACGAACTACATTTCGTGCAATGTATTTCTCTTCGAAATGCAAATGGCTCACACGTAATTACAAGATAAACTGTACAAGCAGCACCGAGTGGCAAGAGTCTCCAGGGCGTTGACGATGACGACATGTTTGGTTGCATACAGCTCGAGAGAGTGCTCAACCCATCGCTGAAGCTGTTTCTCCTGGTCTGTGATGAATTTGCCCCGTCTTGGACTTGAGGAAGGCGGTCTTGGAGGTGGGGGGGGGGGGGCTTGTCACCTTCTTGATACCCTCGTAAATGCCTCTTGAATCCATCGTGTCGGCAGCTGTCTGTATACTGGTGCAGAGGTTAAGCTAGTAATTATTGACGCAACGGCGTGCGGTTTGCTGGACGTTGTTCATGACAGACCTTAGGGCTTGTAGTGTACTAGGGCTTGGCGCAGCCTTTTATGCACAGGAGAGCTTTCTTCTTTGCCTCAGTCACAGGCTCCATCTCCTCCCAGTTGGTCTCATACCAGTCGGCATTTTTGCACTCCTTCTTCTCGCAGGCAGTGGTCGCTGAAATGTACACAACGTCATGGAGTTTGGACCACTTGGAGTCGATGGTGTCATTAGATGTCTCTGTGGTGAGAGCCTTCTAAAGTTTGCTGATGAACTGCTGTGTCTTCTCTGGGTTGCTTGCACAGCAGGTGTTGATGCGTGGTGAACCCTTCTTCTTGGCGTGTTGCACCTTAATGGGTATTATTCGCACCTTGCTGGCCACGACGGAGCGGTCCGTGTCGCAGTCAGCACTGTGGTAGCTGCGGGTGAGGAGGACACTGGCCAGTTACGCACGCCTGGTTATGACCTGGTGGAAATCCTTGCATCTGAAGAAGGTGTTGGTCACACATAGGCTGTGGGAGCAGCACATCTTTAGCAGTCGGTGAAAATTATCGTTGATCTTACCTTTTCCGTGAGAGCCAAGACGGGCGGACAAGGCCGTGTGGTCAGCTCCCACTCTAGCATTGAAGTCTCCTAGTATGTAGAGTCCTTCAGTGATGATGATACTGGATATTACTTGATTCAGAGCCTCGTATAACTTGTCTTTTTCCTCGTGGGTGGATCAGGGTGTTGGGGCGTACACGCTGTAGATGGTGGCTTGGTCTGAGGATGTTGACAGCCGGAGGGCAAGGATCCTCTTAGTGCCTGACGTCAGAGGCTCAATGAAAACGTCTAGCCTGTTCTTTACAGGGAAGCCGATACCGTGCTGCCTAGGTCCATTTGAGGGCTTCCCTTGCCAAAAGAAGTTGTAGTTGGCTTTCCTGATGGTGTCGCTTCCGGTCAGTCAGGTGTCCTGAAGGCAGGTAATGTCGAAGTTCAGTCGGGAGAGTTCTCTGTCACTGACGGCAGTCTTCCCTGCGTGTCGATCTGCTGAAGGTCAGCGGTGAATACAGGACACATGGTCCTTATGTTCCAGCTTGCGAAACGAAGAGCTGCAGTCTTGTTATTCCTTCTTTGAGTCTTGCTGGTGCAGAGTTTGGATCCCACTTATCAGATGGTTCTCTAAGCTCCACACACCCAGTGAAGCAGGCAGGCCTTGGCAGGGAAGCACCTTACTGACTGGGGGCTGTCCAGCTTGAGGAGGGCGATAGCTGTCCAGTGGGACATGGTGATCTCTCCCACCATCGGAAGCAAACCTTGGCACCAAGCTCTAGGCCAATCGAGCTTTGACTTAGAACCGGCAAACTGCGGCTTCCCGTGTTGTGCCAACACCTATCGACGACGCTGTAGTGTCCTCTCCAGTAGAGCTACGAAGCCTGGGCAGGGGGGTATGGAGATTCAGCAGTTGCCCATGCAGCAGATCCCTCTCTCTCCACGCAGACCAGCTGCGTCCACTAGGGACCCAAGGGAACGACAAATGCCGATACAGCTTGGCACCAAACGGCGTCGGAGGAGTTGCCGCAATGGCTTTGAGGTCAATGTCAGACAGCCTAAGGGACTCCGTCTCTGGATTTTCTGTCGGGGTTTACTCCCTTAGCCTTTCCCGTGAGTGGGTATAGACGCAAGGCAGCGGAAGTTTATAATCGGAGTTTTCCATCTCCTAGATGAACTGCCATCCAAGGTTTACTAGTCCCATCCACCCGAAGCGACTGGTTTAAGGCGCCATTGGCCCGCCTTCACCTCTTCTCCTGTTAGAGGAAACATGTCCGCCAGACTTAGAAGCTAGGCCACTCGCGAAGGCCAGGAGCTGAAATTTTAGTTGACAGAAGCAATCAAAACGCAAGCCGTTTCGGGTATTTCTGGAGGAGTAGGGTTCTTGTCTCCCACTCACACCCCGGTAATGTTAACCTTGGACCACAAAAAGAGATCACTGTGATAAATACCTTTTGATTGAACCAAACAAGGAGTGAAATTGACCTCATCAAAAGCCTGAATAATAGATTTGTCAGTTAAAGGAAGACTTTCCTGATCAACATCATTCTCAAAAGCTTTTTTGGCCATAGCTCTAGTAACTGCGCAAGCTGGGTATAAATCAGGGAATTATTTCTCATTTCGATCGACTTTCTGATCCAAGCAAGGCTTATCAGTTAAAAGTGGATAAACCACAAACTTATTTCCAGCTAGGTCGTTGCATAGTAATAAATTAATGCTCTTAACGAATAAAGCAAACACAGTTCAGATTCTCAGTGGTCCTGAGACAAGTCTGATGACAAATTTACACAATGGTGAGGAACATTAACAACGCCGCACTCTACTCTCTGAATAAAACACTTTCATTAGAAGAAGACTTCTCAGACAATAAAAGACCCTGATAAGCTCCTGTGTCCCTTAACATTTTCATACGGATAGGATTGGCCGAATCACTCAAGAGTGACATAGAACCCTTCAATATGAATGGTTCATAATTCTCCATAATAAAATCAGACCGTGTTTTATTAAACCCAATAAATGTATTGCTTTCAATACATGACCGTGACCTTGACCACTTAGAAATAAGAGCATTTGGAATAGGTCTGTCTTGATTCTGATGCTTAGTTTTCAATTTGTAGCAATCAGAAATAATGTTTCCTTTCGTCTTGCAATAGGTGCACGTATGAAGAGACAAGGATTTTTTTATCAAGCTTATCAGAAGCTTGATTTTTAAAAGTTGTGCCAGATTGAGATTTTATAGGGATTGTATTGGGCTGAAATACTTTTCTGATAGAAGACTGCTGAGTGGAAGTCTTATCTACAAAAGAAACTTTATGAACTACGAAATACTCGTCAGCAGCACGAGCAGCATTTTCCAAGGTTTTGACCTCATTCTCATCGAGATAAGTTTATATGTCAGTATGGACACAGTTCTTAAACTCTTCAAGTAATACGAGTTGTCTAAGACTTTTATAATCTTGATCAACTTTCTTGGCTATGCACCATCTATCAAATAACTGCTCTTTTTTCTCATGCAAATTCGACATGAGTTTGTCCAGTATTTCTTTCATGGTTCATGAATTTTTTTCGATAAGCCTCAGAGACTAACTCATAACCCTTTAAGATGCATTCATTCACCAAATCATATTCAGCACTCTGCTGTACTGACAGGGGTACATAGATATATCGGGCTTTGCCAAAAATTGCACACTGTAATAATTGAATCCAATGCTCCATTGGCCATTTCAAATATTCAGCAACTTTTTCAAAATAAGGAAAATATTTGTCTACTACTTTTTCTGTAAAAGGGGGCACTAACTTAAAATTCTTAGTAACATCAAAACTTGAATTTGTATGTGAAGTGGGAACGTGCATTTTACTCGCCAGTTTTATTTCTTTTATTCTAAATTGATATTCCCTCTCTTCCTTCTCATTTTGTTTTTGTATTTGCATCTAATTCTCTCTCTCTCTCTCTCTCTCTCTCTCTCTCCCTTATCTGATTGCATTTTGTTTCTCCTGTAACTGCATTTGTTTTTCTTCTTTCTGTAATAACATTTGTTCTCTTTGTAACTCCATTTGTTCTTTTTGTAATTGCATTTGTCTCTCTTTCTCCAACTCTCTCTCTCTCTCTCTCTCTCTCTCTCTCTCTTCCTTTTGTAGTTGCATTTGTTTTTCTTCTTTATCTTTCTGAACTTCCAGCTTTCTTAACTCTAATTCCATCTTGTATTTTAATTTTAATTCCTTTACTTTTATGTCAGAGTCTGATACAGACTTATTGATCAAAATCTATGTAATTTTATAAAGAACACTCTTTTCTACCAAATACTGGACCAAAATATTTTTTATTTCTTGCTTCGTTGAACGAGCTTTTGCCTCAGAAAGATCTTATTTTCTTGCAAGCTGAAGCAATTCATCTTTATTTAAAAGGTATAACTGTTCCTGGGTAGGATTTGAAAGAAAGATTTCCACTTTTGATGACACTAAAAAAAGCTTGCTGATTTCACTAAAGATTTCTAAAATGTAAAATAATAATTGTGATTTAAAACATTTCAAGACAATGGAGAATTAATATGTCAAAAAACAATGTTTTCTGAAATATTTTAGCCAAAATTCATATAAACCAAGGACAAGCAACCATAATTTTCTTTGTTACGTGTTTAGGCTCTTACAAAACGTAAGAAGAAGAAAGTGAAGACAACAAGGTTTGTAAAATTTAACTAATAACTTATTTCCCTAGAAAAACAAGGTAAACATGAGAAAGAAATTACGGTTCTACGAATCAAATCCAAAAATAATTCAAGAATTAAAAAATAGAAGTCCTAGTAATAAAATGTCCTAATGAAACTGAGTTCGAATCCTGATGAAATCCAAAATGGAAGGCGATGCGTATGCTGTGGTCAGCGTCGTACTGATGTATCAACATATCTTTTTTGAATCACAGAAAATAATATTCCAATTTGAATTCTGTATAAATTTTGATATATGTCTTTGTCCAATAAATAATTTAGAGCACTAGTATTTCCAGGGAAAACAAACTTGAAATCCAAATAAACTGAAGAAAACAAAATAATTCGCCCCTAAACTGGTCACAACATAACATACTTTGACTTCTCATGTTTTAAGGCACTAATGACTATTCTTTCTCAAAACATCAATAATAAATCTAGCTACAACGCAAAACAAATGCCCAAATATGGGACAATCCTCTTGAAAACCGAAATGATGTATGTTATTTGTCACGTACCCCAAGTATGGACTCAATTCCACTTTATGAATCGTACTCTGATAAAGAATAAAAAAATAAAAAATAGTTATTTCTCCTCTATTTTTAGGAACTAGGTCAGCAATAGATGCAAAGTTTCTGTTCTTAGTTGTTTACTATTGAATTTAATTTCTGGACAATGTCAAATCCAGTAAATAAAATTACATTACAATAGCAAGTATTGGGATAAAAAAATTAAAACTAAAAAACAAACAATTATATTAAATCAAATATAAATTAAATCAAATATACATGACAACAGTTTATTGTTTAACCACAGAAAATATTTTTCCAGTTTTGAATTCCGTATAAATTTCAGTGAATGTCTTTGTCCAAGCATTTTGTAGGCGCACATATGTATTTCCAGGGAAAAGAATCACTTGAATTCAAAATAATTTGAAGAAAATAAAACATTAGCCAAAACTGGACACAACATAAAACAACTTGACTTTTCAAGTGTTAAAGCACGACTGATCAAATTCTTCTCATAGCATGAGTTATAAGACTAGCTAAAACGCAAAACAGATGCCCGGATGGGGGTCAATAGGTCACCATTCCAGAAAGAAAATAAGTTTGTTACATGATAATTATCACGTCGTCCAGGTATGACATTGACCTAACTTAGTAATTCTTACTCTGAGAAAGAATTTTTTAAAAATTAAAAAGTTGTTTACCTAAACTGTCACTGGTTCTGAATCAAGGTCAGAAACTAGATACAGTGTTTCTATTATTTGCTGTTTCTCAACGAAATAAAAAAGCATGTCAGGTCAACCAGAATTGAACTTAATTCTGAAAAAATCAAGTTCAATAAACAATATTACATTAAAATAACATGTAATGAAATAAAAAATTAAAACTAACAGACAAACAATTAATTTAAATAACATATACATAACAGTACTTACCTCAATGTTTCTAAACTCCATGATTTCGCTCCATTGTATCTTTTATGTTCTTGATTAACATATATGTTTGAAAAGTACAATTAAGACCTGCAGCGTTAATTACATATTGGGATGGAAGTGTATTGTACTGTGAGATCAAGTTACTACGGCCAAAGTATTTTTAAACATAGCTTCAGACGAAAGTGGGAACCGGGTGTTAGATCCTACTCTCCATCTTCGTGCACGGACATTAAATATACAGTTTACAAATCTTTCCATTTTTTATTGATTTTGCTTGACCATTCATATGAGTAGTCAACAACATGTCATACAGAAATTGCAACGTAATCCAGGTATGGTTCCCAGGCACACATCAACTATCTATGTGTACATGACATATTCGGGAAAAAAAATCCATAATGTCGCAAAAACGGGTACGCTTTTGTCGTAGCTTTTACCTCTAGCTTGTAGGAAATGCACCAGACAATAGTACTCACTGAGAAAAAAGTGTATAAAGTTTCGTTATGAAAGAAATGGTTTGTGGCTTTTGTGGGTCTAATGCAATTTTCCAGCACATGATAGGCCATATATGGAGTCCAGTATCTTTGATATAGAATGAACCCAGAAAAAAAAAACCGGGAACAGCCACCGACCAACGGGAAGCTGTATGTAAGCTTTCTCATATGGCCTCGTTGGACGATCCTGGGATTCGAGCCCATGAGACAGAGGCGGCATGACAGTGAGCGGTAGAGACGAGGGCGTTATACCACGCGGCCACTCGGAGCTCCATTAAAGACACTGATTCAAAAAATATTCTAATGATGGTAACGCTCACTCTTACCTAAATTGTTTTTATTGGGATGTCCAAATAAGAGGTCTAGGCGCTCGTTTAAGAGACGTGGAATGACCCCGTAATCCTAACAATGTTCATTGACCACTTTGAAAACCAGCATGGTCATCACTCCTGAAAAGCTGCACACTTTTAGGCTAAGAACATTGATATAAATAGTTTGTGTGGAAATGTTTTGGCTTTGGAATGCTTCAGAGACGACTTAAATAATGATTGGCCGAGAAAATGGGAGCCAAAGGATACACCGAAACAACCGTCCAGGGGCTGGCATTGACGGGTATCGAATCCGTGACCCTTGGAATACTAGTCTGACGCTCTACTAAATGAGCTACTGCAGCTCCCACGGGTAACATAAGAGAATAAAGACGTGATAAACAATGTCAAACAATATAGATCTTTATATTTAATCCAGTTCAGAACTCGTAAATTTGTTTTCATTGCACGCTAATACCACGGTGAAGATTACCATGCGTGGTTGTTAACACTGTTTGTCTTCTCTGTATGTTCGACCGAACGTTTGGAAAAAAATCTGCACAACTATATTCAGCCACAGTAAACCCTTTTTCTCGTTTATGCACCTGCATCTTACCAAATGTTGTTATTAATACTTTTTGTTTGTCCGGGTCTCTATTTGCTTGTAAGAGTGTCCGGAATTAAATATCAGATGTGCAAATAGTCACACACACACACGCACACACACACAGACACATTGATATATATATATATATATATATATATATATATATATATATATATATATATATATATATATATATATATATATATATATATATATATATTAGAGACCGACCGAAATTCGGTTTCGGTTTCGGCGCCGAAAGTTGGCAAATGGCCTCTTTCGGCATAGTTTCGGTTTCGGCCGAAGCCAAAAAGATAGCTTTCGGTTTGCTTTCGGTTTCGGCCGAAACTGATATTGACTTTCGGTCATCAGCCGAAGATCTATTTTAACTTTCAGAATGCAACGCTAGTGCTGCGTCCATTACTCTGCTTGTCGGCCGGTCAGTCGGCGCTGTTGCATTTCAGTCTACTCGCGTGTTGAATACAGAGATTTCGAAGTCTGACAATATTGATGATTTCAGTTAGTTAAACTGTAGCGAGTTAATCTGTGTGAAGTAGAAAATTGAAGTTAATAATAAACGAATTAGTTAATCACCGCAAAGAATGTCGAAAAATGCAGTGTGGGATTACATCACAAAAATCGGTTCTGATGCAAGCTAGGCGCAGTGCAAAGAATGCAAGAAACTGTTATCACTTGGCAGCGATAAACCAAGACTTCAGACAGTTTCAGACTTGAAAGGTCATCTGGCCAGCTGCCACGCGGAGCTCCATGGTACGTATCTCAAGAGGTCCATGAACGACGGAGCAGAGCGTGCCTCGAAAAAGATGATGATGGAAGAGAAAGCGACTAAACATGCCTTACCGAATTTTGTGCAGTCGTCCTTGACATTAATGGTCGAGAGCAGAATGGTCTGGCCTGATGACCACGTTGCAGTACAGAGAATTGATAAGTGCATCATGGACCCCTGATCGTTGTCGACATGTTACCCTACTCAGTTGTTGAAGTGTAGCATTGCATCATGACCCAGGCCTATTTAATAAATCTTGAGTTCGGCAACTTCGGTTTATCTTTCGGTTTCGGCCGAAGGTGTAGTTAAACTTTCGGTTTCGACTTCGGTTTCGGCCAAAAGTCAATTATAACTTTCGGTCTGGTTTCGTTTTCGGCCGAAACCAGAAATTTAGTTTCGGTCGGCCTCTAATATAGATATCAATGTGTCTGTGTGTGTGTGTGTGTATATATATATATATATATATATATATATATATATATATATATATATATATATAACTCAACACCTGTGCGCATCGTTGTATCTTGATGACTTGTTAGGTTACGGACCTTTAAACAGACTCAACTGAACTATGTCTAGTGCTTGTACATGAAAACTTGTTATCATCGCTCACGTGCATCTAACGCTCTGCATTATCTCAAGCTTTCAACGCAAACGATGTGATTTACGTCCACCTGTATTCTCCCAACAGGTAACGAAGACACGTCTAGACAGATGCATACTTGTACAGATAAAAATAACTACGATTAAGATCGCAGTAAAATTATCATAATTTGATCGGAGAGTACAGTAATAAATTTAATGTTTTTAAACTCTTTGAATCGGCGTAGTGGGATGAAATATATTTTAAGTATCTTAATTGACTGATTAGTTGATTTTGATTTTTATTGGAGACGCAGTTGGTAGGAAATTGTATTATCGAAATTTAATCGTCTTAAAACATCAACATTCACCGATTCAGAGATAAATGTCTTGATTATCGTAGTAAGGACTGTCAAGCTAAGCCCAATAAGCGCACGTCAAAGAGACACAATGTTCCAACAAGATAGGAATAAATTACAATAATGTCATCAGTCCCAGGTTTTTCATTGCAAAACTTTTCCTTCTATTAAGCTTAACAACATTATTATTAATGGATGAAAACTGTTGTAATAAAACAAAAACACTTGGGAATGATGCGGTATAAAATGATATGCAGCGTATAGTATAAATTATAATATAAATTTCACGTCTTCTATATTTACTTATGTGCATTATGTGTCCAACCCTGAATAGCGAAGAACCATACTTGCTGTCACATGATGCTCCGGTAAAATTGGTATTTATGCTGTCCATTTTGCTTGTGATTTCTAGTAAACAGTGTAAGCCATGATCTGACAACACATTAAGTGACGGTAGATCTGGATCTATGCAGTTTGTAAAGTGCATGTTTTATATTGGTCAATGTGGATCTAAATATTATATGACGGCAGAACTTTTTAACAATATGTTTATTGGTCTCTTGTAATTATTACGTAAAAACAGGAAAAATATCTTTAGTAGGTGCTAGAATTTCGGTACATTGATTGCACTTTTTAAAAATCATGATTAGTAGAGAGTGGGGAAACTTTAGGAAAAATGGGACTTCTATGTTAAATTTGAGTGTTTGTTGGGGTCTAACGGGAATTTAATATGGATGGTCATGGGGCAATGAACATTTGGCATAGGAATGTATAGCAATAATGGATTGGGACTGTCTAGGGACAAAGGAACCTTGAACATGTATGGGCCTGTCTAGGGACAATGGGAAATTGTATACGGCCTGTCTAGGGACAAGGATGGTAGAAGGCCAAACACAACAGAGACAGAAAAAGACATATAATAATAAAAGCCCGATATTTATATATAAAGTATTACCAATACCTGAAATTATGTTGGCGGTGTTCATAAATTTGCATAACTGTAATGATGCTATAAATAGCTCTAATCAAGGAAAAGACCAACGCTAACATGTATGTGACTAAATGAAACGCTAAAATTGCTAAATTGTCCCAGAATTTAACGGAGACTAAACATATCCCTGAACATAAGGTTACATTGGTTTAGATTAAAATGGATAAACCTAGTATATATTTATAATCTCAACTTGTGGGACGATGGTGGATAAACACCCATGTATCTATTTAAAGCTACAACCTGTGGAAATTCCTATGAAAACCCCACTATCTATTTATAGTCACTACTTGTGGAAATTACTTTTGTAAAATTCGAGTATATATTTATAACTACAGCTTGTGTAACTTTCTATGGAAAAACCCAAGTCTATAGTATAGCCTTAAAATTTCTAGCTTCGATGACGTCACTAGAAGAATAATGGCAACAATGTTGCAAGTGGCTGACATGAATATGCGTCACTGTAGGCAGGTATGTAGGTGAAATTGATTTGATAGGGACAAAGGGAGTTTTATAGGGACAAGCAAAGACACACATACACCTACGCGAATGCACACAAACAAAAATGCAAACACACGTATGAGCACGCACACAAACAAAAATACACACACACGTACTAGCACGCACACAAACAAAAATTCACACACACTTCACACACGTACGCGCACACACTCAAACACAAACAAAAATACACACGTACTCTTACGCACACAAACAAAAATACACACACAAACTCACACCCGTACGAGCGCGCACACAAACACAAACAAAAATGCACACACGTACGTACACGCAAACAAATATAAAAATATACACACAGACAGACATGCATGCACACTAACATAAACAAAACTACACTCACATACGTATGCGAATGCACACAAACAAAATACACACAAATCAGCGTTTGCCAAAATCAAGTAAAACTCAAATCCCTTTTTTCCCCATGATGTACGTGTGTGAGTGCGTGAGTGTGGGAATTTATTATAAAAATCAAAACCAAGAGACGCTAACTTTTTTCTTTCGATTATATTCTCTGTTCAAAATTACAATCCGATTTCACAACACAACACTTTTAAAATTTATATTCTCTGTTCAAAATTACAATCCGATTTCACAACACAACACTTTTAAAATTTCATAGATTTCTTCTTTGCCTTTCACTCTCCCCTTTTTGGAATTTCTTTACTCTCACAGGTTTTTCAACTTCTTCCTCACTTTCTTCTCGTCTTCTTTTCTTCTCTTTTTGAACGTGTCTGAGTTCTCCCTTTTTAGAGGGTACCTCTTCTTCCTGTTCTAAACCCTTCTTTCCCTCCTGCTCTTGTTCTTTCTTAGGGCAGTCTGAAGACCAATATCCTTTCTTTTGACAATGATAACAGGTATCTTGACCTTTGTCTCTTTTAATGTCTTTCTTGCTTTGACGTTGTGGACATTCTGAAGACCAATGCCCTTTCTTCTGACATAAATAGAAAGTATCTTGACTTTTATCTCAAAACAAGAGGGAGAAGTCAGTCGACTTCTCTGAAGAAAACATGAGTATGAGACCTCGCAAAGTTCTGATCATATGTTTTTTCTGTGTTAGCTCTTCCATCTTTCTGGTAGGATTGAGAGTGAAATGAATACTTTGAGGGAAGACACTAACCATTTATATAGGGAAGACACTGGCCTTACATTTATATATAGGGGCCCATGACATTTAAAATGTAGTCAGTTGACATTTGTCAATCAATATGAAACGATTGCACCATTTTGTGGAGAAAGGAGAAGAAAGTAAGAGACAGAAACGTGACCTATCGCCTCTCACGGTAGCTGAAGTCTTGGCTCAAATCCATGCCAGCGACTTTGAAGATGACATGAGTGAGCCAGAATCCAGACCCAGAAATTCTACACCAAACCTGTAATGCCTGAAAAGTCCTCCCACATTCGAGAGACAGATGAACGCTCCTCCAGAAAATTTAGAACAACGGCTTACACGTACACGGTGGAGTTTAAAGATTTCAAGTCAAACGTACCGCTGGAGAAATCAGATGAGTTCATCACCAATTTTGTGGGATTCTTTGTTAACCACGCTGAAAGGGCAAAGTCGAGCCAACGAAGACGATCGTTTGACACTTTCCCTTTATCACGACAGTCTGAAATGCCCCGTTTGGATCAAGTTTAGCAGGCCATCAGAACTGACACCTTCCAAAGTCATCGACAAGATTCAACAAGTGCAGCAATCCAACGACAAGTTTCACATCACCGATGGAAAGTGACACTGTACATGGCTCACGTTTGTCTTCCCGAAGGGACCGGACTCAAAAAGGCGTTATTGCTAGACGACCTTTGTAGCATCAAAGCAAATCTCGTACGAATTAACAACCCTCATGACAAGATGTGTGTTTAGTCTGTGCCATCGTGGTGGGACGAACGTAAGTGACAAGAACGACCCGGCAGAATGGAAAATAGCCTGGGACAACATTCGAAAATCGAACCGAGCCAAACAACGAAGAGAATCAGAACTACTGTGGGTATCTAAAGACACCCTGTGGCATTCCTGAGACACAAAAGTTGAAAGACGTCTTGGCTCCACGCTACACCATGAACCAACACCCATAAGAAGTACGTGGACCTGTGTTGTTTCGAGGAGAAAATTTCAAAGACAAAAAATACGTTCACGTCTATCATCACGATGAACATTTCGATCCCATTACCAGCATCACCGCATTCCTGGGATACGGTTATTATTGTGAGAAATGTGACTGAGGTTATAACAATCGAGAACGACATAAGCATTGCGGATCGAAATGTCCAGGATGACTGGCCTCTAAACCTTGCATTGACGAAGGACAAAAACGAGCACATTGCTCAGCTTGTCAGCGCACTTTTGTCAGCCCTACCTGTTACCAACAACATCTCAAGACGTAAGGTTCAAAGTAGAAAAGTGCTTGTCAACTCCTGAAATGTTGTTCTGCTCGTGGACAAGTCATACATACCAAGAGTGCCAAGGCACACATTTGTCCAGGAAAGAAACGATGTCACACTTGTCACCAAATCGTGGACTTGGAACACTAATGCTACATTCAAAAAGACCAACCCCAACAGGAGGAGGAGGAGGAAGAAGAGATGACAAGAAGAAAGGCAATTTCATCTTTTTTCGATTTCGAATGCATACAAGAGACTGGCATTCACATTCATAATTTCTGTGTGACTCATCTAGCGTGCGAGAAGTGCATCCAATGACCAATCTTTTGTCACTGCTCTCACTGTAGCAATGTTCCTGTTTGACGTGAAAAATTATTTCGGGGATCAACACTCTGACCGATTATGCCCAATGGATCTTAGACCCTATCGATGAAACGTTGCGCCAAGAGGACATCGAATGTTACGGAGATTGCCATCGCTATGCCACGATGATGGCGCACAATTTCTAGGGATGCGATGGACAATTTCTTCTCAAATGCTTTACGGAACAAAGCACCGAACGTCCTGAAGTGACCTTGAACGGAGCCAAACTCATTTCCATGCAAGTGGGGCAAGTGCAGTTTAAAGATTCGATGAGTTACGTAGATTGCATTTGAGTCGAATGCCTAAAACATTTGGAATGATAGAAATGGCCAAAGGATATTTCCGCACTTTTTCAATACCAAAGCCAATCAACACACCGTTATATCCCTTTTGCCTGATGCTCACTACTACGACCCAGACAACACGCGCACCGACCAACGACAAGATTTCTATGCTTGGTACCACACTCACGCCTCGGAACCCTTCGACTTTCAGGAAGAAATGTTAAAATAGTGTCGTTCCGACGTGGACGTTTTACGGCGTTGCTGTGGAAAATTTCGATAATTATTCTTGGAGCACGGAGATATTGACCCCTTGAAAAAAACCCACTCACCATCGTCAAAGCGTGTTCCTTAGTGTACCGCAAACGATTCATGCCAAAGAAGTCCCTGGCTGTCATACGCCTTCAAACGACCAATTTTTTCAAACATCAATACTTGGTCGAAGCTCTACGCTGGCTACATTACTTGTGCGACAAGGAAGACAAATGGATTTAACACGCCCGCAATGGAGGAGTTGAAAAGATCATCGGAACGTATTTTTTGGATGGATGGGATTTAGAAAACCCCAAGATTGTGTATAAGTTTATGGGTTGCTTATTTCACTGATGTTAGACCTGCTACCCTCAACGGTACACCCAAAATCAGTTTTTAAAACGTACCATGGAAGACTTGTACGAGGAAACTTGTCAGCGACGCTTAAAGTTAGAACAAGGATACCAAGTGGTGGAAATGTGGGAACACGAGTACGATCACCGTTTGAAAACTGATCCTGAACTTAATGATTCACGACAAACCCAAAAATATTAAACAAGTGGACGTCCTTGGCGAAGACTTGATTCTGGTCAATTACGAAGAAAAACTGGACTTTGTACAGACCGACGAATTTGGAAATGTCATCATTGCGGCTTACGTGACAGCCCATGCTCGTTTAAAATTGTACGAAGCTTTATAATTGTTAGGAGATCATGTGCTGTATTTTGACAGGGGCAGTTCATCTACATCGATCACATGGGTCACCGAAACCCTGACATCGCGGGAGATCATTTAGGAGCCTGGACCGACGAGTACCTCGATGACAACATTCTAAGATTTTCTATAAAAACATCGGACATTTTTTGGTTCTCTCACTCCCTTCAGTCTCATCTTCCCGTCAAATTGATTCGTGCCTTGTACGGCATCAGCCGCAACAAAATCCACAAATACGTGCTCCTGTCTTAGAAGCCAGTCTCAGAACAGTCTTACGATGGTTTATGGTAACAGCATGTCAATTACTGCAAGGCGTCATTCACATCCCACATCAAACCAAATGCTTTTTTGAGAGAAACAAAGTAGCTTTGACGCAACTGGCATATCTCCGCATCAGCACTCAAACCAAAAAGAAAATCATTTTGAAATCTGGAGGTAGCGGTTCTCAAGGAGGTGTCATCATTCGCTCCCTCTTAAAATGGGATCTCAATTCATCAAAAGTCATCCCCAGGAAACAAAAAGCCACTCCTGGTCCCAAACGTACCCAGAAGAAAAAGAGCAGTGGTGTCAAAACAGGGCCACAGCCCCAGAAAAAGAAAAGTATCCAGAAAATACCCCAGAAGACTGCTTCTACCCGCAAGAGAGGCACTTCAGTCAGGACGTAACCTTACATCCCCAAACCACAACCTTCAGCGACGGTGACCGCGTCTCCACTAGCCTCAGGTTCCTCCACTTCTCCGTTGCAGGTGATGGCAGCCAAACCTAATCTGACACGCGTCTTTCGTAATCTGATGAAAAATGGAAACTTGTGTCTCCAGGAACATCTTCAGCGCGTGACATCGTCCACCTGTTTATCTGCTGTGGAAACTGCTAACAAAGTCCATGCCCACAAAATCAATGTCCAAGAGGGATCGGGCATGTTACAGATTATACTGGATTCATCCAAGCAAAAACAGACCCGATTTAGTCCGTTGCGAACCCCTCAACGTTAAGCGATGCCTGTCATGAAAATGATACAAGGGACCGACAATCAGTGGCGACGGATTCCGCTAACAAAAAGACCTGGGCTAAACGATGGGTATCAGTGTTTTTGTTCTCCTGAACAAACAAAGATGTCGTCTGCCAGAGGTGCACACCGTTACCATTGTCGTTATCCTGTCCAAAAAGTAAAAGGTAAAAGAAAAGGAGAGTCTCGTTCATTGACCCCACATCCGAAGAAACGCTTAATCAAGCATCTACGTCTACCCCAGAAAAGACCCCATCATCCAAAGAAAAAGATGAGTACCCAAAGGAGAGGATTTTCTTTTTAAGGCGATGATGCGATAGTCAAAGAGGTCGTCAGACAGACTGGTCACACACCCTACCAACTCCTCCAAAAATGCTACTTCAAAAACAATTAAGATAAAAGGACGTGTGCCTAGTCATGGACGTCAAATGTATTTTTTTCTGTGTGCTGCGGAACAAACAAAGATGTCAACCACCAGAAGCCATCCGTCTTCTACCCCCAAAGAAAGGAAACGGAAAGAATATCCTCCTCGTTCAACCAAACATTGGGACGTGTTGTCCTTCCTGTCCAAAGCCCCTTCACCCATGCGAAAACAACTCATTCAAACCGCATCCAGAGACGTCGTCGATACCGTGTGCGGATGTTGCCTGAATGTCTTGAAATAAACGATACCTTTGTCTCAGCATCAAAAAAAATGCTTAGCCAAGCATCGAAACCTTCCTCGCCAAATGGTCCAAAAGAAATTACCGATCCTTCAAAAGAAAAAGGTGTTGATAAAACATGGAGGATTTGTGCACCTGTTGTTAGGACCTATTGTCAAAGGAGTATTGGGAAAACTGATTACAGGACTCGTTGGAGCTGCTGCTTCATTAGGATAGGTCAAAGATAAAAAAAAAGGATCAAGACCATTAAAGGAGTCTCCGTTGTCAAAAGACCTCAAACGTGACCTTTAGAATTTGATCGAATGACGAAAGCTACTTTTCGTACTTTACAAACGATGGATGGAATTCATCCGTGGGCAGTAAAAACGCACCCCGCATTTACCTCCCAATCCTCATTTGACCCAGTTACAACTCCAATTGCAATCGTTGATGGATCGCAGCGATTTGTCAGAAACAGAAAACTAGAAACGGTACGGTCAATTGTTGCAACGACTTCAACTCTTTCACCAGAAAGCTTTAGACGAAACAGCTCGACCGAGATTTTAGGACCCTAATGAAAAGTCCATCACCACCACCGCCACCCCCAGTGACCAAGACAGACGCAGCCCCACGGATGCCTGAGAAAGAAGAGGTACGAGAAGCCTTTCAAACACCGTCAGCGGCTAACATTCCTAGTAAGATTGCAGCCTCCTTGTTGATCCCTTCCCCCACCCCTAACAAGAAGTATTCAAAGCTTGGGTTAGAAAGATGATGTCCACTCCTCCTGCGACAGAAGTGAAAAAGAAAAAAGAGAAACCAGAAGTGAAAAAAGAAAGCAAGACAAAAGCCATCCCATTACCACCAGTACCACCACCACTGCCATCGACTTCTACTCCTGTCGCACGTCGGACACGTAAGCCGTTTCCAAACTACCACCTCGTCCCATCCAAAGCAGCATCAGTGAAGAATGGCTGACTTATTATAAAAAATCCTGATGAAGAATTTGCTAGCTAGCATTTAATACGATCCAGCCCATCCTGCGGGATACGGAGGAGTTCAGAAATTGTATCGTGCTGCCAAAACTCGACTGAAAAGTATCCGTTTACCTCAAGTACTACGATGGTGACAAAAACAAGCCACGTACACCTTACACAAACCCATTCCACGAAACTTTTCCACAAGTCGCACCCGAGTGGAGGGCATCGATCATCAATGGCAAGCCGATTTAGCCGATGTCTCTCGTTTGGCCGCCTACAATCATGCCTACAAATATTTGATTTGTGTCATCGACATCTTTTCCAAAATTGCCTGGGTAGTGCAATTGACTTCCAAATCGAGCAATGAGTTAGTGCGAGCCTTTAAACTGGTATTGAAACAAAATGGTCGTCATCCTCTACGACGGCAAACCGACAAAAGCACCGAATTTCTGAACCAAGCTTTCCAAAAAGAATTGAAGAAAAGAGACATTCATTTTTTCACCACCTTGAATATAGAAATCAAAGACTGCATCGTGGAACGTTTTCAACGCACCTTGAAAGAAAGTAATTGGAAATACTTTCGCATCAACACACTTTCAAGTACATAGACATCTTACCACACCTAGTCAAAGCGTACAACCAATCTTGCCATCGGATCATCGGATGTGCCACCCCACCCCCACCCCACCCCACGAAATGACTCCCGGCAACGAAGTGGTCGTCTTTGAGCGCCTGTTTGGTACGTCCCCGACTGTGGCTGTCCCCAAGGAAGGTGGACTGTTGACGACAGGAGATTGGGTGCGCATTGGCAAAACCAAACGCACTTTCGACAACGGTTACTTACCCAACTGACCACCGAATTATTTCGTGTCACTGGACGAGTGCGTGGCCGTCATCCTGCCGTCTATAAATTAGAAGACGTGAACGGGGAAGTATTAAAAGGAACGTTTTACTAGCCCGAGTTACAACGCGTGACCAGTAAAGAAGGATGAAGTGTACGACATTGAAAGCATTCTCTATCAAACCACATGAGAAGTGGGAAAACGACGTGCCAAGAAATGAAAGTACGTTGGAAAGGATATCCTCCCAGTTTTCCCTCTTGGATCGACGCTTCGCAAGTCATCGACTATAAAAAGAAGTAACCATCATGCCCTTCAATACAGCCTCAACCTCTACAGTGAACACTCCTTCGCCCAGTTCTTCTCTGCAAGATCAAAAAAGCAACCCGTGTGACTGTGGTGTGGAGAACGTGTGCCTAAAACGCAAATCGTCTTTTTTTCTGCCAAATCTTTGTGGGGTATTATGTCATCGGTGCTGCCATTTCCAATTTGAGTTTGCAACAAGGAGACAAACAATTGTGGACCATTTTACTGAGCAGTTGCATCGGTTACCTTCTCCCTATTCATTCCCTGAAATACTCTAACGGTAACAATGGGAGTCTTGCGACCAATGTCAGTCACCCTCCAACAGTCACCACCACCACAACAATAACCCTCTTTTGGACACTCCCCTAACCTACAATGACCTCTCGGACAGCCGAACTCTGGAATTATGAATAATCGATTTTACTTAACTTTATCCAGTGACAGTTCCATTGATGTGTTTCCCCACAATACGTATTGCTGTTTCACGGCCAAATTATCTCAGGCCATACAATTTGATGACAAAGCCCAATGGGAAGAAGCTTTGATCGAAATGATTCACCCATCTCAAATCAAAGACATCACTGAAAATCAAAACACTTTTGAGGTCGAAGTTCTGAACGACCAAGTGCAACAATACTTGAATGAAAACGAAACTGTAGATGCCTCTATGAAACGAGCAGTGTCACCTGATACTCCACAGTACATGTATCTGATGAAAATTAACGCAGGGTATTATTTTAACGGTCAACATCTGGTGGACACGATGATTGCTTCCAAATCCATTGCGTTGTTTGGCAAAGCCTTGAACAAAACGAAGCGAAGTGTCACCATCGAGTACCATAAGGTGGCTCGTCTTCTTACTGATGAACTTTGCGGATGCCAAAATGTTGTCCATTACATTTTGTCATGAACTGTTTGGCATTTTGGGTGGAGACCTCAAGATGGTCAAAAATCTACTCCTCATACCAACCATCACCAACAATTTGAATTTGCAAAGTTTGTTCGATTCCCTGTAGAAATGAACCAAAAACTAAATTTGATCTTTGTGACTATGATGTGGTGGAGTACAATCTGGTGGGACACACATCCGCACCGTTACTGCGAGTCATTCATTTCAAAGCGGATTCTGCCACGACCAATGACGAGGAAGGTGGAAACACCTATCATGTTCACCGCTAATTTGTACATGCTCACTATTTACCCGTCATTAAGTCTTATTTCGGCAGTGTCAACATTGGTATGAAAGGAGATCTGGGACAAAATATTCCATTTATCAAAGGGAAAGTCACACTGAATCTATTTTTTCGAAAACGATTCTCTAACGAATTGTAAGTCATACATCCTGTGTACTGAGGAGTCGCTGTACAGTGAGGACATGGTTTAGGAGATATGCTGAAATCGGCCTTTCGTTCGGTAGCCCCGTTTTGAAACCGACGGTGACACGATTATTGCACGCCTTCAAAGATGCCGCTTTGACTCAAGGCAAAGAATTTCTCCAAAACTTCATAATCTACAAAAAAAGTACCAAAAGCCTTTCTTGAGAGCAAGCAAAAATGTCTTGCTTCAAGCTGGAAAGACATTTTTGGCCGACGAGAAACTCCTATAAATGTCCTGGACGATGCCCAGTCAGGCATTCCTCCTTCCCTGACACCACAGCAAGGACAAGGTAGAAAGAGACGACGAAGACACCCCTCCAGAGGACTTCACACACCCAGAGCTAGAAAAACCAAGAAAAGAAGAACCGTCCGAGAATTTGACGTTTTTGACTATTAAATAACAGAAAAAAATGATGTACCGAGAGTCTTGCGAATGTTCCAAGTCGGAACTGGATCTGTTTGCTCTGCCACTCACTATGATGACGATGCAATAATCCCAATGGGTAGAAATTTATCCCATCTCCTCTTTGACGACCTCAACACCCATCGAATTTGAAATCAGTGGACAACGTGAAGATTACATCGATCTGAATAGCAGTTACTTGTACCTGAAAGTCAAGTTCTCGATCCGACTGAAAATTATACAGACGGTAATGAGGAAGTAGCTCCCTTCAACAATTGCATGCATTCCTTGTTCAGTGAAGTGGATTTGTACTTGAATACGAAACTGGTCAGTAGCAGTATGGATGCTTACTCTTACCAAGTGTACCTCGAAAATCTTTTGACGTTCGGAAAAGAAGCCAAGAACACCCATCTGAATGCTTGGGTGGTATGGAAACCTGACACGGTTGGCAAATTAAGAGATACCGATTTGATAACAGATAAAGAACCAAACCACAATGTGGGATTCAATGACCGACGAAACAAAATAAAGGATGGGCAGTGTTTAAAACTGATGGATCGTTTAATTTGGACATGTGGTTGCAAGAGAAGTATTTGCTGAACGGAGTGGATGTTCGCCTAAGACTGAATCGAAGCAGTACCGCTTTCCATTTGATAGCTGACGCTGCCAATTACAAAATTGTCATTGAAGAAGCCAGACACGTGGAAGTCTTACCTAAAGTGGGAAACGACATCAGTCACACTTTGAGCAGAACGACGTCAGGTATCCGATACGACGAGTGGAAGTGAAAACTTTCACTATTGCCACTGGACTCCAATCCAAGATCGAAGATCATCTGTTCCAAGGACAGTTACCCAAACGTTTAAGCATTGGCATCATTAGTAATGCAGCCCTCAACGGAGCCCCAGATCAAAATCCTTTCGAGTTTGAGCATTACAACGTGTCCAAGATTGAAGTCAGTCGAGATTGCATGGCCTTGTGTACCAGACCCTTACTTTAACAATAAGAATTACTTGAGGTCATACTTGTCCCTGAACGAAGCTGACAGTTAGGGACCAACAGTATGTACGGCATTTCGTACGAAGATTATGCAGGAGGTTATGCTTTGTGGGCTTTTGATTTCACTCCAGACCAAGGCAGCGACGAGGGACACTTCCACCCAATAAAATCTGGTCAGCTTCGTGTGGAACTTAAGTTTGCTACAGCTCTACCCGAGATGATGAACGTCATCTTGTATACCAGATTCGAAAATACGATCGAAATCAATAGTTTGAGAGTCATTCTAGAATATTAGAAGCTATGGAAGACTCTTATTCTTCTTTGATTGGTGGAGACTCTTTGGAAATAGAATGGGATGCTATCTTGGAAGAAAAACCAAAAGACAAAGACTAAGATGTGATGGTAATGTCCAGATGGCTAGAACAAGAACAACATTTAGTCTTAAGGAAAAAGTCAGAATTGAATTGATGGTTTATCATCCCCTGTAAACAAGTAGAAAAAAATGGATACGTGGGAACTTTATTACCTTTTGAAAAAGTTCGCACACCGCTTCTTGGAGTCATGTCGCGTGCGCTAAAGATGAACTACCTCATAGCAATCCTAAAGACCATCAAGCTTATGTCATCAACACGGACGACAGTCATCTCCCAGGAACCCACTGGGTAGCCATCTACTCTCCCCACGATACCTGTGTAGAGTATTTTGATGCGTATGGATTACGGCCTTTGGAAGATGACATCATCGAATTTATGAAAAGAAATGCCCAGACGACACGATTCAATAATGTGAAATTACAAGGCACAGATTCCATGGTGTGTGGACAATATTGTATTTATTTTCTTCATCAATGCAGTCTTGGATATCCCTTAGAACATTTATGTATTTTTTTGTCGTGACATTTCTAGAAACGATGAAAAAGTAGACATGGTTTTGTGACCATTGTGGATATTTCTTGTCTTTAGCTAGGAAACATCAATGGCCAAATGACTTCCACCAGTGGAAGTCTAACTTGACTTCACAACGTTGTCAACCTTGTCAAAAATGTGTTATTTGAAGAAAAAATGTGTTGATGTTATTTGTTTGTTGATGGTTTGCTGGTTGAATAAAAATGTGATCAAAAATTGTTGTTTGTGGTTTGTTTGAATAAATGTTTTTATCAATATATATGCTCTTTGGCTTTTCTCTATCCCTCACCATCAGATGAGCTATAGCGTCCCTACCAAAAACCCGTAGGGATGTTTTCTATCGCGTCCTCGCTTGAGACATTTAAAGCAAGTGGTCTCAGGTCTGACTATCATTCAGTTGCAGCGAAGATAGCAACTAGAACACACCAATCGAGCTAGCGATGGAACAAATAATTCCAGCACAAGCACTGAATGCAATAAAAGGCTTAGGTCTTTTAATTGCATCAGGCTGGAGCATAAGAGCGCAACAAAATCGAACCATTCTGCTCTTAATTTGGGAGAAAAAGAAGAAACGAGAAAATGGCCCACGAGTCGTCGTAGAGGGGGAACAATGCGACAACAGAGGGAGCAATCCTTGCAGTTAGTAAGCAGCCCACTGGTTACGACTCGGCAACTAATAATCAACAACCAGCTAACGACTAAGCCAATACAACAACATGAGGCCGGGCCTAGAGTTGTAGCCGAGCAACAAAAAAATACAATACAGGAAACATATGCGACAGTAACAGCATATTTTCCTGTAAATAAGGCAACCTCACCAAGGCAGAAGGATAACAGCGACACAGATACAGTTGCAAGTGACTTGGAAATATCAACATCTTCCAACGAAATTCAAGAATAACAAAAACAAGAAACACACAAATCGGAAGATGATGGAAGCGAAGAAGAATTAGAAAGAGAAGAGGAAGAAGAAGAGGAACACCAAAACATCAAATACTATAAAGAAATGGGTCTATAACAGGCAATGGAAAGCGTTAAGAAGGCAGGCCACTTTATTAACGCGGTTAAATACCTTGCCTGGCGAAATCTGGAGACTTACAAACCTAGACCAGCACAGTGGCATTATGGAATAAGAATACTCTCCACATACTACGAGAACGCTTACAGTCACTATCCAATCTGGCAACTGGTCCAAGCTGCGGAATATCTATCCGAAGTCCATGGATATTCATTCCCAAATATCATCGGGAGAGATCAACGCAGCACACTGAAATACAAGACTACAGAAGATCGCAGGGGCACCTTCCAGCCATAAAAAACATCCCTTCTAAGGGCTCAAATTGCCTTTGTAATTAAAGGGATTGCATTTTGGCTAGCAAACCCGACTAGATAAAAGCAACTCACTAATTTGATCATTTTATCCACCGCTTCAAATTTAAAAAATACCAAATATTCAACACCTAATAGTGACCAAAATTGTATTATTGTCGCTTAGACGTATTCAGTACAGGTTCATAGGGCATTAAACAAGTACACTATGTACCAGAAATGTTAGATCTGCTAAAAATAGGAAAATTATACAACTCTTTGGATTTGAACAATTGCATAGGTGGCTTACACATAATTGGATTTATTTTATGTCCATACAATACAACTGGACTTGATTTGGCTATAGATTACGGATAGAATACGGGCTGTCTTTTCGGGGTTGTCTTGGCGTTTTGGGTACTCGGTGTATGGAGCTGTAAAACTGAATCGGATTGAAAATTGAAAACCTCGTTTCGTACTTTTACGCGGGAGAACCAGGTTTGTAAACCCGAATCTGATTGGCAGTTGAATCCTTGGTTTATTTTCTAACTTGCTGACAACTAAAACGGATTGAAAATTTAAAAACTCAACTAGTAACTTTACGCGGGAGAACCAGGTTTGTAAACCGTAATCTGATTAGCAGTTAAATCCCCAGCTGATTTTCTAACTTGCAGAAAACTAAATCGGATTGAAAATTGAAAACTCGGCTCTTACTTTTGCGCGGGAGAACCAGGTTTGTAAACCCGAGTCTGATTGGCAGTTTAATCCCTAGTTGATTTTCTAACTTGCTGAAAACTAAACGGATTGAAAATTGAAAAAACTCGGCACGCACTTTATACGGGAGGACGAGGTTTGTAAACCCGAATCTGATTGGTAGTTGAATCCTTGGTTGACTTTCTAAATTGGCGATATATTCGGTGTTAACTAATGGTAATACTAACTGAATTTACAAAACACCCTTATTAGTTGGCGGATTGAAATTGTTTGTTCGGGTTTGTGCGCCTTTTCCGGGATGCCTTTCCACCTTTGCCACTTCCAGATATAATACTTAAGAAGTGTGACATTCACTCATAAACGCGGGTTTGTAGGTTCACATCTACAAACCCGACCAATTAAGAATCTCGACATTCGAGACTTAACCAGTCGCAAAAGCACATAGTTGCATAGGTGACTTTAATCTTTTATCATCATCATCATCATCAGTCTGACCTTACATTGTTGACTCGTCAGCTCGTAAGGATGTCTTCCAAACTAGCAAAGCTGAACAAAGCACACGCCCATTTGCATCGTGTCAGGCAAAACCTGATGCCAAAGCCTGAAGAGATTGAAAATGTTCGGATGCTGAAAGTGGCACAAGACCTGAAAGAAGAGGTCTTCAGAGAAGAAAAAAAAATACCAATAAGATTGGACCGATAAGTACAGACTTCTGAAACAGCAGAGAAAGCACCAACAGCATCATCAGCAACAACAACCGCAGGAACCAGACAGAGGTTTTGTGGACTGTAGAGTGGACACTAAGGAATTCTCCTTCTCTTTCCGCAGAAGCAGACCCTATCCTTTGGAAAAGCCTGTGGCCAGACGAGGACGCAGTCTTAGACCATAGGAGATTGCCACAACCCCAAACAAGGCAAGTCTTTTCAGGGCTACCCCAAAATCTAGAAAAGACATACTACTCGATTGCCAAAATGTTCTGTATTTGTGTGTTGGTAGGTTCAAAAGTAGAAGTATGCCCATGAAGACTTCGTTTCCCTGGCTTGTAAAATAGTGTGTGTGTGTGTGTGTGTGTGTGTGTATTTTTGTTTATGTTTGTGTGCGTGCGTGCGCATACGTGTGTATATTTTTGTTTATGTTTGTGTGCGTGCGCGTTCGTTTTTTTGACTGCGTGCGCGTACGTGTGTGTCTGTGCGTGTATTTTGTTTGTTTGTATGTGTGTGAGTACGTGTGTTTTTTATTTGTGTACGTGCACGTGCGTCAGTGTGTCTGTATTTTTTGTGTGCGTGCGCGTACGTGTGTGTGCATTTTTGTTTGTGTGCGTGCGCACACGGGTTTGTATGTGTGTATTTTTGTTTATGTTTATGTGCGTGTGCGTATGTGTGTATTTTTGTTTGTGTTTGTGCGCGTGCGATTACGTGCGTGTATTTTTGTTTGTGTGCGTGAGCGTACGTGTGTGTGTATTTTTGTTTGTGTTTGTGTCCGTGCGTGTACGTGTGTGTGTGATATTTTGTTTGTGTGCGTGCGCGTACGTGTGTGTGCATTTTGTTTGTGTTTGTGTGCGTGCGCGTACATGTGTGTATTTTTGTTTTTGTGCATGCGCATGCGTGTTTCTGTGTTTTGTTTGTTGGCTTGCGCGTAAGTGTGTGTGCATATTTTTGTTTGTGTGCGTCCTTTTGTGTGTGAGTGTGTGTGTATTTTTGTTTGTTTGCGTGCGCGTACGTGTGTGTATTTTTGTTTGTGTGCGTGAGCATACGTGTGTGTGTGTGTGTGTATTTGTGGTTACATATATGCAAGGTTTTTCTATTTTCGTTTAAACCAATATAACCTAATGTTCAGGGGTATGTTGTGTCTCCGTTCAATTATGGGACAATTTAGTAATTTTAGCATTACATTTAGTCACATCCATTTTGGCGTTGGTCTTTTCCTTGATCATAGCTATTTATAGCATCATTACAATTCTGCAAATTAGTGAATAGCCAACATAATTTCAGGTCAAGGTAATGCTTTATATATAAATATCGGGCTTCTGTTGTATATGTCTGTCTCTGTCTCTGTTGTGTTTAGCCCTCTACCATCCTTGTCCCTAGACAGCCCCTATATAATTTCCCCATTGTCCCTAGACAGGCCCATCCATGTTCAAGGTCCCTTTGTTCCTAGATGGTCCCATATTCAATTCCTCCTGTCCTGCACCTAGACAGTCTCAATCCATTGTCTCTATGCATTCCTATGTTAAATTTCGATTCTCCCTAGAGTATCCCATCCATACTACATTCCCATTCGTCCCCAGGGTAAAACACCCAAATTTAACATAGAAGTCCCATTGTCCTTTGGGTATCCCAACTCACTACTCTGGTTGCTTATCGTTAGTGAACAGTATAATTTTTTCTACACACACCTGTCAAAGAAATATATTACTGACAATTATCGCGTTGTCACCTTGAAACAAGCGACGTGCTTCAAAACAATCTCTGACGAGCCGACGTTTGAGAGTCAGCAAGCTCGGCACATGCTGTTGCCAACTAACAATCTCACGTGACTAAGAACTTAATAGTCGGCGAATTCTGTATACAAATACTACGACTAAAACGTAACTGAGAAGTTATATTATCAACGTTTATTCCCTATCTACCAAAACTTACTTGAAGTAGTAAATATTCAGCTTAACATGTTTGCGGGAGAAAATGAAAACTGGCTGTGACACTGACTGCAAGACGGCAGCGGCGTATTTTGATCACGTATATTGCGAAATAAAGGATCGATAGATGAAAGAACCTGTGGGCAATTTATATAATAGAAAAATGTGCAATATATAAAAACTGAATAAGGCGCTGATGTATATATACTGTGGAGAGATCGCAAGGTATAAATCGCGCTGATCATAAAGCATTATGAAAAGAACCTAAGCTCTCTCTCTCTCTCTCGCAATGTGCTCGCCCATGTTACAAATTTAAGTAATATTAATCGTTTCAATCAGATACTTGTGATATGTGAGATATGACCCATTTGAACACATGATCGGCCACGCATAACCGCCGGTATAAAAGGTGGAGAAAGAGTCCTGGAAACCGCAGAAGAACCACAGACCCACGGGTAGCTACTGGCAAGCTTTCTCACATACCCACACTGGCTGAGCCAAGAAGACTCGAACCCACGCAGAGGTGAGCGCCTCAGACCACTTGGCCGCCAAAGGCCCCGACTTGTAATATAACGTATTCAGTATAAATAGTTTTAACCTTAGAAAGCTGAACAGTACAAAAACAAGATCACAGTGACATTAACATATTACATCTTCTCTCAAGATGGACACAGACTTTCATTCATGATTGCAGTCATTTATTCCTTAAAAAATTGAATATGGTTAACGGTCCGAAACAATAGATATTTTGATTTAAAAGAACATAATTCCAACATAAAAAATAAGTGTTTGCTACTGTTATAACTTGAAAATGAGTGCCTGAGAAAATAAAATCAAGTTAATTTGCTCACAATTTTGTAGTAAGAGGTCATTATACCCTTTGCTTCATCTTGATCCAGCTATTCTTTGTATTAAATATCAACATATTTAACTGCCATGACTATGCGTGTTACTGCAAGACGGAAACACAAAGCAAACCACAAGATCTCAGTAAAATCACCATCATCACCAACATCATCATCAAAGTTATCATCGACTATAAACTTCTACCATCACCTTTGAAAAAAAAGCAAATCTAGTATCACCATTAGCAATGTGATATATATACCTTGATATTTTATCACACCAATGAAGAGATGATACAAATATAAAATAATAGCAAGAAAGAATACGCATTTAGTTTAATGTTTATTTTATATTTTAATCAAATACATTTATCAAAACCTATGAACAAAAACTATTCTAGAAAAAAAAATTCATTTTTATGCATCTGATTACTGTATTATGGAAACAAGTTCTTTCCTATTTATTATCCTGACATGAATTTTTTAATGCTCTACAAATTATTTTTCCCCACAATAACAGCGATTGTTTAATGCCATGATTGTGCAAACGGAATCCACACTACATATTAGGCTTACAAAAGCAAGCCATTTAAAACCTGATGTAAATAAACAACAAAACTCAAAGAAAACTTATAAAAATAAAATAATAAAACAAAGAGTTATTGGTATGCCTATATCTTAAATGAAAATGTATATCAAATAATATCTGAAAACTATAGACAAAATAGGATAATCCATGAAGTGAAAACATACAAGAAATGCAAAATTGAAGTTCGCAATTGAGAACTCATAAGGAATTTACTACTGGAACGGGGGAAGGGTGTTGTAAAAATATAAAATGAATGAACCCCCGATTAACGAAGCTTTTGTATGTTTTCACATAAGCTATATAATTTTAAGCATTTATATTGCTACAACATTTGTTTTGAAAACAAAGTGTACCTAAAAACGAGTATTTTGAGGTGAAATTGCTTGTGCATTGACACAAATAGCCAATAGTTGCAACCAGTGGAGTTACGTTTGTGTTTTCCACCCCTATTTTCCACTATCTGCATAATACAAAATTCCCAAATTTGTTGGAATAATTGAGAAATCTTAAAATACGGATTGTTTATAGTGTTCTTTCTTTATTGCAGCGACTAATTATGAAAAAATTCAGTGATATTTTGCATCGGAATATTCAGAAAAAAGTTCCCGAAATTTGGAATAAATATCAAACGAGCAACACCCAATTCCGTGAGGCAACGTGTGAAGATTACTTGAGTTCAAATCTGCTCTTTGAAATCTTTCTTTACATTTTATTGCCCTTGACCTTGTTGTGCACCACTGATATCTGGATACGTGAACACGTTGATTCGTCCAGACTCTCCGATCCACAGTTGATTGAATGAATCAAGGGCCATTTTTCCGGAGAGAAAATCGCCACCATTTGGCCTGAGGCAAGCCAGGGTGTTGCCCCGATGATCTAGTACGTCTATATCACCTCCAACACGAGAAACAAGCAAGTGACCCCGCTGATCAAAAAGCAAATCATAAACAAGGCGATTGATTTTGGATAACATGTTCCCTATATGATCGAAAATGAATATAGCTCCTTTCGTTTCTGTTGAACCAAATTGGACCATCTGAGTGTTCTTGGTGTCTGCTTTAGCCACTGACGATTTTGAGCTTGATGCTGATTTCGCGACATTAGGACATGATACCGGTTGAGTAGAAGCATTGGTAGAAGATCTAAAGAACAATTCTTGCGTTGGTTTTATTTCCGGATGTCTGGTCGTGTCCACTGCTGTATTTGAGCTTGTTGCTGATAAAATGCCAAACGGGTTTAGGCCTGGCTGTGTAAGAGCATTTGTATAATTTCCAAAGGAATGTACTTGCGTTGGTATTGCCTTATGTGTGTCCATTGCTGATTTTGAGTTTGTTGCCGATATAAAGGCAAGTGAACTTGATGCAGGTTGTATAGGAGCCTGTGAAGAATGTGCAAACGAAAATTCTTGCATTGGTTTCGCTTTCGAAACTTCCGGTGCGTCCACTGATGATTTTGAGCTTGATGGTCCTAAAATACTAAACGGGGATTGAGCTGGCTGCAAACTAAGCTTAGTATTCATTCCAACTGGAAATTCCTGCCTTGTTTTTGCTGTAGAAACTGTTACCGTTTCTTTTAAATCTGCATCCAGCTGTTTATTTTCGGTGAAAGGGTTGATATCTTGCGCGCATACAGCTAGAACATCTGTGAATTTGCACACTGCAACACAATGTAATGTCTTAAACGTAGATGCACGTGGGGCATATTGCCTGGTGACTTGACCAGTCTGGTCAATGATGACTAATTTAGGCGGTTCATTGCAACATACAGCAATATTTCCATTATCAAAAGCAGCGAGGTCACCAGGACTTGATGATAATGAGCAAAACTCTCTGGCCTCGTAATTTTCGGTAATTTTATAAATGAATTTCTCTTTTGGTACAGATACAAACAGGGCCCCATCTTTGCCCATTGCCATAGATTCTATCTCAAAATCCTCCAATATTTTCCTTTGCTTGGATCCATGCTCATTAAACATGATAAGGCCAGTGGTTCCAGCCTCCGCTATCCAAACGTTTCCTCTCGGACATGGCAATATGCATTTTATCTCGCCAAATTCAGGTGTGCAAAATGCACTTACCAGCTTCATTTCCACAGGGCCAGATGGTAATGTCTTCATGTCAATTATAATGTGACCGATGCTTTTGCAATCAAACTTGTTACAATTCTCTTCAAATTTGACCATATTTACTCCTGGAATATCCATGGGTGATGATAAGCTGATTTCCTTCATTTTGCACATCATCTTATTTCCGTCCTTCAAAACTTCTGCGTCACTTGCCAATGTAGTCAATTTCTTCATAGTCACCGATTTTTCTTTTGTAGCTTCAATATCTCTTTTCAACTGAAATAACTTCAATTTCTCACGTTCGCAAATTGTTGTGATCTCAGTTTCCAACTTCTTAACGCCGGCGTCGATATCATCTTTCATGTTGACTGCTCTTCGTAGCAAACGGTCTTTCGCTTCTTTCTCCTTTTTCTCGACGTCTGATTCTCTTTCTGAAATAATATTCAGATTCCTTTCGGTTGAAATAAATATTTCACTAGTCTGCCATGTTTTAATCAAGAGATTTCGTTTGATATTTGCGGCCACATTAATAGGCTCCGTTTTGTGTTGCTCGTGTTCTTCGTAGTCACACGAGGGACACACAAACTCCTCACAAGTTAAGCAATAACAATCTGCAACTTCAGACTCGTGCTCGAAGCATGTTAGCTTGTCCGGCATCTTATTTTTAACAGTTTTCAAACTAGCCAATTCGTGGTCCTTTGTTATCTTTAGTTTTTTGTGGAGCAGGACACATTCATTGCATATTGTCTGTTCACATACCTCGCAGTAAGAAGTAGCCCTTGGCTTTGGCTCACCATCACAGTTTTCACATGAAAAGTTGACTTCTTCTGATTCCCTTTCCTCTAATCCCTCTTCCTCTGTTGTCTCAATGTAGACGTTGGTCTGAAAAGAGCAAGCTCCACCCTCCGGAATGTCAATATTCGTCTTACAGAACGGACACAGAAACTTGGTATCAGGTTTTGCATTAGAAATATGTAATTCTAAGCAGACTTCACAATAACTATGAAAACACGGCAGTATCTTAGGTCTTTTGTAAGGTTGATGGCACAGTCCACATTTGAACCGAACATGTGTAGCCGTCGCCATATTTGATTCAAAATGAAAGTAGACGTGCCATCCACTTCCACGAAACGAGCAGCCAAAGTTGAAGTACGCGGTGAATAAGTGTACACAGGATCTCTCTGTCTTTCTCTCTCTCTCTCTCTCTCTCTCTCTATATATATATATATATATATATATATATATATATATATATATATATATATATATATATATAAAATAGTGTAACATGATGAATTTATTATTAGTACTGTTCAGTATGTGAGACAGTTTTCTTGATGAACACAATTTTATCTCACTATATCAATACACTAGAACAATCCATGAAGAACGTTCATTAAGTAAACGTCCAACACTACTTCCGGCGATCTGATTTTCAATATTCAGTACTTAGTACAATTTCATGTATATGACGATTATTTGTTATGATTAAGATGAAGAAAATCGATACCAACGATTTATTTTTCCCTTGGGGGTCGGGTAATATAAAAGAAAAATGTTCATGCATAATTAAATTAGTGTAACATATATATATATATATATATATATATATATATATATATATATATATATATATATATATATATATATATATATATATATATATATATTCTGACCACCACATCCATAACGCTCCTGTACTCATTTATACCCCAGACAGTGACCCAAGAGCAATCTGATTCAAATCAGATCTCCGCTGTCCAACATGAAGATCTGATAGCGCCCGATTAGAGGTCAAGATCTGGTGACGTTTGAAGTAGCCAATGGAAATGCAGCTTTCAAGACTCTGAAAGTAAACCAAATTGTTCGGTACATATTGATGCTCTTCAGCCACACTGGTCAGTTTCCTAAACGTGAAGATATGAGATTTCGTTTTATTTGCTGATAAAATTAGCTATTAGGGCAATAACATAGATCACCAGAACATGACCCCTAAACGGCTGCTGTCAGATCTTCCTGTAAGACAGTGGAGATCTGATTGTAGTCAGATTGGACCCAAGAGATACCGCATACATAATATTTGGTCAGAAAATATTTTAAAAAAACATTGTAATTTAAATTTGCAACATTTGATCTTTGACAAACCAAGTGGGCTCACTAGATTGAAGTAATAAATGAGACCCCTGATAAGATTGTTACACTGATGAACAGATAAATACACAATTTTGTAAATATCCATCTAGAGGTTCAGGGGAGTGGATGTAGACGGACAAATAATCGGACGGACCGACGGTATGGATTTTGACTGTTTGGAAACACTCATACTGCAAAATATATTACTATCTCTTTTCAATGAGCAAAAGGTCCACGCTGAAAAAATAAAAATAAAATGCCCCCTCCTCAATTATCATTACAGCTCTATCAATAAGCCGACTATTTGCTATTCTGGATAGGTATATTGACAGAGCTGAAAGACTAATACAGCCAGTTTTTAGATCTTTTTGCCTTGAGTGAATCCACACGCTCAGTAAATACAATAACAAAAATATCTACTGATAAATTCTGACTTCCTCTTTGTCAGTAAGCTCACTATTTGCTATTCGTGCTATGAATATTGACAGAGCTGGAACACTGTTTAAAAACAAGTAATATTTCTCTCATTATTTAAAATTACAAAGCCAAATAATTGGAACGTTTTGGCAACATAAATAATGACACTATACTGCATTGTAACATGCTGTGCAGTGTTTATAGAAGTTATAGAAATATTCATTGAGTTTAACATGAACGCAATAATCTATGTATCAATAGATCAAATGTGTCTGACTACAAGTATGAATGGGGTAAAAGTATAGTCAGAGTTAAATATCTTACAAAATAACACACAAAATACCACAAAGGCTGTGTAAGAGAAACGATATCAGTTTCATATTACAATGGTGTAAATCAAAGGATTACACTTACATATGAACTGACAATGACACATCAGAGTAAAGAAAACAGCAAATATTAGACAAATGTATTTCCACTTAAAAAAGACCAAATTTCCATACAATCTACGGATCGCCATGTTCAACACTTTATCGTAGCAAATGGACATAAAATTAATAAAACTAACACGCACAACACGGTAAAATATTTCCAGCCATTACATTGTTAATCGGATTGAATTGAAGTATATTTCTTTAAAGAAACGAATAAAACTATATTAATATTTAAAAAAGTGTTTAGATAGCTTCGCTTCGTATAAGAGACATATCACCACTTTAAGCGATTTTGGCATTCCCAGCTTCCATCGCATTCCAGGAAACCGAAATGTGGTCCAACAGAACTTGAAAACAAGTCAATTTGATTGTGTCAAATTTTGAAACCATGGGAAAAATATATCAGAGTAAGTAAAGTCCGACTAAACTAATAAGACTTTAATTTGTGGAAAAGAGTCAATATGAATTGCCAAGTATGTGAGATAATCTTGAAAATTTGACCTCTTGTTCCCATGTGAGTCGGGGAGATGTTTTATATTGTATGACTAAGGCCAGGAAAACTTGTAGCACTGTATGTAGTCTGACCAGCCGTTTGTTACCACACGCTTGTTATCGCTGTTCTCCCTAAACTATCTGGAAAATTGACATAAAGCTTTACACACGTTTATCCCATGACTTAGCTGATGCTAAAAATGATGCACAGCCACTAGGACATCCCTTATGGCCGCAATAATTTGAAATTCTTGTTATTGCTACTTCTCCCGAATAAACGTATTTCAGCATGAGGGTTTTCACTCGTAAACTTCCTGTAATGTCTAGTTGTTCCTAAATGAAAATTGTACCCATCTGGCATACATCCGTCACTTCTTTTCATGAATGAATGATTATATCACCATGAGATTTTCAAAGAAATAATTCTTATACTGTCTAGTTGGTTGTAAATTAAAATAGTGACAATTTGTTTTCAAATATGTCTCCCACAGTGACCATATTGAAAACTTTGTTCTCGCTGCTGCTATTTGCTGGATGGCTTATTCTTTATTTCATTCGTAACTAAAAGACTTCCTACGATCTCTACTTGCTTCTAAATAGAATTGTTGCCAGTCCGATTGCCAATATGACCACATTCGCACCCATTTTGAAACGTGTTTTCTTTATTCGTCCAATACAGAAAGTTTTATCAGTATCAGGTTTTCACCAGAAACTTCTTATAAAAAGGGTGCCAATCTGAGTTTAAAACAGTGCAGACACTGCATTTCCTGTTGTCAGATATGCTGTTTGTAATTATTCCAACAAATTGTACTTTTCTCTCCGTACATCCATATCTTTGCTCCATACCTGGTTGGCAAATAATAGCTCAGAGACTACTAAAACTAGAACCATTAAATTTTAATCACTTTATCGAAGTCATAAGGTCTTGACCCCATTAGATTATCTAGTTATTATAAGTGTTTTGTGTTTATCACATATTTGTACCTGTCCATTTTAAATATGGCATATTATTTTATTTTGTTGTCTAGACCTTAGTTTTTTAAATACAGTTTTAGAAATCTAATAGAGACTTTACACAAGTACTAACAACAAGATGGTATTTTGTGTACCACAAGGATTAGGTCATTATAAAGGAAGATGTCATTATGTGACCTGTATCAATATCCAGAGCAAATCTTGATCTGTTTATCGATATCTTAATGAAACTTCAGCCATTTATATGTATGTATGTAGTATATATGTATGTATGTATGTATGCATGTATGTATGTATGTATGTATGTATGTATGTATGTATGTATGTATGCATGTATGTGTGTGTGTACGTGCGTGCGTGCGTGCGTGTGGATCTATGTATGTATGTATGTATGTATGTATGTATGAATGTATGTATGTATGTATGTATGTATGTGTGTGTATGTATGCGTGTGTGTGTGTGTGTGTGTGTGTGTGTGTGTCCACTCCCCTTGCCACAAGGTCAATGTTAAATGCAATGGAAAGTGTACTTATGTGACATGTATACTTGCGTACAATATTGCGTACAGGAACTATTTTAATGAAACTTGAGAAGGCATATACTATATCAAGACTGGACAGTGTGCTGGATACCAATTAGACCAAAGCTGTGTTACCTGTCTCATTTTCAAGGTCATAGCAAAGAAAAGATTAATATCGTTATCTCTATCCTCGTACATACAAAGTGGCCACCGCAAGAACGATTTTGAAAATATCAGTATTACTACAAGAATGGCTATATTGACACTGGGTTTTTACAGACTATTTATAATGTCTGTTTGGTCCTGAATGAAAATAGTGCCCTTCTGACATCAAATATCGTTACCATATGGTGGTCATCTGGACAATTTTATAGATATTCTTTCTGAGTACATGGTCATATGGACAATGGTCTTTTACTAAAAGATTTCTTATTTTAAGAGTAGATAGTCCGTACTAATCTTTTATGACATCCAATATTTACACCATGGTGTTCAATTTGAAGATCATTTTATTACTACTCCTCATACTGGATGGTTATGCAGATATGGTGTTTGCACCAAAAGGCGACCGAAAATCAAAATGGTGCTGATCTGATGAAAATCTTATTATCACCAGCACTCTTTTATTTTAAAGTAATGTTAATATTTACATCGGTCAGTTTCCACCATCATATTCATAAACAAGTTTGCATCTAGAACAATCTAAATCTCTAAACATAAATGTAGATCTTGAACCTAAAAACAGTAAACAGTCTATTTGTAACTTACAAACACGAAGGTACACATTCTCTGTAACCCTCAAAGGGTCGACCAGCCATGTCAACATTTTACGTTATCTTAAAGTATATTCTGTACAATCATCGACAAAAGTTAACTGAATAATATGTTATTAACAAATGACCCTTACAATCTACAATCATGGACAAAATTTAAACTCACAATATAAATATACATAACAGTACAATTTCATTGCCAACTATAATCAAAACAGAGAAACAGGCTACTTTCGTATATGTTTATTTCTTTTTTTATTCTTGGACTAGTGGATAGAATTTTTCGCCACTTCCCCCAATCCAAACCATCACCACCATCCCAGTCCAGGATATAATTATGTAGCACACCTGCAAAAAGTAATCAGAATTGAATGGAGGTAACTCGGTAACTCCTTTTTTATTTTCATGCACTGCCATTGAGAAATTGTAAAATGTGTTGGGGAGGGGGATAAAACTAATTTCATTTGAGGTAATACTTACCTGCTGCTATTGTATTGCTATTTACTTTCCTTTAGGAAATACCCGACAGAACTTCAAACATTCGGTCCTCCTATTAGAGTGAATCAGGAACTATCAGAACCTTTGGCATGCGCGAAGGACCCTTTCATATATTCGAGGGAGCTTTCCAAGAGGGACATCAGAGCCAGGGAGGAGGGAATATTGCAAAACAACATTTGAATATCAGTAATATATTACCTGCTGTTATTGCATACCTGAATTTGTCAGTTAGGTGGGATGAATGATGATCCCAAACTGCCGAATAACAACAAGTACAAGAAATACTCCCCTTGATGTTGAACAGGAGATTGCTGTTGGATGTGCTCTTTGCTAATTTTGGGCAACAGAAACTCGTCCCAGTGATAAAATGCCTTTGTCGTGATGGGCTAACGAATGTAGGTAGAAATGTGAGAGCTCCAAAATGCAGCTTTCAGCACATTAGCAAGTGATTCAGTAATGTCACGAACCTCATGAGCTTTAATTTTCAGAAAAGATAGGTCCCTATCAATAAGTCCTTGGTAAGCTTTCTTGATCGTTAATGTAACCCACCTAGAAATCGTGGAAGCTGGAATATCAGCTGAACCTTTAAAGGGTAGGAAAAGGCGTTTTCTACCCTTTCTTCTCTCTTTAGAGACTGCCAAGTCAAAACGGGGAGCCTTGACTGGACATACAAGTCTATATTGTTGATCTCCAGTACATGTAAGATGGAGACTAGGGATCTCAGTTGGAAGTGGAACAACCGAAGTAAGGGAGGTTTTAGCAAGGAAACCTGGTTGACAGAGGAAAGAAGCTGAACATGATACACCCTGCTCTGTTGAAAAGGCATGGAGTTCGCTCCATCGTCGTGCAGATGCCAATGCGAGCAAGAAAATCAACTTGACGGTAAGATGCTCAAACGAAGATTTACCCAAGGGTTCATAGGAGGGTTTTATTAGAGACCAAAAGACACAAGAGTCGCAAGCAATCGTCATATTGAGCTTAGAATTGTCGTTTCAATGTTTCTGACAATTAGTCCCACAAATCTGTAATGAAGCAGGTTGTTTCCCTAAAAACACTTCAGACTTGAACTCCTTCAATTTGACTTTGTATGTGCAAGCGGTGGCTCTAAATTTTCTGGAAGTCACTTTTTGGTCTCTCAAATGTGAAAATAACCTCTAGAAGCCACTGCACCACTTTCTTTAATGGTGAATACTGACTCTGTCAGTCTTGTAGTAGAGAGAGAGAATGTTGGTTGAGGTTCACTCATTTCATCTTTGAATCTCTGATATGCACTTGTGCTAACACTTCAGTTAGTGTCGGTGACGACACCAAAACTCATCGTCATCTATTGGTTTCTTTTTCTTGTCTCTTCTAAGCAATATGTGATCATTTCTTCTAGAAAACAAATTTTGATTCGTTTTACTGTATGTCTCTCTGTTTCTCTCTCTCTCTCTCTCTCTCTCTCTCTCTCTCTCTCTATATATATATATATATATATATATATATATATATATATATATATATATATATATATATATGCGTCTTTCTGTCATTGCAATAAATCCAATTTTTCATTTTCATTCGTTCATGAACCAAATGTAATGATGGATAAAGAGGTGAAGGAAGTACACTAGTCACAGGCAAACATGCTTGCAAAGACAGGAAACCCTCCAGAGGTAAACTGTAATGGGAGAATATACGTATTTGCTACAGCAGCAGTAGTAGCTGCTGTAATGGTACTATCACTTGAGTATACGATGTATCCGCAGCAGGTGCACCCTAATACATTGTCATTATGTTATCAGCAATAGGTATTGAACTTGTACAATGGGAAACTGTAGGAATGATATATATATATATATATATATATATATATATATATATATATATATATATATATATATATATATATACCATGTCGGCCGGTTCTGCGCGTCGGGTAATTCTGCGCAACGATACGTTATTTCTGTAAACAATGTATCACGTGTTGTTTCTGGTAGAAAATCTAATTTGTTTGACAGAACGTTTGTCCTTTAATTAAGGAAAGTGATATTCATCAATTGCACAAAAATATCCCACATTTATGTTCTAAATGCACATGAAAATGTGATTTCATACAAATAAATACATTATTTAAAAGATGAAGATGTTTATAGTGGATCTTAATCCAAGTTTCTAATTTTGCAAGAAGTTGTCCCACACGTACTTTATGTCTGCTATACAACATGTCAACTTGCCGCTAGAACGGGATTCTCAAGAAAAACTTGTAAAGGTCAAACCTCTTCATACAACATTTGCGTAACTTAAGGTGTGCATTCATCAGAGTCTTAAAATGATATACAATTAAGGTGTGCATTATTAGAGTCTTAAAATGATATACAATTAAGGTGTGCATTCATCAGAGTCTTAAAATAATATACAATTAAGGTGTGCATTCATCAGAGTCTTAAAATGATATACAATTAAGGTGTGCATTCATCAGAGTCTTAAAATGATATACAATTAAGGTGTGCATTCAACAGAGTCTTAAAATGATATACAATTGAACTGATCATGTAGCCTTCATAGTATGAAGTAAATCTGTACCAATTCGGATCTTTATATTTGTGTACTCATGATCCATCTTTCTGTGAAATTACAATCTAAACAGCAATAAACAAAGTAACATACTCTTCTCTGGAACATAACATAAGCCTTGGGCTGCATTAACTGACCTATTTCCTTGTAAGTTCTTATTATTCTCTTTTCCCCACCACATAACGTTTTCATTTATAATTAGGTGGCAATGAAATTTGATTCGCAAGAATGACCTCTTTGGGATTTCTGTGTTTTATTCGGTCAAAGGGGCAAAGTCACACATGTATTCGACTATTAGTCACTTGTTAAAAGCCTTGTTCCACGGACCAGTTATTCAATGTATCCGAAGGATTTCATTATGACAAGATTTTAATGACCTACGATGTAGTTATCTTTAACTTGCAAAAAGTATGCAATGGCAAAAAGCTACGACCTCTTCGAAAAGTAATTCTTCTCGGACGAAACATGTTAATGTTGTTTGATCCCAGACTATTTGCCAATTGTTCTCAGACACTCGTTAAAAATATTTACATAAACCACATTAAATGAGTGTGACCAAATATGGTTTCATTTCTCAGTGAAGCATTATGGAACCAGCCTTTTTTTAATCACATTACAGCTCTTTCGTACATTTTTATCATTAATTAATGATGAGATTTTAATAATATGAAACGGGAGCTCGAGTGTTTCTTGGTTTCTCTAAATGACGAACTTTATTTCTAATTTGCCTAATTACCGAACTGTTCCAACAAGATACGAATAAATTATAACATTGTCATGATTCCATGGGCTTTCATTCCAATATATTTTTCCTTCTATTAATCTTAACAACTTTATGATTAATAGAAGGAACACTACTGCAATAAAAGCACCCATGGATCGTGTGCTATAAAATAGTACGCAGCTTGTAAAATAAATTTCACGTCTTCTATATTTATTTGTGTGCAGTACGTGTCCAACTCTGAACAGCGAAGAACCATACTTGCTATCAAATTATGCTTCGGTAAATCGGTATTGAAGCTGTTCATTTTCTTGTGATTTCACGTAAACAATGTAGACCACGATCTGACAGCGCATTACGTGACGATAGATCTGGATCCACGCTGTTTGCGAGGTGCATGTTTTATTTTGATTAATATGGATGTAAATCTTATGTGACAGCAGAACCTGGACTGTATTGTTGGCTCTTGCGTACCTTTCTTTTATCTGAGTCTATGTGTTTGCGGTAGGGTGTACCTCTTACATTCGTTAGTACGATAGTAAATAGGAAGTGATGGCAGATTTGGGTCAGTGATATTCATAACTGGGTGTATGTTTTACACTTTGTAAATATATGACGAAAGATTTGGGTATTTGCTAATTGCATTTGGGTGTATCTTTTATATTCCATAGTACATTAGCAATAATTAAGAGACAATGGAGTTGAATCTGTTCTGTGTTCTGCATTGTATTTATACTTTATGGAGATAACCATGGTTTTACAGGTTGGGCGATTTAAGCTTGAACCTAATTATGACAGCATAATATCAACATGAAAGCTACAAAATAAGTTCAAATAAAATATAGGACGCTTTTTAGAAATCGCGTTATATTTATTTTACATTTAAAGAGGTTCTGTTTCCTTCTTGTCGTTGTTTACACCTGGAAAACCATCTCAAAGTAACCTCTAAAGAGATAGGTATACAGTACATTAGGTATTTACATGTGCTTATATATATATATATATATATATATATATATATATATATATATATATATATATATATATATATATATATATATATATATATATAGTAAAGGTTTTAGAAATATCAAACATGGGGGGGGGTCAGGTAAGTGATCTTGAACTGAAAAATTACACATAGCAAAAATTGTGTTTTATTATATCATAACATTTTTGTGTATCTAATTTAGATTTGTTGGTGAATACTGTATTGGTTATTTTTTGTTCTATCTTTTTGGTAGGGGTACGACAACAATACTGAAAGCGAAACGTTTTATTGGAGAACTCTTATTTTTATCCATTTACTCAACCACTATCACCTTGAGATCAGTGACATGCATCGCAATACTCTTTTACAAGACGATTTTTTTGGACTGATTTGAGAACACTTATTTTGTCCCATTTAATGGTTTGATAAATAGCGTGTTTTGGGCTCTTCTAATTATTACGTCAAAATCGATGATAAACATCGTCGCTGGGGACTAGAATTTCGGTACGTTGAATGCACTTTTTAAAATCCAGGTAACTCATCGGTAGAATAGAGTGCCATTTTTTCTACACACACCTGTCAAAGAAATATATTATTAACAATAATCACGCAGTCACCTTGAGATCACCGACATGCTTCAAAACAATCCCTGACAAGCCGAAATTTTGAGAGTCAGTAAGCCTACTAATGTATAGCCTACTCACAAACTCCCGGGACTAGGTTAGAACATAAACGTCAGCAAATTCTGTATCAAATATTACAATTAAAATGTAACTTATAAGTCATACCATGAAAATTTATTCCGTATTCGCCAAGACTACATGAAATAGTATATATTCACCGTAGTATGTCTGCTGGAGTAAATGCAAAACTGGCCAAACTGGTCATGACATTGACAACAAGTCTGGAAATGACAGATTTTAAGCAAGTATCGTTTGTGGGCATTTAAATAACAAAGGAATGTGCTACATGTAAACTCTAAATAATATGCTGTTGTTTAAACTGTGCTGAGATCGCAAGGTTTAAAATGCGCAGAACATCTCTCTCTCTCTCTCTCTCTCTCTCTCATCATCATCATCATCATAATGTTACAATCAGGTACTTGTGATTTCTGAGATATGACGCCATTTTTAACACCTGGAAGAATATACATTAGAGGCCAGTATAAATGGTGGAGAAAGGGTTCTGGAAAACCCCAGACAGAACCACCGACCCACGGAAAGCTACTGTCCAGTTCTTTCACATACCCACATTGGTCGAGCCAAGTCTTGAACCAACGCAGAGTTGAGCGACTCAGACCACGCGTCCACCCAAAGCCCCTACGTGTGATATAATGACTTGTACTCAACATAATTTAATTAAATCTTAGAAACCTAAACATTGTTAAAACAAGGTCACAGAGACATATTTTCTGCCATTACATCTTCTCTCAAGAAGCAGCAGAGAGGGTGGACAGACTTTTGTCTGAAAGCGTCGAAACGTCGAAAATAAACCTTAATAAAAACGATCGAAAAATAAAAAGCGTCGACAGATTTTTAAAAAGCGTCGACACTTTACTGAGAAAATCGCTCCGGAATTTTTCTAATTAATATTACACTATCGTCGTTGGTGATTTTTTTTCTAGTTTATTATGCGCGCTGTTTACGCAATTACGTCTTAATTGAGGTCCCCACCCTCTCTGCTGCTATAATTAAATCATTATGTTATATTAAAATAATGGTACATCCGGAATCTTATACTGCAAGGATAGTTCGAGAACGATTAGAAGCAATCAAAAAATTTCTTCCTGTTAGAGGTTCATTCACAAAAAAACTACAAGCGCAGCAGGAAGCACAAGTTGAGTACGAAGAAGACACTAAAAAACTGTTTAAACCCGTCACTACAGCTACTAAGAAAGCTGCAGCGGCTGTTGAAAAAACTGTATGGGGAGATATTAAGGAGGAAGATGAGAGGAGAAAAAAGGGTATTTTTCCAGTATTAGAACAAACTGCAGCACAGACTGAAAAAATAGCAAGAAGAACCAAACAAACAAAAAAGATTTTACGAGATCTTCCAACTGATATAGCTGCAGCTCAACCTCCACCCGTTGGTGAAGAAATACTTGAAGATATTTGAAAACTTCGTACTGAAATACGTGATATGAAAGATCGTGAATTAATAAAACCAGAAGAAGAGGAATATGATGAAAGGGAAATGATTATGCTTGGCAATAAATTTACCAATGTGGGTATCAGATTCATAAGAGAAATTAGGGATATTGATACGTTGTCAAAACTTGCAGCATAAAGTTTTGATAAAAAAGAAAAAATTTTAAAACCTGAATATAGTTCCGCTCGTATTAGTAATCCCGAAATCTGGTATAAATGGATATATCGTATATATTACAATAAAGATAGAGTTTATTCTAATGATAGGGTATATAATGATTATCGCAGAAAAATAAACATGTATCTTGTAAAAAAAGAATAAAAATTATCACAATCTCTCAGAACAATAAGTGAGGAAGAAGAAGGAGCAACTGGAAATGGTCTAAATATCCTGACACAGCCGGAAAATAATCTTGTTTGTCCTGATAATATCCTCAATGATGTGTCAGGGTTAGAAGTTCTCACAGGGGGAAAACGTGCCGGAAATAACTCACCAGAAATAACCAATGAAGCAGCTGATATTTGTCGGCGATTATTTCGCGTCGGCATCATGGATATCAGTGTTTACCGAGAACTTATCGATGAACTTGTTGATGATTACAGTGACTAGTTGTTAGATAAATGGTAAATAAAATAAGATGATAGTACACAATAATCATGGTAAATCCGTATCGGTCAGAGCAGTAAACTCACGATTACCAATCTACAGAGCTATTTACGGAGATGGACTTGGTAATGTTGTACGGGGATTATTTACAAGGATAGCTCCAAAAGTAGCACCTGTTGTAAAACAATTATCGATGAAAGCTATTGATATTGTTCGTGAAAAAACTCCTGGTGCAATTGTCAATGTTGCTGGTAAGGTGTTCTCGGCGATCAAAGATAGACTAGCACGATTAATGCGACGAAAATCACAACCAGTAAAATTACCAAGTACTAAAATTATGCCCGCAGACGTAAGTAAAATAATAAATCAAGCTGCAAATCAAAAACTGGCAGCGTTAGCAGATCAAGGACTCGGTGAACCAAGGAATAATATTTCAAGTTTAATATCAGGAAGTGGAACTTCCCGAAGTGGAATTTCCCGAACGCGGTAATCAACGTGTTAGACGAAAATAATTACAATAAAATGTTCAAGCGCATGTCCGACACAACATTTGACATGGAAGCACCTGTCATTAAAGATGAATCGGTACGTGATTATCAGTTTTATTCTTATGACGCACGAACACCAGGCATATTACCAACATAGCATACACAGTATCATCGGGATTCGCAACATGGTCGCAGCAAAATAAAACTATCAAATATACCGCAACAGTCACTGGCGTGTACAGGCTGTCTGTGTTCAGTGCTGCAAAGTTTGAAATATTTACAACGTATCCATGGCGTCATTCAACTGATAAGTTTTCCGGGGTTGTATCTGTTTTATTAAATAGCGGAAACGAAGAAATATTTATTCTGGAAGCAGCTGATAAGAAATTAACCGCAACATCCTACTGGTGGTGTTTGGAATTTGTAGCTGAAACACCTCAATTGGTTACTGTATAAAATATAATAAGTACCTCAATCGACGTTCAAAAATTTAGGTACAGTCAAGCGCGTGAATGGCAAACGAACTTAAAAGATCGAGTCGAACAATACATGGTAAAAGTAAAGAAATATCGACGACGACTAGTTATCGTCGACGTAATCGTTTATTCAGCATCCGCTGTTGTTGCTGGAACCGGTGTGATATTATCAACAATGACAATGATGGCACCAGTATCTGTAACTATTTGTATTTTAGCTACAATAACGATTGCAGGTGTGCTCAATCTCATTGCCAAAAAGATATGTACTTACACGAATGAAAAGTTATCCGATTACATGATAAGATTACATACAGCGACGGTCACATACTCGAAGTTATCTTCGTTGTTATCAGCGAGTCTCAGTGATGGAATTATATCTCATTTTGAGTTTTCAGAAATGATTAAAATATATAACAGTGCTGTTAAAGGTACGAGTATTAATAATGACGGAATTGCTCGAGCAGATCGTGACAAACACAACCCCGCACAAGACCACGATGATCTCGGTAAGCTCGATTAATCCTGAATTTAGCATCAATTTGCCAACTGCAATTCGCGCGAATGAAATTGCACTAGCGCAATTACGAGTATACCATAGTTGGCCAAATATCAGATCGAAATCATTTAATGGTACACAAGCAAATAATTCACTTGTATTTGCTAATAAAATCAAACCAGATGGAACACCTGATTGGGTCGTTGTTGGAATACCAACTGGCAGTTATGAGATCGAACAAATCAATGATGAATTTTTCGTAGAATGAAATCAATAACCGGAAAAGAAGCAAAAATATCGATTAACGTTCATGAACCAACACTGTCTTCTGCAATCGAAATAAACTCGCCTGATTACCTTCGTTGATATTTATCAGTCCACGATAAGATCCGTACTAGGTTGGCCTGATATTGCGCCAGAATATCATGGACCACCAGAACGAACGAGGGGTGATTTTACGTCGAAGAATAGTTTTCGTCATAATATTAAAATGAATTCAGATTGGTTAGATTACATAGAAGTAAAACCAGAAAGGGGGGGGGGTAGGGGGTAGAGGGATATCCTTATTATCATCCTATAGCTCCTTTTTATAACCTTAATAAACGTGTTATTGCTTTGAATATTGATTCTATATTTTCTTCAATAAACTCAGACCATAAAATACAGTTAAATAATTTACGTGATAGTTTTCAGGAATATTTATTTGATTTGACATCTGCGCGCGATAATATCATTAGGTACATAGAAGTTTTAAATTATATAGTTAATTCTTCTGAAGTTATCTATAATAGAATTAGAGATATAGTTCTTAAGTCATCAAATGATTACAAAATATCCTTCGCAACCAAATACAAATTATCCGAAGCTGATATTGCAACGTTTAAGTTCCCTGATTATAATCCAGATAAATTAAGAAAATCCTTCAATGATGTCATTGATGAAAACTTTCCTAAAATACTCGATGCATGGAGAAAAATAGCCCCACCAGCAACTGTTCTTAGATATAATAATGATCCACACGGAGGCGGTAGACATGTATCTCCGGGAATCGTTAATATAACTTCAACGATCGCAGTCAATCTTGTTTGTGATGTGATCAATGATAGCTATCAAATAGATCTCGGAAAATCAAATCAGGCTCAACAAGGATATATCTTATACACGTTCACACCACAAGTTCCCCCTGGCGATTTGATCGTGCAAGAGCCAACTAATCCTGTTTATCTACGTACACATAATCAGTATTTGTCACGAATAAATTTCAAACTAACTGACCACATTGGACACTTAACTGACCTGCGTGGGGAACAACTACTTGTAAATCTGTATGTGAAATCTTAAGATTTCTGTTGTAAGACGTTTATCGTAGATTTTTCAGAAATATTTTATTTTATCAGAAATATTTTATTTATTCTGAAATATTTTATTTTATGAGAAATATTTTTTTATTCTGATATGTATTTAGGTAGTCAAAATCATGTAAATCGATCGGTTTTGCAAAAATTTGTGAAATTTTTTTTATTCTGAAATTGATATGGTGGTTGGTACTCAAAATCATGCAAAATCAATCAGTTTGTTAATTCTGACTAGTAAATGGGTACTCAAAATCGTGCAAATCAATCAGTTTTGCAAATAATCTGAAATATTTTATTTATTCTGAAATATTTTATCTATTCTGAAATATTTTATTGTGAAATATTTTATTTATTCAGAAATTGATATGGTATTAGTACTCAAAATCATGCAAATCAATCAGTTTGATAATTTTGACTAGTAAATGGATACTCAAAGTTAACAAAATCAATCAGATTGTTGATTTTGACTAGTAAATGGGTACTCAAAATTAACAAAATCAATCAGTTTTGCAAAAAAACTACAAAAAAATATTTTATTTTATCAGAAATATTTTATTTTATCAGAAATATCTTATTATTGTTCTGAAATTCATTTGGTGGTTGGTACTCAAAATCATGCAAATCAATCAGTTTGTTAATCCTGTTATGGTGGTTGGTACTCAAAATTATACAAATCGATTAGATTTTATGAAAAATAAAATATTTCTGATAAAAAAAAATATTTCAGAATATTTCAGAATAAATATATAATATTTCAGAATATTTCAGAATATTTCAGAATAATAAAATATTTCAGAACAAATATATAATATTTCAGAATAAATAAAATATTTCAGAATAAATATATAATATTTCAGAACAAATAAAATATTTCAAAATAAATAAAATATTTCAAAATAAATACAATATTTCAGAATAAATAAAATATTTCAAAATAAATAAAAAAATTCAGAATAAATATATAATATTTCAGAATAATAAAATATTTCAGAATAAATAAAATATTTCAGAATAAATAAAATATTACACGTGTTCGGTCGTTTCACCAACGAAGTTACTTTGGATCGTTTCACGATCTGACATAATTTTTCTTAATTGTCTTATACGAGTACTAATCGTTTTCTTTGCCTCGTATTCGTGGGATAACTCTGATCTAATTTTTTCTACTGCGGCAGAGAGAGGAATGAATTCCTTGACCTGATCATCTTTTACTGCAGCTAGTGACTGGAACATCGCCGCCTGAATTCGTTTTAAGAACTTGTATTCAGACGATAGTGTAAAATCGCCATCATTTTCACGTTCTTCTAAGATTTCAAAATCAGAAATAATCTTTTCAGGATTCGGTTCATCAGATATATTAATACTGTCTTTTTCTGATTCTTTAATAGCAACAATTACATCATTGATATTTTCATGGTTCATTATTTAGTACATATATATTTAAAAGAAAAAATGTACCCCCACTTGAACCCCTAGTCGAGTGTTCTAGCGAGTTAAGGAGGGACACAGCACATACATATTTACAAAAACAGTACAACCCAGAACTCGCAGCTTGCCACCGCATTCTACCAAGTTCAACGGGCACACGAAACACTACCCCCTATGAGAGCCCCTAACCCCTCAAACAATGGTCTAGAGGCCCAAGAGGGTGCGTTTGGTGAAGACAGCACAAACATATATGGAATATATACAATGAATGACATGAAATATATACACTGAATGAAATCTTAATTAAGGACAGCACAACATATACAATGAATGACAATACCAACATTGAACCCCTAATCGAGTGTTCTAGCGAGTTCAGGGGTACATGAAATATATACAATGAATGAATGACAATACAAACATATATGAAATATATACAATGAATGAATAACATGAAATATATACAATGAATGACATGAAATATATACAATGAATAAATGACAATACAACATGTAGTATTTACATGGACGGCACAACATATACGGGGGGTCTTCTCTACACTCAACAGATTTTGACACCCATCCCCCAATAATCAGCCCGTGGGTGATACAAAACATGCATCTACCACAGTGATGTGGTGGGTGGGTAATCTTTATTTCTGTTGAGTTTCGAGGCTTTAAGCGGAGCCCCCCAATTAATTATAAAAATCGCAAATATGCGTAAAACACCGACAGTTGTCAGCCATGGGGATTCGATCGCCAGACCTCGAGTATCATGGTCGGATACCTTATCAACTGAACTATCGAATCATCTAACAATATACCTTTCAGAAATTATTATAGCCACGGTTTTTGAATAGATTGTAAGTTATACATATTTCTGCATTAAAACAGCGGTTTCTGAGTAGATTGTAAATATTTCTGCATTAAAACAACGGTTCCTGAATAGATTGTAAATATTTCTGCATTAAAACAGCGGCTTCTGAATATATTGTAAATATATAAATGAGAAGCGTGTTCTGCCTTGATTTCTCGTAACAGATTGTAAATATCTGCACTAACAGCGTGTTCTGCCTTGATAAAATATATTTACAACTCCTACTGCACCATCAAACGTTTTATCACCTACAGATCGGTTTAAATATGTATGCATTATAACAGCGGCTTCTAAACAGATTGTAAATAACCGCACTAACAGCGTGTTCTGCCTTGATTTCTCATAACAGATTTAAAAATAGCTCGCTATATTGTACGATGTGAAATACGTTTATTCTTCTATTTTGTAAGCTAAAAACCATAAATATCCTTCTACGAGTATAATTATTGATATTAATTACGACGTGGATGGTTAATTGACTAATTACGACCATAACAATCAGAAATCTACGAAGAAAGCTATATTACAGAAGTAATCTCCCTTTCGCATAAATCAAAAACTAAGTAGTATAAAAGTGAGGCTTTCTGACAAAAAGGATAAATAATTAAAAACTAGTTAATAAATATAATTCTACGTAATTACTTGATAGTGATGATAGTTTATCTCATTAACAATATTGGAATATGATTTTCTGTTTATATTTACTGGAAAGAGTGGATCTGGTTATATTTTCCGCGACGTATTTTACCACACGCGAGTTAATATCAAAGTATTTCGCAGCAAAATACATTGATTGAAACGTTTTCTCTTCACCAGTATCTGCATTTGTAGATTTAACTGATCTTGCAATTTTGTCATGTTTACCAGTATTACTACGTGCAGAGTTCTCGCTCTGTGTAATAGCTTGAAGATTGGATAAACTATTGTCGATTCTCACACCGCTGATGTGATCGATCACAAGACCATCTTGGATCAACCCCTTGTGACATTCATGCACAAATCGATGACAGAGATAAGGATTCTTCCCAGCAGTAAACAATAGGTAACCAGTATTATTAATATAACCAACTGGTACTTTCTTCTGACAATTTCTGATCATACCATCAATATTTGATTCGTAGTTTGTTATTATAGGATGTGGGACAAATTTATTTTGCTCCATTATACAATAATATCATTTGTTTAAATTATAATTTGTATGAAAACTTAGTTAGATAATCCTCCACGGATTTTATAGCGTTGTCGTTGACTCTGTCAGGGTCATTATTTTTTTATCATAATATCTTTTAAGCTCGCAATATTTCTTACCACCACAACGCGCACACAACTGTGTTTTGCTTCGTACTCTAGCACCACATCGCAGACATGGTATTAGTCCTAAGCTTCCACGGTGAACGTTTTGCAAGTGTTGTCCGCAGAATTCCTTTTCACAGGATTTATTACAACGAATTAATGATCCGATCATCAACCATTTGCACTTGTTCGGTTGAGACATTGTATATATAATATTTTTTAATTTAAATACTTGTTTGAAATATAATATGAACGAACTTGATCCCGAATCAAGCCTTGGAAAACAAGTAAATTCAACCTCGACAGGATATCTCCTGACGTGCCGATACGAGATCTGGCTGATCGGAAAAATAAAGGTTTGATCAATAAAATTCACGACGCCAAGAAAGAATTTCACGCAGATGGTGCATCTCATGTCTGGTCAACGTTCAAGATTATTCGCAATGACAAAGTCAAGGCCAAAGGTGTCGATGGTATCATCGACGCCACGATGAATGAGAAAAGAGAATCAGCTATTATTGAGCAGCTCGATGATAGAAATTATCTTTTCAGAATAAAATTTGTCATACTTGCATAAACAGATAACTGGATTATCCGTGACAAATATGATTCTGTCCAAGGTAATAAAAAAACTGTCATACTAAGTAGAAATTCCAAACCAGGTCTATTGACCGGTATTGACAAACCGTATTATGAGCGAGCGTATCCTGTAACAGCAGTTATTTATGGAATCTATGTGATAAATGAAAAACCTAGCGTTGATAAACTGGCGCCGATGAAATTTTCAAAAATAAACTGTGTAGCTGAACGAGTAATAGAACATTTTACAAACGCGGCCGTGGAAATGGTTTAACAGATAAAAGACGTAAAATAATAAACACGTGGGGAGAAATGGTTAAAGATACCGGGGCGTCTATCAAAGATGTCACTGAGTTAGGAAAAAAATTAAAATTCCCAATAACCGTAGCGACGATAATAGGAGAAATATTATATGAATCAAAATATAAATCAAAAGGAACTTCGATCGAAATTATTGATCATAACGCACACGCGTGGACTTACGCAGTAACAATATTTCCACGAAATCGAACTGTTAAATTTTATGATGATAACATGTTTGATTTTATTAACAAAATAAGTAAAAACGATCCTGTGTCAGTTTAAGAGCTCAGATGATGAAAAATATGATCAATTTGTGCTACCCAACGGTCAAATATATCGTAAAGAATCCCTTCATGAAGAAATGAAAAATCTTGCTAAAAAATATTCAGAAAATATTGATGAGTTGCTCAGCAACTGTTTTACTGTTCCATCTGTTGCAGTTCATGTTGCTAGAGAAAACAGTTTGTGGAAACCAACCCGAAATGAATTTCTTTCGGATATACAATCAAGTTGTGTCGAGTATGGCCACGGCGGATTGTGGAATACCAAATATAATTACAACGATATGATATCTGTTGATATGGTTGCGTGTTATCCAGGAAGTTTTCTCGGATACGGAGATTGTTCTAAGTATTTTGCAAGGTTCGGTCATCCAACACATGAAATGACGCGAGTATCGATAAATGGACCATTGCCGGATTTTGATCTGACTGGATTTGCTTCTGTTGAATCATTCGAGTTTGCTATGGATCTTCATATGATATATTATATTTGGTTCGGTAGACATTTCTCAGAAAAACGCTGGGCACCAATAGTTTTATTAAGATATATGCTCGATTGTGCGATATTGGTATCGTTGGTAGTTAGTGAGACAATTATATCATATAAGAAACAAACCAAGGTTTGGTTACCACCGAGGGAAAATATCATTCTCGATGAGGTCATTAAGGAATTTAGAGAAAAATGTCCTGATACTTTCAAGGATATCATTAAAGAAGCTCCTAGAATCCTCGAAATTAAACTCAATAATAGCGATAAAACAGCAAAGGATCTTGGAAGAAAAATAATAGGAAAATTTACTCAAGGTGGAGCATATGATCATAAACAACGTCATGCACGATTAATACTGGATGATACCGAATACGATTTTATAGTTGCTGATGCAGCAGCGAGAATTATATTCATAAACCGCGAAGATGTTTATTTATCAAAAGAAACACGATTAGGTACGATTGTAAGCTAGATGGATGGAGAATCGCCTCAGTATATGCATTTAAGAACATCGATGTTGGCCTACGTAAGCATAAATTTACTATCTATGATAAATAAATTTCCTGATACCGCAGTTAGGGTTGCAACGGATTCGTTCTATATCGATAAGAAATATGCAACGTTGTTGGATGATTTTACGGACGATGATGCACCGTGGGGTTCATGGAGAATAAAGAAAGAAATTATACTTGATTATTCAGAATCAGCAGATGTTACGATCAAAGATGATTATTATAAAAATCAACGATCAAATATATTATCGACAACTTAGTTGTTACCATCGGTATATGATCCAATAGCTAGATATAAAACGATATACATAAACGGACCGAGAGGCTCTGGTAAAACCACTCGAGCGATCGAACTATTTCAAAAATCAGATATGATCGTGCTGACACATACACACAGACTCGCGCGAGAGATGAAACAACTAGGAGTACAATCATGTACTTATCACAGCTTCTTCCGATGGAAGGGTGATACATGGACTTCTTTAAGGATGGGCGAGAAATACATTCCAAGGATCATCATTTGGGATGAAATATGCACTGTCGTTGGAAACATTAAAAATATTTCTAGATTGGTTGTTAACAAAAAATACTGCCGTGATAATGTGCGGCGATCACGGTCAACCACCACCGTTTGTTGGACCATCTCCACATTGATGGCTAAAGAACTTTGCCGATTATTATGAAGAAGTGTCTGATGATTATAGAGCACTTGATGCAGAATTAAAACAGTTTTAAAAATTAATCAGACTACAACCGAATAAAATTCAGTGTAAAGTAATGCGCGAGATAATTTCAGAAACACCCATGAACGACTTTCTACAAACATGGCGACCAAATGATCTGGTAGTTGCAAGTAGAAGGATAGTTCGTGATACACTTCAACGGGAATTGTTTCAGTTGCATACAGACAAATATCCAACATTGCCAGTTCCGTTATGTTATCGACCAGCTGATACACGGCGGCAGAATATTGATGTTGATATACCAGGATACTTGACAGAGTCAAGGAAACAGAATCTTGTGCTGAATGATATTGTCGCAGTTGATGTTGATGTTGTTGAAGATGCTCTACGTGCTGATAAATCCCCGTGGACGCTAGGATACGCAATGACAATTCACTCATCTCAGGGATTAACTATTACTGATACAGTTGTTTGGATTATAGATGATAGTATCGAGTGGTCAAACTTAGTTTATCTCGCAGTGTCTCGAGTCAGAAGAATATCTCAATTGAGACGAATTGTATTGGACGAGTCAGTGATTAGTGATGCCCTCGATAAATATCGAGGTGATGTAATAAGAAAAAAATTAGCTTATTATAAACAATCTGATAAAAAAAATAATCGAGAATTTGATCTTGACACGGAATATATTAACGCATTGAAACAACAACAGAATAATCACTGTACAAGTTGTACTTGTATAATGTTATGGCGGTATCTGAAAAATGATCCAAGTCAATTTACCGTGGATAGAAAAGATAACAGTCGCGGTCATACACGAGAAAATACCATGTTGACCTGTCTTGAGTGTAATCGACGTAGGGGTGCTAGTTAAGTGATCGCGGTGGTAATTGTGTATCCTCGGGAATTACTTGTAATTGTTCACGTACAAATCCACGTTGAGGAGCAGTTGAATCTAATCGGTAGATTGCAGGTCTACCAGTGGATCTTGTTACGGTGGATATCTTGTGTGTGGTAATACTCCAAATAGGATCAGTCGCTCTTTTTGTACCACCTTCGAGTTCACCGGGTTCATATAAATACCTCACAGTGGTATTACCTAATACTGGCTGTGCTGAAAGATCACGTCGTTGTGTAGGTATATTTTTTTTGTAATTGCATTAATAGGTTTCATGTTGGTTCTTCGAGTGATCTCATTATTTAATGCAGTTATCACACTTGGTAATCTTGCCACCCATTGACGAGACCTCGTATCCTGAATAAATTCCTTCGCGTATTGATATCCAAATAACCGCTCAGCTAGCGTTCGATTAAATCGTTCAACTATTCCCTGATCACGATGAATCGCAGTATGTCCTCGTCGTATTTTGGTATTATGTTGTTTCATCAGCGATGATACTGGAGCAAGAAATTCCTTGCCAGGATCAACCTGTAGCAGCTGTGGCCATCGTAGACCACCTCGTTGATAAATTCGTTTAAAAGCATCGGCTACCTCAGCAGCTGTTTTCGTTGATAGCGGTTATGCTTCCTTATAACTATTGCAACATCAACAACGGTTAGCGCGTATTTGTACGTTTTTCTACGTACAGTATCATGTGGTAAAAACAGAATATCAGCTTGATGAACTTCATTAGGAACACTGACATTGAAATGTGCAAAGTGAATTTGCTTAGGTGGTGGTAGATAAATTTGCCATATTGCCTGTTTGGAGAACCACACTTTAGCAGTAGAATGTTTAACCGCTGCTGCATCAGCGAGTTTACTAATTGCTGCTTAATTTTTCCAGTATCTAATTGGTGAATAATAAATCGATTCCATTTATACATTACCAACACCTAGCGCTAATTTACCTTTCATCGCGGATCTTACTAACCAATTAGCTAATTTTTTTTGATATTTTTATTTTTTATAGAATTTAGCGCATGAATTAATTTCACATCTGCAATATGCCTATGTTGTAGATCATTGCTTTTATACGCAACATCATGATCATGACATGCTTTATCAATAGCGTTTATTGGTTACTCGCCTGGTTTTGGTTGATCCTGATTATCAAGCCTGATATCGAGTCGAGTACCAGGACCGCAATAATTATATCCTGGTAGATGTTTTTCTCCTGGGTATTTAGCCCACGTAGTTCCCGGTAATTTTCCTAATTTTGCTGCAATATCACCCCCCTGCTGCTTTTATTTACTTGACTTTGGCTTTGACTTTGGCTTTGGTTTTGACTTTGGTTTTGGCTTTTGCTTTGGTTTTTCACCTGACTGCGTGGAGATAAATTTAAATTTCTTTGTACCACACCGCGTACACTTACCCGTAACCGCTGATCTGTTATTTTTTGTGGTAATAGTTGTTAGTGTATCCGTCGGGGTACGCGTCCTGCACTTCACACAATATAAATTCATGGATATTTTATACAGCATGGATATAATTGATTTTTCAGCGACAAGAAAACGAGAACCTGTCAAGCACCATCCTGCGTTACCAAATTGCATCAGAATGATAATAATAGGACCATCTAGAAGTGGAAAGACACAGTTGTTACTTAATCTTATAATGAGATGGTTAAAATGGGATAAATTGTATTTGGTAGCCCCGTCAGTTGATGATCAACGATGTTATGATGTGCTCAAGGATTTTAATGAAAACGCGCGATTACTGGATGACGATGTTATCAAGTTTATAACCGATATTGGTGAAGCACCATCAGTAGATTCCATAGACGGATTTATTAAAAATTTGGTTGTATACGATGATGTGATGCTGGATAAACAATCAAATCCAGCTAGGATTTTTTCTCGAGGTAGACATAAAAACATTGATGTCATTTATGTTACTCAACGATACACACAAATACCAAAAGTGATCAGAGATAACTGTAATATTTTAGTTGCGTTTAATGGAGTTGATACACATACGTTGCGAAATATTCATCAAACTTGGTGCAGCGGTGACATGGATATAATTAAATTTTAAAACTTCTTTTCACGAGCGCAAGCTACTCCGATTTATAACAATAAATTTGAACGATCCTAGAACAAGATATCGTACTGGACTTGATAAAATATTTGGATAAATTAATAGCAGCAGAGAGGGAGGGGACCTCGCGAAGACGTAATTGCGTAAAGCGCGTGCATAATAAACTAGAAAAAATCACCAACGACAATGGACTAATATTAATTAGACAAATTCCGGAGAGATTTTCTCAGTAAAGTGTCGACGCTTTTTTAAATCTGTCGACGCTTTTTATTTTTCGATCGTTCGTAGGAATGCTTATTTTCGACGTTTCGACGCTTTTCAGACAAAGGTCTGTCCACCCTCTCTGCTCCTCAAGATGGACGTAGAACTTAATGTATGAATTGTTATGACTTTATGAATCTATTACTTAAAATTGCAAGCATTCCATTCAATTTATTATAATTAACGGGCCCAAACTTAAAAGGATATTTTGTTCTTAAATAACAATTACAACATAAAAAATAAGTGTTTGTTGCTGAAACAACTTGAAAATGCGTGTGTGTGTGTGTGTGTGTGTGTGTGTGATTTGGATTTTTAACGTAGCTTTAACAATTTTTCAGTCATATCGCTACGATGTCTGCAGTGTGGCAGTTTAAAGTGGTGTCTAACACTGGGGCATCATGCCGCAGACATGTAGCATGATATCCCACCCAGTCACATTATCCTGACACTAGGCCGACAAGCCCTAACACTAACCTCTTAATGCTGTGCGCCAAGCGAGGCAGCTGTTCGTACCATTTTTGTAAGTCTTTGGTATGACTCGGCCGGGGATCGAACCCAATCCCTCACGCATCAACTTGAAAATGAGTGCCTGAGAAAAAAAATTAAGTTATTTTTTGTTGTTGTAGAAATAGGTCACTATGTCCTTAAATTATCTTGATGCAATTATTATTCTTTCTGTTAAATATCCTCATGTTTATCTATCACGACTCTGCATGCAAATGCATGACCAAAACGCAAAGTACCCCCACAATATCTAATTAAAAGCATCACCACTACCACCATCAAAATAATAATTAGACTACCACCATCCGGCATCCCCTTTGCACAAGAGCCATTATAGCATCACCATTAGCAAAGTGGTATCTATGTATTGATAATTTCTTACATCTAGGAAGAACGATTGCAAATAGAAAAGAAAAGCAAGAATCAATATACATTTAGTTTAATGTTTAGTTTTATTTTAATCGAATACATTTATTAAAAATTACGAACATTATTATTGACAAAAATTATAATCTAAAGCATCCGATTAAAGTATAACTTTAACAGGCAATTTATTTCCTGCTTAGTATTATATTTGAAATGAAGTTTTGCTGTTTTTCAAATTATTTTTTCCCCAACAACAACTGAAATTGTGTAATACCATGGTTGTGCAAGGGGAATCTAGAATCCGCACTACATAATAAGTTTGCTAAACAAGGCATTATAAAAGTTGATGTAAATAACGGTAAAGCTCAGAGCATCCTTATAAAATAAGAAAACAAAAAACGTATTCCTATGACATAAATGAAATTGAGGGTTAACTTATAATTGAAAACTAAAGACTAAATACGATAATCCATCAAGTGAAAGCATGTAAGAATTAAATATTTAAAAGTTTGCAACTGAGATCTCATAAAGGATTTTACTAGTCAAATAACTGAGTAATCTTATATATATATATATATATATATATATATATATATATATATATATATATATATATATATATATATATATATATATATATATATATATATAGTTTTAGTGCTCTGCCTCTATTGCAACAACAAACTATCTTAAGTTCAGTGATATTTTCCCTCATAATATTCAGAACAAACTTCCCAAAAGTCAGAATAAATATCAAAAGAGCAGTAATCAATTCCATGCATATTACTGGAGTATCTATCTGCTCTTTGAAATCTTTCTTTACATTTTATTGCCCTTGATCTTGTTGTGCACCACTAATCTCTGGATACTTAAACACGTTTATTCGTCCAGACTCTCCGATCCACAGTAGATTGCGTGAATCAAGCGCAATCGTCCCGGAGAGGAAATCGCCACCATTTGGCCTTAGGCAAGCCAGGATGTTGCCCCGATGATCCAGTACGTCTATATCACCTCCAACACGAGAAACAAGCAAGTGACCCCGCTGATCAAAAATCAAATCACAAACATGGCGATTGATTTTAGCCAACATGTTTCCTTCATGATCGAAAACAAATATAGTTCCTTTCGTTTCTGTTGAACCAAATTGGACCATCTGAGTGTTCTTGTTGTCTGCTTTATCCGCTGATGGTTTCGAGCTTGATGCTGATATAGTCCCAAAAGTGTATGACACTGGTTGCGTAGAAGTATTTAGAGAAGTTTTAAATACCCTATCTTGCGTTGTTCTTGTTTTCGGAAGTTCTGTTGTTTCCACTGCTGTATATGTGCTTGTTGCTGATAAAATGCTAAACATTTTTAGGCCTGGTTGTGTAAGAGCTCCAAAGGAAAGTGCTTGCGTTGGTTTTGCCTTTGGAATACCTGATGACTCTGAGATTGTTGCTGATATAATACCAGACGGGTTTGGGGCGATTGGTGTAGCAGCCTTTATCGATGTTCCCAAAAAATATTGCGGTAGTTTTGATTTTGAAATTTCTGGCGTGTCCATTGATGATTTTGAGTTTGTTGATGATATAAAGTCATGCAGGCGTGATGCGGGATCTATAGGAGCCTTTGCTGAAAGTCCAAACAAACATTCTTGCGTTGGTTTTGCTTGTGAAACTTCTGGTGCATCCACTGATGATTTTGAGCTTGTTGGTGATATAATGCCAAACGGGTTTAGGTCTGGTCGTGTAAGAGCATTTGTAGGAGCTCCAAAGGAACGTGTTTGCGTTGATTTCGCCTTTGGAATACCCAGTGTGTCCGTTGACGACTCTGAGCTTGTTACTGATATAATCCCAGACGGGTTTTGAGCTATTGGTGGAGCAGCCTTTGTGGACGTTCCAAAGGAAAATTGTGTTGATTTTGCTTTTGAAATTTCTGGCGTCCCCATTGGTGATTTTGAGTTTGATCCTGATATAAAGTCATGCAGGCTTGATGCGGGCTCTACAGGAGCCTTTGCTGAAAGTCCAAACAAAACTTCTTGCGTTGGTTTTGCTTTAGAAACGTCTGGTGCATCCACTGATGACTTTGAGTTTGATGGTAATACAATGCTTAACGGCTTTAGGGCCGGCTGCGCACTAACCTTTGTATTCATTCGAACAGGATATCTCTGCCTTCTTTTTGCTTTACAACTGTTGATCGTCTTTTTACAACCTGCATTCATCTGTTTAGTTACGCTAAAAGGGTTGACCTCTTGCGCGCATACAGCTAGAACACCTGTGAATTTGCACACTGCAACACAATGTAATGTCTCAAACGTAGATGCACGTGGGGCATATTGTCTGGTGACTTGACCAGTCTAACTAATTTAGGCGGTTCATTGCAACATACAGCAATATTTCCATTTTCAAAAGCAGCGAGGTCACCAGGACTTGATGATAAGGAGCAAAATTTTCTAGCCTCGTTGTTTTCAGTAATTTTATAAATGAATTTCTCTTTTGGTACTGATACAAACAGGGTGCCATCTTTGCCCATTGCCATAGCTTCTATCTCGAAATTTTCCAATATTTTCTTGTGCTTGGATCCATGCTCATTAAACATGATAATGCCAGTGGTTCCAGCCTCCGCTATCCAAACATTTCCTCCCCGACATGGCAATATGCATTTTATCCCTCCAAATTCAGGTGTACAAAATGCACTTACCAGCTTCATTTTCATAGTCTCACATAATAATATCTTCATGTCATTTACAATATAACCGATGCTCTCGTAATCGAACTCTTTACAATTATCTTCAAATTTGACACTATTTACTTCTGGAATATCAATGAGTGATGATATGTTGATGTCCTTAATTTTGCACATTATCTTATTTCCGTCCCTCAAAACTTCTGCATCACTTGCCAATGTAACCAATCTCTTCATAGCCACAGATTTTTCTTTTGTAACTTCTATATCTCTCTTCAACTGAAATAACTTTAGTTTCTCAAGCTCGCAAATTATTGTGATCTCAGATTCCAACTTCTTAACGCCGGCATCTATCTCACCTTTCATGTCAACTGATCTTCGTTGCAAACGGTCTTTTGCCTCTTTCTCCCTTTTCGCGACGTCTAATTCTCTCTCTGAAATAATATTCAGATTCATTTCGCTTGAAAGAAATATTTCACTAGTATGTAATGTTTTAATCAAGAGATTTCGTTTGAAGTTTGCAGCAACATTAATAGGCTCCGTTTTGTGTTGCTTGTGTTCTTCGTAGTCATACGAGGGACACACAAATTTCTCACAAGTTAAGCAATAATAATCTTCAACTTTTGATTCGTGCTTAAAGCACGTTAGGTAGTCCGGCCTCTTATTGTTAACAGTTTTCGAACTATCCAATTCGTGGTCTTTTGTTGTCTTTAGTTTTTTGTGGAGCAGGACACATTCATCGCATACTGTCTGTTCACATACCTCGCAGTACGACGTAGCCATTGGCTTTGGCTCACCTTCACAGTTTTCACACGAATAGTTGACTTCTTCTGATTCCGTTTCCTTTAGTCCCTCTTCCTCTGTTGTCTCAATGTAGAAGTTGGTCTGAAAAGAGCAAGCTCCACCCTCCGGAATGTCAATATTCGTCTCACAGAACGGACATTGAAACTTGGTATCAGGTTTTGCTTTAGAAATGTGTAATTCTAAACATACTTCACAATAACTATGAAAACACGGCAGTATTTTAGGTCTTTTGTAAGGCTGATGGCAAATTCCACATTTGAACCGAACGTGTGAAGGCGTCGCCATATTTTATACAAACCGAAAGTAGACGTGCCACCCACTTCCACGAAACGAGCAATCAAAGGTCAAGTGCGCAGTGAATGTACATAGGATCTCTCTCTCTCTCTCTCTCTCTCTCTCTCTCTCTCTATATATATATATATATATATATATATATATATATATATATATATATATAGATAGATAGATAGATAGATAGAGAGAGAGAGATATATTAGTGTAACAGTTTGCATTTAAGCAGCAGCCTTCCCGGAAATCGCAAAAAAAATATCGCAAAATAAAATTGCGGCGGTGACTGATGGTGCCGAGACCACACCCTCGCTGCTGCTATAATTAAATTAAATTATATCAAATAATGCACCCAGCGCTGGAATCTCACACAGGTAGATTAGCTCGAGAACGACGAGAAGCAATTAAGAAATATATTCCACTATTTAATTCTGTTAACGAAAAATTACAAACGCGTTTAGAATCCCAAGTTGAATTTGCAGAAGATGCAGAACAGTTATTTAGATCCGTTACAAAAGTTACTGAAAGAGTCCCAACGGCTACGGAAGGTCTTATTCCATCAGTAAGACAAACTGCTGAGCAAACTGAAAAATAGCAAGAAGAACTAAACAAACAAAGAAGATATTACGAGATCTTCCAAATGAGATAGCTGCCGCACAACCTCCACCCGTCGGTGAAGAAATACCTGAAGGTATTGGCAAAGTTCGTTCTGAAATGGCCGATGTGAATAAAGATATTGTACCTAAAATTAAAAAATAAAACCCTGAACTGATTGAAATATTTGAGGAGGGTATTATCGAAGAAATTAAAAATACTAAAGAAGAAAAATTACCTAACAAAATATTAGAAAATATATTTAGTAAATCTGATATTTTAATCCCCGGTCATGAAAATGTAAGTGATGATAATCTTATTAAATGATTTATATCGCATATATTAAATAAAAAACAAGCCAGAGATAATGATTTAAAATATAGAGTACTTTATGACAAAGTACAGCAACTTTATGATACGGCCATGAAACAACTTCAACAAAAACAATCTTCTTCACCTCAGCAAAACCCTTCATATCAACTTTCTTCACCGCAGCAACAGATAGAACGACAACAATCTCTTTCACAAATTCCTCCACAACAGAAAAAAATCACAGTCTTCTAGAAAAAAGGAAGAATTTTACGATGTACCTGACACCAGCGCTACTGGTAACGGTTTTACTACAGGAAATGGTCTTATTGCCTGTCCTAACAATATTCTCGGTGACGTGCAACGACTAGAAGTTCTCATAGGAGGAAAACGAGCCGGTAATAATTCTCCGTAAATAATCAATGAATCAGCAGATATTTGTCGACGATTATTTCAAGACGATATGATGGAAGTAGTGTAGTGGGATACCCTAACGGCAAGGGGACTTTAACGTTAAAATAGGAGGGTTGTACCCTGGCGTCAAGGGAAATTTAACATGGGGAAATTTTACTTTGTAGCCTGGCGTCAAGGGGAATTTAACATGGGAATATATCGTGGGACTGTCTAGCGTCAAGGGGAATTGAACATGGTGGGACTGTTGAGCGTCAAGGGAAATTTAACATGGGAGATGGATATAACACAGACAATAAACAGACATGTGAAAAAGAAGAAATTAGGCAAGAAAGTCAATTTCTTCTCGAGGCATATGAATGGCCCTGAAAAGGGTCTTTGGGTTCTTCTTTTATTTTCTCCACTTTTTCATAAAGTTCCTGACTTTTCCTAATAATCCTTTCTTCTTCTTCTTCTTCTTCTTCTTCTTCTTCTTCTTCTTCTTCTTCTTCTCATCATTTTCCGGCATCCAGTCAGGATGACCTATCGCTCTGAATTTCTCCTGTATCCTTATCCAGTTATTGTAGAGTTTCTCAAAGCTTTCTTTTCTCTTTCTATTCTCTTCTTAATTTCTTTCTTTTGATCACTTTTCTTTGATGTTCTTTACCTCTTGGGTCAGCACATTGCTCGTCAGTTCTTAGGCTTTCTTCAATTGGTCCAACCCCCATTTTACAAAGGACCACTCTGTATATTCCATTATGTCTTCAAAAAAACACGTCACTTTTATCACATTATCTATTGCTTCCTTCAAGTGATCAATCTTCACATACTCAGGATGAATAAAGCCTCTTAGCCTTTTTTACTTCTTCCTCTATCATCTCTTTCACCAGATCCATAGCTAAGTTCAGGTTTGTCATTTGCCTTCTGACAAAATCCGGGGTAACTTCATGCTTTCATTCATTTTCAAGCCTTTCCACTACATAGGCTCCATCCACCATCCAATAACAAATGTCCTTCAACTGGTTAAACAAGTCTGTTACTGCTGGCGCGAAAGACGAACGCTATGGGATTTATATGTAAAGCACGGACGTGAAGGAAAACATCCCCTACTTTTGTCATTTCATATTATATACTATTCACACAGAGATGATGAGCCATAAAAACAAACTCAAATATACTATTCACACACTGGAATTAGCTAAAGTCAAACCCAAATATACTATCTACACACCCTAATCAGCAAAAACATAACCATATTATACTATGTACACACGGCACGTAGCAAAAACAAACCCAAATATACTATCCACACACAGGAAGCAGTAAAAACATTACCATAATCTACTATCCACACACGGGAAGCAGCAAAATCAAACCCAAATTATAATATCCACACACGGGAAGCAGCAAAAACATTACCATAATCTACTATCCACACACGGGAAGCAGCAAAATCAAACCCAAATTATACTATCCACACGCGAAACAGCAAAAAAAAAAACATTACCATAATATACTATCCACACAAACGTACGTGACCGCTTACAAAACCCAATAATCTACTATCCTCACAAACGTACGTGAGAGCTTACAAACACACACACACACACACACACATAATCACACCAGTAAAGGAGTGAGTGTTTATATTCACACTACTCCACATTCACACATTGGCAAATGAAATACTATCTCTTTTCTAGAGTTTTGGTTAGCCCTGATAAGGGCTGTTTTATTTTTCGAACTTCAGATACACCTGGTTAATGTTGGCACCTTCCTGGTCTGGCACCGCAGATACATCGACGTCTCCAATCCCCTGCCCAGTTAATTCTTGTGGATGGGACGCTGAGGGACGATGATTCGCTTCAGAATCCCAGTCTTCACTCTCTGGGACCCTGAAGACTTCCCTCTGTCTGTGTCGGATTCGTGGATGCTGTTGTGGTTGTGACCTCGTTATATTTTCCTCACCTACCTCTACTGGTCTTTGTACTGGTGGAATAGCTTGTGGTTGTTGCAGTACTGTCTGGGGATGTGCCCTCACCATTGATTTAACCTTACAGTTCTGTCTCATCATAGGGTGAGACCTGATTTCTATCTTCTTTTCCAGCTCTTCTTTCTTCCTTCTCTGCTCCTCCTCCTCTTTCATTCTGCCTTCTTCTACAATGGCCTCCGCTGCCAGCTCATTCAGGAGGCGCCTGTCATATTCCGGGTGCATCTGAAGTTATAACAGTTTTGCTAGTCTGCTGCTCATTTTCGTTTTTCACGAACCAACAAGGGTAGCCAGACTGCCAATCAGTCAATCAATTAAAGGATTTAAGTCGCCTACGCAACTAGTGCTTTCGCGACTGGTTAAATCTCCAAGGTCGAGATTTTCAATTGATCGGGACTGTAGGAATGGAGCCACTACAGTCCCGCTTTTATGTGCGAACGTCGCACTTTTTAATTCATGATCACGTCCGGCAGAGAAAAGGAGACAAGGGGCCCGCGGGACTCAAGTCCAGTTGTATTAGTGGACAGAAATCTATTCCAATGGTGTGTAAGTCACTCGTGTAATTTTTCTAATCCTTTGAGTTGTGTAATTTCATTACTATTATTAATTAAAGTTGGAATTTAGTGTACATGGTGTACTTTTGATTTTCCGAAATGTTGACAGTCAGCTGGGTGTCAGGCACCCTATACATGTTTGGGTCACGTTGTGTTTACTTTCGGTTTTCATTTTGCTGGTGGTATATAAAGGATCGAGTTAGGGTTGTGGGTATAGAGCTTGTATCGAAAGAGGTCTTCAATAGCCGAAGGAAGAACCTCATATAAATTGGCAATTTGAAAGTCGATGTCCGTTTTCTTCTTTACTCCTTCTTCATTCTGTGATACCCTCTTTCTTTCTTCTTCGTGCTGTTGTGGTGGCCCTTTTTGTTGTATAAATTAGTATGTTTGGTCTGAGCATAAGTGTTGGATTTACATGTCGTGTTAATAATTGGGGACTGTGCTGTTGTTGTTTATTTAGTTCCGCATTGTGTGTGTGTGTGTGTGTGTGTGTGTGTGTGTGCGTGTGTATGTGTCCTTTTGACTTGGCTTAGATCACCTTATAGTCTTAAGATGGTTGGGGCCTAAGAATATTTTGTGTTTATTTGTATCTTACCACTCTTGTTGTCGTCTGCATCTGGGCCTGATGGCGGGGGGTTGCCACCTTTATAATATGTATACATAGTTATGAGAATATATGTGTTGTTTTTCTCAGACCATGATGGTTAGTATTGTATTAGCTGCATGTCTACATGAGGGGGAACAAAATAAAAAAATATTTTTTAAAACAAAACCCACACACAACAACAACCATGGGCGTGCGCTTCAGCTAGCAGTCTTACCTTACTGATTTACTGCCGAGTGTTTTCGTATTTAATATATGAAAAGCACGGACGTGAAGAAAAACATCCCCTAAGACCCAAATCTTACATTACCTAGATCATTACCAAAACACGCGCGGACCTAAAAGAAACACTCACTCTCTTTTTCACTACCCATCACTATTTTAAAATTTTTTACAAGCCACTTAAAAAAAATGCTTATACACTCACTTTCTAACCAAGATAAAGAATTAATGTGCTTATAGACGCACTTCTCTTTTTTTCTAACTTATTAAAGGCAATGGAATTTTCTTTTCTAAAGTATGGGGTAGCCCTGAAAAGGGCTGTTTTTTGTGCTTTGTTGTGTGAACGAGGAGCTATAGCAATCTTGTAGGTTCTACGATTGCGACCTCCTCTGACGAAAGGCTTTCTCACAGGATAAGGTCTGCTTCTTCGGAAAGAGAAGGAGAACTCTTTGGTGTCGACAAGACAGTCGACAAAGCCTTTGTCAGGTTCAGGTTGTTGTTGCTGCTGCTGTTGCTGCTCTCTCTGTTCTCTCTGCTGTTTCTGAAGTCTGTACTTCTCTGTCCATTCTTCTTCATCCTTGTTAATTTCTTCTCTGAAGAGCTCTTCTATCAGATCTTCAGTGACTTTTAACATTCTGACATTCTCTATCTCTTCAGGCTTCGCTATTAAACTTTGTCTGACACGATGCAAATTCACGTAGGCTTCGTTTGGCTTAGCTAGTCTTGAGCACATCTTCGTAGAAGGATGAGTCAACAATGGATGGTCAGACTGGAGACTACCCCGTTTTTATGGTCAAAGCGCTGACATTAAGGAAAACATTCCTACACGGTTTTCGAGTCGGAAGGCTAAATTAGTGTCATGTGAGGGATAGAGAGAAGTCAAATAGCATAAATCATGATACCAATAGCAAAACAAACGACAAAGGTATTTTTTTTTCAAATACAACATTTTTATTCCAATCACTTAACACTAACAAGTAGCAAAAAATAATTTCAACATTAATCATTCAATCTAACTAACAAATATTTTTTTCTTTTTCAAATAAAACTCTATTTTGGACATGGCTGACAACGTTGTGAATGAAATTGTGATTTCCACTGTTGGAAGTCATTGGGCCATTGATGTACACTACGTTTCCTAGCTAGAGACAAAAGATAAACATAATGGTCACAAAACCATCGATCTACTTTCTTTTCGTTTCTAGAAGAATGACGATCAAAATAAGTCACTACATGTTCTAAAGAATAACCCAGGCTGCAATGATGCAGAAATTACACACAATATTGTCCACACACCAAGGAATCTGTGCCTTGTAATTTCACAGTATTGAATCGTGTTATCTGAGCATTTCTTCTCATAAAGTCAATGATATCGTCTTCCAAAGGAAGCAATCCATACGAATCGAAATATTCCACACATCCTTCTTGAGGAAAGTGGACGGCTACCCAGTGGGTTCCTGGAAGATCACATAAGCTTGATGGTCTTGAGGTTTGCGATGAGGGAGTTCATCTTTAGCACATACGACTGGATTCAAAGAAGCAGTGTACGAACTGTGGTTCAAAAGATAATAAAGTTCCCAGGTATCCATGTTCGTGTTGTTTTTTCTTCACAGGTGATAATAAGTGATCAATTCGATCCTGATTTTCTCTTGGAAAATGTCCGACAAGTAAAGGGGTACAAGCTCCGACTTCGGGCCCTGGTTCACGAGAGTTTCTATGCGACGGATCTCCAGAGGCGTTAATGGAGGAGAAGAATATTCACGCAAGCCTTTATACCACTGATCAAACACTAATTCTATCTCGATGAGACTCCAAGCTTTTCCAGATACTCGTCCAATTTTTCTTCTTGACTCAGCATCAGACATTTGTCGTGTTGAATTTGACTGGGATGATCGTTTTCACATCCATAGTAATCTTTCTTGATCAATTCCTTAATTTTATCTCCCAGGACTGTAGCAAAACAGGAGACTAAATGGACTTCTTGTTCTGGCCATCTGGACTTCATCATGACTTCTTCGTCTTTGTCTTGAGATTCTTCTTTCATGGTCTCCTCACATTCCATGTCCAACGTTTCTCCACTAGGTAAAGAGGGATAACAGTCTTCCATGGCTTCTAATAGTCTAGAATGACTTCTCTCAAACTGTTGATTTCTATCGTATTATCAAATTCAGCATACAGGATGACGTTCACCGTTACATCAGGGTCTCGGTTTGCAAACTGAAGTTCCACTCGAATCTGGCCGGATTTTATAGGGTGGAAATGTCCCTCGTCGCTGGAGTGAAATCAAAAGCCCACAAAGCATTGCCTCCTGCATAATCCTCGTACGTAATGTCGTGACTGGTGTTGGTTCCTAACTGTCCGGTGGCATCGTACAGGGACAAGTACGACCTCAAGTAATTCTTCTTGTCAAAGTTAGGCTCGAAGGGTCGAGTACACAATGTCTTGCCATCGCGACTGACTTCGATCTTGGACACGCCAAAGTGTTGAAAGTGGAAAGGATTTTTTTTTCGAAGGTTCCGTTGAAAGCTGAATTCTCCTCGATACCAAGGATTAAACGTTTGGGTAATTGTCCTTGGAACAGATGATCTTCGATCATGGATCGCTGTCCAGCAGAAATAGTGAAGGTATTCACTTCCACTCGTCGTATCGGATACTTGGCGGTCGTTCTACTCAAAGTGTGACTGATGTCGTTTCCCACTTTAGGTAACACTTCCACACGTCGCACGTAGAGTCTGGCTTCTTGGATGATGGTTTAGTTGTTGTTGTTGTTCTAAGGTTTCACGCCATTTTTCAGCACAAGATAGGCTATACATGGCGGCCAGTATTAATGGTGGAGGAAGAACCCTGGAAAACCCAGGTAAGAACCACCGACCCACGAGAAGCTACTGGCAGGCTTTCCCACGTACCCACGCTAGCCGAGCTTTGGACTCGAACCCACGCAGACAGAGGTGAGATGGCAGTGATCCGGAACGGTGAGCGCTTTAGACCACTCGGCCACTCGGGGCCCCTGATGGTTTAGTAATCGCTACTATCAGCCATTAAATGGAAAGCGGTACTGCTACCATTCATTCTCAAGCGGACATCCACTCCGTTCAGCAAATACTTCTCTTGCAACCACATGTCCAAGTGCAAACGATCCAACAGTTCTAAACTCTTTCCCTCTTTGATTTTTTCTCTTCGTTCTACAAATCCCTCATTGTGTGCTTTGGTTGTATTAATTTCCAATTCTTCAAACTGGCCTGCATCGTCAGGTTCCCATACCACACAGGAATTGAGATGAGTGTTCTTGGCTTCTATTCCGTACGTCAAGAGATTTTCCAGGTAGGCACGATAAGGGTAAGTATCCATGCTGCTACTGACTAGTTTGTTATTCAAGTACACGTCCACTCCGCTAAACAAGGAATGCATGAAATTGTTGACGGGAGCTACGTTCTCGTCACCCTCTATAGCACCTCCAGTCTTATTTATAACTTTGACTTTCAGGTACAAGTAACTGCTGTTCAGATAGCTGTAATCCTCAGGCTTCCCTTTTATTTCAAACTCGATTGGAGCGGAATCCGTCAAAGAGGAGACGGGATGAAATTCCACCCATTGGGATTCTTGCATCGTCATCATGGTAGGTTGCATGGCAAACAGATCCAGTTCCGACTTGGAACAGGCGCAAGACTCTCGGTGTATCATTGTTACTGTTTCTCAATACTTTAATAATCAAAAACGTCTAAGTCTCGACCAGTTCTTCTTTTCTTTGTCTTTCTAGCTTTAGAAGTGTGAAGTCTTGCAAAAGGGTGTTTTCTTCGTCGCCTCTTTCTGCCTTGTCATTGCTGTGTCGTCAGGGAAGTAGGAATGCCTGACTCGCTAGCGCTCAGGGCGTTTATCGGAGTTTCTCGTCGACCTAAAAGTTCTTGCCTGTTTGCAACAAGACATTTTTGCCTGCTCTCAAGAAAGCTTCTTTGGGGCTTTGTTTGTCAATGATGACATTTTGGAGAAATTATTTGCCTTGCGTCAGTGCGGCATCTTTCAAGGCGTGCAACCCTCGTGTCACCATCGTTTTCAACACGGAAGCCACTAAACGAAAGGCTGATTTTAACATATCTCCTAAACCATGTCCTCGCTGTCGAGCAACTCCTAGGTACACTGGATACGTGACTTACAACTCGTTTGAGAACGGTTTTCGGGAATTGACCGTGACTTTTCCTTTGGTGAATGAAATATTTTGTCCCAGATCTCCTTTTATAGCAATGTTGACAGTGTCAAAATAAGACTTACTGACAGGCAAATAATGAGGATGTACAAATTCACGGTGAACATGATAAGTGTTTCCACCTTCCTCGTCAGCGTTCGTGGCAGAATCCACTTTGAAAGGAATGACATGCAGTAACGGTACGGAGGTGTGTCCCACCACGTAATATTCCACCACATTGGAGTTCACAAAGATCAAATTCAGTCCCTGGTTCAGTTTTACTGGGGAACGAAATAACTTGTTAAAAGAATCGTTGTCAGAAATGACGTGTAATTCTTTTTTCTTGTTCATGGCCATCCTCATTTCCATGTCCCCGCCCAACATGGCAAACAATTCAGGACAAAATAAAATGGACAACACTCTGCTCCCCTCAGGAAATATCATCGGGAAGCGACGAGCTACTTTATGGCACTCCAGGGTGACACTTTTTCTGACACTCTCCAAAGCTTTAAGAAACACAACATTAAACCTGTAACCAATGGTTCTCACCAAATGTTGGCCACTAAAATAATAGCCTGGAGGAATGATCAAGTGATAGGTTTTCTTATCATATTTTACATGGGTATTCAAGTACTGTTGCATTGGCTCATCATGAACTTCCACTGAAAATTCGGTGGTCCAGTTAAGTAAGTAACCTTTGTCGAAAGTGCGTTGTACCAAACAGGCGATCAAAAACCAGTATTTCGTTGTCTGGAGTCACCTCTTGTGGGGCACGTCCAATGCTTCGATGGTAAGATTGGTTGTACGCTTGCACCAGGTACGGTAAGATGTCGATGTACTTCAGAGTGTGGTGATGCGTAAAATATTTCCACATGCGTTCTTTCAAGCTACGTTGAAAACGTTCCACGATGCTGGCTTTGGTTTCAGGATTCTCGGTGGTAAAAAAAAGAATGTCACGTTTCTTTATTTCAATTTGGAAAGCTTGGTTCATAAATTCGGTACCTTTGTTCGTTTGCCATCGAAGAGGGTGACGACCACTTTGTTTCAACACCCGTTGCAGGGCTCTCACTAACTCGTTGCTCGATTTGGAAGTCAATGGCACGACCCAGACAAATTTGGAAAGGACGTCGATGACACAAAACAAATATTTGTAGCCGCGATTGTAGCTGGCCAAATGAGAGACATCGGCTAAATCGGCTTGCCATTGATGATCGATGCCTTCCACTTGGGAGCGACTTCTGGAAAACTTGCGTCGAATGGGTTTCTGTAAAGTGCAGGTAGCTTGTTCTTGTAACCATCGTCGCACTTGAGGTAAACGGAGACTTTTCAGTCGAGTTTTGGCAGCACGATACAATTTTGGAACTCCTCCGTAACCTGCAGGATGGGATGGATCGTAGTAAATGCTGGCTAACACCTTTTCCCTTTTTTTTGTTAATAAGCCACCCACTCTTTGATGATGCTATTCTTTTTCTCCTGGGGTATTTTCTTGGTTTGTAATGCTTTGCGTGTGCGACCAGCGATAGGTGTCGAGGAGAAGGATATCTGAACAGGGGATATCGGTTCTTGTTTCACTTCTGTCTTCGCCTTCTTTTTCTCTTCTGATGAAGAAGGGGTGGTCATCATCTTTTTAATCCATCCAATTCTGGAGGTAGGTGGTGTTGTTAACTTGCGTACTTTTTCTGGAGGAATTTGAAACCCTTCTTCTTCTTTTCCTTTTTCTGTCTTGGTCACTGGCAGTAGTAGTGGTGGTAATGGTGGTGGTGCTGGACTTTTCATCAAGGTCTTAAAATCTTTCAGAGTGGGTAGAGCTGTTTCGTCTGAAGCTTTCTGGTGAATGAGTTGCAGTCGTTGCAAGAGTTGACCTTACTTTTGCGGTTTTTCTGTTTCGGACAAATCTTGACGATCCATCAAGGACTGCAATTCGTGTTGTAACTGGGACATCTCGGTCAAATGGGGATTGGGAGGCAAATGTGGGGTCAGCTGTTCTTGCCAACGATGGTATTCCATCCATCGTTTGTAAGGCACTAAAGCTAGTTTTCGTCCTTCCATTGAATGTCAAGGGTTACGTCTGAGATCTTGGGACTTCAGAAGTCCTTTTTATCTAGCTCCCACGAGGCCTCCCAAGACTCCTTTCAGTAATGGGCCTAACAAGAGTGGCAAAATTCATCCACGTTGAACCAGCATCTTCTTCTTTTAACGAATGAGGATTTTCTTTCGATCCATTTGGCGAAGAACGTGACGATGTTTGCCTAAGTATTGTTTCTGGTGTTTGGACAAAGGGATCGTCCCTTTCAAAATGTTCAAACAACATTCGCACACGGTATCGATGACCCCTTTGGTGGCCGTTTGAATGAATCTTTTCGCATTGGGTGGAGAAGCTTTAGACAGGAGAGATAACTTGTCCCCATGTTTGACTACACGAGGAGGCAGTCCTTTCCTTTTCTTTCCTTGGGGTTTAGAAGAGGGATGTTTTTTGGGGGATGACATCTTTGAGTTCTCAAGAGCACAAAAACACTGATACCCCTACTTTGTCGCAGACCTTTTTTATACTGGAATGCGTCGACACTGATTGTCTTTACGTCGTATCAACTTGAGGACAGGCAACACACGTCAAGCAGGGGTTCGCAACGGACTAAATCGAGCCAGTTCTTGCTTGGATAAATCAAGTAAACTCTGTAACATGCCCGATCTCTCTTGGAATTTGATTTTGGGAGCAGGTACTTTGTGAGTAGCTGCCACTGCCACTAAAGAGGAGGGTCCCGCCACTGGAGAAGTTCTTGGAGACACGGGCTTCCATGGAGTCATCAACGGAGAAGTGGATAAACCTGAGGCTACCGGAGACGCGGTCACCGTCGTTGCAGTCCGTGGTTTGCGAATGTAAGGTTGCGTTCTGGCTGAAGTGCCTCTCTTGCGATTAGTTTTCTGTGGACTTTTCTTTTTCGGAGGTCTTCTCTGTTTCTTTTTCTGGGGGCTTTTCTTTTTCCGGGGTTGTGACCTGGTCTTGACACCGTTGCTCTTTTTCTTCTTGGGGCTTCGTTTGACTTTTTTGTTGGGGAGAACTTTGGGAGCATTAGGATCCGATCTTAGGAGGGAGCGAATGATGACACCTCCTAGAGTACCGCTCCCTCCAGATTTCACAATGATTTGCTTTATGGTTTGAGTGTCGATACGGGGGTTGGCCAGTTGGGTCCAAGCTACTTCGTTTCCATCAAAAAACGTTTGGTTTGATAAAGAATATGAATGATGCCTTGCAGTAATTGTCACCGTGAACCATCCTAAGGCTTCTTTGAGACTGGCTTCTAAGACAGGAGTACGTATTTGTGGATTTTTTCGCGACTTATGCCATGCAAGGCACGAATCAATTTGACGGGAAGATGAGACTGAAGGGACGTCATATTGACACTGTGTGAGACAGAGGAAAAGTGTCCGAGGTTTTATAAATTTTTTTGGGGTTAAGTCGAGGACAGAGACGTGTACAGGACAGGCCCTCAGTCTTGACACCAGTGGTGAAACAAATGGGTACGAAATCGCAAATATGGGGTAGTAGGTTTTAAATCGACCAGCAAATAGGCGTGAGGAGTTTGAGTGGCATCCTCGTACGCCTGAGTGGGCGAAGGCGTTCCCAACTGTTTGGCTAAGACTTGCACTTGCGATTTATCTCGAGGACTTTTAAACGAGACCACGTAATGAGCGTTGAGACTGATGGTGAGTTGGGCTTTACTTTGTTGAAACAAAGTTTGAGTGATGTAAATGACACTGGCATTACGATGATGCCCTATGCGCGTAAACACACAGTTTAATTTCTTCTTCGTCTTCTCCTAACATGTCGTCAAAAATGACCAAATGGGTTTGACGGGAGTCAGACACGATTCCGTCGTCTTCGTTAGGAATGCCTTCCACAAACACGATGGAATCGCCTTGACTTTCTTGCAAGAGACTTTACGCTGATTGCCTCTCTTTGTAAAAGCACACGATTCGTTGAGGTGGACGATCGATCAAATGATGTTTATGTTCGATCAAACGTTTGACAAATTCAGTTTTGCCTGAACCGCTAGGTCCAGCAATGAGCATGTTAAAGGGATGGCGAAGATACAAAGCCTCCAAACTGGCGCGATCTAATTGTTCGTCGATGACTTTGACAGTGGAGGAAGAGGGAGCAGAGACAGCAGAGGTAGCCATAGTGCCAGGAATATCACTTGTTACACGAAAACAGACAAGACTAGAGTTTTTATACTTTTTCCAGGACACGTTTATTGATGTTTTAAAAATGAACACGAAAGATAAAAATAGATAAAATCCAAAGGCTTAAGTACAACGATAAAATGCACATGAAAACGATCAAAGTGGAATAGAAACAAGTTTCTGTACAACATGTTTTGAGTAATGTTCTGACAAGTTCAACAGGAGGTAAGGTCACACAAGTGTCCTCCCGAAAGGGTCTTTCAGGAATGTCCATGACAGTCCTGTCCTGGGTGACGGGTTCTTCTGGTACTGTCACTAACACAGGTTGAAAAGTTACTTTTTTCTTTGGACGTTGGAAGGAAAGATCACAACTCTCGAGCATACTGCCATTTCTCGGGTCCAAGCCTTAAAACCCATTTTTTCCAGTCATGTACATCTGTTCAGTGGGGGTGTAAGTCACAAGCTACACACACATCGTCATACACGTCTTCGGTGGCTAAAAGTTGACGAATCTTTTTTTCCCGTAGAGGTCGAGAAGTATCCAGATGAAAACGCAAGGGCTTTGAGTAAAATGAGTCTCTCGTGAACATTTAAAGGCACCACTTTCATGTTTAATTGGGTGGTAAGTACTTGTTCGTAAGAGTCCACAAGGAATCGGCTGGTAAACGAAATCCTAGAAAACAAGTCACTAAGACACACATTACGCGTCGACCAAAATTCAATGGATACAGTTGTCGTACTAAGTGTTGGTAATCTTCCACGGTTTGAATAGTGTCACTGATTTCCTTCCATGGAATCTGTTCAATCACTTGTGATATAACCCTTGGCATGGCAGCCTGCTTTGATACTCTCTTTTTTTCGAAAGCAATAAATGTATTTCTACCCAGAGGTCTTCGTTCTTCAGTAGGAAATTTAAATGTTGCATATTGTAACCTACAGTTCAGAGTTCGTTCAGACGTTTTCTCTTCCACTAAGCAGATTCCACGTAAAAAATGTTGGTAATCCTTTAACTCTTCTTCCTCAATTCGTTGTACTAGGTGAATCTCGAAGTAACCAAAATTCATGAACATGTCGATCATTTGCGACCTGGAAGTATTGAACAAGGTCTGAACACTGAAACAATTTCTTACGAATCAGTCCTCTTATACCATTCAGGTACCAGTGGTTCAAACACCGGTGACATAACGGATGCAATTGTTCTTTACGTTTGTCTTGTATTTTGACCAGTTCTCGGTAAATGCGTTCTCTCAACTCCAAAGGCAAACCACGACTGTTCTCTTGTAAAGTATCCATGAATAGGTCATACTAAAAAACTTTTTTGTGTCGTAGACAATAAGTGTACTGCCTGGTCAGAGATGGTTTTACTCCAGTAGCAAATATAAATCGTTCAATCACTAACTCGCTCTTTACAGTTCGTTTAGAAGTTTCCTCTTTCACTAAGGTGACATTCTGTAAAAGATGTTGGTATTCCTTTAACTCTTCTTCCTCTGAAATTTGTTGCAGTAAGTCTACCTGGTAGCAAAAAGAATCAACAGTAACAAAACAATCCTTTGAACGACGGGATAGTTGATGAAGGTCTGTCCAATGAAACACTTTCAACTAAATCAGTCCTCTTATAGCATTCAGGTACCATGCCTCAAACACCGGTGACGTAACGGATGCAATTGTTCTTTACGTTTGACTTGTATTTTGACCAGTTCTCGGTAAATGCATTCTCTCAACTCCACAGGCAAACCACAAATGTTCTCTTGTAAACTATCCATTCAGGGATTACTGATATTGTCCTCCTAAAGGTAAATAGTGACAACTGGGAGACCATCGAGTATGTTCCGGGTAGGCCGAATCTTGTGGTTCCCAGTGGTGAAGTGACACACCGCAACTGAAACACTTGACTCTAACCCCTTCCCCCAAGTAGAAAAATCCGGCTTTGGCTAATTCGTCGGTAGTTGGTCCTACCAGACACTTAGGCCATTTACCTTTTGGACGATTGAAAACGATTTTCAAAGTTGCAGTATTCAGACAAGCGCACATGGAACGAATATTTGTCTTTCACAGGTTCGTTTCGATGAGGGCAGGGTGACATCGACAGGAGTTTGCTCGGGTTGGATGACATCCGTAGGGTGGTAAACGTGAAGGTTGACATCCACATTTACCATGAAACCCAGTAAAGTGTCCACGATAAGGAGCAGAATCGTTTTCGCATCCATCAGGTGAGACACGCACAGCATCACTTTCCATGATAGGGGTAGTGGTAGTAGTGAGAACAACGTTCCCATGATGCTTTACTGCATCACTGAGGTCACAGCGTACAGTATCGCTCACATCGCAAGGCTCAGCATCGTATTCCACTTCCGAGGCCCCAAACTTGAATTTTGCCTCTCTGAATTTATTTTGTGTTTCTCTTAAAGTATTCATCTTGTTCGCTTGGTCTTGGTAGTCACAATGAACTACTGATCTTGCATATTGCACCTTTTTATATACAGACCAATACCGGCATGTCCATACGGCAAAGTGAAGTGATTGGGAAGTCGCACTCGCTTCTGGTACACGATTTGATAGACTTTTTCCAAGGGTCGACTGCCGATTTGTTGAGTGGGTAACCGTACAATCTTGTTCGGTTCACGTGTGGTCACTTTAAAGTTTTCATCTTCTCTAGACTGCAAGGCTTCTTTCAATACGCCAAAGTTCACCACTCGACTGGTACGATAATTCAGAGTCAATCATTTCACTTTACACTTTTATGCACTTCTTCTTGTTTGTCCCGGTATTCGTAGCCGTAATGTTTAGGACCCCCACTAGCGAAACTTAGAATCTTGTCGTCGGGGTGTTCGTCTGTCCAGGCTCCTAAACGATCTCCTTCGATGTCAGGGTGATGTTGACCCGGGCACTCGATGTAAATACAACTGTCCGTGTCAAAGTACAGGACGCGTTCCTCTAACAGTCCTAAAGCTTCGTGCAATTTTATGCGAGCATGAGCTGTCACGTAAGCCGCAATGATGAAATTTCCAAATGCGTCGGCTTCTACAAAGTCCAGATCTTCTTAGTAATTGACCAAAATCAAATCCTCACGAACGACGTCCAAGTGTTTCATGTATTTGGTTTTCTCGCGAATCATCTGAAAGTAGCGGGAAGGTTCTGTCAAATACTCCGTCTTAGGTAAACAAGGTCGTTGTGCCATTTTGCCCCACAAGCAATTTAACATCACTTTGGCAAACGATCGCCTACCTTCGTTTTTCTCAATGCGGTCTAAAGTAATGCCTTCCTGCTCCCAGAATTTGTCTTTGAATTTCTTTTGGTCCTCGGGAGTGTGACACCAGGAAGGATAGCCACTGGCCTCTTGCTTCATTTTCAAAAAGGCATCCACGTAGTCTGCGAAAATGCCTTTTTGACTTGGGGCACCATTGTGGTATTGTTGTGTCTTGGGAAAGTGACAAATTTCGTGCACTTCTAACAGTTGGTATCCCATATACAGAGCTTTGAACAATTCCACGCTAACCCACGTCCCCGTCAAGGTGCGTTCTTCCTGAGTGTGCTGACAAGGTTGGTCTTGGTTGCACGTTTCTGCACAAGTACGGCACAAGGGAAACATCAGCTTGCCTTGACAATGGTGATGTAACACGGGATGGTATAATTCCGTGGGAGGCAAAACTTTACATTTAATCAAACTTTCGTATTGTCGAATGTTTTTCAGGTCGATGTGTTCAGTCAGCAACTGTGGGTGCTCTGCAGGAAAGTGACAATATTTGCACACGTAGAGATACAGGGAACACACGTCCAAATATTTTATTTCTTCTCCTTTCTCTTCATCGGCTTGGTACAGCAAACAGGTGGCATTGGTCCTTCCTCCGTACAAACTATCCCTTGGGTTCAGGGGGTCCACCCACTGGTAACTTTCCACGATGCGTTTAAACTCGGGATCGATTTTCAAACGGTGATCGTACTCGTGTTTCCACATTTCCACCACTTGGTATCCTTGCTGTTCTAACTTGAAACGTTTCTGACAAGTGTCCTGGTACAAGTCTTCCATGGTTCGTTGTAAAAACTGATTTTTAGTGCTACGATCAGGGTAGAAGACGGGACATCCGTGAAATAAACAACCGTTAAACTCGTACACGATCTTTGGGGTTTTCTAAGTCACATTCATCTACCGAATGCATTCCGATGGTCTTTTCGCCCCTTCCGTTGCGGGCATGCTGAATGCATTTGTCTTCCTTGTCCCAAAAGTAATGTAACCAACGTAGGGCTTTGACCGAGTATTGAAGTTTGACAAAGTTGGTCGTTTGAAGAATAATGACAGCTAGGGTGTTTTCGGTCATGAATCGTTGCCTGTACACTAAGGAACACGCTTTGGCAATAACGCAGGATTCTTTCAAAGGATCGACCCCCCCCCCCCCCGTGTTCCATGAACAGTTCTCGAAATTTTCCACAGCAACGCCGTAAAATATCCACGTCGGAACGATAATACCTTAACATTTCTTCCTGAAAGTCTAATGGGTCAGAGGCATGGGCCTGGTACCAAGCGTAGAAAGCTTCTCGTTGTTAGGTACGCATGTTGTCGGGGTCGTAGTCTTTAGCCTCAGGCAGATGGGGTACAACAGCATGTTGATTGGCTTCGGTATTGAAAAAGTGAGGAAAGTACCCTATAACCATTTCTGTCATTCCAAACGTTTTAGGCATTCGACTCAAAGGCATGGCCAAGTAACTCATCGAATCTTTAAACTGCACTTGTCCCACTTGTATGGAAATGATTTTGGCTCCGTTTAAAGTGACTTTAGGACGTTCGGTGCCTTGTTCCGTATAGTATCTGAGAAGAAACTGTCCATCGTATCCTGAGATATTGTGGCAATAACTCAAGATAGGTTCTTGGATGCACTTCTAGCACGCTTGATGAGTCACGCAGAAATTAGGAATATGAATGCCGGTCTCTTGCATGCATTCAAAATCGAAAAAGATGAAATTCCCTTTCTTCTTGCGGTCCTCATTTTCCTCTTGTTGTGGTTGGTATTTTACCATCTAGCATTCGTGTTCCAAGTCCACGATTTGGTGACAAATGTGACATTTTTTCTTTCCTGAACATACGTTTCCTTGCCATTATTGGTACCTATGCCTTGTCCACACGTAGGGCACATTCTCAGGAGTTGACAAGCACTTTTCTGCTGTGAACCTTGCGTCTTGAGATGTTGTTGGTAACAGGCAGGGCTGACAAACGTACGCAGAGGAGCAGGACAATGCACTCGTTCTTGTCCTTCGTCCAGACAGGGTTGAGAGGTCAAACATCCTGAGCATTTCGATCCACGATGTTTTTGTTGCTGTCGATTGTTATAGCCATAGTCACATTTCTCACAGTAATAACCGTATCCCAGGAATGCGGTGACACTGGTAATGGTATCGAAATGTTCATCGTGATGACAGAGATGAATGTATTTTCCGTCCTTAAAGTCTTGGCCTCGAAACAACAGAGGTCCGCGCACTTCTTGAGGGTGCACTTTCAAGGTGTATCTTGGAGCTAGGACATCCTGCAATTTTTGCATCTCAGGAATGCCACAGTGTGCGTCTTTGTACTGTCCGGTTTGTTGTAACAGGAGTTCTGCTTCATTTCATTGTTTGGCTCGGTCCGATTGTTGAATAGGTTTCCAGGCTCTTTTCCATTCTGTCGTGTCGTTCTTGTTGGCATAGGTTCGTCCAACCACGATAGCCCTGGCTAAATACATCTGGTCTTGAGGGTTGTTAATTTGGACGAGACTTGTTTTGGTGCTGCGAATGTCGTTCACCAATATCACCTTTTTGCGTCCGGTCCCTTGAGGAGGAGAGACGTGGGTCATGAACAGTGTGGCTTTTCCATCGGTGATGTCAAACTGGTCATTGGATTGTTGCACGTGTTGAATCTTGTCCATGACTTTGGAAGGGGTCATTTCTGCGGGACTGCTAAACTCGATCCAAACGGGATTTCAAGCCGTCGTGTTGTATGAAAAGTCTCAAGCGATCGTCTTCTTTGCCTTGACGTTGTCGCTTTAGTGTGGTAAACAAAGAATCCCACATCTCGGTGATGAACCCTTCTGCTTTCTCCAATGGTACGTCGGACTTGAAATCTTTAAACTTCACCCTGTAAGTGTGAGCCGTAGTTCTAAATTTTCTAGAGGAGCGCTTTTCCCTCTCTCGAATGTGATAGTACTTTTCAAGGTTGACTAAGGATGGTGAAATTTGGTTAGGTACAGACTCTCTGGGTCAGGATTCTGGTTCACTCATGTCATCTTCAAAATCACTGGCATGAATTTGTGCCAAGACTTCAGCGATGGTACGAGGAGATAGATCACGTTTCTGCCTCTTACTTTCTTCTTTCTTCTCGAATGGATTCGATCGTTTCATCTTGACTCAAAGAGTCAAATGACTACATGTGAAACACCATGGGTCACTTTATATCCGTGTCAGACCAGCGTGTATATAAAGGGTGTGTGTCTTGTCCTTCCACTATTCATTTCACTCTTAAACTGAGCAAAACGATGGAAGAGACTACACAGATTGAACTTTTCGTCAGAGCTTTGCGAGGGGTCATTAGAAAATTTTCTTCAGATAAGCTGACGAACTACTCTCCTTCCTTTCGAGATAAAGTTAAGATACTTGCTATATATGTAAGAGGAAATGACATTGGTCTTCAGAGTGTCCACACCGTCAAAAAAACAAAATAGGGGTTAGAAGAGACAAAAGTCAGGATACCTGTTATCATTGTCAAGAAAAAGGACAGTACTTTTCAGAATGCCCTAAGAAACAAAAGGAGCAAGAAGAGAGGGAATCTGGAGATGAAGAACCTAGACAGGTGAAGAAACAGAAGCAGGAGAAAAAAAGACGGGAAGAAAGTGAGGATGAAGAGGAGGAAAAAGCTGTGAAAGTGAAGACATTTAAAAAACAGAGAGTGAACAAAGACAGAGAAGCCTTTGAACTTTTTAATGAGTTATGTTGTGAATTGGATTGTAAAATTTGTACAAGAACAGACAGTCTATAAAACGTAAGTGTCTCTTGGTTTTGACTTTTAGAATAAGAATCTACACTTATGCACTCAACCATTCACACGTACCATAAGGATAAAAAAGGGATTTTTGAGTTTTGATTGATGTTGGCAATTGAAATACTATCTCTTTTCAAGAGAAATGGGTGGCCCTGAAAAGGGCCTTTGGGTATTTGTTGATTCAAACAATCAACTTTAACTGTCTTAAGCCTTTGCCACGGCCAAGGCCTACTTCTGGACTGCGTAATGTCGATGATGATTTGGTAGAAATCACTAATGGTGGTATGGTAGGTGTTGTCACAGGGTTGGGTTGTTTAGCTCGGGAAGGTCTTTTCTTCTTCGGTCGTAATAAAGAAGTCTGATACATTTGTTTCAGACTTATTAACTCCGCTAAAATGTCTAACAGTACCGTGACCGTTTGGATTTCACACCCTTGATTCTTTTGCTGGTTCTTCTTCTTGTTTCTTTCTTACCTCTTCTTCTTGCTGCTGTTGCTGTAGGAGAAAAGCTTGTTCTGCTTCCTTTTGCTGTTGTATAAATTTCTCCAATTCTTCTTTCTATCTCTGTTTAAAATTCTCTGCCGCATGGATTGACTGCGCACAGACGCTAGCGCCTCTATATAGGGAATGTGACGTCACAGACCGCTCTCTTCGGATTGGACGAATGGTGACTGAATTTTGTAACGCGTGTTTGGATTGGTCAATGAACTCAATCCGTTTCGATCCTCCCTTCTCCTATAAATAACCGCAGTTCACTGCATTCCTTCAGCTGTCCTCGTCACCAAGATGTGGACCAACGTTTAATCCTCTACTCTAGTCTCTTCAGTGCTGTTTCGTACGGACTTACCGAGGTATGTCCGATCATCGTGGACTATTGTCAGGATGACAGATACAAGCCTTTGGAAGAGAAGAATATACGTGGAGAGGCAAGAATGTTTAAAGAGGTTTTTAATTTATGGTCCAGAAGTGAGACAGAGTTTGAGGAAAAGAAGAAGACCTAAGCGATGTTCTCTATGTTAACATGGAATAAGGTTAACATAAACCCAAAGGCCCTTTTCCGGGCCATTCAGAGGCCTCGAAAAGAAATTGACTTTCTTGCCTAATTTCTTTTCTTTAAAATGTATGTTGTCTATTGTCTGTGTTATATCCATCTCCCATATTAAATTTCCCTTGACGCTAGACAGTCCCACCATGTTCAATTCCCCTTGACGCTAGACAGTCCCACGATATATTCCCATGTTAAATTCCCCTTGACGCCAGGGTACAAAGTAAAATTTCCCCATGTTAAATTTCCCTTAACGCCAGGGTACAACCCTCCTATTTTAACGTTAAAGTCCCCTTGACGCTAGGGTATCCCACTACACTACTCATGGATATTAATGTTTATCAAGCGCTTACTGATGAAATCGTTGATGATTATCATAATGACTAGTTGTCACCATGATTAGATAAATGAATAACAAATAAGATGATCATACACAACAACGGTCACGGCAGACCCGTGATGGGCAGAGCAGTAAACTCGTGATTACCTGCTTACAGAGCGTATTACGGAGATGGACTTGGTAATATTATTCAGGGATTGTTTACAAGGATGGCTCCCAAAGCAGCGCCAATCGCAAAACAATTATCAATGAAAGTGCTGCTGGTAAAGCCTTCACGGCAATCAAAGACAGAATAGCACGACTATTACGCAGACGTCAGACGGTACAACCACAACAACCCGTAAAACTACCGTCTACCAAGGTTATGCCCACGGATGTCAGTAAAATAATAAATCAGGCCGCAAATCAAAAACTAGCAGCCATGGTAAATCAAGGAGAACCTAAAGAGGAAAACATAAACACGAGTTTTATTTCAGAAGGCGGAGTTTCCCGAACGTCTTGGCGACCACGATTTAAAAAATGAGCAGTATAATAAAGATGTTCAAACGTATATCCGATACAGCATTCGACATGGATGAGCCAGTTCAAAAGGATGAATCCGTGAGTGATTATCAATATTTTTCTTATGACGCACGTGTACCTAACGCACGAGAAAGAATTGAGTTGCAAGTTCATGATACAAGTAGATATTTTCTACCCGCCGATGCATTTATTGAGATAGAAGGCGAACTTGTAACAGATGTTCCTCTCAATACAGCATATGGGAGGGATGCCATAGTTGGTTTTGTTAATAATGGCATTATGGCGTTATTTGACAGTGCCACATACATGACTGATGGAAAAAATATTGAGACCATTCAAAAAGACGTTGACGTTGCCACAACAATAGTAGGGTTAGCAAGATACTCCTAAGATTACACAAAATCAACTGGTCCGTCAATGATGTTTACCAAAGATAATGCTGATCATCCTGATACCAGTCAATTGCGTCATATAAATGTAACACAAAATGATTCGGTTGACCTACAACCACTTGTGGGTGTACTTAGACCCGCCGCTAATATTTTGATGCCGTATATCTTCAACAACAATTACAATTTAGGATATGATACACGTAAATTAATGTTGAAAGGTGACCGTAGAAGATTTTCATGTGCGATTCCACTGTCGCATATCTTTGAATTTTGCAGAAATGTCAGAAAAGTTATCTTTGGAGAGAAACACACAGTTGTCCTTGTACGAAAGGGTACCGACGATGATGCCATTTGGCGATCAGATGCAACTGCTTCTGGTAAAGTAATACTGTTTAAACTCTCGATATGGATGCCAGTAATGACTCTATCGATTGCTGAAGAACAGCGATTACTTTCTTTTACGAACACATGCGGTAAGTCTCTGTTGTCATGGTTTGTAATGTCTACATATAGTATCAAAAGTAATGTTGCCGGATTATTTGCATGGTAAATAGTTTCTCAGCAGGGTATTTCTGCACCGAGACATATATTTGTTGCGCAGCAAAATGCTGATCGGCTGAGTAGTCAAGAACTCAACCACATGATGTTTGATACCAGTGGAGTTAATGAAGTATCCCTACGCATAAACGGACACCTAGAACCATCCCAGGATATATTCCTGAATTTAAAAAAAAATAGTGTTGCGCGCGCGTGTCATCGATTGTTGTCGTATATGGGACGTGATCAAAACGTAGATACCGGTTTACAAATCTCACAGCTGGATGTTTCAACACTGTATCCAATCTATTATTTTTCACTGGAACAATTAGATTTATTTAGGCAACCTATCATTGATATACACTTCAGAGCTAACGTGAATCCAGGTGCTGGTACTAATTACAGAGAAATTGTGGTCATACTTAGCGACAAAGCAATGTTACTTCAAGGTGCTGGTGGTCGAATGAGAGTCATTAATGCACCAGTAGAAAATATGTGATTTAAAAATACGAGTATTGTGATTAATGTCTCATATCATCATGTTGATGTCAGTCTGACTCCTGGACAGATTAAAAAGCTACAATCCGCATCAGTAGAAAAAACAACAGGAAATACAATAACGCTAAAGCAGTCAGATTACAGGCGGTGAAAACAAGTTGTCGTTGACAGAAGGTCAGTTTATACATATTTATAAAGCCAAACAATCCAAAACTGGAATACGACTTGAACTTTCCGCCGGTGCCATTAAAGATACTACTAAGTCCGGCGGTATATTTCCACTTCTCGCAGCAATACCTGCGCTGATAACTGCTGCTGTCCCAGCTGTTGCAAAAGCGGCCGCGTTAGGTGCTGGAATGACATGTAAAAAAGCAACGGGACAGGGCTTAAGACTTACAGGAACTTATCCTCGGGGAAAGGGTCTGATACGTCCAGGAACACTTCCTTAAAAACTAGCGGTTTTACACCGATGTCAAATTTTGATTTACTTGATGCTGCTAAGCAACTAAAAATAATAAAAAAAAACTTTAGAGGTGTTTTTATGCGCGATCAGTTACCACAACAACCAAACAACACCAAAACAGGTATAATAAACCTCGATAACAGCACTGGACCTGGAACACACTGGGTAGCATACGCAATTGATCCTTGTGGAATTGTTTATTTTGACTCATACGGGTTAGCTTCACCGCAGGAGTTTATCAACTATGTCACACCACTTCACGTAAAAACCTGGTACTCAACGCTACCAACACAAACATTAAACGATCCACCAATATGTGGCTATGAAGCAATTGTTGTGCTCAGTGCTATATCAGCTACGCCATCGTTGCCACCTCACAAAGTCGTATCTAATTATATAAGTCAACAGTTTGAGAAATCATTGATTTAGATCAAGAACGAAGAAAATAATGGTAGATATTTACGGAAGATCCGCGGTGATACTAAAAGCATAAAAAAATTCGACGAAATCGATCTGTCAAACTACGCAACTAAAGACGAACTCGTTGATATTATGAACCTCTCTGGAGTTGACCAAGATGAAGTTGTTGTTTTTCAGGATAAATACGGCGTTTTGAAAACGAGTAATATCAAATGGAATGATATAGTTCGTAGGGTCTCGGTGCTACCACGGATAACATCCCTGTGTTTACCAGCGACGGTAAGATCAGACACTCAAGTATATCTATATCGCAGATCAGAAATGAAATCGCAAGAAGTGTTGATAATCCTTTGAAGAATACCGGTGACACAAAGACAGGTGAATTCAGCGTGAACGGAAATAAAATAGTCGTACTTAAAGATCCAACATCCGACGAAGATGCGGGAAAAAAAACGTACATAATGTAGATGGTAAATTATCAATGCTGCGAGCCGAGTATGATGTTCACGTAAGTGCGTTTACAAATCTTCGTAGAAATTTTAGAAAAATTAATGAAACCGCAGAGGAATTCATTGGCACCCCGTTGACTCCCGACGTGAAACTCTCTGATATCCAGACAAGCATTGAAGCGATTAAAAAAACTCTAGAAGATGTCGTAAGTGCAATTCCTGATATCGTTAAGAAAATTAATCTGATTGAAATTCCTCAGAAACAAATCATCAACGTAGTATACACAGTGTCATCAGGATTCTCAACATGGTCACAGCAAAATAATACTATAAAACATACCGCGGAAGTCACTGGTGTGTACAGGTTGTCCGTGTTCAGCGCTGCAAAATTTAGTATATACACTACATATCCCTGGCGGCATTCAACTGATAAGTTTTTCGGGATTGTGTCTCTTGGGTTAAATAGCGGAGACGAAGAAACATTTATACTAGAAACATCTGATAGGAAATTAATCGCAGCATCTTACTATTGGTGTCTGGAATTTGTTACTGAAACACCTTAATTGGTTACTGCGTAAAGTATAATGATGTTGACAGAGTTAAGCGTTCAGAAGTTTAGATATTATCAAGTATGTGAATGGCAAACAGCGCTAAAAACCATCATTGACAATTATACAAAGAAAGTATAAAAAATTCCGAAGACATGCAGTTTGTATTGCTGTTATTGTGTACTCGGTATCTACAATCATTGCTGGTACCGGCGTAGTATTATCAGCGCTAAAACCAGTGACAGCAACTGCAGCTGTGAAAATGTGTTTCATCATCGGCAAACATCGCTGGGGTTTTTAATATTGTCGCGAAAAAAATATCCACGTGCACTAGCACAAAATTGCATGATTATGTTGATAAATTTCACACCGTAACAACAGCGTATTCTAAATTGTCGTCGCTGATATCATTAAGCCTTAACGATACGACGATATCAGATTCTGAATTTGATGTGATGCTTAAGATATACAATGAAGTCATCGATTTGGAAAATGAAAATTTAAATAATGACAGAACTACTTCAGCAGATACTCGCAAATGCAACCCCACTGAAAACCACGATGATAACAGTCAATTGCGCTAACCCTGAGATCAGCATTAGTTTTCCAACTGCAATTCTAGTAGCGGAGATAGCTCTGGCGCAATTGCGAGTATAGTACAGTTGGTCCAATATCTGGTCAAGATCGTTCGGTGGATTAAAATCAAATAATTCGCTGGTATTTGCAAATAAAAATAAAGATTATGGAACACCTGACTGGGTAGTTGTTGGAATACTGACCGGCAGTCATCATATCGAACAGATCAATGATGAATTTCAACCTAGAACAGAAACTGTCTCGGGGAAAGAATCCAAGATAACCATAACAGTCCACAAACCAACGCTATCGTCCGCAATTAAAATAAATTCACCTGATTACGTCGTTGATATATATCAGTCATCGATCAAATCTGTGCTATGATGGCCTAAAGTTGCTCCTGAATACCAAGGCCGCCAGAACCAAAAACGTCTGATTTCATCACCTAAGAAATAAAATATATAAAAGAACCAGAATTAAAAAAAAGATTTTTTGTAAACGAAGATAGTGGATTTCTACTATCCTGGTAATTATCTAACAAACCCTGAAGAAGAGTTAAAATATTTATACAAAACCCAGACGGCTTTAACCTAATTATAATCGAAGAATATATCAATGAAATGTCAGAAAAAAATTAAACCTGAACTTACACGTGTATTTGGTAATTTAAATAATTTATTTATTAGTATTACACAATAATATTCTGATGAATTCAAACAACAAATCATCTAAACAATGCAACATTTAAATCACATGGGCAATATTAAGTCTATTAATTAGCGAATTCGTGATGAAGTATTAAAAATTAAAAAAGAGGGTTACATCGTCATCTGATTTTCGAAAAATATTTCTTGATCATTATAAAATAACCGAACAACAATTCCCGACAGTTGTGATACTATCACATGCAACCAAAGAGATAAAAAAAATCAATTAACGATCTAATTAACGAAAACTTTCCAAAAATACTCGAGTCATGGAGAAAAATAGCGCTGCCACCAAGTATTCTCCGATACAAAAAATAATCAACATGGTGAAGGCCGTTATATTTCTCCGGGAATTGTAAATATAACCTCAACGATCGCGGTCAATCTTATTTGTGATGCAATTGGTGGAAGTTATCAGACAAAAACTGATATATCAAATCAGGTGTAGCAGGGATATATCTTATATACTTTTACACCACAAGTCCCACCATATATCTGATTGTGCAAGAACCGATCAATCCGGTCTATCTACGATGTTATAATCCGCTATTATTAAGAATAAATTTCAAACTAACTGACCTGACGGCAACTTGTTTGACCTTCGTAGAGAAACTCTGAATCTGAATTTGTATGTAAAATCCTAAAAATCTATGATTTTCAAAGAGTTCCTATTTTAATGATTTTTAATCGTAGAGTGTTATCTCCCCTTGATAAAATCAACGGAACACTACATACTTAAAAAATGCCACTAACGCGTGATACACATTAAAAACAGTAAAAACAATTAATCCCCGTCCTTGATAAAATCATTGGGGTGAACACTTGTTTACTGACAAATCGACTAAAATCAGTGAGAGAAAGACTAAAATCTGACATACTTTCACTTTCATTTCCACGAATGACTCTAACTTTCATTTTCATTACCACTGACAGTTTCTGACATATTTTTCTTAATTGTCTTATGCGAGTATTGATTGTCTTTTTTGCCTCATATTCACGAGACAGTTCAAATCTAACTTTTTCTATTGCGAGAGAGAGAGAGAGAGAGGGATGAATTCCCTCACTTCACTTTGTTTTACTGTAGCCAACGATTGAAACACCTCCCCCTTGAATTCGTTTTACAAATCTGTATTCTATTGGTAGTGTGTATCCCCCTTCATATTTACGTTCTTGTAATATTTCAAAATCAGAAATAATTTTTTCAGGATTTAGTTCATCAAATATATTTATGCCGTCCTTTTATAATTTTTTAATAACAGACATAATATCATTGACATTTTCGTAATTCATTATATACTAAATATACGTTTAAAAGAAGAACAAAATAACTGTAGAATGATGAGCGGTTATCATTCATGTGGTCCCTTCATTGGCCTTTGTGTCTTTCATAAGGTCCTTTTTTGAGACCATTCTTATGGTCTTCTCGGCACCCTATTACCATTTCTTTTGGCCGACATTCTTCTTGAATGTCCTTGTGGATTACTCTTCAGTGCGATTTAGAGCTCACATAAAAAATTTGAAATGATAAATTGACAGTTGTATCATAATGAATTAATTACTGAACAATGACAACAACAAAAAAAGAAATTAAATAAATAGTTAGTAAATATAACGGGATAACTACTTAATTACACCACCGGAGATATCTTAGTTTGACATTTATCTCTAACAGTAATGGAAAATGATTATTTGTTTATATTTCTTCGAGAGAGCAGATTTGTATATTTTATCTGCAGGAAATTGTACTGCACGCGGGTTAATATCAAAATATCGTCGATTTAACTGCATTCCTTGAAACTGTTTTTTTTTTCTTCATATTTACCAGTCCCATCACATGCAGAATTCTGACTCTGCGTGATAGCTCTCGGACTGGATGAATTATTATTAACTTTTTGATATGATCGATCACAAAACCGTCTAAGATCAATCCACTGAAACATTCAAATACGAACCTATGACAAAGATATGTTTTACTTCCAGCAGTAAATATGAGATTACCATGATTATTAACATAACCAACTGGTATTTTTCGTCGACAGTGCCTAATTACACTATCAAGAGATGCTTGATAATCCTTGATGATTGGATGCTTTACAAATTCTTGGTTCATTTCTATAATAATATTATTTGCTTAAATACTAATTTGTCTAAATTATTACTTTGAGAATCTAATTAGATAATCTTCTACGGTTTTTATAACCCTGTCACCGTCATTACTTTTTTTATCATAGTATCTTTTCAGTTCGCTATATCTTTTACCACCACATTGCACACACAACTGCGTTTTCCTTCTAACTCCAATATCACACCGTAAACACGGTTTTGGACCAAGACTCCCTTTTCTTACGCTTCGTAAATGTTGCCCGCAGAATTCTTTTACACAGGATCTGGTACAAGGAGTTGAAGACTCTATCATCAACCACTTGCATTGATTCCTTATTTGAGTCATTGTATATATAATATTTTTATTTAAATACTTGTCTAAAATATAATATGGGGGAGTTTGAGAGATTATCTACAATCGAGCCCTGGAAAACTTCGTTTCCTAAATCCAGATTCGATCTTGACAGAAGAACCCCTGACTTGCAGAGGCGAGCTTTGGTTGATCCGACGAATAATCATGTTTGATTTTGTTCACGAAATAAGTGAAAACGGTCCTGTATCAGTATGGCTATTTAAAAGTTCAGATGATGACAAATATGATCAATTTGTACGACCTAACGGCGAAATATATCGTAAAGAATCTCTCCACGAAGAAATGAAAAATCTTACGTAGCTTAGCTGTTGTCAATACGGGCACGGTGGATTGTGGAATTCTAAGTATGACCATAAAGATGTTATCTCGGTTGATACGGTCGCGTGTTATCCTGGAAGATTTCTTGGTTACGGAGAGTGTTCTGGATATTTTAAAAGATTCGGACACCACACACACGAGATGACTAGAGTATCGATAAATGGACCACTACTTGATTTTGATCTAACTAGATTCGCTGGTAATGTATCATTCGAGTTTGCTAAAGGTCTTCATCCGATCTGTTATATTTGGTTTGGTAGGGCACCAATAGTTTTATTACAATATATACTTGATTGTAAAATATCGTTGATTGTAAGTGAGGCAATTATATCATAAGGTCCTCAGAAAGAGGTTTGGTTACCACCACCTGATGAAAATAAAATCGCAAAAGATCTTGGTAGAAGAATAATTGGCAAATTTACTCATGGCGGAGCATATGATCATAAACGACATTATGCACGATTAATTATGGACGATGTTGAATATGATTTTATAATCGCCGATGCAACGAAGAGAGATATATTTGTAAGTCGAGAAAACGCTTACTTGTCTAACGGAACAAGATTAGGTACAATTGTTGCTTCAGATCCTCAATGCTCGATTATGTTTCTTTAAATTTATTATCGATGATAAATATATTCCCTACCACTACAGTCAGAGTTGCAACCGATTCATTTTATTTTGTTCTATAATTATTCTGAATCCGCAGATGTTGAAATCAAAGATATTTATAACAAAAATATCAGATATCAGAATTATCGTCTGCGGCATCTGTGTATGATCCAGTATCCAGACACAAGACGGTCTATCTAAACGGACCGGGAGGTTCTAGTGAAACAATGCGAATTATTAAATTATTTCGGCAGAGTTCAGATGATATGGTTGTTTTAACACCTACACACAGACTCGCAAAAGAAATGAGAGAACAATGAGTGCAATCATGTACTTATCATAGCTTTTTTCGATGGAAGGGAGACACATGGGCTCCTGATCGAATGGGAGAGAAATACATCCCAAGGATCATCATTTAGGGTGAGATATGGACAGTGTCGCTAGATACATTAAAAATGCTTCTCGATTGACTGTTATTGAAAAATACAACTGTGGTCATGTGCGGCGATCATGGTCAACCACGGCCGTTTGTTGGGTTATCTCCGCACGGGTGGCTAAAAATGTTGTGGATTATTACGAGGAGATAACTGATGATCATAAATCTCTTGATGTAGAATTAAGGGAGTTAAAAAAAATTAATCAGACTACAGCCGAATAAAATTCAGTGTGAAATAATGCGGAAAATAATTTCAGAAACTTCTACGAACGATTTTCTGCAAGTGTGGAGACCAAATGATTTAATAGTGGCAAGTAGAAAGATAGTTCTGATACACTTCAACAGCGGTTATTTCAGTTGTATAAAGAAAAAATGTCAGATCTACGTGTACCATTGTGTTATAGACCAGCTAATACACGACGACAGAATATCGAAGTAGATATACCAGGACAGACTGAGAAACAGAATCTCGTATTAAATGATGTTGTTTTGGTTGATGTTTGTGTTGTTGACGATGCGCTGAGTACGGATAAATCCCCATGGACATTGGGATATGCAATGACAATTCACTCATCTCAGGGATTAACTATTATTGATACGCGAGTTTGGATTGTCAATGATCCTGTCGAATGAGTAAACTTCGTTTATCTCGCAGAGTCTCGAGTCAGAAAAATATCTCAGCTGTGGAGAATTGTCATAGACGCTACAGAAACCATCAATGATGTTATTCACAGTGATATAGTCAGAAATAAAATTAGCTGGTTATAAACAATGTCACAAAAAAAGGAGACTTTGATCTAGATGTTGAATTCATCATAGCATTGAAACAACAGCAGAATAATCATTGTGCGAGCTGTAATTGTATAATGTTGTTGCGAATTTCAAATAACGATCCAAGACAATTTACCATGGATAGAAGAGATAGTAGTCTTGGTCATACACGCGAAATTGTGATGCTGACCTGTCTTGAGTGTAATCGACGTTGGGGTGCTTGTTAAGTGATCGCGGTGGTAATTGCATGTCTTCAGGAATTACTTGTAATTGTTCACGTATAAATCCACGTTGAGGAGCAGTTGAATCTAATCTGTAGATTGCAGGTCTACCCGTGGATCTTGTCTCGATGAAAATTGTATGTGTCGTAATACTCCAGATAGGATTGGTCGCTCTTTTTTACCACCTTCAAGTTCACCGGGTTCATATAAATATCTTACAGTTACATTACCCAATACTGGTTGTTTTCAAAAAATCACGTCGTTGTGTGGGTATATTTTTTTGTGATCGCGATAAAAGTTTTCACGTTGGTTGTTCGAGTAATTTCATTATTTAATGCAGCTATCACACTTGGTAATCTTGCAAGCCACTCTCGAGATCTTTTGTCTTGAATTATTTCCTTCGCATACTGATATCCAAACAATCTCTCAGCGAGCGTTCGATTAAATCGTTCAACAATTGCCTGATCGCGATGAATTGCAGTATGTCCTCGTCGTATTTTGACGTTATATTGCTTCATTAACGATGATTCTGCGCCCTGAAATTCTTTGCCACGATCAACTTGTAGTAGCTGTGGCCATCGTAGACCACCACGTTGATAAATTCGTTCAAACGCAGAAACTACTTTAGTTGCTGTCTTTCTTGATAGTGGCTCTGCTTCTTTATATCTACTTGCAACATCAAAGACAGTTACCGCTTATTTATATGTTAATCGACGTCTTCCAATTTTGATAGCATCGTGTGGTAAAAAGAAAATATCAGCCCGATGAACTTCATTAGGAACGCTAACATCAAAATGTGCATACTCGATTCATTTAGGCTGTGCTAGATAAATTTGCCATATTGCCTGTCGTGCTAACCATTTTTCAGCAGCAACACGTGTAACGTGTTTTGCTTCAGCGAGCTTGCTAATCGCTGCTCTACCCCTCCAGTATCCTCTTCAGCTATAATAAATCGACTCCAGTTTAATAATACTCGGTTGATTAATCACCGCCTCCTAATACAAGCTTACCCTTCATCGCAGATCTCGCCAACCAATTAGCTAATGATTCTTTGAAAGATTTATTTTTTAATGGAATTTAGCGCACGAATTAATTTTACATCTGCAATATGTCTATCTTGTAGGATTTTACTTTAATAAGCTACATCATGAGCGTGACACGCTTTATCAATGACATTTACTGAATACTAACCAGGCCTTGGCTGATCTTGGTTATCAATTCGGATATCATGTCAGGTACCAGGACCACAATAATTATATCCTGGAAGGTGTTTTTTTTTCCTGGGTACTTAGCCCATGGTGTTCCTTGTAACTTTGTTAACTGCGCAGCAATATCACCTCCTTGTTTTTAAAACTCCGCCTGTTGAAATAAACTTAACTTTTTTTGTACCCCATCGTTCACTCTTATATGTAACTGCTGATCTGTTATTTTTTGTTGTAATAGTTGTTAGTCCACTTGTGGGGATACGCGTCCTGCATTTTCTACAATATAAATCCATATTATTTATTATATTTATACAACAAGGATGTAATTTATTTCCCAGCGACACGAAAGCAAGAGCCGGTCAAGCATCATGCTGCGCTACCAAATTCTGTCCGAATGATCATAAAATGTCCATCTGTGTCTGGTAAAACGGAACTGCTGCTTAATTTGATAATGAGATGGCTCAAATGGGACAAGTTCTATTTAGTAGCTCCGTCTGTAGATGATCAGCGATGCTACGATGTATTTAAAGACTTAAATGAAAATGCAAAGTTGTTGGATGAAAACGGTGATGATGTTATTGATTTTATTACTGATATTAATGAAGCGCCATCTGTAGATGATATTGATAGATTTATTAATAATTTAGTTGTATACGACGATGTAATGCTGGATAAGCAATCAAATCCTGTTATAATATGTTCACGCGGTAGACATAAAAAAACAGATGTAATTTATGTCACTCAGCGAAATACACTAATACAAAAAATGATCGGAGATAACTGCAATATTTTAGTTGCATTTAATGGTGTTGATACACATACTTTGAGAAATATTCATCAGACTTAGTGCAGCGGAGATATGGACATATTTAAATATAGAACTTTATTTTTATTTTTTTTTTTTGGGGGGGGGCGATTTTTTGCGATTTTCATAAAGGCTTATTTATGCGATTCGAGAGTGAGTCAATTAGAGTTTTTGCGATCTTCAGAGGAAGGATTGTTTTGTGATTCGAGAGTGAGTCAATTAGAGTCTGTTCGCCCTCTCTGCTGCTATTTATTATTACTAACGTTCAACACGTGGGACAGTTTTCTTGATGAACACAATTTTATTTCACTATATCAATACATCAGAACAATCCATGAAGAACATTCATTAAGTAAACGTCCAACACTACTTCCAGCGATCCGCTTTTGAATATTCAGTACTTAGTATAATTTCATGTATATGACGACAACTTTGTATGATTAAGCTGAAGAAAATCGATATCAACGATTTATGTTTTCCTTGAGGGTCGGGTAATATGAAAGAAAATGTTCATACATAATTACATTAATGTAACATAAATCGAAGAACGTGATTGTCAGTGCTGTCACTTATATACTGGTTGTGAGGATACGTTCCTTTATATTGATGATTGCATCGCAAATTCCCAGGTTTTACATAATATATTCTGACCACCACATACACAACGCTCCTGTACTCATGTATACCCCAAAGAGTGACCAAAGAGCAATCTGATTCAAATCAGATCTCCACTGTCCTACGTGAAGATCTGATAGCGCCAGCGTAAAGGTCATGTTCTGGTGACCTTTGAAGTACCCAATGGAAATGCAGTTTTCAAATCTCTGAAAGTGAATCAAATTGTTCTTTACATATTGATGCTCTTCAGCCGCACTGCTCAGTTTCCCAAACGCGAAGATATAAGACATCATCTGATTTTGCTGATAAAATTATATATTAGGGTAATAACATAGGTCACTAAAACATGATCTCTAAGCGATTGATGTCAGATCTTTACGCAGGACAATAGAGATCTGATTTTAAATCATATTTGACCCAAGAGATACAGTATACATACCATTTAATAATCGGACGGACGGACGGTATGGAAGTATTGAGAGTTCAGAAAAACTCATACTGCAAAATAATCTGATCTCTTCGTAGTGAGCAAAAACGTAAACGCTCAATAAGTGAAAATAAAATGTCCTCCTCCCTAAATTATCACTACAGCTCTATCAATAAGCTGACGTTCTGTTATTCTATATTGACAGAACTTCCTCTTTGTCAGTAAGCACACAATTTTGTATTGGTGCTTTGAATATTGACAGAGCTGAAACACTGCTTTTTTATATATAAAAAGTAGTATTTCTCTCATTATGCAGAATCACAAAGCAAAATAATTGGGACGTTTTGGCAACATAAATAATGACACAATACTGCACTGTAAAATGCTGGGCAGTGTTTAAAGAGGTCAAAGATATATCCAATGAGTTTAACATGAACGCAATAACCTAGGTATCAATAGATCACATGTGTTTGACTACATGTATGAATGAGATAAAAGTGTAGTCAGAGTTAAATATCTTACAAAATAACACACAAAATACCACAAAGTCTGTGTCTAAGCAACGAGATAATTTTCATATAACAATAGTGGAAATGAAAGGATTGCACCTAAATATCAACTGACAATTACATGTGAGAGTGACAAAACAGTAAATATTACATCAATGTACTTCCACCACAAAAAGACCTAATTCCCATACAATATACAGATCGCAATGTCCAACATATCGACTGAAAATTTATAAAACTAATACGCACGATATCGTAAAGTTGTTTCCGCCATTGCATTTGTTAATCGGATTGAGTTGAAGCATGTTTCTTTAACGAAACTAATAAAACTATATTAATATTGAAAAAGATGTTTAGAAAGATTTGCTTCGTTCAGGACACACATCACCCCTATAAGCAATTTCGGCATTCCCAGCTTCCATCGCATTCCAGGAAACTGAAATGTGGGCCAACGGAACTTTAAAACACGTCCATCTGATTGTGTCAGATATTGAATTCATTAGGAAAAATGCATCAAAGTAAAGTCCAGCTAAACTAATGTGTCTTTAATTGGTGGAAAAGCGTCAATATGAATTGCAAAGTTTGTGAGATAATCCTGAAAGTTTGGCCTCTTGTTCCCCTGTTAGTTCACCAGGGAACACACTACACAACTCCGTTATTTAGGACGTAAGACGTCGACCTTTAACATAAATATCAGGGGAGACGTTTTACATTGTAGGACTAAGACCAGGAGAGCTTATAGCATTGTCTGTAGTCCGACCGGCCGTTCGTTACCTCGCGCTTGTTAGCGCCATTCTCCCTAAAATATTTGGAAAACTGACATAAACTTTACACATATATTTATCCATTGGTCTAGATGATACTAAAGATGACACAGAGCCGCTCGGACATTTCTTATGGCCGCAATAACTTGAAAGTCCTGTGTTTCCTACTTCTTCCAAATATATGGTTATATCAACATGACATTTTCGCTAGTAAACTTCTTGTGATGTCAAGTTTTTCCTACACGAAAACTGTGCCCATCTAACATACTTCTTTTCATGAATGAATGGTTATATCAATGAAAGAATTCTTATAATGTCCAATTGATTGTAAATTAAAATAGTGACAATTTGATTTCCAATATGGCTGCCACAATGGCCATCTTGAAAAACTTGTTATCGATACTCCTCTTAGTTCGATGGTTTATTCATTATTTCACTCACACCAAAAAACATCTTACAATCTCTACTTGGTGGTCCTAAATGGAAGTGTTGCCAGTCTGATAGCCAATATGACCACACTGGCACCCATTTTGAAATTCTTGTCATCATTACTTGTCCAAATAGAAAACCTTATTAGTTTCAGGTTTTCACCAGAAACGTCTTATGAAAATGGTGTCCGTCTGAGTGGAAAACAGTGCAACCATTACGCTTTCAGTTGCCAGATATGTTGTTTGTAATTATTCCAACTCATTTTACTGTATCTCCGTACATCCATATCTGGCTTGAACATAATAGCTCAGAGACTACTAAAAATATAACCATTACGTTTTACTCACTTACCTAGGCCATAAGGTTTTGACCCCATTAGATTATCCAGTTATTTTAAATGTTTTCTATTTATCATATATTTGTATATGAACATATTAAGTATTGGCATGTTATGGTGTGGTCCAGACCTTAACTAACTTTAAACAGTTTTAGAGATCTAACTGAGACTAGTCACAAGTACTCACAACTAGATAGTTTCTTGTGTCACGTGCCTAGTCCACTCCCCCTGCCACAAATTCAAGGTTACATGCAATGGAAAGTGTAATTGCTTAGAATATAAGTACAGGAGATATTTTAATGAAACTTGAGAAAGCATATATCACGACTGTGTGTTGCATACCAATTAAACCATTGATGTTTTAGCTGCCTCAGGATCAATGTAATGACAAAGAAATGTTTAAAATCGTTATCTTTATCTATGAAAATACAAATGTGGGCACTACAAGAACTATTTTACAAATTTCATTATCACTACTCCAGCAAAGATGGCTATATTGATATTGGGTTTTTACAGACTACTTGTATTGTCTGCTTGTTCCTGAATGAAAATAGTACCCATCTCCCACCACATATGGTTATCATGGTGGTCATCTTGAAAATCTTACGGATACTCCTTTTTAATACAGGATGAAAATCTTACGGATACTCCTTTTTAATACAGGATGAAAATCTTACGGATACTGTTTTTTAATACAGGATGAAAATCTTACGGATACTGTTTTTTAATACAGGATGAAAATCTTACGGATACTGTTTTTTTATGTACAGGATCATCTGGACACTGGTCTTTTACTAAACGACTTCTTATTTTATGGGTAGTTGGTCCTTGCAGAATCTTTTATGACATCAAATATTTACACCATGATATTCAATTTGAAAATCATTTATTACTAATCCTCCATAATGAATGGTTATGTGGACAGGGTGTTTGCACCAAAAGGCGAACTAAAATCAAAATGGTGCTGGTCTGATGAAATTGTTATTATTACCACTAGTCCTGTATTTTGAATTGATGGACATCGGTCATTTTCCCCCATCAAATTTATAAACAAGTTCTCTTCTAGAACATTCTAAATTTCTACTAAAAGTTATTGATCTTGAAACAAATATCAGTATACAGTCTATGTATAACTTACAAAACAAGTAGGTACACATTCTCTGTAACCTTATAAAGTCAACGAGCCATGTCAAGACGTTTGCATTATGTTAAAGTACAATATGTACAATCATGGACAAAAGTTAGCTATGTAATATATTATTTACAAATGGTCCTTACAATCTACAATCATGGACAAAATTTAAACTCGCATTATAGATATATATAATAATGCAATTTCATTGCCAACTTTCATCAAAACAAAAGAACATGCTACTTTCATTCATACTTATTTCATTTTATTCATGGACTAGTAGATATATTTTTTCACCACTTCCTCCAATCCAAACAATCGAGTTTATTTATCGTAATACTATTTACCGTCACCACCATCCCACTCCAGGGTATAATTATGTATCATACTTGTAAAAAGTAACTATAACTGAAGGTAGGTAACTCTTTTTGAAAAATTTTCTACACTGACATTGAGAAATTGTAAAATGTATTGGGGGAATAAAACTATTTCATTGATGCAATATTTACCTGCTGCTATTGCATAGCTATTAACTTTTCGGTAGGAAAATACCCGACCGAACGACAGAAATTATGTCCTCCCTTTAGAGTGAACCAGAAACTATTAGATCACCATATAAGCCCCTGCGTAAGAACCCCATACCTTTGGCATGCGTGAAGGGACATCAGTACCATGAGGGAGGAGAAAATATGGCAAAAGCTGCATTTGAATATCTGTAATATCTTACCTGCTGCTATTGCATAGCTGAATTTGTCAGCTAGGTGGGAGGAATGATGATCCAAAACTGTCGAATAACAACAAATACAAGGAATAGTCACCTTGAACTAGAGCAGGAGATTACTGCTGGATATACTCACTTTGCCACCTATTGCGCAACGACAATTGAGCCCAATGATAAAATGACTTATCATTGATGGGCTAACGAGCGAAGGTAGAAATGTGAAAAAGTAGTGTGAGAGCACCAAATCACAGCTAGAGCATTAACACGAGTCAGCAATGGCACGAACCTCATGGGTTTTAATTTTCAGAATATACGTTTTAGCTACAGCAGCAGTAGTAGTTGCTGTAATGGTACTATCACTTGAGTATATGATGCCTCCGCAGCAGGTGCATCCTAATACATTGTCACTATGTTATCAGCAATAGGTATTGAACTTGTACAGTGGGAAACTGTAGGAATGTTCGTGCGTGTATATATATATATATATATATATATATATATATATATATATATATATATATATATATATTTTCTGCGTGTCGGCGTAATTCTATTCAACGATACGTTATTTCTATAAACAAAGTATCACGTGTTGTTTCTGGTAGAAAATCCAATTTGTTTGAAAGAACGTTCGTCCTTTAATTAAAGAAAGTGATATTCATAAAGTGTACAAAAATATCCCACATATCTGTTCTAAGTGCACATGAAAATGTGATTTTTAAATGTCAGCATGAAGACCCACTTCATGACCTTTTTGAACTTGTAACCCAGAAAAATCTATTTAAGATTTATCTTTTAGAAACTTACAAATAAATACATTATTTAAAAGATGGAAATGTTTATAGTGGATCTTAAATAACCTTCATAGTATGAAGTAAATCTGTACCAACTCGGATCTTTATATTTGTGTACTCATGATCCATCTTTCCGTGAAATTACAATCTAAACAGCAATAAACAAAATATCATCCTCTTCTCTGGAACATAACATAAGCCTTGGGCTGCATTAACTGGCCTATTTCCTTGTAAGTTCTTATTATTCTCTTTTCCCCACCACACAACGTTCTCATTTATAATTAGGTGGCAATGAAATTTGATTCGCAAGAAAGACCTCTTTGGGATTTCTGTGTTTTATTCGGTCAGAGGGGCAAAGTCACACATGTATTCGACTATTAGCCACTTTTAGCCACTTGTTAAAAGCTTTGTTCCACTGGACCAGTTATTCAATGAATCCGAAGGCTTTCATTATGACGAGATTTTAAAGACCTACAATATGTGTAGGGAAAATTTCTTGAACTTGCAAAAAGTATGTGATGGCAAACAGCTGTGACCTCTTCAAAAAGTAAGTCTTCTCGGACGAAAGGTATATGTTGTTTGACTCCTTGATATTCGCCAATTGTTCTCAGACACTCTACAAAAATATTTCCACAAACCAGATTGAATCAGTGTGACCAAATGTGTTTTGATTTCTCAGTGAAACATTATGGAACCAACCTTTTTTTTAAAACTCACCTTACAGCTCTTTCATACATTTTTATCATTAGTTAATGTTGAGATTTTATGCATATGAAATGGAAGCTTGAGTGTTTCTTGGTTTCTCTAAATGACGAACACTACTTCTAATTTGCTTAATTATCGCACTGTTCCAACAAGATACGAATAAATTAGAATATTGTCATGATTCCCAGGGTTTTCATTCCAATATTTTTTTCCTTCTATTAATCTTGACAACATTATTATTAATAGAAGGAACACTATTGCAAAAAAAGCACCCGGGGATCGTGTGCTATAAAATAGTACGCAGCTTGTAAAATAAAGTTCACGTCTTTTATATTTATTTGTGTGCAGTACGTGTCCAACTCTGAACAGCGAAGAACCACACTTGCTATCATATTATGCTCCGGTAAAATCGGTATTGAAGCTGTTCATTTTCTTGTGATTTCACGTAAACAATGTAGACCACGATCTGACAGCGCATTATGTGACGATAGATCTGGACCCACGCTGTTTGCGAGGTGCATGTTTTATTTTGATTAATATGGATGTAAATATTATGTGACAGCAGAACCTGGATTATACTGTTGGCTCTTGCGTACCTTTCTTTTATCTGAGTCTGTGTGTTTGCGGTAGGGTGTACCTCTTACATTCATTAGTACGAGAGTAAATAGGAAGTGATGGCAGATTTGGGTCAGTGATGTTCATAATTGGGTGTATTTTTACACTATTGCAAACATATGACGAAAGATTTGGGTATCTGCTAATTGCAATTGGGTGTATCTTTATATTCATTAGTACATTAGCAATAATAAGGAGACAATGGAGTTGAATCTGTTCTGTTCTCTGTATGGTATTTATGGTTCACATAGATAACCCAGGTATTACAGGTTGTGCGATTTAAGCTTGAACCTAATTATGACAGCATAATATCAACATGAAAGCTACAAAATAAGTTAAAACAAAATATAGGACGCTTCATAGAAATCGCGTTATATTTATTTTACATATAAAGAGGTTTTGTTTCCTTCTTGTCGTTGTTAACATCTGGAAAACCATCTCTCAAAGTAACCTAGAAAGAGATAGGTATACAATACATCAGAAATGTACATGTGCTTATATATATATATATATATATATATATATATATATATATATATATATATATATATATATAGTAAATGTTTTAGAAACATCAAACATTTTGGGGGTGGGGTTTCAGGTAAATGATCTTGAACTGAAAAATTACATATAGCAAAGAACAGAACTTTATTAATTTTGTTTCATTATATCGTACCATTTTTGTGCATCTAATTTAGATTTGTTGGTGAATACTTTATTGGTTATTTTTTGTTCTGTCTTTTTGATAGGGGTACGACAACGATACTGAAAGCGAAACGTTTTGTTGGAGAACTCTTGTTTTTATCCATTTACTCAACCACTATCACCTTGAGATCAGTGACATGCATCGCAATACTCTATTACAAGACAATTTTTAAGACTGAATTGAGAACACTTATCTTTTTTAATATAATGGGTTGCTAAATATCGTGTTTTGGTCTCTTCTAATCATTACGTCAAAATCGATGACAAACATTGTCGCTGGGGACTAGAATTTCGATGCAGTGATTGCACTTTTTAAAATCCATCGTTAGAGTAGAGTGCCATTTTTTTCTACTCACACCTGTCAAAGAAATATATTATTAACAATAATCACGCAGTCACCTTGAAATCACCGACATGCTTCAAAACAATCTGACAAGCCGACATTTTGAGAGTCAGTAAGCCTACTAATGTATAGCCTACTCACAAACTCCCGTGACTAGTTTAGAACATAAACGTCAGCAAATTCTGTATGCAAATATTACAATTAAAATGTAACTTATAAGTCATACCATCAAGATTTATTCCGTATTCGCTAAGACTAACAAGAAATAGTATATATTCACCGTAGCATGTCTGCTGGAGTAAATGTAAAACTGGCCAAACTGGTCATGACATTGACTACAAGACTGAAATGACAGATTTTGAGCAAGTATCGTTTGTGGGCATTTATATAACAAAGGAATGTGCTTACAAGTAAACTCTAAATCAGGTGCTGATGTATATACTGTGCTGAGATCGCAAGGTTTGAAACGCGCAGAACATCTCTGTATCTGTCTGTCTGTCTGTCTCTCTCTCTCTCTGATCATACATGTTACAATCATGTACTTGTGATTTCTGAGATATGACGCCATTTATAACACCTGGAAGGCCATACATTAGAAGCCAGTATAAATGGTGGAGAAATGGTTCTGGAAAACCCAAGAAGGAACCACCGACCCACGGAAAGCTACTGTCCAGTTCTCTCACATTTCCACATTGGCTGAGCCAAGACTTGAACCAACGCAGAGTTGAGCGACTCAGACCCCTCGGCCACCCAAAGCCTTTACGTGTGATATAATGACTTGTACTTAAAAACATAATTTGCCTAAATCTTAGAAACCTAAACATTGTAAAATAAGGTCACAGACACATAGTTTCTGCCATTACATCTTCTCTCAAGATGGACGTAGAACTTAATGTATGAATTCTTATGACTTTTTTAATCTATTACTTAAAATTGCAAGCATTCCATTCAATTTATTATAATTAACGGTCCTAAAAAGGGTATTTTGTTCTTAAATAACAATTCCTACATAAAAATATGTGTTTGTTCTGCAACAACTTGAAAATGAGTGCCTGAGGGAAAAAATTAAGGTAATTTATTTTTTGTAGAAATAGGTTACTTTGCCCTTAAATTCATCTTGATGCAACTATTATTCTGTGTTAAATATCCTCATCTTTAACTATTACGACTTTGCATGCAAATGCATGACCGAAACGCAAAGGACCCCCACAATATGTCATCAAAACCACCACCACTACCACCATCAAAATAATCATCAGACTACCACCATCCGGCATCCCCTTTGTACAAGAGCAATTATAGCATCACCATTAGCAAAGTGGTATCTATGTTTTGACAATTTATTACATCAAGGAAGAACGACTGCAAATATAATAAAGCAAGAAAGTATATACATTTAGTTTAGTGTTTATTTTTATTTTAATAGAATAAATTTATAAAAAATTATGAACATTATTATTGACAAAAATTATAATCTAAAGCATCCGATTACAATATGCGTAAACAGGCAATTTATTTCCTGCTTATAATTATATTTAAAATGAAGTTTTGCTGTTTTTCAAATTGTTATTTTCCCACAAGAACTGAAATTGTGTAATGCCATGGTTGTGCAATCGGAATGTAGAATACGCACTACAAAAGAAGTTTTCTAAACCATGGCATCATACAAGTTGATGTAAATAACGGTAAAGCTCTGAGCAACCTTATAAAAATAAAATAACAAAACAAAGAACTTATTCCTGTGACATAAATAAAATTGAGGGTCACATTATAATTGAAAACTATAGACTAAATAGGATAATCCATCAAGTGAAAGCAGGTAAGAATTAAACATTTTAAAGTTTATAACAGAACTCATAAAAGATTTTACTAGTCGAGTAATTGAGTAATCTTTAATATATATATATATATATATATATATATATATATATATATATATATATATATATATATATATACAGTTTTAGTGCTCTGCCTCTGTTGCTTCGACAAACTATCTTAAGTTCAGTGATATTTTCCCTCATAATATTCAAAACAAACTTCCCAAAAATCGGAATAAATATCAAAAGAGCAGTAACCAATTCCATGCAGATTACTGGAGTTTAAATCTGCTCTTTGAAATCTTTCTTTACATTTTATTGCCCTTGACCTTGTTGTGCACCACTGATCTCTGGATACTTAAACACGTTGATTCGTCCAGACTCCCCGATCCACAGTTGATTGAGTGAATCAAGCGCCATCTTCCCGGAGAGGAAATCGCCACCATTTGGCCTCAGGCAAGCCAGGATATTGCCCCGATGGTCCAGTACCTCTATATCACCTCCAACACGAGGAACAAGCATGTGACCCCGCTGATCAAAAATCAAATCACAAACATGGCGATTGATTTTAGCCAACATGTTCCCTTTATGATAAAAAACGAATATAGTTCCTTTCGTTTCTGTTGAACCAAATTGGACCAACTGAGTGTTCTTGTTGTCTGCTTTATCCGCTGATGGTTTCGAGCTTGATGCTGTTATAGTTCCAAAAGAGTATGACACCGGTTGCGTAGAGGTATTTGGAGAAGTTTTAAAGAGCCATTCTTCCTTTATTTTTGTTTTCGGAAGTTCTGTTGTGTCCACTGCTGTATTTGAACTTCTTGCTGATAAAATGCTAAACGGGTTTAGGCCTGGTTGTGTAAGTGCATTTGTAGGAGCTCCAAACGAAAGTGTCTGCGTTGGTTTTGCCTTTGGAATACCCGGTACGCCAATTGATGACTCTGAGATTGTTGCCGATATAATACCAGACGGGTTTGGGGCGATTGGTGTAGCAGCCTTTATCGATGTTCCAAAATAAAATTGCGATGGTGTTGCTTTTGAAATTTCTGGTGTGTCCATTGATGATTTTGAGTTTGTTGATGATATAAAGCCATGCGGACGTGATGCGGGATCTATAGGAGCCTTTGCTGAAAGTCCAAACAAACATTCTTGCGTTGGTTTTGCTTGTGAAACTTCTGGTGCATCCACTGATGATTTTGAGCTTGTTGGTGATGTAATGCCAAGCGGGTTTAGGTCTGGTCGTGTAAGAGCATTTGTAGGAGCTCCAAAGGAACGTGTTTGCGTTGATTTCGCCTTTGGAATACCCGGCGCGTCCGTTGATGACTCTGAGCTAGTTACTGATATAATCCCAGACGGGTTTTGAGCTATTTGTGGAGCAGCCTTTGTGGACGTTCCAAAGGAAAATTGAGTTGGTTTTGCCTTTGGAATAACCGGTGCGTCAATTGATGACTCTGAGATTGTTGCTGATATAATGCCAGACGGGTTTGGAGCAATTGGAATAGCAGCCTTTATCAATGTTCCAAAGAAAAACTGCGTTGGTGTTGCTTTCGAAATTTCTGGTCTGTCCATTGGTGATTCTGAGTTTGTTCCTGATATAAAGCCATGCGGGCTTGATGCGGGATCTTTAGAAGCCTTTGCTGAAATTCCAAACAAACATTCTTGCGTTGATTTTGCTTGTGAAACTTCTGGTGCATCCACTGATGATTTTGAGCTTGTTGGTGATATAATGCCAAACGGGTTTAGGCATGGCTGTGTAACAGCATTTGTAGGAGCTCCAAACGAAAGTGTTTGCGTTGGTTTCGCCTTTGGAATACCCGGTGCGTCCGTTGGTGACTCTGAGCTTGTTATTGATATAATCCCAGACGGGTTTTGAGCTATTTGTGGAGCAGCCTTTGTGGACATTCCAAAGGAAAATTGTGTTGACTTTGCTTTTGGAATAACCGGTGCGTCAATTGATGACTCTGAGCTTGTTACTGATATAATGCCAGACGAGATTTGAGCTATTTGTGTAGCAGCCTTTGTGGACGTTCCAAAGGAAAATTGAGTTGGTTTTGCTTTTGAATTTTCTGGTGTGTCCATTGGTGAATCTGAGTTTGTTCCTGATATAAATTCGTGCCGGCTTGATGCGGGATCTATAGGAGCCTTTGCTGAAAGTCCAAACAAAACTTCTTGCGTTGATTTTGCTTTTGAAACGTCCTGTGTATCCACTGATGATTTTGAGTTTGATGGTACTAAAATGCTAAATGGGTTTAGGGCTGGCTGCTCACTAACCTTTGTATTCATTCGAACATGATATCCCTGTCTTATTTGTGCTTTACAAACTTGTCTCGTTTCTTTTAAAGCTGCATCTATCTGTTTAGTTCCGCTGAAAGGGATGATGTTTTGCGCGTACACAGCGAGAACATCGGTGAATCTGCACACGGCAACACAATGTAAAGTCTTGAACAAAGATGCACGTGGAGCATATTGCCTGGCAACTTGACCAGTCTGATCAATGATTACTAATTTAGGCGGTTCATTGCAACATACAGCAATATTTCCATTTTCAAAAGCAGCGAGGTCACCAGGACTTGATGATAAGGAGCAAAATTGCCTAGCCTCATAGTTTTCAGTAATTTTATAAATGTATTTCTCTTTTGGTACAGATACAAACAGGGTGCCATCTTTGTCCATTGCCATAGATTCTATCTCAAAACCCTCCAGTATTTTCTTTTGCTTGGATCCCTGCTCATTAAACATGATAAGTCCAGCGGTTCCAGCCTCCGCTATCCAAACGTTTCCTCCCCGACATGGCAATATGCATTTTATCTCTGCAAATTCTGGTGTGCAAAATGCACTTACCAGCTTCATTTCCATAGGCCCACGTGATAATATCTTCATGTCATTTGCAATATGACCGATGCTCTTGTAATCGAACTCTTTACAATTATCTTCAAATCTGACACTATTTACTTCTGGAATATCGATGGGTGATGATATGTTGATGTCCTTAATTTTGCACATTATCTTATTTCCGTCCCTCAAAACTTCTGCATCACTTGCCAATGTAACCAATCTCTTCATAGCCACAGATTTTTCTTTTGTAGCTTCTATATCTCTCTTCAACTGAAATAACTTTAATTTCTCAAGCTCGCAAATTGTTGTGATCTCAGCTTCCAATTTTTTAACGCCGGCATCTATCTCACCTTTCATGTCAACTGACCTTCGTTGCAAACGGTCTTTCGCCTCTTTCTCCCTTTTCTCGACGTCTGATTCTCTCTCTGAAATAATATTCAGATTCCTTTTGGTTGAAATAAATATTTCCCTACTCTGCAATGTTTTAATCAAGATATTTCGTTTGATGTTTGCAGCAACATTAATAGTCTCCGTTTTGTGTTGGTTGTGTTCTTCGTAGTCACACGAGGGACACACAAATTCCTCACAAGTTAAGCAATAATAATCTGCAACTTTTGACTCGTGCATAAAGCGTGTTAGCTTGTCCGGCCTCTTATTGTTAACAGTTTTCAAACTAGCCAATTCGTGGTCCTTTGTTATCTTTAGTTTTTTGTGCAGCAGAACGCATTCATCGCATATTTTCTGTTCACATACCTCGCAGTACGACGCAGCCATTGGCTTTGGCTCACCATCACAGTTTTCACACGAATAGTTGACTTCTTCTGATTCCCTTTCCTCTAGTCCCTCTTCCTCTGTTGTCTCAATGTAGAAGTTGGTCTGAAAAGAACAACCTCCACCCTCCGGAATGTCAATATTCGTCTTACAGAGCGGACATTGAAACTTGGTATCAGGTTTTGCATTAGAAATGTGTAATTCTAAGCAGACTTCACAATAACTATGAAAACACGGCAGTATTTTAGGTCTTTTGTAAGGTTGGTGGCAAATCCCACACTTGAACGGAACGTGTGTAGCCGTCGCCATATTTGATACAGAACGAAAGTAGACGTGCCATCCACTTCCACGAAACGAGCAGCCAAAGGTCAAGTACGCGATGAATCCGTGTGTGTGTGTGTGTGTATATATATATATATATATATATATATATATATATATATATATATATATACATATATATATTAGCGTAACAGTTTGCATTTATTATTACTACGGTTCAACACGTGGGACAGTTCTCGTGATTAACACATTTTTATTTCACCATACCAATACACCAGAACAATCTATGAACAACATTCATTAAGTAAACGTCCAACACTACTTCCAGGGATCTCATTTTGAATATTCAGTACTTAGTATAATTTCATGTATATGACGACTACTTTGATATGAGTAAGCTGGAGAATATCGATATCAACGATTTATTTTTCCCTTGGGGCGTCGAGTAATATGAAAGAAAATGTTCATACATAATTGAATTAATGTAACATAACTCGAAGAACATGATTGACAATGCTGTCACTTATATACTGGTTGTGAGGACACGTTCCTTTATATTGATGATTGCATCGCAAATTCCCAAATTTTACACAATATATTCTGATATTCTGACCACCACATCCATAACGCTCCTGTACTCATTTATACCCGAAACAGTGACCTAAGAGCAATCTGATTCAAATCAGATCTCCGCTGTCCTACGTGAAGATCTGATAGCGCCCGCTTAGAGGTCATCTTCTTGTTACCTTTGAAGTAGCCAATGGAAATGCAGCTTTCAAATCTCTGAAAGTGAATCAAATTGTTCTTTACATATTGATGCTCTTCAGCCACACTGCTCAGTTTCCCAAACTCGAAGATATAAGGCATCATCTGATTTCCTGATAAAATTAGATATTAGGGTAATAACAGGTCACTAGAACATGATCCCTAAGCGATTGTTGTCATATCTTTACGTAGGACAATAGAGATCTGATTTTAATCATATTGGACCCAAGGAATACAGCATACAAAACATTTGGTCCAAACAAAGTTTAAAATATCATTGTTATTGAACTTTTGTACATCTGACCTTTGGCCCACCAAGCTGGTACCACTGGGTTGAAGTAACAAATGACACACCTGTTGTAGATTTTTACTCTGATGGACAGATAACTACATAAATTTGTAAATATCGATTCAGAGGTTTAGGAGAATGGATGTCTGCAGACAAATAATCGGACGGACGGACGGACGGTATGGAAGTATTAACAGTTCGGAAACACTCACACTGCACAATAATCCGATCTCTTCCGAGTGAGTAAGATGTCCACGATCAATAGATGAAAATCAAATGCCTTCCCCCCTAAATTATCACTACAGCTCTATCAATAAGCCGACATTTTGCTATTCCGGCTATGTATATTGACAGAACTTCCTCTTTGTCAGTAAGCGCACAATTTTGTATTCGTACCTTGAATATTGACAGAGCTGGAACACTGCTTTTTTATATAAAAAAAAAGTATTATTTCTCTCATTATGCAGAATCACAAAGCAAAATAATTGGGACGTTTTGGCAACATAAATAAAGACACTATACTGCACTGTAAAATGCTGGGCAGTGTTTAAAGAGGTCAAAGATATATCCAATGAGTTTAACATAAACGCAATAACCTAGGTATCAATAGATCACATGTCTTTCACTACAAGTGTGAATGAGGTAAAAGTATAGTCAGAGCTAAATGTCTTACAAAATAACAAAAAAATACCACAAAGGCTGTGTAAGAGAAACGAGATCATTTTCATATTACAATGGGGGAAATAAAAGGATTGTACCTAAATATCAACTAACAATTGCATGTGAAAGTGAGAAAACTAAATATTAGATAAATGTATTTCCACCCCAAAAGACCGAATTCCCATAAAATATACATGTCGCAATGTTCAACACTTTATCGTAACAAATGGACTGAAAATTTATAAAACTAATACGTACAATATTGTAAAATTGTTTCCGCCATTACATTTGTTAATCGGACCGAGTAGAAGTATGTTTCTTTAACGAAACTAATAAAGCTATATTAATATTTATAAACATGTTTAGAAAGATTCGCTTCGTTCAGGACACACATCACCCCTATAAGCGATTTCGGCATTCCCAGCTTCCATCGCATTCCGGGAAACTGAAATGTGGTACAACGGAACTTTAAAATATGTCCATTCATTGTGTCAGAGATTGAATCCATTAGGAAAAATGCGTAAGAGTAAGTAAAGTCCGACTAAACTAATGTGTCTTTAATTGGGGAAAAAGCGTCAATATGAATTGCCAAGTTTGTGAGATAATCCTGAAAGTTTGGCCTCTTGTTCCTCTGTCAGTCGACCGGGGAACACACTACACAACTCCGTTATTTAGGACGTAAGACGTCGACCTTTAACATAAATATCAGGGGAGACGTTTTACATTGTAGGACTAAGACCAGGAGAGCTTATAGCATTGTCTGTAGTCCGACCGGCCGTTCGTTACCTCGTGCATATTAGCGCTATTCTCTCTATGATCTTTGGAAAATGGACAATAAACATTACACACATTTATCCCATGATTTAGCTGATACTAAAAATGACACAGAGCCGCTCGGACATATCGTTTGGCCGCAATAACTTGAAAGTCCTGTTATTGCTACTTCTTCCAAATATATGGTTATATCAACATGACACTCTCGCTCGTAAACTTCTTGTGATGTCTAGTTGTTATACATCTGTCACTTCTTTTCATGAATGAATGATTATATCACCATGAGATTTTCAATGAAAGAATTTTTATAATGTCCAATTGGTTGTAAATTAAAATAGTGACAATTTTGATTTGCAATATGGCTACCACAATGGCCATCTTGAAAAACTTGTTATCGATACTCCTCTTAGTTCGATGGTTTATTCATTATTTCACTCACACCAAAAAACTTCTTACAATCTCTACTTGGTCCTAAATGGAAGTGTTGCCAGTCTGATAGCCAATATGACCACACTGTCATCCATTTTGAAAATATTTTCATCATTACTTGTCCAAAATAGAAAGTCATATTAGTTTCAGGTTTTCACCAGAAACGTCTTATGAAAATGGTATCCGTCTTAGTGGAAAACAGTGCAATCATTACGCTTTCAGTTACCAGATATGTTGTTTGTAATAATTTCAACACATTTCACTTTATGTCCGTACATCCATATGACCGTACATAATAGCTCAGAGACTACTAAAACTATAACCAAGTTTTACTCACGTATCTAGGTCATAAGGTCTTGACCCCATTAGATTATCCAGTTATCATAAGAGTTTTGTATTTATCATATATTTGTAAATATCCATATTAAGTATTGGCATGTTATGGTGTGGTCCAGACCTTAATTAATGTTTAACAGTTTTAGAGATCTAACTGAGACTAGTCACAAGTACTCACAACTAGATAGTTTCTTGTGTCACGTGCCTAGTCATCTCCCCCTGCCAGAAATTCAAGGTTACATGCAATTGAAAGTGTAATTCTGTGACATGTATACTTGCTTAGAATATAAGTACAGGAGATATTTTAATGAAACTTGAGAAAGCATATATCACGACTGTGTGTTGCATACCAATTAGACCATTGCTGTTTAAGCTGCCTTAGGTTCAATGTAATGGCAAAGAAATGTTTAAAACCATTATCTTTATCTATGAAAATACAAATGTTGGCACTACAAGAACTATTTTACAAATTTCATTATCACTACTCGAGCAAAGATGGCTATATTGATATTGGGTTTTTACATACTACTTGTATTGTCTGCTTGTTCCTGAATGAAAATAGTACCCATCTCCCACCACATATGGTTATCATGGTGGTCATCTTGAAAATCTTACGGATACTCCTTTTTAATACAGGATGAAAATCTTACGGATACTGTTTTTTTAGAACAGGATCATCTGGACACTGGTCTTTTACTAAACGACTTCTTATTTTATGGGTAGTTGGTCCTTACAAAATCTTTTATGACATCAAATATTTACACCATGATATTCAATTTGAAAATCATTTATTACTTCTCCTCCATAACGAATGGTTATGTGGACAGGGTGTTTGCACCAAAAGGCGAACTAAAATCAAAATGGTGCTGGTCTGATGAAATTGTTATTATTACCACTAGTCCTGTGTTTTGAATTGATGGCCATTAGTCATTTTCCCCCATCAAATTTATAAACAAGTTCGCTTCTAGAAATTCTAAATTTCTATTAAAACTTATGGATATTGAAACAAATATCAGTAAATAATCGATGTATAACTTACAAAACAAGTAGGTACACATTCTCTATAACCTTATAAAGTCAACGAACCATGTCAAGAAGTTTGCATGATCTTAAAGTACAATATGTACTATCATGGACAAAAGTTAGCTATGTAATATATTATTTACAAATGGTCCTTACAATCTACAATCATGGACAAAATTTAAACTCACATTTTAGATATATATAATATTGCAATTTCATTGCCAACTTTCATCAAAACAAAAGAACATGCTACTTTCATACATACTTATTTAATTTTATTCATGGACTATTGGAGAGATTTTTTCACCACTTCCTCCAATCCAAACAATCGAGTTTATTTATCATAATACTATCTATCATCACCACCATCCCAGTCCAGGGTATAATTATGTAGCAATGCTTGTAACAAGTAACTACAAGTGAAGGTAGGTAATTCTTTTTGAAATTTTTTATACACTAACATTCATAAATTGTAAAATGTATTGGGGGAATAAAACTATTTTATTGATGCAATATTTACCTGCTGCTATTGCATAGCTATTAACTTTTCGGTAGGAAAATACCCGACCGAACGACAGAAATTATGTCCTCCCTTTAGAGTGAACCAGAAACTATTAGAACACCATACAAGCCCCTGCATAAGAACCCCATACCTTTGGCATGCGTGAAGGGACATCAGTGCCAGGAGGGAGGAGAAAATATGGCAAAAGCTACATTTGAATATCTGTAATATCTTACCTGCTGCTATTGCATAGCTGAATTTGTCAGTTAGGTGGGAGGAATGATGATCCAAAACTGTCGAATAACAACAAATACAAGGAATAGTCACCTTGAAGTAGAGCAGGAGATTACTGCTGGATGTACTCACTTTGCAACATATTGAGCAACGACAATTGAGCCCAGTGACAAAATGACTTATCTTTCATGGGATAATGAGAGAAGGTAGAAATGTGAAAAAGTAGTGTGAGAGCGCCGACTCGCAGCTAGAGCATCAAAACATGGGTCAGCAATGGCACGAACCTCATGGGCTTTAATTTTCATAAAGGGCAGGTCCTAGCAGTAAGTCATCGGTAAGCTCTCTTGATAGTTAATGTAACCCTCCTAGAAATCGTGGAAGCTGAAATATCAGCTGAACCTTTAAAGGGTAGCAAAAGGCGTTTTATACCCTTCCTTATCTCTTTAGAGGCTGCCAAGTCAAAACGGAGACCCCTGACTGGACATAAAAGTCTATCTTGGTCATCCCCAGCACAGATACGACTGAGACTGGGGATCTCAATTGGAAGTGGAACAAGTGAATGCAGCTAGTTTTAGCTAGGAAACCTGTTTGACAAAGCAAAGAAACTGACTCGTAATTCCCATTGGACCTGATACAACCCTGCTATGCAGATAAGGCATGGAGCTCGCTCCTGAGTAGTATGGTGGGACGGTCTAGGGACTAGGGGAGTTCCATGTTAAAAAGGTAATATCCACTCTGGGGACTACGTAAATTTAACATGGGAAGCAATATCCACTCTGGGGACTATATAAATTTAACATGGGAAAAAAAAGGTATCCACTCTGGGGACAAGGGAATTTAACATGGGAGAAAGGAAATATCCATTCTAGGGACAAAGGCAATTGAACAATGGGAGAAAAAAATATCCATTCTAGGGACAAAGGCAATTGAACATGGGATTTTTTTATTTCTTTTTTAAAAAAATAAAAAAAATAAAAAATAAAAATAAAAAAAAAAAAAATGGGGTAGGCAATGGAAAGTCAATCTCTTTTCGAGAAATGTGGGTGGCCCTGAAAAAGGCCTTTGGATTTATGTTAATATGCCCTTAACATAAAGGGCATCTGCGGCATCTTCTTGTCCTCAAGCTGCGTCTTAGTGTAGGGCCATAAATCAGAGCCCTCTTGAGGCAACCTTGTCTTTCCACGTACACTCTTCGTATCCACAGACTGGTGTCTGACTTGTGGACATCGGTCCACTTGGATCGGACAAACATGAGCATGTCCGTCCTAAACATCATTGAAGACACAAGGGTGGATGATTCGACTGTGGTCCACATCTTGAGGCGACGAGAACAGGTGAATCAATGCAGCGAATTGCGCTTATTTATAGGTAGAGGAAGGATTGAAACGGATTGAGTTCATTGACCAATCCAAACACGGGTTACAAAATTCAGTCAGTCCGCATCCAATCCGAAGAGAACAGTCTGTGACGTCACGTGGTCTATATAGATTCGCTAGCGCCTGTGTGCAGTCAATCTATGCGACAGTGATTCAACATAACGGAAACTCAGAAAACGATTCATTGGGGTGCACCAGCAGTGGAGACCGCCCAAGGGAACCCGGACTTACTTGCAGAAGAGGTAAATTGGGATTTTGTGGATTTTCTTACCTCGCAAGAATTTGTTCCGGAACCTTCGTCACCTTCATTACCGCAATTGGAGAATTTTAGACAGAGACAGAAAGAAGAATTGGAGAAATTTATACAACGACAAAAGGAAGCGGAACAAGCTTTTCTCCTACAGCAACAGCAGCAAGAAGAAGAGGTAAGAAAAAAACAAGAAGAAGAAGAAGTAGCAGCAAAGAAACAAGAGGGTGAAAATCAAACGGTCATGGTACTGTTGGACATTTTAGCGGAGTTAAGAAGTCTGAAACAAATGTATCAGACTTCTTTATTACGACCGAAGAGAATACGACCTTTCCGAGCTAAACACGTCAACCCTGTGACTAAGCCTACCGTACCACCCTTAGTGATTTCAACCCAATCATCATCAACAGTACGCAGTCCAGAAGTAGGCCTTGGCCGTGGCAAAGGCTTAAGGCAGTTAAAGTTGACTGCTTAAACTCACCCCTACACCAAAAAAGGCCCTTTTCAGGGCCACCCACGTCTCTCGAAAAGAGATAGCCTTTCAATTTGCCAATAACTCAAAAATCAACCAAAAAAACCATTTTCCCCTATAGTACGTGTATATGAGTGCGTGAGTGTAGCTTCTTATTTAAAATCAAAACTCAAAGACACTTACCTCATATAATTAATGTATTCTTTTATCAATAGTCACAATCCAATTCACAATTCACAACAGAGCACTTTAAAAGGTTCATACACTTCTTCTGTCTCATTGTTTAGTCTCTCTGTTTTTTAAATTTCTTCACCGTCACAGTCTTTTCCTCTTCTTCCTCCTCACTTTCTTCCCTTCTTCTTTTCTTCTCCTGTTTCTTTTTCTTCACCTGGCTGCTTTCTTCCTCTGAAGAATCTCTCTCTTCTTCTGAAGAATCCCTCTTTTCTTCTGACTCCTCTTGTTTCTTTTTGGGGCAATCTGGAGACCAATGTCCTTTTTCTTGACAATAATAACAGGTATCTTGACTTTTGTCTTTTCTAGCTCCTGTTTTTCTTTTTTGACGGTCTGGACACTCTGAAGACCAATGCCCTTTCTTCTGACAGATATAGCAAGTATCTTCACTTTTATCTCGAAAGGAAGGAGAGTAGTCCGTCGGCTGGTCTGAAGAGAATTTTCTAATGACCCCTCGCAAAGCTCTGATGAAACGTTCGATTTGGCTAGTCTCTTCCATCGTTGTGCTCGGTTAGAGAGTGAAATCAATAGTGAAAGGACAAAGACACGCACCCTTTTATATACGCTGGTCTGCCATGACTATAAATTAGCCTATGGTGTTTAAACTTGAGTCATTTGACGTTTTTCACTCAAGATGAAACGATCCTATTCATTCGAGAAGAAAGAAGAAGAAAGTAAGAGGCAGAAACGTGATCTATCGCCTCGTACCAGGGTTGAAGTCTTGGCACAAATTCATGCCAGTGATTTTGAAGAGGACATGAGTGAACCAGAATCCGAACCCTCTAAACAAAGTTCGCCACCCTTAGTCAACCCTGAAAAGTACTATTCCATTCGAGAGACGGAAAAGCGCTCCTCTAGAAAATTTAGAACTACGGCTTACAAATACTCAGTGAAGTTTAAAGATTTCAAGGCTGAAGTACCGTTAGAGAAAGCAGAAGGGTTTATTACTGGGGTGTGGGATTCTTTGCTCACTGCACTCAAGCGACAATGTCAACCCAAAGAAGATGATCGCTTGAGACTTTCCATACAACACAACGGTTCGAAATCCCCTGTTTGGATCGAGTTTAGCAGACCCGCAGAATTGACTGCTTCCAAAGTCATGGACAAGATTCAACACGTGCAACAATCTAATGACCAGTTTGACATCACCGATGGAAAAGCCACACTGGACATGACCCACGTCTCTCCTCCTCAAGGGACCGGACAACGCAATAAGGTGTTATTGGTGAACGACCTTCGCATCACCAAAACGAGCCTCGTCCGAATTCACAACCCTCAAGACCAGATGTGTTTAGCCAGGGCTATCGTAGTGGGACGAACCTATGCCAACAAGAACGACACGACAGAATGGAAAAGAGCCTGGGAGAACATTCGAAAATCGAACCAAGCCAAACAACGAAGTGAAGCAGAACTCCTGTTACAACAAGCTGGCCTGTCCAAAGACACACCCTGCCGTCTTCCTGAAATGCAAACATTGCAAGATATCCTACCTCCATTCTACACCTTGAAAGTGCATCCTCAAAAAGTGCGCGGGCCTCTGTTGTTTCGAGGCCAAGACTTTAAGGATGGAAAATACATTCACCTTTATCATCACGATGACCATTTCGATACCATTACCACTATCACTGGATTCCTGGGATACAAATATTACTGTGAGAAATGTGACTATGGCTATAATAATCGAGAGCAACACAAACATTGCGGATTGAAATGCTCAGGATGTTTGGCCTCTCCACCCTGTCTGAACGAAGGACAAGAAAGAGTACATTGTCCTGCTTGTCTGCGCACGTTTGTCAGCCCTGCCTGTTACCAACAACATCTGAAGACGCAAGGTTCACAGAAGAAATGTGCTTGTCAACTGCTGAGATTGTGCCCTACGTGTGGACACGGCCTACGTACCAATAATGCCAAGACACACGTATGTTCAGGAAAGAAAAAATGTCACATTTGTCACCACATCGTGGATTTGGAACACCAATGCTACGTGCAAAAATACCAATCCCCACCAGAGAAAGAGGACGGTCACAAGAAGAAAGGCAATTTCATCTTTTTTGATTTCGAATGCATGCAAGAGACCGGCATTCACATTCCTAATTTTTGCGTGGCTCATCGAGCGTGCGAGAAGTGCATTGAAGAACCTATCTTCAGTCATTGCCCTCACTGCAGCAAGATTCCCGGAGGGCGTGAAAAAATATTTCGAGGACCGAACACGTTAGCCGATTTTGCCAAATGGGTCTTAGACCCCATCGACAAGACGTGGAGCCAAGAGGACATCGAACGTTACGGAGATTGTCATCGTCATGCCACGGTGATGGCTCACAATTTCTCCGGATACGATGGACAGTTTCTTCTCAGATACTATACGGAACATGGCACCGAACGTCCTAAAGTCACTTTGAACCGAGCCAAAATCATTTTCATGCAAGTGGGACAAGTGCAGTTTAAAGATTCGATGAGTTACTTGGCCATGCCTTTGAGTCGAATGCCTAAAACGTTTGGAATGACAGAAATGGCTAAAGGGTACTTTCCACACTTTTTCAATACGGAAGCCACTCAACACGCCGTTCTACCCCATTTGCCTGAGGATCACTATTACGACCCCGACAACATGCGTACCGAACAACGAGAAGATTTCTACGCTTGGTACCAGGCTCATGCCTCCGACCCTTTCGACTTTCAGGACGAAATCTTAAAGTATTGCCGTTCCGACGTGGATATTTTACGACAGTGCTGTGAAAAATTTCGAGAATTGTTCATGGAACACGGAGGGGTCGATCCTTTGAAAGAAGCTTGCACCATTGCCAAAGCGTGTTCCTTAGTGTATCGACAACGATTCATGCCTGAAAACACCGTGGCTGTCATCAGTCCTCAAACGGCCCACTATGTCAAACGTCAATACTCGGTCAAAGCCCTACGCTGGTTACATTACTTGTGCGACAAGGAAGACAAATGGATTCAGCATGCCCGCAACGGAGGAGGCGAAAAGACCATCGGAACGCATTCCGTCGATGGCTGGGACTTAGAAAACCCCAAGATCGTGTACGAGTTTAACGGTTGCTTATTTCACGGATGTCCCGTCTGTTACCCTGACCGTGGCACTAAAAATCAGTTTTTACAACGAACCATGGAAGACCTGTACCAGGTCACTTGTCAGCGACGCCTAAAGTTAGAACAGCAAGGATACCAAGTGGTGGAAATGTGGGAACACGAGTACGATCACCGTATGAAAACCGATCCCGAGTTTAAACGTATCGTGGAAAGTTACAAGCTGATGGACCCCCTGAACCCGAGGGATAGTTTGTACGGAGGAAGGACCAATGCCACCTGTTTGCTGTACCAAGCCGACGAAGAGAAAGGAGAAGAAATCAAATACTTGGACGTGTGTTCGCTGTATCTCTACGTGTGCAAATATTGTCGCTTTCCTGTACGGCACCCACAATTGTTCACGGAACACATCGACCTGAAAAACATTCGACAATACGAAGGCTTGATCAGGTGTAAAGTTTTGCCTCCCACGAACCTATACCATCCCGTCTTACCTCACCATTGCCAAGGCAAACTGATGTTTCCTTTGTGCCGTACTTGTGCCGAAACGTGCAACCAAGACCAACCTTGTCAGCACACCCAGGAAGAACGGGCCTTGACGGGATCCTGGGTCAGCGTAGAATTGTTCAAAGCTCTGGACATGGGATACCAACTGTTAGAAGTGTACGAAATTTGCCACTTTCCCAAGACACAACAATGCCACAAGGGTGACCCCACGCAGAATGGCATTTTCGCAGACTACGTGGATGCCTTTTTGAAACTAAAGCAAGAAGCCAGTGGCTATCCGTCCTGGTGTCACACTCCCGAAGACCAAATAAAATTCAAAGAGAAATACTATGAACAAGAAGGCATCTCTTTAGACCACATCGAGAAAAACGAAGGCAGGCGATCGTTTGCCAAAGTGATGTTAAATTGTTTGTGGGGTAAAATGGCACAACGACCGTATTTATCCAAGACGGAATATTTGACAGAACCTTCCCGCTACTTCCAGATGATTCACGACAAAACCAAATACATGAAACACGTGGACGTCGTTCGAGAGAATTTGATCTTGGTCAATTACGAAGAAGATCTGGACTTTGTACAAGACGACCCCTTTGGAAATGTCATCATTGCGGCTTACGTGACAGCTCATGCTCGCATAAAATTGCACGAAGCTTTAGAACTGTTAGGGGAACGTGCCCTGTACTTTGACACGGACAGTTGCATTTACATCCATCACCCGAGCCAACAGCACCCTGACATCAAAGGAGACCGTTTAGGAGCCTGGACAGACGAGCATCCCGACGACAAGATTCTAAGTTTCGTCAGTGGCGATCCAAAAAATTACGGCTACGAATACCGGGACAAACAAGGAGAAGTGCACACGAAGTGTAAAGTGAAAGGATTGACTCTGAATTATCGTACCAGTCGAGTGGTCAACTTTGGGGTACTGAAAGAACCCTTGCAGTCTGGAAAAGATCAACACTTTAAAGTGACCACCTATCAACCGAACAAGATTGTACGTTTACCCACTCACCACATCGTCAGTCGACCCTTGGAAAAAGTCTATCAAATCGTGTACCAGAAGCGAGTGCGACTTCCCAATCATTTCACCTTACCGTATGGACACGTTGGTATTGGTCTGTATATAAAAAGGAACCCTAGGCAAGATCGATAGTTCATTGGGACTACCAAGACCGAGCGAACAAGATGAATACTTTCAGAGAAACACAAAACAAGTTTAGACAGGCACAATTCAAGTGTGGGGCTTCGGAAGTGGAATGCGATTGTGAGCCTTGCGATGGGTACGATGCTGTACGTTGTGACCTTAGCGATGCCGTAAAGCATCATGGGAACTTTGTTCTCACTACCCCTATCATGGAAAGTGATGCTGTGCGTGTCAAACCTGAGGGATGCGAAAGCGATGCCGCTCGTCCTCTTGGACATTTTACTGGGTTTCGTTTTAAAGGGGAATGTTCACCTTCACGTCTACCCCCCTACGGATGTCATCCAGCTCTGAGCAAACTCCTGTCCATGTCACCCAACCCTCATCGAAACGAACCTGTGAAAGACGAATATTCGTTTCCTGTGCGTTTGTCGGAATACTGCGACTTTGAAAATCGTCTTCAATCGTTCAAAGGAAAATGGCCTAAGTATCTGGGAGGCCCGACCCCCGAAGAATTAGCCAGAGCCGGATTTTTCTACTTGGGCGAAGGAGATAAAGTCAAGTGCTTCAGTTGCGGTGTGTCACTTCACCACTGGGAACCGCAAGATTCGGCCTACGTAGAACATGCTCGATGGTCACCGAATTGTCATTACTTACCCTTAGTGGGACCGAGACATTGAAGTAACTTACCATAATCTGTTCATGGATACTTTACACGAGAACATTCGTGCTTTGCCTGTGGAGTTGAGAGAACGCATTTACCGAGAGCTGGTCAAAATACAAGTGAAACGTAAAGAACAATTACATCCGTTACGTCAACGGTGTCTGAACCACTGGTACCTGAATGCTATACAAGGACTGATTCAGTTGAAAGTGTTCCATTGGACAGACATTGATCAACGATCCCCTAGTTTTAAAAAGGATTGGTTTGCTATGGATGATTCTATCTACTACATTGTAAACTTACTGCATCGAATTCCAGAGAAAGAGTTAACGAATTATCAACATCTTGTACACAATGTCAACTTAGTGAAAGAGGAAACTTCTGAACGAATTGTAATGTGTAAATTAGTAACTAAACGATTTAAATTCGACACTGAAGTAAAACCATGTCTGTGCAAACGGTACATTTCTTGTGTCAGACAAAAGAGGATTTAGTATGACCTATTCATGGATACTTTGCTAGAGAACATTCGTGCTTTGCCTGTGGAGTTGAGAGAACGCATTTACCGAGAACTGATCAAAATACAAGTGAAACGCAAACGCAAAGTTATTCATCCGTTTTTAAATTATGCTCTGTTCCAAAGTATAAGAAGACTGATTATGAGTGGATATTACATCAGGCACAAAGGTAAACGAGGCTATTGGCCACCACCCAAGGATTCCAAAAACAGTGTATATACTTATGGATACTTTACAAGAGAACATTTTGAGCTTGCCTGTGGAGTTGAGAGAAAGGATTTACCGAGAGCTGGTGAAAATACAAGTCAAACGTAAAGAACAATTGCATCCGTTACGTCACCAGATCTTTAACAACTGCTACCTGAATGGTATAAGAGGACTGATTCGTCAGAAATTGTTTCAGTGGTCAGACCTTGTTGAACACTTTCAGTTAGTGAATGAACTAAACGTTCGTAATTTTGGTTACTTCGAGATTCACCTACTGCAACGTATTGAGGAAGACGAGTTAAAGGATTACCAACATATTTTACGTGGAATCTGCTTAGCGGAAGACGAAACATCTAGACAAACTCTGACGTTTCGGTTACAGTATGCAAGATTTAGATTCCCTACTGGAGAACGAAGATGTCTAGTTAGAAATTACCTTTATTGCATCCGAAACAAAGAGACTATAAAATCAGGCTGCCATGCCACGGATTATGTCACATGTTATTGAACAGATTCCGTGGAAGGAACTCAATGACCATATTCAAACCGTGGATCATTACCATCGATTATTACAAGAACTGTATCCATTCAATTTGGGTCGACAAGTGGTGTGTGTCTTAGTGACTTGTTTTCTGGAATTTCGTTTACCAGCCGATTCTTTGTGGACTCTTTACGATCAGTACTTACCATACCCCCATGGCCTTAAATGGTCACGAAAAACTCCTTTTGCTCAAAGCCTTGCGTTTTCATCTGGATACTTCTCGACCTCTACGGGAAAAAAAGATTCGTCAACTTTTAGCTACCCAAGACGTGTATGACGATGTGTGTGTAGCTTGTGACTTACACCCCCATTGGACAGATGTCCGTGACTGGAAAAAAATGTGATTTTGAGGCTTGGACCCAAGAAGTGGCCCAGTATGCACGAGAGTTGTTCAAGGAAAAAAGTTACTTTTCAACCCGTGTTAGTGACGGTGCCAGAAGAACCCGTCACCCAGGACGGGACTGTCGTGGACAGGCCTGAAAGACCCTTTCGGGAGGACACTTGTGTGACCTTACCCCCTATAGAACTGGTCAGAACATTACCCAAAACATGTTGTACAGACACTTGTGTTTGTTCCACGTTAATGGTTATCATGTGCCTTTTATCCTTGTACTTAAGCCTTTGGCTTTTATGTATTTTTGTCTTTCGTATTCATGTTTAAAACATTCAATAAACGTGTTCTGAAAAAAGTATATAAACTCTCGTCTTGTTTGTTTTCGTGTCACAAGTGACATTCCTAACACTATGGCTACCTCTGCTGTCTCTGCTCCCTCTTCCTCTACTGTCAAAGTCATCGACGAACACTTAGATCGTGCCAGTTGGGAGGCTTTGTATCTTCGCCATCCCTTTAACATGGTCATTGCTGGACCTAGCGGTTCTGGCAAAACCGAATTCGTCAAACGCTTGATCGAACATAAACATCATTTGATCGATCGGCCACCTCAGCGGATCGTGTGGTGTTACAAAGAGTGCCAATCGGCGTACAGCCTCTTGCGAGAAAGTCAAGGCGATTCCATCGTGTTTGTGGAAGGCATTCCTAAAGAAGACAACGGCATCGTCTCTGACTCCCGTCAAACCCATTTGGTCATTTTCGACGACATGTTAGGAGAAGACGAAGAAGAAATTAAACTGTGGTTCACGCGCAAAGGGCATCACCGTAATGCCAGTGTCGTTTACATCACCCAAAATTTGTTTCAACAAAGTAAAGCCCATCGCACCATCAGTCTCAATGTGCATTACGTGGTCTTGTTTAAAAGCCCTCGAGATAAATCGCAAGTGCAAGTCTTAGCCAAACAGTTAGGATGGCATCAGTCGAGAAAAAAATCCACAAATACGAGCTCGTGTCTTAGAAGCTAGTCTCAAAGAAGTCTTACGATGGTTCACGGTGACGGCACGTCAATTACTCCAAGGAATCATTCAGATTCCTCATCAAACCAAACGCTTTTTTGATCGAAACAAAGTAGTTTTGACCCAACTGGCCGATCCCCGCATCGACACTCAAACCAAAAAACAAGTCATTTTGAAACCTGAAGGGAGCGATACTCTAGGAGGGGTCCTCATTCGCTCTCTCTTAAGATGGGATCCTAATGCCCCCAAACTTCTCCCCAAGAAAAAAGTCAAACGAAGCCCCAAGAAGAAGAAAAAGACCAGGTCCCCAAGGAGAACTTCTCCAGTGGCGGGACCCTCCTCTTACCAGACACCACCCCGGAAAAAGAAAAGAAGCCCCCAGAAAAAGAAACAGAGAAAAAGTCCCCAGAAAAAGAAAAGTCCACAGAAGAAAACTAGTCGCAAGAGAGGCACTTCTTCGGCCAGGACGCAACCTTACACTCGCAAACCACGACCTGCCAAGACGGTGACTGCGTCTCCGGCAGCCTCACGTTCATCCACTTCTCCGTTCATGACACCAAGAACTGAAGAGTACTTGGAGACGTTGATCACACCAAGAACTTCTCCGTTGATGACCCAAAAAGAACTTCCCCAGTGGCAGGACCCTCCAATTTAGTGGCAGTGGCTGCTGCTTACAAAGTACCTTCTCCCAAAATCAAAGTTCAAGAAAGATCGGGCATGTTACAAAATTTACTGGATTTGTCCAAGCAAGAACTGGCTCGATTAAGTCCATTGCGTACCCCTGCACGACGTGTCATGCCTGTCCTCAAACTGATACGACGTAAAGACAATCAGTGGCGACGCGTTCCAGTATAAAACAGGCCTGTGACCAAGTCGGGGGTATCAGTGTTTTTGGTGCTCCTGAAGACTCAAAGATGTCACCCTCCAGAAAACATCCCTCTTCTAAACAACCCAAGGAAAGAAAAGAAAAGGACTGCCTCCTCGTTTAGTCAAACATGGGGACATGTTATCTGTCCTGTCCAAAGCTTCTCCACCTCTACGAGAAAATCTCATTCAATCAGCCTCCAAAGAGGTCATCGATACCGTGTGCGAATGTTGTTTGAACGTCTTGAGAGGCACGATCCCTTTGTCCAAACACCAGAAACAATGCTTAGGCAAACATCGTCACGTTCTTCGCCAAATGGTTCAAAAGAAAATTTCCATTCGTCACAAGAAGGAGATGTTGGTCCAACGTGGAGGCATTTTACCCCTCTTGTTAGGTCCCTTACTGAAAGGAGTCTTGGGAACCATGTTGGGAGGACTGGTGGGAGCAAGATAAAAAGGCCCTCTGAAGTCCCAAGATCTCAGAATAAACCCCTGACAACCCCATGGAAGGACGAAAACTAGCTTTAGTGCCTTACAAACGATGGATGGAATACCATTGTTGGCAAGAACAACGCACCCCGCATTTACCTCCCAATCCCCATTTGAGCGAGATGTCCCAGTAACAACACGAATTGCAGTCCTTGATGGATCGCCAAGATTTGTCCGAAACAGAAAAATCGCTAAAGTACGATCAACTCTTGCAACGACTGCAACTCTTTCACCAGAAAGCTTTAGACGAAACAGCTCTACCCACTCTGAAAGATTTTAAGACCTTGATGAAAAGTCCAGCACCATCATCACTACCACCACCACCACTACTACCATCCCCAGGGGTCACCAGAGATGCTACCCCACGAAGACCTGAGGAAGAAGAGATGCGAGAAGTGTTTCAAACACCGTCAGCAGCTCCCATTTCGAGTAAGATTGCAGCATCCTTGTTGACCCCGTCCCCCACACCCCAACGAGAAGAAATGAAAGCTTGGGTTAAAAAGATGATGTCCACTCCTCCTTCGACAGAAGTGAAAAAGAAAGAAGGGAAACCAGAAGTGAAAAAAAAAAAGAAGACCAACGCCATTCCATTGCCACCTCCACCACCACTACCTTCGACTTCTACTCCCGTAGCCCATCGGACACGTAAATCCGTTTCCAAACCACCCTTTCGTCCCACCCAAAGTAGCATCACCGAAGAGTGGGTGACTTATTAACACACCAAAAAAAAAAAAAATGGAGAAGGTGTTAGCCAGCATTTACTACGATCCCTCCCATCCTGCAGGTTACGAAGGAGTTCAAAAATTGTATCGTGCTGCCAAAATTCGACTGAAACGTCTCCGTTTACCTCAAGTGCAACGATGGTTACAAGAACAAGCTACCTACACTTTACACAAACCCATTCGACGCAAGTTTGCCAGAAGTCGCACCCGAGTGGAAGGCATCGATCATCAATGGCAAGCCGATTTAGCCGATGTCTCTCATTTGGCCAGCTACAATCGTGGCTACAAATATTTGTTTTGTGTCATCGACGTCTTTTCCAAATTTGCCTGGGTTGTGCCCTTGACTTCCAAATCGAGCAGCGAGTTAGTGCGAGCCCTGCAACGGGTGTTGAAACAAAGTGGTCGTCACCCTCTTCGATGGCAAACGGACAAAGGTACCGAATTTCTGAACCAAGCTTTCCAAAAAGAATTAAAGAAACGTGACATTCATTTTTTTACCACCGAGAATCCCGAAACCAAAGCCAGCATCGTGGAACGTTTTCAACGCACTTTGAAAGAACGCATGTGGAAATATTTTACGCATCACCACACTCTGAAGTGCATCGACATCTTACCGCACCTGGTGCAAGCGTACAACCAATCTTACCATCGAAGCATCGGACGTGCCCCGCAAGAAGTGACTCCCGACAACGAAGTGCTGGTGTTTGAGCGCCTGTTTGGTACGTCCCCGACGAGGGCTGTCCCCAAGAAAAGTGGAGAGTTGACCGTAGGAGATTGGGTACGCATTGGCAAAACCAAACGCACTTTCGACAAAGGTTACTTACCTAACTGGACCACCGAATTGTTTCGTGTCACTGAACGAGTGCATGGCCGTCATCCTGCCGTCTATAAATTGAAAGACATGAACGGAGAAGTGCTCAAAGGAACGTTTTATTTGCCCGAGTTACAACGTGTCACCAAAAAAGAAGACGACGTGTACGACATCGAAAGCATTCTCGAACGCAGAACCCGTAAAGTAGGCAAACGACGTGTCAAAGAAGTCAAAGTACGTTGGAAAGGATATCCACCCGGTTTTGATTCTTGGATCGACGCTTCGCAAGTCATCGACTATAAAAAGAAGTGACCATCATGCCCTTTCACACAGACTCAGCTACTGCTACCACTCCTTCACCCAGTTCTTCTCTACAAGATTTGCAAAAACAACCCTTGTGGGTGTGGTGCAGAGAACGTGTGCCTAAAACGCAAATCGTCTTTTTCTGCCAAATCTTCGTGGTGTATTGTGTCATCGGGGCAGCCATTGCCAATTTGAGTTTGCAACAAGGAGACAAACAATTGTGGACCATTTTATTAAGCAGTTGCATCGGTTACCTGCTTCCCAATCCCTCCCTGAAATTCTCCTCGAACGGGAACCACGGGAACCTTGTGTCCAGTGCCAGTGCCAGTCACCACTACAATAACAACAACAACGACCCCAATTTAGGCGGAGACACGCTTCTGACGTTCAGTAACCCCTCGGACAGCCACAGAACTCTGGAATTATGAGTCACCAAAACCAATTTTACTTAACCTTACCCAGTGACAGTTCCATGGAGGTGTTTCCCAACAACACGTTGTGTTGTGACACGGCCAAATTACCTCAGGCCATCCAATTAGATCACGAAGCCCATTGGGAAGTGGCTTTAGTAGAAATCATTCACCCAACCCAAGTCCTCAATGTCCTTCCCAATCAAAATGTTTTTGATGTGGAAGTTCATGACAATTCATTGTAACAGTACTTGTATACCTATGGCAAATATGACAAGAAAACCCCTGGCACAAAAAATCAAAAGTACACCACCTATCACTTGTTCATTCCCCCAGGCTATTATTTTAGTGGTCAACATTTGGTCAGCACCATAGCCTCCAGGTTTAATGTCGTGTTTCTGAAAGCTTTGGAAAGTATCAAAAAAAGTGTCACCATGGAATACCACAAAGCAGCTCGTCGCTTCTCGATGAAATTTGACGGGAGTAAAATCCTGTTCTATTTTATTTTGTCCTGAATTGTTTGACATGTTGGGCGGAGACATGGACATGAGAATGGCCATGATCAAGAAAAAGGAATTACCAATCATTTACGACAACGAGTCTTTTAGCAAGTTATTTCGTGCCCCGGTAGAACTGAACCAAGGACTGAATTTGATGTTCGTGTATTCCGATGTGGAGGAGTACAACGTGGTGGGACACACCTCTGTGCCATTACTGCGTGTCATTCCTTTTAAAGTGGATTCTGCCACGAGCGCTGACGAGGAAGGTGGAAACACTTATCACGTCCACCGCGAATTTGTACATCCTCACTATTTGCCTGTCAGCAAGTTGTATTTGGACACGGTCAACATTGCTATAAAAGGAGATCTGGGACAAAATATTCCATTCACCAAAGGAAAAGTCACGGTGAAACTCCATTTTCGAAAACGGTTCTCTCACGACTCTTAAGTCATGTATCCAGTGTACCGAGGGGTTGCTCGACAGCGAGGACAAGGTTTAGGAGATATGTTAAAATCGGCCTTTCGTTCGGTGGCCCCAGTCTTGAAACCGATGGTGACACGCGGATTGCACGCCTTGAAAGATGCGGCACTGACGCAAGGCAAAGAATTTCTCCAAAATGTCATCATCGACAAACAAAACCCTAAAGAAGCCTTCATGAGGGCAGGAAAAATGTCTTGCTGCAAACGGGCAAAGACCTTTTGGGCCGACGAGACACACCTATAAATGCCCTGCACGCTACCGAGTCAGGCATTCAGCAAGGACAAGGCAGAAAGAGACGACGAAGAAAACACCCTTTCACCAGACCTCACACTTCTAGAGCTAGAAAGGCAAAGAAAAGAAGAACCGTTCGAGACTTAGACGTTTTCGATTATTGAGACACAGAACAAAATGATACACCGAGAGTCTTGCGCTTGTTCTAAGTCGGAACTGGATATGTTTGCCATGCCCCCCCACCATGATGACCATGCAAGAATCCCAGTGGGTGGAATTTCATCCCGTCTCCTCTTTGACGGATTCCGCTCCCATCGAGTTTGAAATCAAAGGACAGCCCGAAAATTACATCGATCTGAATAGCAGTTACTTATACTTGAAAGTGAAAGTGATCGAACCACCCAACGCTAACATAGACAATGATGATGTAGTAGCTCCCGTCAATAATTTCATGCATTCCTTGTTTAGCGAAGTGGACTTGTACTTGAATAACAAACTGGTCAGCAGCAGCATGGATACTTACCTCTACCGAGCGTACCTGGAAAATCTCTTGACGTACGGAAAAGAAGCCAAGAACACTCATCTGGATGCTTGCGTGGTATGGAAACCTGACAAAGCGACTAAGTTCAACAGCATTACAGTTGCTGGGGATGCTCAAAATACAACGGGATTTGTAGAACGACGAACGGAAATTCATCTAAGTCGTAGTTTAGAACTGATGGATCGCTTGCATCTAGACATGTGGTTACAAGAAAAGTATTTGCTGAACGGGGTGGATGTCCGCTTGGGACTGAATCGCATCAGTGCCGCTTTCCATTAGATGGCTGCAGAAAATTCCACCTACAAAACCGTCATCCAAGAAGCTCGACTCTACGTGCGTCGTGTGGAAGTGTTACCTAAAGTGGGAAACGACGTCAGTCACACGTTGAGCAGAACGACTGCCAAGTATCCGATACGAAGAGTTAAAGTGAAAACGTTCACCATTCCTGCTGGACAGCGATCCATGATCGAAGATCATCTGTTCCAAGGACAGTTACCCAAGCGTTTGATTGTTGGTATCGTCAAGAATTCAGCCTTCAACGGAACCGACAACGAAAATCCTTTCAACTTTCATCATTACAATGTGTCCAAGATTGAAGTCAGTCGCGATGGCAAGACGTTGTGTACCCGACCTTTCGAACCTGACTTTGGTGACGCAAAGAATTATTTGAGATCGTACTTGTCCCTGTACGAAGCCACCAGACAGTTATGAACCAACACCAGTCATGGCATTACGTACGAGGATTATGTAGGAGGCTATGCTTTGTGGGCTTTTGATTTCACTCCAGACCAAGGCAGCGACGAGGGACATTTCCACCCTATAAAATCTGGCCAGATTCGTGTGGAAATTCAGTTTGCAGAAGCTTTACCCGTAAATAACACGGTGAACGTCCTCCTGTATGCAGAATTCGATAATACCATAGAAATCAACAGTTTAAGAGAAGTCATTCTAGACTATTAGAAACCATGGAAGACTGTTATCCCTCTTTACCTAGTGGAGAAACTTTGAAGATGGAATGTGAGGAGACTATGGAAGAAGAGGTTATCATGATGAAGTCAAGATGGCCAGAACAAGAAGCCCATTTAGTCTCCTGTTTTGCTACATTCCTGGCAGATGTAATGAAAGAATTGATCAAGGAAGAGTGCTATGGATGTCACAACGATCATCCCAGTCAAATTCAACACGACAAATGTCTGATGTTGAGCCAAGAAGAAAAATTGGACGAATATCTGGACAAAGCTTGGGGTGTCATCGAGATAGAATTCGTGTTGAACGAGTGGTATAAAGGCTTGGATAAAAATTCTTCTCCTCCATTAACGTCTCTCGAACGCCGTCGCATCGAATCTCTCTTTGACCAGAATAAGAAGTCGGAGCCAAACGCCTTTTACTTGTCAGACATTTTCAAGCAAAAGGTCAGGATCGAATTGATGACTTATCATTATCTGTGAAGAAATAAAAAACAACACAAATCAATGGATACCTGGGAACTTTATTAAATTGGACGAGTATCTGGACGAAGCTTGGAGTCTCATCTCGGACGAAGTCGTGTTGCATCAGTGGTATAAAGACTTGCGTGAACAGTCTTGTCCACCATTAACCACTCAAGAGATCGATCGTATCGAAGCTCTCCTGAATCAAAGTGAGGAGACGAAACGAAGAAACGGTTATTTGTCAGACATTTTCAAGAAAAAAGTCAGGATCGAATTGATGACTTATTATTACCTGTGAAGAAGAAAACACACAAAACAATGGATACCTGGGAACTTTATTACCTTTTGAACCACATTTCGTATACGGCTTCTTGGAATCCTGTCGTCTGTGCTAAAGATGAACTCCCTCATCGCAAACCTCAAGACCATCTAGCTTATGTGATCAACACGGACGACAGTCATCTCCCAGGAACCCACTGGGTAGCCGTCTACTTTCCTCAAGAAGGATGTGTGGAATATTTTGATTCGTACGGATTACCTCCTTTGGAAGACAATATCATTGACTTTATGAGAAGAAATGCTCAGACTACCCGATTCAATAATGTGAAATTACAAGGCACAGATTCCTTGGTGTGTGGACAGTACTGTGTGTATTTTCTGCATCATCGCAGCCTGGGCTATTCCTTAGAACATTTAGTGACTCATTTTGATCCTCGTTCTTCTTCAAGAAACGATGTGAAAGTAGATCGATGGTTTTGTGACTATTATGCTTATCTTTTGTCTCAAGCTAGGAAACGTAGTGTCCATCAATGGCCTAATGACTTCCAACAATGGAAATCACAATTTCATTCACAACGTTGTCAGCCCTGTTTAAAGTAGAGTATGAATCGAAAAAAAATTTTTGTGATTTGAAAAAAAAATGTTTGATGTTATATTGTTGAATTATTGTTAAAAAATGTTAGAGTTGTTTGTTAGTGTTAAGTAATTTTGAATAAAAAATGTTGTGTTTTGAAGAAAAAATGCCTTTGTCTTTTGTTTAACTATAGGTATCCTGATTCATGCTCTTTGACTTCTCTCTATCCCTCCCATAACACTATTTGAACGGTTCGACTCGAAAACCGTGGAGGGATGTTTTCCTTCACGTCCGCGCTTTGACTTTAAGAACCGGGTAGTTTCTAGTCTAACCATCCATTGTCGACTCATCCTCCTACGAAGATGTGCTCCAAACTAGCTAAGCTAAACGAAGCCTACGTGAATTTGCATAGGGTCAGACACAGTCTGATACCGAAGCCAGAAGAGATAGAGAATGTGAGAATGTTAAAAGTCACTGAAGACCTGATAGAAGAGCTCTTCAGAGAAGAAGTGAACAGGGAGAAAGAAGAATGGACAGAGAAGTACAGACTTCAGAGACAGCAGCAACAGCAACAACAACAGCAGCAGCAGCAGGAACCTGAACCTGACAGAGGCTTTGTCGATTGTCGTATCGACACCAAAGAGTTCTTCTTCTCTTTCCGAAGAAGCAGACCTATCGTCAGAAAGTCTATCCTCAGAGGACGTCGTATTCTTAGAAACTAAAAGATTGCCATAGCAAACAAAAAAAAACAGCCCTTTTCAGGGCTACCCCAAACTCTAGAAAAGAAATAACAATCGATTTACCAATGTGTGTGGGTAGAGTAGTGTGAATATAAACACTAACTCTTTTTTTATAGTGTGAGGGTATGTGTTTGTGTATAGGATTGTGTGTTTTTGTAAGTGCTCACGTACGTTGGTGTGGATAGTAGATTAAGATCATGTTTTTGTTTTTTTGGTGTTTGAGGTGTGGGAGAGTAGATTTGGGGTTTGATTGGATTGCTTTGTGTATGTGAACAGTATATTATTTGTTTAATAAATTTTTTTAGAACAGTGATGGGCAGAATAAAAAAGTGAGTGAGTGTTTCTTTTAGGTCAACGCGTTGTTTTGGTCATGATCTAGGTAATATCAATTTTGTTTTTAAGGGGATGTTTTCCATCACGTCCGCGCTTTCACTATAAATTAAAAATCACTAGGCAGTCTAGCTACCCTTGTTGATTGATCAACACTAAAAAAAAATGAGTAGCAGACTTGAAAAACTTTTTGAACTTCAGATGCACCTAGAATATGCCAGATGCCTCCTGAACGAGCTGGCTGCGGAGGCCCTTGTGGAAGAAGCCAGGATAGAACAGGAGGAGGAAGAGAGAAAAATGAAAGAAGAGGAGGAAAGAAAGAGAGAGATCTGGTGTCACCCTATGATGAACCCTGTGTGCAAGGTGACACCTGAAGCAAGAACATCTCCCCAACCTGAAGCTGCACCACATTTACAACAGGAGCTAAGGATGCCGATTCATCCTAGAATAAGAAATAGAAGAAGAGAAAGGGAAGTCTTCACTATTCCAGAGACAAAAGATTGGAATAGTGAAGCCACTCAACCCGCCTCTGCGCTTAGAGCAACAAGGGTGAATTGGCAAGGAGACTGGAGTCGATGATGTGTGTGTGGTGCCAGACCAGGAAGGTGCCTGCATTAGATAGGTGCATCTGGAGTTCAAAAACAAACAGCCCTTTTCAGGGCTACCCAATGCTCTAGAAAAGAAATAATAATCGATTTGCCAATGTGTGTATGTAGAGTAGTGTGAATATAAACACTGACTCTTTTTATTTATGTGAGTGTGTGTTTTTTATGTGTGTGTGTGTGTGTGTGTGTGTGTGTGAGTTTGTAAGAGCTCACGTAGGTTAGTGTGGATAGTAGATTTGGGTTTAATTTTAATGCTTTGCGTGTGTAAATAGTAGATTAGGGGTTTGTTTATTGATGCTTCACGTATGTGGATAGTAGATCATATGAAATGAGAAAAAAGTAGGGATGTTTTCCTTCACGTCCGCGCGTTGTTTGGTTATGATTTAGGTAATATCAATTTTATTTCTTAGGGGGATGTTTTCCATCACGTCCGCGCTTTCACTATAAGAACCCACAGTATTCGTCGTTCAAACCATTCTACAAAGAATAAAAAAGAAGATGGCTTCGAACCAGCTTAATAAAATGAAAGCATTGCAAGACGTCCTGGACAATTTGGGTATGATGGAGCAAATGTTAGTGAGGTTAAATGAGGATCACTATTCTTATAGCCCCCATCGAGTGAAGATGGAGATTAACAACTTAAGAAAAGTAAAGGAAATGATAAGTGCTGTGATGAAAGAAATAAAGGAGGAGAAGGAGGATGAAGAGGAAAGGATAAGGATAAGAGCATGGAATGAAAAAATTGAAAAAGAAGAAGAAAATGAGAAGAGGAAGAAAGAAGAGGAGAAAAAGAAAGAAGAGAAAAAAAGGAAGAAAAGAAAGAAAAGAAGAGAAAGAGTGTAGGAGAGAAAATAAGAAGTTGGTGGAGAAATAGAAGAAATTAGAAGCAGAAGAAACCCAAAGGCCCTTTTCAGGGCCACCCACATTTCTCGAAAAGAGATTGACTTTCCATTGCCTACCTCATTTTATTTTTATTTTTATTTTTTATTTTTTTATTTTTTATTTTTAAAAAAAAACAAAAAAAAAATCCCATGTTCAATTGCCTTTGTCCCTAGAATGGATATTTTTTTCTCCCATTGTTCAATTGCCTTTGTCCCTAGAATGGATATTTTTGTCTCCCACTGTTCAAATGCCTTTGTCCCTAGAATGGATATTTCCTTTCTCCCATGTTAAATTCCCTTGTCCCCAGAGTGGATACCTTTCTTTTCCCATGTTAAATTTATATAGTCCCCAGAGTGGATATTGCTTCCCATGTCAAATTTACGTAGTCCCCAGAGTGGATATTACCTTTTTAACATGGAACTCCCCTAGTCCCTAGACCGTCCCACCATACTACTCTCCTGATTCTTGCAGATGCCAAGGCGATCAAGAAAACTGACTTGAGGGTAAGATGCTCAAATAAAGCTTCACCCAAGGGTTCGTTGGGGTGTTAGAAACCAAAAAGATACGAGAGTTGCAAACGATCGTCATATTTAGCTTGGCAGTAAGATTTCAATGTTTCTGACATTTAATCCCACAGATATGTAATGAAATATGCTGCTTTCGCTGATGGCACTTCCTAATTGAACTCTTTAAATTTTACTGTACATGTGCCAGCGATGGTTCCAAATTTACTGGAAGTCACTTTTGGTCTCTCGAAGATAAAATAATCTCTAAGAGCAACTGAACCACTTTCTTTATTAGTGAATCCTGATGCTCTGTCAGTTTTATAGTAGAGGGATAGGATGTTGGTTGAGATTCACTCATTTTATCTTTGAAATCTCTGGCATGCACTTGTGCTAAAACTTCAGTTAGCGTATGAGGCGACACAAGTAGTCATAGTCTCTTTGTTCTTCTGGTTTCTTCTAAGCAACGTATGATCATTTCGTCTTCAATACATAATTTGATTCTACTTAGTTTTATACATTCTCTCTCTATGTAAATAGAGATCTCACCCTAAGAGAATAGTATTCACTCATCTTTCTGACTGTGGATATGGAAGAAGCAAAAAAGATCAGTGATTTACAGTCATCCGAAAGAAAACAACTTCCAACAAGACATCTGATTACTCCACTCGGACAGAAGTTAAGATACTCGCTAATGTCAGTCAAGAGAAAGGACATTGTGCTCAAGAGTGTCCACAACATCAGAAGAACGAAAGACGGAAGCAAAGTAAGATAAAAATAAAGATACATGTTATAATTGTCAGGAAAATGACCATTGGTCTTCAGAGTATCACACACAAAAAAACGAACAGAAAAAACAAGAAGGTGGAGACGAAGGGCATTCTCCAGACACAGAAAGAGGAGAAGCGGATTCCATTAGTAAAGAAGTTCAGGAACCAAGACCAATATAAGACATTGTAGGAGAAGAGGGAAAACCAATGCCAGTAATGAATTCTAAAACATAGTGAAAAAAGAAACAAAGAAGAAAAACGGAATTTTATGGTGTGTTGTGAAACGTAATTGTGATTCTGATTAGACACGAATATACTAAGATCAAAATGTAAGCATCGTCTCTTTTTTGCCTTAGTATGAATAACATGCAGAAATACACTCTCACACGCACGCAGCTGAATCACGGAAATCATGGATTTAGATTTTACTTGATTTGCCAATCATCGAGTTGCGTAGTGTCTCTTTCTATAGGTGGCCCTGAAAAGTACCGTTGGCATCTTTTTAATAACAAACAAAAAAAAAACATGTATGAACTTGACGTCATCAGCTTAACCGCTCCGGTGGCCTAGTGGTTAGAGCGTCCACCTCGGATGCGGGAGGTCGTGGGTTCGATCCCCCGGCCGAGTCATACCAAAGACTTACAAAAATGGTACTAACAGCTGCCTCGCTTGGCGCTCAACATTAAGAGGTTAGTTTTAGGACTGGTCGGCCTGGTGTCAGGATAATGTGACTGGGTGGTACATCGTGCTACATGTCTGCGGCATGATGCCCCAGCGCTGGACATCACTATGAACTGTCACACTGCAGACATCGAAACGATATGACTGAAAATTTGTTAAAGCTACGTTAAAAATCCAAATCACACACACACGTCATCAGCTTTAACTGTCTTAATCCAATTCCACGGTCGTGACCCCAGGTGACCGAGTGATCCAAGGCGATCGCATTTACCGGTACAGATCACTGTCATCTCACCCTGTCCATGTTTGTTCGAGTTTCAGCCTCGGCCAACGTGGGAAAGGTTGCCAGTAGCTTCCCGTGTGATGGTGGTTCTTCTACGGGTTTTTCCCTGGTTCTTCCTGAACAAAATATATTGGCTACCATGCATAACCTAATATGCACTGGAAAATGGTGTTAAATCCAAAACAACCAACCAACCCTTTCCATGGTAAATTCCAACTCTTCATACTGCTGTTACTGCTTTGGAAGTAGTAACTGATGCTGCCGGTGGCATCTCAGTGGCGGTGAACGTCGATGTAGTCGTAGAAGTTTTAAAAGTCTGGATCAAGGTGTCTTTATCTTGGGTTGAGATAGAACAGTCGTTTACATTTCTCTCAGACACTTTAACTCCTTCAAAATTGCCCATAGTACACAACGCGTTTCGTTTTCTCTATATTTACAATTCAAAGTTTTCTCTTCTCTTCTTCTTGATTTCTTATTCTTCTTCTTGAATCAATTTTACTTCTGCTTCTTTCTGTCATTGCAATACATTCTCCAATTCTTCCTTTTCTTTCTTTCTGAAATCATGAACCAATGGTAATGATGGAGAACGAGGTGAAGGAAGTACACCAGTCACAGGCAAACATGCTTGCAAAGACAGGAAATCCGCCAAAGCTAAACTGCAAGCATCCTGTTTTTGAAGAATATATGTATTTACCTACAGCAGCGGTAGTAGTTGTTGTTATGGTACTATCACTTCGAGTATATGATTTATACGCAGCAGGTGCACTCCAATAGATTGTCATTATGTCATCGGCAATAGGTATTGTACTTGTGCTATGGTAAACTGTAGGAATGCTCATGAGCACACACACACACACACACACATATCACGTCTGCTCTTGTTTGATTGAAAGAGATACCACATGTTCTAAAGGAACGTATTTTAAAGACAGTGTGATACAAAACCATGGTTAAGAATACATTCAGCTTTCAATACGACCCATGAAAGCCCTCTTCAGGCAAAAACTGGGTGGCCCTGTGAGCAAAACACCTGATTGGCAGGTTGTGGAATGAACTAAGAGACAGTGTAGTGGTGCCTAAATTAAAATTAAAAAAAAAATGATTGCCTATTTTTAGCCAACATGTTTGGTACACCTTTTCAGAAACACACAAGTATGCTTAGTGCAAACAACCACACAAAAAAATGAGTAAGAAACTTCAAAGCTAACAATTACAGTGTATTTTAATCCTAATATAACCCAAATTTAGAAGAGGTGCAATAACGAGATTTTCAAGATGGCCATTGTGGTGGCCATATTGGAGGTTAGATCAGCACCATTTTCATTTTCAACCAATTATACACCATAAGAAGTCTTTCAGTGGAAACCCCAAGCTGATATGACCATTCAGGTAGAAGTAGTTACAAGATTTCAAGATGACTACTTTGCTAGCCATATTATGTCTGAGCGGCATCCATTTCATTTAGGACCAAGTGGATATCATAAGCCGTTCAGTAAAAAATTCATGTTCATAAGATCATCCATTCAGAAAGAAGAGCAATAAATTTTCAAGATGGCCGCTGTGGCAACCATACTGGATATCAGATCAGCACTATTTTCATAAAGAATCAACTGGACATCATAACTAGTCTTCTGTTGAAAACCCATGTCTATATGACTTTCCATTCAGTAGAAGTAGTGGCAATAAGATTTTTAAGATAGCTGCTGTGGCAGCAACATTTGACATCATATCAGTACCAATTTTATTTAGGACAAACTAGACATATGAAAAAAAAACTTTAAAGAAATCCCCATGCTGCTCTGACCATAAATTCAGGAAAAATAGCAATAACATGTTTTCAAGATGGTCCCTGCTGAGACAGATGAGTTCCTTGAAGGGACTTACTGGACGAAAACAATTTCTAATAATTCAAGATATGATTATTTTTTCTTTTTAACTGTTATGTGTTGAAATCATCTGATATTTTTTAGGGAATATCATATTTTCAAATTAGCTGCTGTGGCAGTCACAGTGGATGTAGGATTGGCACTATGTTCATACACAGTCAAGTAGACATCATTAGACGTTTTTGGGTGAAAACTCCATGTGAACATGACCATCCAATCATCAGAAGTAGTTATAATAATACGTGATGCCAATTGTGCACCATTTTTGTTTCAGACACTATACACTGTAAGAAGTCTATTAGTTAAAATCTCTAGCTGATATGACTTTCCATTTAAGATAAGAAAGAATTTCAAGATGGTTGCAATGGTAGCTTAGCTATACAGGAATTCAAATCATCATATTTTTAATTTAGAACCAAGTAGTCATCATAATTAGTCTTTTGGTGAAACCCTGTGAGTAGTATATGGGGTCACCCTAGCGTCAAGTGGACTTACCATGCAAAAACAGTCGATGCACTCTGGCGTCAAGGGGAATTTAACATGGGGAATTTTAACATGGACGGAACTGTAGAGCGTCAAGGGGAATTAAACATGGAAATTGAACAGGACCGGTACTTTAACGTCAATGGGACTTTAACGTTAAAATATGGGGTTTGCACTTTGTCGTCAATGGAAATTGAACATGGGAATGCCACGTGGGGATCAATGGGAATTAAACATTGGTGACGTCATAGGTTTATAGGGTCAACACCTTTTATAGAGTGAAATGTATTTGTAGGGACAAAGAGTTGATAGGGACAAACATAGATATACAGAAACAAACAAATACGCATCCAAACACACAAAAAAGAGGACAGAAATATTCTAAAGAAAGACTCACAGATAGAATAGAGACTCTAAAAAGAAAAGTCTGTTGTATGGGTTCAAAACATTTATTCAAGTATACACATGGGCTCTCTGGCCTGTGCTTTGGTCTAAGCACTATCCATTTAATACATAAACATTTGGACATAAAACAAACCTATTTACGAGTTGTTTAGTTATTGACTCTAGTAAACTAATGTTTAAAATAAACGTTTACTCCTTTCTAAAATCACTTCATATGCAACAAATTTACAATAAATGTTCGTTTATAAGAAAAAGCTAAACCGAAACAAGTGACAAACAAACAAATAAGAGAAAATTCATGTTTGTCTCTCTATCCGTCACACACGTTGTTTAAAATCTGGTCAGCTACCACTTGTGTCGGGGCCCCGAGTGGCCGAGTGGTCTAAAGCGCTCTTCGTTACGGATCACTGCCATCTCACCTCTGTCTGCGGCGGTTCGAGTCTAAGATTCAGCCAATGTGGGCATGTGAGAAAGCTTGCCAGTAGCTTCTCGTGGGTCGGTGGTTCTTTCCGGGGTTTTCCGGGTTCTTCCTCCACCATTAATACTGGCCGCCATGTATAGCCTATCGTGCTGAAAAATGGCGTTAAACCCCACAACAACAACAACAACCACTTGTGTCCCAGCATAGATGTTTCCCATCACGTACTCCCTTTCAATCGTAAATCTGCTGTTACGTCCATCGTGCTAGGTACACTTATCGGTAAGCGGATCAAGAGCAGTCATCGTCTTCTTCCCATGGAGGTACAACATATGCCATATGAATAGTCACTTTTCCTTCGGTGATGTTAAATTTTTCTCTCATCGACTGCACGTCTTCAATAGCCCTCAAAAGTTTGGAAGAAGTTATTTCTGCAGGTGTGCTAAATCCGAGACATACAGGAGAGTTCAAACTGTCGTGATACATAGATAGGCTCAAACGACCTCGATCTTTGACTTGGCAATGACATTTGAGTTCCTCTAACAGTGAGTCAAGTAGATCCGTAATGAAACCTGATACTTCCTCGGCTGGAACGTCAGATACGAAGTCTTTAAATTTCACCGTGTAGGTGTAAGTTGTCGTTCTAAATTTTCTCGAGGTCGCTGTCTGAGTCATTTGGATGCTAAAATAATCCTTTAGGTCTATTGAATCCTTTTCCTTCTTGAACGCACTTTGCTGTGACGGTATGGTGGTGAAAGAGGTCAATGATGTTTGTTCCTTCTCTTTTTTCTTCTGCGTAGAGTTATTCATCTTTCTCGTCGCTTGTCCTCGCAATGAAGTGTCGTTCTTGGAAGTTGTCCCTTTTTATACGCTGACCAATATCGATGTGACCGTACGGCAACGTAAAGTGATTGGGAAGTCTCACTCGCTTCTGGTACACGATTTGATAGACTTTTTCCAGGGATCGACTGACGATTTGGTGAGTGGGTAAACGTACAATCTTGTTGGGTTGATAGGTGGTCACTTTAAAGTGTTGATCTTTTCGAGACTGCAAGGCTTCTTTCATTACCCCAAAGTTGACCACTCGACTGGTACGATAATTCAGAGTCAATCCTTTCACTTTACATCCAGGCTCCTAAACGGTCTCCTTCGATGTTAGGGTGTTGCTCACCCGGTCGATCGATGTAGATGCAACTGTCCGTGTCAAAGTACAGGACACGATCCCCTAACAGTTCTAAAGCTTCGTACAATTTTAAGCGAGCATGAGCTGTCACGTAAGCCGCAATGATGACATTTCCAAAGGGGTCGTCTTGTACAAAGTCCAGATCTTCTTCGTAATTGACTAAGATCAAATCCTCGCGAACGACGTCCACGTGTTTCATGAATTTGGTTTTGTCGTGAATCATCTGGAAGTAGCGGGAAGGTTCTGTCAAATATTCCGTCTTGGGTAAACACGGGCGTTGTGCCATTTTACCCCACAAGCAATTTAACATCACTTTGGCAAACGATCGCCTGCCTTCGTTTTTCTCGATGTGGTCTAAAGGGATGCCTTCTTGTGCCCAGTATTTCTCTTTGAATGTCTTTTGGTCTTCGGGAGTGTGACACCAGGAAGGATAGCCACTGGCTTCTTGCTTTAGTTTCAAAAAGGCATCCACGTAGTCTGCGAAAATGCCTTTCTGAGTGGGGTCACCCTTGTGGTATTGTTCTGTCTTGGGAAAGTGGCAAAGTTCGTACACTTCTAACAGTTGGTATCCCATGTCCATAGCTTTGAACAATTCTACGCTGACCCAGGTTCCCGTCAAGGCCCGTTCTTCCTGGGTGTGCTGACAAGGCTGATCTTGGTTGCACGTTTCGGCACAAGTACGGCACAAGGGAAACGTTAGTTTGCCTTGACAATGGTGAGGTAAGACGGGGTGGTATAGGTTCGTGGGAGGCAAAACTTTGCACTTGATCAAGCCTTCATATTGTCGAATGTTGACCAGGTCGATGTGTTCCGTCAGCAATCGCGGGTGCCCTGTAGGAAAGTGACAATATTTGCACACGTAAGGATACAGTGAACACACATCCAAGTATTTGATTTCTTCTCCTTTCTCTTCGTCGGCTTGGTACAGCAAACAGGTGGCATTGGTCCTTCCTCCGTACAAACTATCCCTCGGGTTCAGGGGGTCCATGAACTGGTAACTTTCCACGACACGTTTTAACTCGGGATCGATTTTCAAACGGTGATCGTATTCGTGCTCCCACATTTCCACCACTTGGTATCCTTGCTGTTCTAACTTCAAGCGTCGCTGACAAGTGTCCTGGTACAGGTCTTCCATGGTCCGTTGTAAAAACTGATTTTTAGTGTCACGATCAGGGTAGCAGACGGGACATCCGTGAAATAAGCAACCGTTAAACTCGTACACGATCTTGGGGTTTTTTAAGTCCCAGCCATCGACCGAATACGTTCCGATGGTCTTTTCGCTTCCTCCGTTGCGGGCATGCTGAATCCATTTGTCTTCCTTGTCGCACAAGTAACGTAACCAGCGTAGGGCTTTGACCGAGTATTGACGTTTGACATAGTTGGTCGTTTGAGGACTGATGACAGCCACGGTCTTTTGAGGCATGAATCGTTGGCGGTACACTAAGGAACACGCTTTGGCAATGGTGCAAGCTTCTTTCAAAGGATCGACCCCTCCGTGTTCCATGAACAGTTCTCGAAATTTTCCACAGCAACGTCGTAAAATGTCCACGTCGTAACGACAATACTTTAACATTTCTTCCTGAAAGTCGAATGGGTCGGAGGCATGAGCCTGGTACCAAGCGTAGAAATCTTCTCGTTGTTCGGTACGCATGTTGTCGGGGTCGTAATAGTGAGCCTCAGGCAAATGGGGTAGAACGGCGTGTTGAGTGGCTTCCGTATTAAAGAAGTGAGGAAAATAACCTTTAGCCATTTCTGTCATTCCAAACGTTTTAGGCATTCGACTCAAAGGCATGGCCAAGTAACTCATCGAATCTTTAAACTGCACTTGTCCCACTTGCATGAAAATGATTTTGGCTCCGTTCAAAGTGACTTTAGGATGTTCGGTATCATGTTCCGTATAGTACCTCAAAAGAAACTGTCCATCGTATCCGGAGAAATTGTGAGCCACCACTGTGGCATGGCGATGACAATCTCGGTAACGTTCGATGTCCTCTTTGCTCCATGTCTTGTCGATGGGGTCTAAGACCCATTTGACAAAAGCGTCTAGCGTCTTTGGTCCTCGAAAGATTTTTTCACGCCCTCCAGGAATTTTGCTGCAGTGAGGGCAATAACTGAAGATAGGTTCTTGAATACACTTCTCGCACGCTCGATGAGCCACGCAGAAATTAGCAATGTGAATGCCAGTCTCTTGCATGCATTCGAAATCGAAAAAGATGAAATTGCCTTTCTTCTTCTTCTTGCGACCGTCATCTTACTCTTGTTGGGGTTGGTATTTTTGCATGTAACATTGATGTTCCAAGTCCACGATGTGGTGACAAATGTGACATTTTTTCTTTCCTGAACATACGTGTGCCTTGGCACTATTGGCACGTATGCCTTGTCCACACGCGGGGCACAATCTCAGCAGTTGACAAGCGCATTTCTTCTGTGAACCTTGTGTTTTCAAATGTTGTTGGTAACAGGTAGGACTGACAAACGTGCGCTGACAAGCTGGACAATGCACTCGTCCTTCGTCCAGACAGGGTTGAGAGGCCAAACATCCTGAGCACTTCGATCCACAATGTTTGTGTTGTTCTCGATTTTTATAGCCACAGTCACATTTCTCACAATAATAAACATATCCCAGGAATCCAGTGATACTGGTAATGGTATCGAAATGTTCATCGTGATGATAAAGGTGAATGTATTTTCCATCCTTAAAATCTTGGCCTCGAAACAACAGAGGCCCACGCACTTCTTGAGGGTGCACTTTCAAGGTGTAGCGTGGAGCTAGGACATCTTGCAAGTTTTGCATTTCAGGAATGCCACAGGGTGTGTCTTTGGACAGGCCAGCTTGTTGTAACAGGAGTTCTGCTTCGTTTCGTTGTTTGGCTCGGTCCGATTGTTGAATAGTTTTCCAGGCTCTTTTCCATTCTGCCGTGTCGTTCTTGTTGGCATAGGTTCGTCCCACCACGATGGCTCGGGCGAAGCACATCTGGTCTTGAGGGTTGTTAATTTGGACGAGACTCTTTTTGGTGCTGCAAAGGTCGTTCACCAGTAGGACCTTTTTGCATCCTGTCCCTTGAGGAAGAGAGACGTGAGCCATTTTCAGTGTGGCTTTACCATCGGTGATGTCAAACTTGTCATTGCATTGTTGCACCTGTTGTATCTTGTCCATGACTTTGGAAGGGGTCAGTTCTGTGGGTCTGCTAAACTCAATCCAAACAGGGGATTTCAAGCTGTCGTGTTGTATGGATAGTGTCAAGCGATCGTCTTCTTTGGGTTGACTTTGTCGCTTGAGTGTGGTGAGCAAAGAATCCCACATCTCGGTGATGAACCCTTCTGCTTTCTCTAAGGGTACTTCGGACTTGAAATCTTTAAACTTCACCGTGTAGGTGTAAGCCGTGGTTCTAAATTTTCTAGAGGAGCGCTTTTCCGTCTCTCGCATGTGATAGTACTTTTCAGGGTTGACTGGTGAACTTTGGTTCGGAGTAGACTCTCTCTGTCTGGTCGCAGACGTGGAAGGTTTTGGTTCAGGTTCGCTCATGTCTTCTATTTGAGCGAACACTTCTTTTCGTGTGTGAGGCGATACGTCACTTCGCTGCCTCTTACGTTCTTCTTCTCTCTCACTGAAATCGTGCGATCGTTTCATCTCGATTGCTGATTCAGAAATGATTTAACCAAGTTCGTTCTTTCCATATATGCCCTCTCTACCTCTTGCTGTGACAATGACTTGGTACATTGCACAAGGCAAGTGAAAGCCAAGCATATAGGAACCCAACGACAGCGGTGCGTCTTAAACACCTCATGCATCTTGACGACCCTTCGATTCAAACCCTACCACGAAAGAAAATAGTTGCAAGAAAAATAAAACAGACAGTCGGTGTCATCAAGAGAGCTAGAGACGGCACTGTGTCGCTGAGACACGTACGTACTCTAGAAAACTACGATACTCGACAACGTGAGTGTGCTTGTCAAAATGTTTGAGTAAGATTAAAAATGTTTGTCAGTTTCAAAACGCGAACAAGTACTGTAGCCGTTTAATATCACTGGACAACAAATTTTTACAAAAGTCATGTTACTGAAATAAAATTAGTCAATTCTTATCAATTTTTATGTGCTGAACACGAATATGACAGTCAAATTGCAAAATTGGCTCTAGTTTTTTTGTAATCTGCAAGAAATTAATGTTTACATAACGAAATACATTCCAATAGTAAAAGGTCAACTGTAATAACCTACCTATAAAAAATCAAGTCATTGACTACATCTTAGATTTCTTCGCCTGTCTCTTGTACAGCTGTTCGGGAGCATCTCTGAGGAGTGTCCAGCAGTAGTCAGCCAGCATTGTAGTGGACCATTTTCCCTGGTATCTTTGTTCCATTGTTGCGATATCTTGATGAAAACGTTCGCCGTGTTCATCACTAACAATACCACAGTTGCTAGGAAAGAAATCCAAATGGGAATGAAGGAAGTGAATCTTTAGAGACATATTGCAGCCAAGTTTCTTATACTTCATCAACATGTCTTCTACTAGTTCCTTATAGTTTTCTGCCCTAACATTTCCGAGGAAGTTTGTAGAAACTAGGCAAAAAGCATTCCATGCTTGTTTCGCGTCACCTTCCAGCAAGTTGTTGAACCGGTCATCTTTGAAAAGCTCTCGAATCTGAGGACCCACAAAAACTCCCTCTTTAATCTTTGCTTCGCTGAGTCGAGGGAATTTTTCATGCAGGTATCGGAATGCTGGCAAAGTCCGGTCAATGGCTTTCACGAAGTTCTTCATCAAACCTAGTTTGATGTGAAGGGGTGGTAGCAAGATTTTCTGAGCCTCAACCAGAGCTGGGTGTTGGATATTCTTCTCTCCAATGGCTACATTCTGCCTGTGAGTCCATTCCTTCCTCATGTAGTGCATTTCCCTTGCTCGGCTATCCCACTCGCATAAGAAACACATGTATTTTGTATATCCTTGCTGCAGTCCCATTAAAAGGGCAACTACCTTCAAATCACCACAGAGGTGCCAGCTGTACTTGTTATACTCAATGGAATTCAGTAGCTGCCTTAAGTTATCGTATGTCTCTTTCATGTGGACAGCATACGCTACTGGAATAGATGGAAGAATGTTTCCATTGTGCAAAAGCACAGCCTTGAGACTCAGTTTCGAAGAGTCCACAAATAGTCTCCATTCTTGTGGGTCATGAGTGATTTTTAAAGCATTCATGAGGCCCTCAATATCGGAACAGAATATCAGATTACTTTCCTTTCTGAAGAAAGGCTCCAATTGCTGGTGGCGCTTTCGATATGCAGTAATTGTGACATCTTCTTCTAGAAGATTCCATTGTTGGAGTCTTGATCCTAGCAATTCTGCCTTGTTCTTTGATAAGTCCAAATCACGAATCAGGTCATTTAGTTCTTCCTGTGTTATTCTGTGTGGGGTTGATGATGCACCACAGTGAAAATCTGGATCACTGCATGCTGATGGACCAGGAGAAGAACAGGTCGACTCACCTTTGTCTTCGTCAGATGAATCAAGAGAATATTCTGCTGGAGGTTCTGGAATAGGAAGTCCCTCACCATGTGGAACTGGTCTCAATGCAGACGGAATGTTTGGGTAGACTATTCTCGACTTCTTTCGCTTCGTTATTCCGCCGGAAAGAGGAGGAACCAAGCAGAATAACAGTCATTTAGGTGGTTGCTTGGCTCTCTCCACACCATTGGGACTGCAAACGGCATTGATGACCTTTTGCAATTCAACCACTGTGAAAGCTGTGTTGTACATGTAGCACCTTGCATCCGAAGTAAAGATGATATGCCTTCTTCACTTGAGAATTGATACTTTTCTTCTGGTTGGCAAATGTCACTTCCCCACAAATATAGCAAAAATTGTCCGCGGTATTAACACACTTTCGAGGCATTACTGTTCTTTATTGTACGTAAATGGATAAAATAATAAGTTTTATGTAACAGTAGCTTGAACTGTCTCGCACAACGTCTAAAATATTTTAAATGCTGAACCTATCTGATTGGGCTTTATATAGTACACTGCTTACGTCAGCTTCAGCAGCCGCCTGGCATTAGTATAATAGGCCTACACATGTATAGTACACTGCTGACGTCAACTTACTTCAGCAGCCGCATGGCATTAGTATTGCATTGCATCAGAAAATGATGCAATCAACTGTGGATGATGTGAGCATGATGGTATTATGCAATGTTACATCATTATTCCGGATGTTGCTGCAGTCCTACTGGAGAAATTTACACAGTGAAACATAGAAAATGAGGTATATGAATATCTTCAAAACGAGAGCCAATACAAATTTTTCACGGTTATATTCGTGTTCGGCACACCAAAATACTACAGATTAGGGCCTTTTCAAGTCAGTAATGATTTCACTGTTGACCAGTGTATTTGATGTGGAAGAAGATATGGTACAATACGCAACAAAGGGTTTGTACCTTTACACTCTAATCTGTGATGCATTGTTTTTTTTATAAGGTAGTGTGGCAAAATAATACCAACGCAAGAGCGCTGTTATCATTGCAGTGCAGACAGATTAGAGTGTAAAGGTACAAACCCTTTGTTGCGTATTGTACCATTTCTTCTTCCACATCAAATATTAAACGGCTACAGTACTTGTTCGCGTTTTGAAACTGACAAACATTTTTAATCTTACTCAAACATTTTGACAAGCACTCTCACATCCATAGAGACAGAAGTGTAAAATATCGGTTAGCCAATGAAGTCACTTACAATGTGTAACACATTGTTTGGTTGTAAATTCAGGGCATGTAGTGTAGCGACCAGCCGCAGAATAAAAATACACGTCCGATCTTGCCACTGTGCGAAAAGGTACTGAAGTCAATTCGAAGCGAAAGCGGTAAGAAAATAAGTATAGCCAATGAAATCGTTTATGATGAGTGATGCATTGTTTCTTTTAAAGTAGTGGCAAAATAATACCAACGCAAGAGCGTTGTTGCCATTGCAGTGCAGACAGATTAGAGTGTAAACGTACAAACCCTTTGTTGCGTATTTTCTTCTTGCCACATCAAATATTAAACGGCCACAGTACTGGTTCGCGTTTTGAAACTGACAAACATTTTTAATCTTACTCAAACATTTTGACAACCACACTCACATCCATAGAGACAGAAGTGTAAAATATCGGTTAGCCAGTGAAGTCACTTACAATGTGTAACACATTGTTTGGTTGTAAATTCAGGGCTTGTTGACAGTAGTGTAGCGACCAGCCGCAGAATTTAAAAAAAAAAAAACACGTTCGATCTTGTCGCTGTGCAAAAAGGTACTGAAGTCAATTCGAAGCGAAAGCGGTAAGAAAATAAGTATAGCCAATGAAATCGTTTATGATGAGTGATGGATTGTTTTCTTTTTTAAGGTAGTGTGGCAAAATATTACCAACGCAAGAGCGCTGTTACCATTGCAGTGCAGACAGATTGGAGTGTAAAGGTACAAACCCTTTGTTGCGTATTGTAGCATTTCTTCTTGCCGCATCAAATATTAAACGGCTACAGTACTGGTTCGCGTTTTGAAACTGACAAACATTTTTAATCTTACTCAAACATTTTGACAAGCACACTCACGTTGTCGAGTATCGTAGTTTTCTAGAGTACGTACGTGTCCCAGCGACACAGTGCCGTCTCTAGCTCTCTTGAAGACACCGACTGTCTGTTTTATTTTTCTTGCAACTATTTTCTTTCGTGGTAGGGTTTGAATCGAAGGGTCGTCAAGATGCATGAGGTGTTTAAGACGCACCGCTGTCGTTGGGTTCCTATATGCTTGGCTTTCACTTGCCTTGTGCAATGTACCAAGTCATTGTCACAGCAAGAGGTAGAGAGGGCATATATGGAAAGAATGAACTTGGTTAAATCATTTCTGAATCAGCAATCGAGATGAAACGATCGCACGATTTCAGTGAGAGAGAAGAAGAACGTAAGAGGCAGCGAAGTGACGTATCGCCTCACACACGAAAAGAAGTGTTCGCTCAAATAGAAGACATGAGCGAACCTGAACCAAAACCTTCCACGTCTGCGACCAGACAGAGAGAGTCTACTCCGAACCAAAGTTCACCAGTCAACCCTGAAAAGTACTATCACATGCGAGAGACGGAAAAGCGCTCCTCTAGAAAATTTAGAACCACGGCTTACACCTACACGGTGAAGTTTAAAGATTTCAAGTCCGAAGTACCCTTAGAGAAAGCAGAAGGGTTCATCACCGAGATGTGGGATTCTTTGCTCACCACACTGAAGCGACAAAGTCAACCCAAAGAAGACGATCGCTTGACACTATCCATACAACACGACAGCTTGAAATCCCGTTTGGATTGAGTTTAGCAGACCCACAGAACTGACCCCTTCCAAAGTCATGGACAAGATACAACAGGTGCAACAATGCAATGACAAGTTTGACATCACCGATGGTAAAGCCACACTGAAAATGGCTCACGTCTCTCTTCCTCAAGGGACAGGACGCAAAAAGGTCCTACTGGTGAACGACCTTTGCAGCACCAAAAAGAGTCTCGTCCAAATTAACAACCCTCAAGACCAGATGTGCTTCGCCCGAGCCATCGTGGTGGGACGAACCTATGCCAACAAGAACGACACGGCAGAATGGAAAAGAGCCTGGAAAACTATTCAACAATCGGACCGAGCCAAACAACGAAACGAAGCAGAACTCCTGTTACAACAAGCTGGCCTGTCCAAAGACACACCCTGTGGCATTCCTGAAATGCAAAACTTGCAAGATGTCCTAGCTCCACGCTACACCTTGAAAGTGCACCCTCAAGAAGTGCGTGGGCCTCTGTTGTTTCGAGGCCAAGATTTTAAGGATGGAAAATACATTCACCTTTATCATCACGATGAACATTTCGATACCATTACCAGTATCACTGGATTCCTGGGATATGTTTATTATTGTGAGAAATGTGACTGTGGCTATAAAAATCGAGAACAACACAAACATTGTGGATCGAAGTGCTCAGGATGTTTGGCCTCTCAACCCTGTCTGGACGAAGGACGAGTGCATTGTCCAGCTTGTCAGCGCACGTTTGTCAGTCCTACCTGTTACCAACAACATTTGAAAACACAAGGTTCACAGAAGAAATGCGCTTGTCAACTGCTGAGATTGTGCCCCGCGTGTGGACAAGGCATACGTGCCAATAGTGCCAAGGCACACGTATGTTCAGGAAAGAAAAAATGTCACATTTGTCACCACATCGTGGACTTGGAACATCAATGTTACATGCAAAAATACCAACCCCAACAAGAGGAAGATGACGGTCGCAAGAAGAAGAAGAAAGGCAATTTCATCTTCTTCGATTTCGAATGCATGCAAGAGACTGGCATTCACATTGCTAATTTCTGCGTGGCTCATCGAGCGTGCGAGAAGTGTATTCAAGAACCTATCTTCAGTTATTGCCCTCACTGCAGCAAAATTCCTGGAGGGCGTGAAAAAATCTTTCGAGGACCAAAGACGCTAGACGCTTTTGTCAAATGGGTCTTAGACCCCATCGACAAGACATGGAGCAAAGAGGACATCGAACGTTACCGAGATTGTCATCGCCATGCCACAGTGGTGGCTCACAATTTCTCCGGATACGATGGACAGTTTCTTTTGAGGTACTATACGGAACATGATACCGAACATCCTAAAGTCACTTTGAACGGAGCCAAAATCATTTTCATGCAAGTGGGACAAGTGCAGTTTAAAGATTCGATGAGTTACTTGGCCATGCCTTTGAGTCGAATGCCTAAAACGTTTGGAATGACAGAAATGGCTAAAGGTTATTTTCCTCACTTCTTTAATACGGAAGCCAATCAACATGCCGTTCTACCCCATTTGCCTGAGGCTCACTATTACGACCCCGACAACATGCGTACCGAACAACGAGAAGATTTCTACGCTTGGTACCAGGCTCATGCCTCCGACCCATTCGACTTTCAGGAAGAAATGTTAAAGTATTGTCGTTACGACGTGGACATTTTACGACGTTGCTGTGGAAAATTTCGAGAACTGTTCATGGAACACGGAGGGGTCGATCCTTTGAAAGAAGCTTGCACCATTGCCAAAGCGTGTTCCTTAGTGTACCGCCAACGATTCATGCCTCAAAAGACCGTGGCTGTCATCAGTCCTCAAACGACCAACTATGTCAAACGTCAATACTCGGTCAAAGCCCTACGCTGGTTACGTTACTTGTGCGACAAGGAAGACAAATGGATTCAGCATGCCCGCAACGGAGGAAGCGAAAAGACCATCGGAACGTATTCGGTCGATGGCTGGGACTTAAAAAACCCCAAGATCGTGTACGAGTTTAACGGTTGCTTATTTCACGGATGTCCCGTCTGCTACCCTGATCGTGACACTAAAAATCAGTTTTTACAACGGACCATGGAAGACCTGTACCAGGACACTTGTCAGCGACGCTTGAAGTTAGAACAGCAAGGATACCAAGTGGTGGAAATGTGGGAACACGAATACGATCACCGTTTGAAAATCGATCCCGAGTTAAAACGTGTCGTGGAAAGTTACCAGTTCATGGACCCCCTGAACCCGAGGGATAGTTTGTACGGAGGAAGGACCAATGCCACCTGTTTGCTGTACCAAGCCGACGAAGAGAAAGGAGAAGAAATCAAATACTTGGATGTGTGTTCACTGTATCCTTACGTGTGCAAATATTGTCACTTTCCTACAGGGCACCCGCGATTGCTGACGGAACACATCGACCTGGTCAACATTCGACAATATGAAGGCTTGATCAAGTGCAAAGTTTTGCCTCCCACGAACCTATACCACCCCGTCTTACCTCACCATTGTCAAGGCAAACTAACGTTTCCCTTGTGCCGTACTTGTGCCGAAACGTGCAACCAAGATCAGCCTTGTCAGCACACCCAGGAAGAACGGGCCTTGACGGGAACCTGGGTCAGCGTAGAATTGTTCAAAGCTATGGACATGGGATACCAACTGTTAGAAGTGTACGAACTTTGCCACTTTCCCAAGACAGAACAATACCACAAGGGTGACCCCACTCAGAAAGGCATTTTCGCAGACTACGTGGATGCCTTTTTGAAACTAAAGCAAGAAGCCAGTGGCTATCCTTCCTGGTGTCACACTCCCGAAGACCAAAAGACATTCAAAGAGAAATACTGGGCACAAGAAGGCATCCCTTTAGACCACATCGAGAAAAACGAAGGCAGGCGATCGTTTGCCAAAGTGATGTTAAATTGCTTGTGAGGTAAAATGGCACAACGCCCGTGTTTACCCAAGACGGAATATTTGACAGAACCTTCCCGCTACTTCCAGATGATTCACGACAAAACCAAATTCATGAAACACGTGGACGTCGTTCGCGAGGATTTGATCTTAGTCAATTACGAAGAAGATCTGGACTTTGTACAAGACGACCCCTTTGGAAATGTCATCATTGCGGCTTACGTGACAGCTCATGCTCGCTTAAAATTGTACGAAGCTTTAGAACTGTTAGGGGATCGTGTCCTGTACTTTGACACGGACAGTTGCATCTACATCGATCGACCGGGTGAGCAACACCCTAACATCGAAGGAGACCGTTTAGGAGCCTGGATGTAAAGTGAAAGGATTGACTCTGAATTATCGTACCAGTCGAGTGGTCAACTTTGGGGTAATGAAAGAAGCCTTGCAGTCTCGAAAAGATCAACACTTTAAAGTGACCACCTATCAACCCAACAAGATTGTACGTTTACCCACTCACCAAATCGTCAGTCGATCCCTGGAAAAAGTCTATCAAATCGTGTACCAGAAGCGAGTGAGACTTCCCTTTACGTTGCCGTACAGTCACATCGATATTGGTCAGCGTATAAAAAGGGACAACTTCCAAGAACGACACTTCATTGCGAGGACAAGCGACGAGAAAGATGAATAACTCTACGCAGAAGAAAAAAGAGAAGGAACAAACATCATTGACCTCTTTCACCACCATACCGTCACAGCAAAGTGCGTTCAAGAAGGAAAAGGATTCAATAGACCTAAAGGAGTATTTTAGCATCCAAATGACTCAGACAGCGACCTCGAGAAAATTTAGAACGACAACTTACACCTACACGGTGAAATTTAAAGACTTCGTATCTGACGTTCCAGCCGAGGAAGTATCAGGTTTCATTACGGATCTACTTGACTCACTGTTAGAGGAACTCAAATGTCATTGCCAAGTCAAAGATCGAGGTCGTTTGAGCCTATCTATGTATCACGACAGTTTGAACTCTCCTGTATGTCTCGGATTTAGCACACCTGCAGAAATAACTTCTTCCAAACTTTTGAGGGCTATTGAAGACGTGCAGTCGATGAGAGAAAAATTTAACATCACCGAAGGAAAAGTGACTATTCATATGGCATATGTTGTACCTCCATGGGAAGAAGACGATGACTGCTCTTGATCCGCTTACCGATAAGTGTACCTAGCACGATGGACGTAACAGCAGATTTACGATTGAAAGGGAGTACGTGATGGGAAACATCTATGCTGGGACACAAGTGGTAGCTGACCAGATTTTAAACAACGTGTGTGACGGATAGAGAGACAAACATGAATTTTCTCTTATTTGTTTGTTTGTCACTTGTTTCGGTTTAGCTTTTTCTTATAAACGAACATTTATTGTAAATTTGTTGCATATGAAGTGATTTTAGAAAGGAGTAAACGTTTATTTTAAACATTAGTTTACTAGAGTCAATAACTAAACAACTCGTAAATAGGTTTGTTTTATGTCCAAATGTTTATGTATTAAATGGATAGTGCTTAGACCAAAGCACAGGCCAGAGAGCCCATGTGTATACTTGAATAAATGTTTTGAACCCATACAACAGACTTTTCTTTTTAGAGTCTCTATTCTATCTGTGAGTCTTTCTTTAGAATATTTCTGTCCTCTTTTTTGTGTGTTTGGATGTGTATTTGTTTGTTTCTGTATATCTATGTTTGTCCCTATCAACTCTTTGTCCCTACAAATACATTTCACTCTATAAAAGGTGTTGACCCTATAAACCTATGACGTCACCAATGTTTAATTCCCATTGATCCCCACGTGGCATTCCCATGTTCAATTTCCATTGACGACAAAGTGCAAACCCCATATTTTAACGTTAAAGTCCCATTGACGTTAAAGTACCGGTCCTGTTCAATTTCCATGTTTAATTCCCCTTGACGCTCTACAGTTCCGTCCATGTTAAAATTCCCCATGTTAAATTCCCCTTGACGCCAGAGTGCATCGACTGTTTTTGCATGGTAAGTCCACTTGACGCTAGGGTGACCCCATATACTACTCCTGTGTTGATATAACTCTCTGATTAAGAGCAGACACAATAACAAGATCATCAAGCTATCAGCTACGGTGACCAAACTGGATAGGAGATTAGCACCTCATTTCTTTTAGGACCAACCAGACACCTTTTGGTGAAAACACTCATGTCTATATGACCATCCATCTAACATTAGTGCTAAACAATACATGTATTATTAAAATGGCCACTGTTGTGATCATACTGGAGGTCATCTCAGGACCATTTTCATTTTGGAACAGCTACCGGTACACATCATAAGAAATCTACTGGAGAAAACCCAATGTCGATATGACTTTCCTTCCATTCTACTGGAGAAAACCCAATGTTGATATGACTTGCCTTCCATTCAGAAGGAGCAGTTATAACAAGATTTTCAAAATGGCTACCATGGTGGAAATATTGCATGTAAGACTAGCATCAATTTTACTTAGGAACAACTAGACCTCATAAAAAGTCTTCCAGTAAAAATCCCATGTCAATATGATTTTCTGTTCAAGAGGAGTTCCAATAATGTTTTAAGATGGCTGCAATTTTGGCTATATTGGATGTCAGACCAGCACCACTTTTATTTAGGATCCACTGGACATCATAAGAAGTCTTGTGATGAAAATACCATGTTCATATTGCCAACCATTCAGGAGAAATAATGATAATAAGATATTCAATACAGCTGCTGTGATGGCCATATTGGCCATCCAAGCAGCATTTTCATTTAAGACCAATTAGACATCATGGAAAGTTTCCTGTTGAAAACCCAACGCTGACATGACTTTCCATTTAAGAAAGAAATAGGAAGATTTTTAAGATGGCTGCCATGGTGGTTATGTTAGACATCAGACTGATACCATCTTCAGAATTCCGAGTAGCATCATTTTCAATTAGGACCAACTAAATGGTAGGATGAATGTATCTGTAAAGTTTCACAACAATCATCCAGGTAATTTAGGAGGAATAATGATAACAAACCTGTGCCAAATGACAGACAAAAAACAACCTATGACCCATTATTCTATCAAAGTCAAACTGTTGTATAGTCAATGATGTATGACTGCACAGTGGCCTGAAATCTGACTGGGCAGTTATCTACATGGATTGCTGACAAGCTGAAGTTTAATGAAACTTGTCAATTGTGGGCAATTAAAGCCTTTTGTCCCACAGCTACTAATTGAAAGCTAGCAGTCTGATAGTAGGTGGAACTTACAGAAACTTTCATATATATACATGTACAGGGTTTGGCTTTTATATTTGAAAATTACTTGTCACACAGACTAGTAGCTTGAAAAGCATGCATCAAGCTACAAAAATACTTGTAAAGTTGCATGATGTGTTTTTCTTTTAAAAGAGTTACCCATCTTTGAAAGGAATAGAAGCTAATTTGTCATTTTTTTCCTTCTAAATGCAATAGCTATACACGTATATCAAGGAATTTTTAACACCTGTTTACCTAGTCCATTAGCTTTAATAAAATTGCATGCTAGACAATGTCAATGGTGCTTAATAACATGTTTTCTTCTTTTTAACGTGATAAGCCATACAATTGATATGATCACTTTCGAAACCACTCATATAATGTACAAGTCCAAGTACCTGCTCTTCAACTTGAACCCTGATGTATTATGAGGCAGGAAAAGCAAACAAGAGGTCTGAGCAGGCCAGATATTGTTCACTTGGGCAACAGACAACACTTAGCTGCTTTGTTGTCTATTAGGCTAATGAAAATATGAGTGCTTAGGTTGGTTAGTTGGTTGGAATATGACTTTATAAAACTTGAATTTACTCCATTTACTGTCAGTGGACCGTGGTTGCATTCCCTAACTTTATTCCTTTTTAAAAAAGGAGACGTTGTTAATTTTACTCAACAACATGATGTTTTCCAATAGCTATACACTAATTAGTATGTGGTTGTCTATGCACACTTGGCAAGCAGCATGCAAAGGGCAGTCAGCTTTCTAGCTTATGTCCAGGATGAGCTATATAACTTTGGGAGAAATGCCTAAATGAGCATGATATCTAATACTGTCACAATGAACTGTGTTCTGGTCTCAACATTCAGAAAATTTGAAATATGTTAGGGTTTTTTAAATTCTTATTCATGATCAGTAAATTTCAAGACAAGGCAGTCTACAAATTGTAAGGTCCGAACATTTTGGTTAATGAGGGTAGAGTATTACTGCTGGAAGTGGTTCGGTGAAAAGGATGTTGGGTTATTGTTTTTATTTTTATTAAAGGCCAAGCATATGAAATATAAATTTAAAAGAACATTAACTAACATTTCAATAAAACAAAGAATGCATATACATTATAACATAAAACAAATAATTTAAAATTATCGCACAGCACCAGCATTTAAAGGGGTTTTGTGGTTTGTAAGATTTGTTGTGCAATGAAGTTAATGGTCTGCATCAGAAAAGCATAACCATTACACATGTGCATCAGAAAAGCATAACCATTACACATGTGCATCAGAAAAGCATAACCATTACACATGTGCATCAGAAAAGCATAACCATTACATTTTTCATACCTGGTTTTGAAGCATAATACAGCTATATATATATATATATATATATATATATATATATATATATATATATATAAACTTTTAAATGACATACACAGATTTATTTAGCTTGCCCTAGTGAAATTCATGAATAGTTCAAATGTTTTTAAAAAAGCTAGATCTCTTTATACAACCTAACAAACAATTTCCAAGAAACCTATCATAGGTTACTTCCCTTGCTTCCATATGCAAAATGCCAGTTTGGCCTCCATTATGATAGCAAAGACAGCCAATCAGATGCAAGATTAATATATGTGGATCAGACTACTTATGAAATCCACCCAAGATCTTGATGACACAACCCAATATTAAAAGTCTGACCAAAAAAAAATCAGAAACAAGGTCATTGTACTCAAGCTCAGCCAACTGGTATGAGATCACGTAATTAGTAACAATGGATCTCCCTTTTTATTCAACTGATCCAAAATCCTCATGATAACAACATATGTTCCAAGTTGGATCATAAATCTAGCTTCCAGAGTGGTAGCAAGCTCAGTTAATCAAATTGATCAAATTGATGATCACCTCATTAATGGTTTGATCACACTAATTACTGAACTCATTCAAGACCTTGATTATTATGAATATATTCCATGTTTAAACAAAACTGGATATGAAATATGACCTCCAGAGTAGTAACAGGGTTAACCAATCAGTTACAAGACCACCCCATTAGTATTCATGGATCTTGCTGATGACCTAACTTGTCTGAGAATCTGATGTTGTAAACCCATATTCAAAGTTGCCCGGGCCATACCATAAGTTAATTTGTTCTTATGGCCAGGTGAACTAGATGTAACAAAACCCACTTTAGAATGTCAATATAGATCTAGGTATAATAAGGAAAAAATTGAAAATAAAAGAATTCATTTGAAATGCAGAAATGAGCTCTATTCAATATTCTCTAACATGAACAATCGGGTGGAGCAAGAAAAAACCCACAACACCACTAGTTTGATGCAATCAGCAATCAGAACATTTTGAATATACATGTAAAGCCATTACAAATTCAGTATGAAATGCGCATATATTGCAAGGCGATATGATTACATTAATATTCTGTACAACAAGAGTCCATGGAAGAAACTGATACTCTACTGGGTGAAAAGAATCTCAAAGGTTCAAGATAAGACCATTTCATCCCATTATCTGCTAAGTGTTGAAAACACTGCTGATAATCTTCCATGATAACAAGATTTTAAAATTAGCTGCTGTGATGGACATTTTGGATATCAGGTTGGCACAGCTTTCACTCAGGACAAAGTAGACATCATCAGAAGTCTTTAGGTCAAAAGTCCATGTTGTAACGAACATCCTTTCAAGGGGAGTAGTGACAACAAAATTTACATGACAGCTGTAATGGCCACCATACTGAATGTATGACTGGCACCATTTTCATTTAGGACCATCTAGGTATCATAAGCAGTCTTGGTAAAACCACATGTTGACAAAGCCATCCATTTGGAAGCAGAGATAACAATATTTTCAGTACAGCCACCATAGTGGCCACATCTGAAGGTTCATTATATTTATATAGGACCACGTAGACACCATAAAAACTCTTCTGATGAAAACCCCATGTCATAATTCTGATGAAAACCCCATGTCAAAAAGACTTACCCTTAAAAAGGAGTAGCTTAAATATGAATTTATAAATGGTCACAAATTGGGTGTCAGTTCAGTAGCATTTAAGATCAACAAAATATTAAACACTTAAGAAGTCTTTCAGTGATAACTCCATGATATGACCATTAAGCAGTGACAAGAAGATTTTGAAGCTCACCACTGTGACAGCCATATTAGACCCCAAATCAGCACCTATTTCACTTAGAACCAAGTACCCTATGTCAACATGACTTTCTGTTCAGATGGAGTAATGATAAAATGATTTTCTAGATGGCTGCTGTGCCATAAAATCAGCACTATTTTCATTTGGGACCAAGTAAAGATCATAAAAAGTATTTTAGTGGAAACCTCATGTTGATATGACCATCCATGAAGGGAAGTAGCAATAAAAAGATTTTTTAAGATGGCCACTGTGGTGGCATTCAAGGATCCCAGATCAGTGCCATTTTCATTTAGAACTTAAGACATGATAAAAATTCTTTTAGTGAAAACTCTATGCTGATATGGCCATCTATTCAGGAGGAATGGCACTTACAGTATTTTCAAAATGGATGCTAGGTAGCCATACTGGACACCAGATCAACACCATTTTCAGTTAGCACCAACTAGGCATAATAAGAAGTCTTTTGGTGAAAACTCCATGTTGATATGTTGATATGACCATCCATTCAGTAGTAGCGGTAACAAGATTTTCAAGAAAGCTGCTGTGCAACCTATACTGAATGTGCAAGCATCACCATTTTCAACTAGGATCACCTACACCATGGGATGAATGTGTGTACTAAGTTTCATGGCAATCCTTCAAGAAGTTTAGGGGGAGTAGTGATAATAAACTTGTGCTAACGGATGGATGGGTTACAAACAAAAGACCATTCCATAAGCTCTTCTGGTCTATTAGGCACACAAAAAATGTGTGTGTTTCTGGTTAGCCGATCATCCCCGTTTTTCATTGCTGACCCTTGCACTTTTTACCCCCAGGGTAAAATTTTTTTAGAAATCCTAAAATCAGCTTGTGCATCTAATTCAACCATTGCTTCCCCAGTGCTTGAAGTGATTAGTGTGTGTGTGTGTGTGTGTGTGTGTGATTTAGATTTTTAATGTACCTTTAACAATTTTCCAGTCATATCACTGCAATGTCTGCAGTGTGGCAGTTTAAAGTGATGTCTAGCACTGAAGCATCATGCTGCAGACATGCAGCATTATGTCTCACCCAGTCACATTATCCTGACACTAGGCCAACTAGTCCCAACACTAACCTCTTAATGTTGAGCACCTAGTGAGGCACTGTTAGTACCATTTTTAGAAGTCTTTGGTATGACTTGGCCAGGGTTCGAACCCATGACCTCCTGTACCTGGAGCACTCTAACCATTAAGCCACCAGAGTGGTCTGAAGTGATTAGTACTTTATATATATATAAATATTTATAGTTATTTAAAAACCTACCTACCCTAATTTTAAAAAACCAGTGCAATAGGAAAAACACACATTGTGGTGGGAGGACTGACCAGTATAGTAAAAAGAAAGGATTTCAAACAATTTTTTTCGTTCTATAAGAATTACTTCATGAAAAAAATGTACCTTAAAAAATCACATCCTTTCTGATTTTTTTTAATTCTATCAAAAATTGTTTTTATAAAATGAACTTTTATGATTAAATATATTCTTTCTTAAAATATTCTCCAATGTATATCAAATATAAAAAAGACAAGTTTCAGAGTTCCATCTCATTCGGCAAGAGTATATATATATATATATATATATATATATATATATATATATATATATATATATATATATATATATACACACTACTTTCAATTTAGAAACAATTTAATATGCAGGTATTTGCAAAATAGTAACCAACATTTAAATCTCCAAAGTGATCTAAAGACATATTTGATCTGTAAATACCAAGTATTGCCACCTGTATTTCAAAACTATGTTTCACCTCAAAATTGCAAACTCTCATATTGTTTTGTATCCCATCTGAAAAGGTTGTAAAAATTAGGTAGATGAATGTAAATACATGGGAAAATTTCACAATGCTGTATAGGCATCTTAAACACATGGGAAAATTTCACATTGCAAATAGGTATACAATAAAGCAATGGCAATAGCGATGCTGTATAGCCATCTTAAACACATGGGGAAAATTTCACACTGCAAATAGTTTTACAATAAAGCAATAGTAATAACAATGCTGTACAGCCATCTTAAACACATGGGACAATTTTACATTGCAAATAAGTATATAATAAGCAATGGCAATAACAATGCTGTAAAGCCATCTTAAACACATGGGAAAATTTCATATTACAAATAGGTATACAATAAAGCAATGGTAATAACTGTGAATGCTGTTTAGCCATCTTAAAGTAATGTGGAAAATTTCACACTGCAAATAGTTATACAATAAAGCAATAGTAATAACAATGCTGTACAGCCATCTTAAACACATGGGAAAATTTCACATTGCAAATAAGTATACAATAAAGCAAAGGTAATAACTGTGAATACTGTAGAGCCATCTTAAACAAATGGGAAAATTTCACATTGCAAATAGGTATAAAATAAAGCAAAGGTAATAACTGTGAATGCTATAGAACTTTTTTAAACACATGGGAAAATTTCACATTGCAAATAGGTATACAATAAAGCAATAGTAATAACAATGCTGTAGAGTCATCTTAAACAAATGGGAAAATTTAATGTTGCAAATAGATATACAATAAAGCAATAGTAATAACAATGCTGTAGAGCCATCATAAACATATGGGTTATATTCAAACTGCAAAAAGGTATATAATAAGCAATGGTAATAACAATGCTGTAGAACCATCTTAAACACATGGGAAAATTTCACATTGCAAATATATATACATGTACGATAAGGCAATGGTAATGTAGAGTCATCTTATTAGATACTGAGTCAGTGAAAACTGTCTGTAAAGGAAAAATTAAAACAAAATGTACTACTGTCCACTATAGACAAGTGTTCTTTAACAGAAATCTTTCTGAACTTACTGTTACATGGTTAATATGAATGTGTTTTCTATGAACAGAAGTTGCTGCTATGGCTGTGTCCTTTAAAAAAGCTTTATCATACACTCATTTATATTTACAGTGTACATGAAATAATGGATGTTAACATCCAAATGGGAGTGTGCAGCAGTGGAAAATCTGTCAAATGCTTTGTTAGGCAAAAATTGGTGCATCTTTTTCATAACAAATGCTTATGAAATTCAGTTAATTAAAAGGATGTAAAAATGATCCATTTCAAGATGCCAAAATAAGTTCTCTTATTTCTACATATACAAACTAATATGATGATTACATAGTTCACTTATGAAAACATTAAATATTCTACAATAGCTGGCCATTATAAGCATGAATGTTCATGAAGAAAAAATTACCATTGGAGTGACCCACAACTTTGACCTTTGGGCCTCTAAAACAAATGCTGACCTTCTCACTGCTTTCTGCCTGCAAAATCACAATAATATTCAATAACATATTAAATAGTGCACAAACAAGGATGTTTACCTGTTAAGTAATTTTGATCTCTGTTACCTTGGAACTAACAAAATAAGTGCCCCCATGTTAAGTTAATGAAATATGCTAAGCCAATTAATCTAATTCAAATTGAGATGTGCTATTAAGCAGATATGTTAGGCAGCAATATGGTTCATCTTTTGCCATCTTTAAGAATTATTTTATTTCATACAAGAAAGAGTTACTGTTATAAATGATGTGTTATCAATGAAGTTTATAGCTTTCATGAACGTAAGCTGCAATATGACTGAATCAAAAGGTCAACAGGACATGACCTTGTACCATTGTCCAACTTATCATTATGTTGGAAATCTTAATATTGATCAGCTTTTACAGTCATTATAGTTGTTATTTGTCACCTAAAGCTGCTAATTAATATTGAAGTTACGATGACTTTGACCTGATGACCCCATAATGACCATAAACACAAACAAGCACACAAACTCAGTGAGACATGAGATGACTTTGTGTGAAACTCTTGTTTGTATTATGTAGGAGAAAACAGAGCTGCATACAATTGGTTAGTTTCATGACCCTGACATTAAGAATGCCTAGCAAGTGAAATTAAGAAAAATTCAGCTGTGGAGTCAAGGTCAATGCCTCTCATGTATACATAATGTGGTACCCATTGGGATGACAAATTTAATAACTGTACAATTAATAAAAGGAGAGAAATAACTTTAACCACAAAACAAATGTCTGACTAAAGCAGAAAATAGAGGTTACAGTGAACTAATCTTATATACATGTGTTTAGTTCTCATCTATAAGCTTACAATCTAAAGGTTTTACAATAATATCATCAGTGATAGTCGTAAAAAGATTTTAAACACAAAAATGAACAAAATGTCCATGGAGCAAGAAATATAGGTCACTGCTACCAACTCAAGCACTGATTGTTTTTAATTATCACCGAGATGCATCTCTCAAAGTTTCATGACTCTACCCATCAAGAACAGTACCTCAAAAATCAACTTCAACACAGAAATTGGCCAAATGCTAGTGAAGTGTGAAATACAAGCCAGAGACCTAATCTTCATGAAAGTGTATAGTATTACGGTGATGCAGTTGGTGGGGCATGAAATATAGGCTATAAAGATTATAAAGGCCAACTTCCATGGTAATGGTAAGCAGATGTATTAGGGTTTCTCTTTGACCTGTACTCCTACATTTTCATGCAAGAATTTCATATTTGAGCTGGAAATGACATTTTTGCATTCTGCAGTATACATCTGTTTAGCTCCAGCAAATTTTTACATTAATTGTCAAACACAAAATGATAACCTTTGACATTCTTGCTGTTTGTTGCATGTCAATATAGTTAACACAGCACGACAATAAAACAGTATGATCCCCACCTGATGATGGACCCGATATATATATATATATATATATATATATATATATATATATATATATATATATATATATATTGAATTCTTTTAAACCAGACAATAACCAAAAATGCAAATAAATTGATAAAAGTTGTAAAGTTCTGGACATAAATCACTTTCATAAAATTATACAGTCAGTCAAAGAATCCACTGCTTATTTAGAAACCATCTCTCTCCAACTGCAAGTCCATTAAAACTTTGGCAAAATATTTTAAAAAATGTATCCATGAAATTCATGTCCAATGGTAAGCCCACCCCCTCCACACATACATTTCTTTACATTTAAAAGGCAGTAACCCTTGCATATCATGGGAAGAATACTGCAATACATTTAAGAAGCATTCTTTTTAAACTGTCGATATATACAACTGTACAATGATGTGGATCCACTTACTTCAGCATTAAACTTCCTCATTTGTGTAGTGTATAAATTACCTCTTTCAGGCAATGGATTGCTTTCCATAGCAGACATTTTGTTATATCATGACTAATATCACCAAAAAATAAAGGCAATACAACGTTCTACGTATTTTTAAACAAATTACCTACAATGGGGAGGTAATACCTTGAAAGAAACAACAGCTTATATGATACTACCAGAGTCAACTGACAAATAATAATAGTTTATATTAGGAATCAGCCATTACAAAATAACTCCAAGTAGACTTAGTGCAAGCAAGCCAGGTAACATTTGTGAACACACAAGGAAGAAATCCACTAATCCTAATTTTGTAATGGGTTTGTGGTTTGATATTCTGGCCAAAGAATACAATATATCATGTATTTTGTATTGGTCTTATTCTTAAACTTTGTGGGGGTTTTTTTTAAATGACAAAAAGGCAGCTTATACATGTAATCCTTTCATTTTTCAAGGAATTGATCTCTCCTTTACAACTGTTACAAGAGTCTGGCCCTAACAATAATGGACCACGATCTGATATGAATGGTTACAATTTTTAAAGTCCATATTGTTATGGCAAACTGTTTGTGGAATAGCTGGCTTCCGTTTCTTTCATTCTGAAGAATTGAATTCCTTTCCAAAACTCTAATTAAAGACACAACTAATCAGTACCCTAGGCTGAACAAGGGAATATTTCTTTTCAACCGCCACATTTCAATGTTCAGATAATGCCGACAGATGATTTGCTTCAGCATAATTTCTATTAAAATGACCTGCTAAGAAAAAATACAGTCAAACCTGTCAAATCCACACCTTTCTGGTCATGAGTCCAACATGATACCTAATGAGCCATCTCTTCTCCTGTATCACCAATTATACCCTACTAGTAGGATGGCACTTTGGATAATGCAATAAAAGCTGTACAGACAACCAAACTTTTTAATTCAAAGTCAAATTATCATTGATCAAAGATTACTAGATATGACAATTACACATTGTACTTGTCACAACTTAAATATTAACATTCTTGTGATTCTGTTTCAAATTTACATTTTTGCTAGGGTATGAAAATTTAGCTACAAAATTACTGAATGCTGTAACGTATCCAAAAAGATTTTTTCCATATATTTTCCCCCACCAAGTTTATAATTTGCAAAATATCCAGTATGGCACAGGTTATGGCCAGGAACTATTTGTGTTTTAAGTATTCTTAAAGAACATTCCAAATCTTAATCAGAATTGGGATTTTTAATTTTTTGTATAATAACAAAAAAACAATGGTATACAAAATAGGTTCATTTACTATAAAATCTTAGAACGAAACATACTGATATTAAGAAATGAAAAATGACAAAATACTCAGTCATGTAAGTTTTAAATGTACAAGATCTCTCTCTCCCTCTCTCTTTGGATATATATATATATATATATATATATATATATATATATATATATATATATATATATATATATATATATATCCATGTGCAAGTTGTTCATATAAAGGAATACATTTGTAAATTCAACAGACTATACTGCAGTTGACTGTGCTCTTATCTATATGGCCTTTGTTGCTGAAATGCTAATAGCTGGATAGTTGAACACATAGATGCACCCATTCCCTCCAATCCACAGCTGGTTTATAGTGTCAACAGCTAAACATGATAACTGTAAAGTATGTTTCATCCTGGCTAATTCAGTACCTTTTGCATCCATAATGATAACTTGAAAATGTGTCACATAGCGTTCTTGTTGCCCAATGAAGAAATGTCCTCTGTTGTCAGAAACAATACCAGAGACACAGCCTGTGCTGATGCTGTTTACATTCAATCCTCTGTAATCAAAGAGATCAACTGTATTGCTGCAAGAATTTATTTCATCAACTGTAGCCAGGATGTTGGTGCTGTTGCATACAGCAAGGAATTTTGTCAACTTAAATGGACCCCTTTTTGGTTGTAAGTATTTTATGGTTTTGCAATTTTTTTCAATAACTACTAATCTGTCTGATTTCTCGCCACATACAATCATCCTTCCATCAGGACAAGCTGCAATTGATCTGGGAATTATCGGCAGAGTACAGAAAGTAGTTACTGTGCAGTCTCTGTTAATTTTGTACAGTTTGGATTCTCCGGAAACAGAGGCAAATATGTTAAAATCAGCATCGGAAGCAATTGCAGTGACTGCAAGATCCTGAAGTATGTTAGCTTGTGTAGGACCATGCCTATCATATATGGCAAGGCCATTTACATTTTGCTGTGCAATCAAGATCTGCATTTCCTTGTAAGGCAAAATGGACATTATTGGCGTAGAATATGGCAAAGAAAATGTATTAATTAACTCCATTTCCTTATTAACATCTGAGGAAGTTTTTTTATTTGATATTAACCCAATACTTCCTGCAGTTATATCACCCTTTTTAGTAAATGAAACCAGACTAATTGGAGGAATATAAGATGGAACAGTGGCATTGACTGCCATTAATTTCCTCTTGATCATAATGCCTTCTGCAAGTATTTCCTCATCACTTGCATGTGCTATCCATTTCTTTATTTCTTTGTGGTTTTCATATGCTGATGTCATGGATTTCTCAATAGAATTCAGCTGAGATAGTTCTTCTTCACAATTATGCGTAATTTGTAAACTTAATTCTTTCACTCCAGTATTGATCTGTTCCTTCAGTTTATTTGCTGTCTCCTCTAGTTCCTGCACTGCTTTATTCTCATGTATTTTGACCAATGATTTCAGATCCTGAATTACCTCTAGTCTTTTCTTGGTTAAATCTAAAAATGTTTCGCTTTCCATGGCTGTTTTTTGTATGTCTCTTTTTCTCTTTTCTGCAGCAGTGTTAACATCTTCAATAACATGCTGGTCATGGCCTTGGTCGCGGCAGACAGGACAAACGTATTCATCACAATCACAGCAATAATGTTCTGCAGACTCTGCAGAATGCTTTGCGCATGACTTCTTGCGGCACATTTTCTTCTCTACCTTATCCAGATCAACAAAGGTGTGACTTCTAATTGTCTTTAATTTTTCGTGAAGAAGGACACAATCTCTACAAATGTTTTGTTGACATACCTTGCAGTACTTTGTTGCCACAGGTTTCTGTTCATCATCACAGTTATCACATAAAACGATCTCCTTTTCTGCGATCACCTTTTCTTCTGCTGTCACCTCTTCTGTTTCTATGTAAAAGTTGGACTGTAAACAGCAAGCCCCTCCTTCCGGGACGTCGATCTCCGTCCTACATATCGGACACTGAAACTTTGGGTTCGGCCTGGCTTTAGAAATGTGAGACTCTAGACAAGCTTCACAAAAACTGTGAAAGCAAGACAGTATCTTCGGCGTTTTGTATGGACTGCGGCAAATCCAGCAGTTTAACCGTATTGCAGCCGCCATCTTTTTATATTGGGATTAAAAATGAGGTATAATAGCAACTCATTTCTGGCGATCAGCCTCCAGCGATCAGCCTTAGCTAGTTTTGTCTCGCGAATTCTCGTATTTGGCTGAGGGACCGATCATTCTAGTTTAGTAATCTTCATAGATAAGAAGCTTCTTTTGAGATAACTAATATACATAATGCACCGGCGAACGTACTAAGGAAACGGAAGAATAATAATGAGAAGAATGCATTTGTAACAATGAGTAAACAATTATTTGTAACTATCCAAACATGATACAACAAGAAACATATATTGAATTACCACTTAACATTACTTTTTTCTTGTAACCTTACATCAGTATCACTATGTATCATGATATCACGTTCTTTCTTTAAATTTAATTAGTAAACTAAAATAATTAAATGACATTAATAATTAATATGCTGACATATATCAAGAATGCTGACTTTAAATAAGCTATATTCAAAAATCAAATTTAAAATTATTTACAATCAACTTGAAATTAAATATTTACATTCATTTAAACAAGCACAATTTTAATAATTTTAAAATTGTAGACTGAAATAAAATAAGTTGACTTACTGGTTTGCGATTTGTCTCACAAGATAACATTCAGTGATAACAAAAGAGTAAGTATTAAAAGTGCATTACTCATTAACAAGTCCTAAAACAATATTTATCATTTTGTACATGATGAGGTTACTGTAATTAAAAGGTTCCATGAAGAAACAACATGGGAATTGCATAAGGTGCAAACATGTAACATGTCTAATTAAGGTGAGTGTTACACGGGGGGAGTGAATGTCCCTCCGTATTTGGTTTTCGTTATCTAGGGGTTGACCGCCTTCGATGTTATTGCCCGGTTCGAGTAAATGGAAATATAAGTGGTGAAACTTATAGGTCGAATAGATAAAGATCTGAGCAGGTATATAGAACAAACCAACACGAGCCCACGTACATGTAAACAAACAATTTAATCAATTACATACAAACACTGTGAAAATTCATTACATCAGGAATGTACTCTGCTTTTAGAAATTTAACTTTCACCGAAATACAAAGAAAACGCAAATAGATCTAAATAAGATAGCCGATCTGTTACTGATAGATTTAGTTCATCATAGGATCGAGTGAACAATCGAAGTCAACGTCTTGTACGGTTTCATAACCTGCTCGTCCTCAGTCTGTTTTTGCTTCCTCTGTCGCTGTTCAGACCCCTTGGATCTCGGGATGATACTTTCTACCACCCGTCTCAGGACACTCTCAAAATACTTCTTCAGAAATTAATACGTCGCAGGGTTGCGTCACAGGATTATATGTCTCACTGCACTCTTCTCTATGCTTCTCCGTATAGGTCTCAGAATAACATCACTCATTCGTTCGTACGTCTTTGGAGCTATTTTCTCCCTTTTAAATAAATATAAATAGAGACAACCTAAATTTCCCGTTATTTATGAAACGGTTAATTCTTCATTATTCTCCCTCGTTATTAGATTTCACTATCAGTGCTAAACAGACGCTAAGGCTATCAATCGACTCCACATGTCCTATAATGACCCTAGTTAGTCAAATGGCTAATTCGTTACGCCTTGACCTTACACATTACCACATACACTGCGAATAAATAGGATACATCACGTCAATCAATTACTAGATCCTTTCCGTCAATACACACTTATTCTTAATCATACGTGAAATCTTCTAAATTCGGCGAATTCACACGGATTCTTGTAATCATATTAACTAATTATAATGCATTAAATTCTTAGAACATAATTCTTATGCAAACAAGACGGCAAATTCAAACAATTCGTCAAACTTATCTAAAGAAGATTAATGTACAACTTCCTATGCATAAACTCAACACAGTTATACGTCATAAAGCAAATTATTACACGAATGTAGAAAAAAGATTCATGCAGATACAAATAAATAACTTCAGCAAAGCATTATATATGGCATAAACAAATTACATGGAATTGTCACACTACCTCTGCTGTCAACGTTTCCTCCCTCTAATCGGTAAATTAGTTCGTCGGTTCCTTTCGACAATCGTCCCCTTTTTGGACAACAGTTTTACGGAAATTTCTTGCAAATTTCCGGAGTCATAACCTTTGGGTTTCCTCTTGTAGGAAAAGCTTAGACTGACTAAAATTCGATGCGGGCGATATTAAAACCTATGAAATTTTGTGTTGGAACACGCCCTCTCATTTAACGTACCAATCAGAATCAAATATCTCTGCCGCCCTTTTTTTTCCAGAGGCGCCAAAGTCAGGGTCAACTTGACCCTGGTAGTTTGAGTAACAGAGTTTCTGCATTCTCTCAATTGTGACAACTTTACCATGAAAATGAAGTTTTCCTTGTCCTAAATTAATCCGCCTGGCTGCTGTATAAACAAATGTTTAATTAGGAACAGAATTCTCCCTCTAAAGGATATTACCGTACACGGTAGTATGGCGATATGATACGCGCTTGTCTCCATAAATCTAATTAATGGTTGTCTGGTCTCAGCTAATGTATTCTTGTTAGATCGACATAAAATTTGCCACTTCACAGTGAGTGAAGCCATTTGTATAATCTTTATTTTCACTTGTTTACAAATAAAATTATCATGCTTTAAACATGAAACAATTATTCCTCTTTTTAATCCACTTTAATTGAATTTGTTTTTGATGTCAGGACAAGTAGGATCAATTAGGAAATAAATAATTAAAATCACTTGTTATGAATAAATACCCTTAATGTATTTGTAGCATAAATTATATATTTTTTAATGAAATTATGTTATTATTATTATTATTAATTAATTAATTAATTAATTACTTAATTAATTAATTAATTAAAACATATGAGATTAGTTAGGATTGGATTAATTAAATGCGGAATGAATTGCCCACTGAACTTAGACACAAAGACACAGTGATCACATTCAAGAGTGCTCTCAAAACTCACTTATTTCGACTGCAAGAACAAACTTAAAGACCTATTAATGTTTCCTACCTTAAATATTCTCAGCATGGTTTTTTAATATTTTCTAATTTCATGGTGTTTGTTTTTGTGATCATATCATTATATGTTTTTTATAGTTGTCTAATGTTGTAAAGCGCTTAGAGCTTCTTAAGATTAGGCGCTATACAAAGTCCTCATTATTATTATTATTATTATTACTGAATATAATCACTTGAGATAGTGGAGAAATTCTGCCAGTCATTAAATATTCATTTATGCAAATATGCAAATGAATTTGGTTGAAACTTTTGTTTTCATTGGACATAGTGGTTTTTTAAAAATAACGTTGACATTGAGACGTGTGCTTCTAGAAATTTAGTATTATGTTATCAGACCGGTAGTGTATATACTTTAACCGTTACTAATAATTCCATTGTAGGTTTCATTTCAGCGCTGGTTATTACATTTTATTTTGTTTACTGTTACAATTTTTAAAGTACTATTTGAAATTAGACCGCTATTGGCGGCGTTATCAATTTTCGTGGATTGGTTGAATTGCAAGGTTATTTCGCTAGTAGTTTTATTATAATTATTATATATTATTATAACCGTATCTATGAATTCTTTGTATGTTTATATTTTTTAATAGACACGTTTTTAAATTAGAATTGAAATTAAACGATACATCATTATACGCCTCATACCCATTTATTACCGTTATCAGTTTTCGTGGTTTAGTAATAAGATCGCATTATTTTATCTGCACGGCAGTACTCGTAATAGTATCTATACTGACACCGTTACTAAGATATAAGTTACATTTTATTTGGGTACTAGCAATTACATTTCTTTCCTATTAATGCACTTTAAGTTTATTACCGTTATTTGTTTTCGAGGACAAAAGTCATTGAAAAACCCGCAGGGGCTCGTATCATTACTTACAATTGACCTGTCATACATGTGCTATATAGTAGTTATTATATAGTACATTAGTCCGAATTTCCTCTAACCATTGTCACCCCATTTGTGATATTTGGACAGTTATATTGGGGTGTAGGGTCCCTACACCCCAACATAATTATCCAAATATCAAAAATGGGGTGACAAGGGTCAGAGGAAATTCTGACTAATAGTACATGTATGACAGGTCAGTTGTAAGCAGCGATACAAGCCCCTGTGGAAAAACCAGTATGGTGTGGCCCAGCTTCTGACAATATTGGTTCTATGGTATCTCGATATTTGAACTTTTCGGTAGGTATTTATTTCATCTATTGCACCACATATCATGTACCTATATATACTACGTGGCCATAGCCTAGGTTACTAGTTCTGCATCACCAGTTTATTTTGGGAAAATGTCAGGATTGCTGACGAGTACATATTTTATAAATAAATCCATGAATATTATTGTTTCTAAATAATATCCTTAACCTATGTTTTTAGATAGAATCAAAATCTTCTTAAAATTGCTATCACTGTAACAAATTGTTTAGCCAGTTTGTTGTCTGATAATGTCCAATGATGTTATACAAGAGTTAGATCACATGATTACTGTGATGGTCAAGGACTAGGAAATCGAATCTATGGTAGCAAATAAGAATCAAAATGTGAAACATGTTAATGTCGTATTTTGGTGGCTTTCGCAGTTAACAGGTGTTGACTTGAAAGCTGCATTGTACACGATTTATTACTTTTCATTGGAACACCGGTTGTTGTTCAGTCTTAGGTTGATATGTACTTTCATGCTCATGTTGAATGTTCGTTCTCAGCAACCATCCCAGAGCAACTCCAATCATCATGGGTGGTTATTTGCAAATGCATTTCTTTAATTCTTTCTTATAAGTTTATGTTGCTGTATGGCACAGGTGGCATAATGAGTGCCATATAATTAGCATCCATATATATGCAATATCTTAGTAACTCCCCTTTCATAATTAGGACTGTACATAACATCTGTTTATTGTTTGTTTCCCACAGTTATCAGATTTATAGTGGAAAATAAATTCATTTTAATACAAACAACAACCAGACTTAAATTATATCATGACGGTCATTGTTTTTATTAACTTATTTGCTGATTGCAGACTTCATGACCTGAAATATCATAGCACTCATGATAGTAGTGAACAGAAAATCAAAACAAAATGAAAGAAATAATTCAAATTTTGAATCATTTTAAATCAAAAACAATTGACTGATTCTCATAAATTCTGTGACATAACTACACAAGTTTTAAGACCCTTTTTGGTTGGTTTAAATGGTAAATAATAAAAAAATATACATTATACATCTACATCACTCAGCTGTGTGTTACAGTAGTACAGTAGTTGTAAAAACTTTGCAGGGTCTATATACTGGTCCAAATATGCCCATATCCTATATGTACCAAAATCCATCAAAAAATCTCCTAAAACAAACATTTTACAACCTTGATGGTAGTCGTATTGATATTTTACAGTCAGCTGATCATTCTCATCAGAAGTCTGTTCAGCGGATGCATTAAGTTGAATGATAACTTTATCAGTGCTCATCCCTATCTGGTGACAGTAACAATCAGTACTGTTCAAGTTTTACAAATAACAAGTCCATATAAATGTACATTTGCCTGTATATTATAGTATGTGTTTTATATTTTTAATATAGCATTAACAATTTTTAAGTCATATCGCAAAGATGTCTGCAGTGGCAGTTTATAGTGATGTCTAGCACTGGTGCATCATTCCCCAGACATATAGCATCATCTCCCACCAAGTCACATTATCCTGACACCAGGCTGACCAGTCCTAACACTAACCTCTTAATGCTGAGCGCCAGGCGAGGCTGCTGTTAGTACATGTACCATTTTTTGAAGTCTTTGGTATGACCCAGTCGGGGTTTGAACCCACGACCTTCCACATCCGAGGCGGACGCTCTAATCACTAGGTCACCAGAGCGGTCACCTGTATAATATATAATAATGTATGTGCTGGTAAATCTTGTGATAATGACATGATTAGTCGCTTTATTTTTTCTGTGACACTAATAGGTTGTGCATAAAGTATGTATTCACTGAGTGGAGGTTGGGGGTGTTGAAAAAATTCAAAAAGCATTAGCCTGTGTATGTGGCAGTGTGACTGCTAAGTATGTTCTGCAGCGGTAGGGGTCAATATTCCTTGATAACTGTGATGTTTATGAAGAGAGTCAAGTCAGAAACATAACTAGCAGATGAGTTAGATGCAAAGTGGCTGGTATTCCATGTCAGGCAGAGCCAATATCTGCTTAAAATTATGAAGTGTGATATGATGTAGTTTTATTGCCCATGGTGCACTTTGTGGAAGACGTATTTTCCTCTTCATTTTCTGACATGACCAGTTATTTTATCTCATGATTCCAACAGATTATGCATTCCAGACCCTGGTGCCTCATGCGAATTTGTGAAGCCATACCTTGCCAGACTGGGACAGTATTGTATTTGGATAGACACATGGATTGCCTTTTTGACACCTATTGTCCTTTACTTTTATAAGAGTGAGATTCAGAAGCATGTCTTAAATTTATTACTCATCCTTAGCCAACATGAAATGTCACATGATCGCACACACCTTACAAAAATTGTCACCTGAGAAAAGAACTGTTATTTTTCCTGATTTGGATGATATTGAAGCTGATGATAAAAATTTGAGGTCCATTTATTCCAAATGATGATAAGGTTGATAATATTCCAATTTTCCACTGTTGATATCAAAATTTTAGTCACTGGCTGATACTTGACTATTAAAGTTAAGGTCCACTAAATATTAGCTGCTGTCACTTGTTTAAAACTATTATTAGAGATATATATTTACATTTTCCTTAGAAAAGCATTGGTTATGATTTCTGTAAAATTCAACCTTTGTATCACTATTATAGTTGATGTTAATACTTTCCTACCTTCATTTTCAAAGTTTGTTTTACATGGTATTAATTTAAACCTTTGCTTATTTTTAATGTCTGTACTAATAAGTTCATCTTTTAAAATTCAATTGTCCCGGCTATTCTTGGAAAGGAGGTGGTGACTCAGCAGTGTACATACACAAGGGTGGGATACAAAAATGTATGCTTTGCAATGAGTAATGGGAAAGGGGGTAAAAAATCACCAATTGTTTGCATATGTGCTTTATGGACAACCCCTAACATCATTATCAGAATATTATTATTGCCAGTGTAACTGTTCTTGGGTAAAGTTATTGGATCAATTAAATGTTTTAACAGCTGACCATAATGCCATTATAGTTCATTTGTGCATGAAATCTCATTCTACATTATAACTATTTTCTCTTCTTTTTGTTAACTTTGTTTGCAGATTAGCGTAGATTTCGGCTGATTTTGGTAATTATATGGACTTTTACAAATGGGCCTAGTTACCTGATAGTCAAAAAGATGTTAACATGACCATTCCTCTGATAAAGGTGTGTAGATGAGTCAGCGGCTAAGGACAAGCTGAAAAATGTGATGCTGCAAAGGTATATTTTCCATTTGATATATCATAGATGACTCATATCAGCATCCATACTAGAAGTATGGATGTGACTGACTATCCCATATTCTGCATGAGACAGAAAAAGCTATCTAACGTCTGCCACATCTCATAACATATATGCTATACATTATGTGTATAAGGGGAAATATTATTTATTTTGTAATAGAGTGGGAACATTTTAATTTGTCATAAAAAATGGTACATTTTCCTTAAGCTATGGATCGGCATTTTGAATTATGTATTATTTTTAACATTAACATGAAAAATTTGCAATATTTTTGTGATTACTCCAATACACTAAATCGTTTAACCTTCTATGAGCAACAATTATTAATATTTCCTACAAACACTAAAGGCATCACATGCTGCATTTCTGGATTAAACACATTAATTCCATTATGTCTTAGATATTTCACTTTGAATTGTTTGCATGTAAATATAAGTTATTGCACACGTATTATTATGTGTATTATGTGCAGTATTAATTTTACTCTTTATTGGGGGGGGGAGTATTCGTAGTGATGATTTAGTATTATTTAATATTGAGCTTTACATGCTGGGTATGCAGATGAGTTTGAATGTTTATAAACTGCTGTTGCTTTTAATTACTGCTGTTCTAGTATATTGATAGCCTCTGTATCACAAGTAGAGCAAACTTTTACCTAAAGTTCGGAGTGAAAGCAATTTTTCATTGTAGGAATAAGTACAGAGAGAGAGAGTTAGTTCCCAGGCACTTTACTAAGAAAAAAACTTAGTATGATGTATCCCAAAAGATTACAGTCTACCAAAGAATCTTACAATTGCCAGAGACAAAGAACTCTTTCGTCCTGTGTCCAAAAAGCTTAGAAATAGACAGTATTGTAATAAGTCCCAAATGAAATCAAAGCACAAAGTACTGTGACAAAACTTCATGTAGCAACACAGTTTTGATTCAAAAAGGTGATTTGTCACTGACAGTGCACAGCTTCTAACTTACAGACAACTGTACCAAAGTGACACTGTTACAAAGAGTAACTAAAATACTTTACAATCAATAAACAAACAATATGAGTACACTATTGGGCCAGCAGGAGAGGGGTATTTGTTAAAAAAGGTAGGGACTAAATTCTGAGTACTGACTTAATGTTAACTCAGATGCAAATATTAATCACCTAAATTTTCTGATAGTTACAAATAGACTTGGTACCTCTTTATGCAATTAAATGTGACCTCTGCTTTATGTTGGTGAAATAAATTATGTAAGATGGGTATGTTTTGATTCCTTTTTGTTTCCACCAATGGTATGCAAGGTGTTCAGACATCTAATGCAAAATGTTTCTTTTTCTTTCATTTGTTCAGTGATCCAATAAAGGCAGTGGGCAATTTCGGAAGGATTATATCATCAAAGGTAAAGTGAAATGCTGCGTTACCAGATTACATTCAGTTTTTTGGGTAAGTTAATAGAATGACGAATGTTGGTTTGGATGTTAAGATTTTTGTTTCTTGAACACACTGGATACTGCACTTTTTCTGCAATCATTCAGGTTCAGTTGTATGGATAACACTCCAATTTCATGTATTTGAATGCAGTTAAAGCAAGTTTTGGTCTGAATTTATATTATGCAAGTTAGAGGCATCATTTGTCTCAATAGCAATGTAAGGAGCATTGTTGACAGCACTTTGATTTTAGTTTACTTTTACAACATCAATTTTTATATTTTAAACTGCTGGAAAAAAATTAGTTCAGTTTATCAGTGTTCAATGTTGCTTCATTACAAGGTATATATTTATGGGATACTTTTTGTCTTAGTATTATATAATCGAAAAATTAAACTAACGTTTGAAAAATCTACTACATTTCACAGCATTTAAGAGAGAAAATTTGGGTGTTTCTAATAAATGGATGATCTATTTTCAACATATACATTATTATTATTGCAGAGGCTTCATTGTTTATGGATATTGCTATAAATTAGTGTTACTTGACTTTTAATAATAACTGTATATATTGGAGCCAATAAAATAATTTTTATTTCCTGTACTAGAACTTATGGTGAAACTTTTTTACACCTAGGTCATATGTTCCAAGACTTAAAAAGTGAAATAAATTTGTGTTTAATTTGTACCCCCATGTTGCATTAAAATTGATAAACAAAATGCTTATTTGATAATAAAATGAAAGAAGTTAACATTGTATTGTTATCACTTATTCCTCTCCTTTTTCCATCATGAGCATTAATGAAAATGTATCCACAAAGTCCATATATGTAGCGTAGACATCTATACAGTAGCATGTTTCACTTGCATCAGATTACACAAGACACAATGTTTACTGACATGAACATAGAGAAACAAATCTGACATGAACATAGAGAAACAAATCGTGTTTGGTTGTACTTAGAGGTTTGAATGTGTTATCTGATTGAAAACTGGATCCAACAAAATCACAAACGAGAGTGAAAAAGTGAAATGATTGCTTGAAGGTATGTGCCATTCACACATGACGCAGTGTTATGTGCAAAATAACCAAGATTGTATTATATCCAGTTCAATTATATGACAGTATCTTGCAAATAAAATCATTATTTGTCATTTTGCCAACAGGATATTGAAGACAAGGATTATTATTTTATTGCAAAGCAAGCTGACCTTGGAAACCGACTTTGGATACTTTTAAGCCGATTATATTTTAAAGGATATCAATAAAAAGGTTATTTTTTTCAAAGCAAGCCGACTTTGGATTCTTTTAAGTGTGCTGAGTTTATAGATATATATACATATATATATATATATATATATATATACACATTCAGCGCACATAGGGAAACTATTTTGCTTCCATTTGACCAGTATTCACAGGAATTTTGGAAATAAAATGAAAAAAATGAAACAATTTTTAAAGTGACATAATATAGTACTTCGTGCATGGACATCGATGATCCAGGGTCACTTAGATGATTTGGAGAAAATAAAATTATTTGATGAATTTGTGAAGGCCAGAAGAGAAGATGATTTTGCAGACAATAAGATCATTAACATGGATGAAATTCCAGTGTGCTTTGATCTCATTCCTAGATGGACTGTCAATAACATGGTGGTTGAAAGTGTGAGAATTAGCATGACTGCTGCAGATCTTAAATAAAATGACTTTAGTCCATGCAGTTTCTGCTTAAGGAGATGTGTTGCCTCCAACAATAAATTTTCACTATGACAAAGCTAAAAAGATATTCATGCACTGAAAGAATGGATCATATATGTGCAGGAGAAGGGTTGGGTTAATGAGATGATGCTGCAATGAATTTTAAAAAAAAGTACACAGTTTTATATTTTTTAAAATAAAAATTTAAGTTGGAGTGCATTTTCCAACATGTAATTTTCAAATGATTTAAAATGTGCTCACAACTTAAGACTGGAAAAGAAACTATGTGTCCCAGAACATACAGTGCACAAAAATATACATTCAGAATTGAGTTATGTTGTCTCAACATAAACGGTATATATAACTTTTTATGAATAACAAACTTTTGATTGAGTTGCATAGCTAAATGTAAGTGAAATTGCCATAATGTTTCCGTGCTCTTACATACAAATATCAATACTATTGTCACTGTATGAATTGTTTGCTAGTCATTTAAAGAGTTATATATTTATTTCATGATCTTTATATTATTATTTGGCAGCATAAAATTGATTTTTCAGCACACTTTGATGCAGTTCACTAAGCTCTATAACTGTTAAAAATTTCACCAAAATGTTTCCAAAAGTGAAGAAAAAAAAAGTTGCTGCAATTATACTGCAGAGAAAATGTTTTTCCTTTTCTTGATGAAATCCACACTAAAATCTATTAACATACAAATTCCTAATAGTAACTTTTCATCTGAAATGTTAATTGTCATAACTTTTTCCATTTATTATGATATTTTTAAAAAGAAAACTGTTCTGGAATGATTTGAGAAAAAAATCTTTTAAATCGATTCATTCCTTCATAGAAATTCAGAAAATAGAAATTCATTTTCTGTTTGTTAAATAAAATCATTCTTACTTCGTTCACATTATTTTCACCCATCCATTCCTCTTTTCTGGGAAATAGATATAAAATCTATGTTATTGTTTTAACTGTGACAAGTAAATCCCAGTCCAAGGGTTACATTATTTGTCTCCCCACAAGGCTTGCTGAGTGGGGAGACATATAATGTAACCCCGCAACTGGGATTTCCGTGTCTCAGTCCAAACCCCAATGTAGATTATTTTTCTCACCCAGTATTTTCCTTTAAAAAGAACTCTTCATTAGTGTAATATAGTTCATGTGCAAATGTTTACATGTGGCTCATTAATACAAATATGTTAATGAGGAGTGTGGTGTGACCATTGCATCCAAAGTACAGTTTATGCGGATGTTATGTGAAATTGACAATAAATAATTAATATTTATTACAAGAAACTTTCATTTTCATCAGTTTCAATTTTGAAAAGTTATATTGTAAATAATGAAACGATAATGGCTACTCAGCTCTACTGTAGTTATACTTAGCACAAGCTGAATCGAAGAGTAACATCTTGCTTTCGATTATTCATGGGTAATTAGAGATCTATATCACTATCGTATATAACTCTCCTTTTCTTTGGAGGAGGTGAAACTGTTTGTGACATGTGTTGTCCTTAGTATTGATTGTAAAATTACCCCATGTATAAAAGACCCTCCAAAACTTTCAAGTTCACTGATTCTTTGAAAATGTATTCTTGTCTTGGAATTATGGCAAGTGATACAGTAAATTTGCTTATGGATTAATGATTTCTTCTGGCTGGTAAGTGCATTATTTGTCATTAAATATTGTAGGTTTATCTTTCAGATCCAGTGCTGAATGTCATTCTCATGATTGAGAGGAACAAAGTTATGCTCCACTGAAATCCATGTACCTGCTACAGATTGCAGATTTACACAGAGAATGTGACGTCTACTTTGTCTGTCAGAGCACAAGCAGAATTCTAAAGTCTTCAACAGCACAGATTTCCAAGAATCATCAATTATTAGTACTAAACATGTTATTTGTATTGCTAATTCAGTATACAGTAATACTGAAAGGGATGTACATTTCTGACCACACTTTCTGTTGTTCCCATGATTTCACTCTTCACAAAGCAGTACTGGTTTACTCATGTTATAATGTTGCTCTTTTGCAAGAGCAATTAATAGAGCTCCATTTTTCATTATTGTTTACCTTTCTTGTTTAGCAAAGGCATCTGCTCCAACTGTATTTTACATGATTGTGTTATTGAATAATGGTTAAGATGTTGCTCATTATTTCAGCTTGGTAAAGAAAGTAAAGGAAATATAAAAACATATTACAGATTGCTTTTGATTGCTGATTAAACTTAAATGATGGCAGCCAGATTAACAACTATTCCATTAAAACATACATGGGACCCAGAAAGGCACTTTCAAAGTGGGATACTCACCCATTGATGCAGTTTAGAATTTTCTTATCATTTTAATATGATATCTGTGAAATCAATGTACATATATTTTGTTTTAAACTGCCTTCCCTGGGTACTATGTATATTTAAATGGAACAGCCCTAAAAGCAAAGCTTACAAATATGGAACATATAGTGAATAAGCTTAATTTGAAAGAATCTGGGGGGAGCTCCATTATTTAAATAATTAGATTATTATATGTGCATGCTTTATATCTTGTACTTGTGTCAGTAATTGGCTTAAAGCACTAAATATGTATATATGTTCGTAAATATATGAAACATGAACAGGCATCAAACTATGGGCAATAATTGTTGTCCAAAGAGTATTCACATAAAATATTTTGATGCCTATCTGGGTAGAAAGTAGTTGCCTATGGGCACAAAACGATTGGGTAGTGGACGTGTTCCTCCTGTCAAGTAACAAAGTGAACAATATGTACATGCATGATAGAATGTTGCCTTTGCAACAGTAAACCACTTTTGGATACCATAAATTTCATTTATTGATTTTATAAAAAAAAATGACATCCAAATGACCAACATTTCATGGTAAAAATTTAGTCTGATGAATTTCCCAGAAAAATTGTTCTTTTGGTAACAAAAATCAGTTGTGTATAAAACATATACACTGTTGTTTCATAATTTACTTACCTAGTTTAACATGTTTTGAAATGTATATATTTTCTGTATTCAGTCCAAACAATTTCATTGAGATTTTCTAATCGTGACTGCAGGCCATTTGCAATTGCATATTGTACAGTTCTTTAACATAAGAGTACAGTATACGTGTTAAGTGTTTTGACTGAACTTTTTAAATAATGGTACAATGTACCTCTGCAAACAAAAAACGTGTGCAGATTAAAATTATTGAGGTACATTCATTGCAAGTGTAAATTTTCTTTTCAGCAAGTATACAGTATTTTGGCTTTTAATTGCTTTATAGACTTTAAATCTCTGCACAGTGATGCAGTGAAAGTTACATTGAGTGTTTGCAAATGAATAATTGAGGAATTAGGCGTACAATATTTATACCCAATAAATGCAGAAGCTGTACTCCAATTTTATGATTAGAAATATTTAGAATTGGCTTTTTGTCATAGCCACCATTATATGGCTTCCCTGGACACTATGAAAGGCTTTTTCCCAGCCTACAAATGCATACCATATCTGTCCTTTAGGTCTACAACAGTGATCTATATGAATGGCAAGTTGTACTGTGTTCTTCATAATTTCCTACCATTTCACTCAGTATATGCTTTAATAATGTTTTCAAGTAGATAAGATGCAAAAATTTTTTACCAGTTTTCCACCTCCATTGACACCCATTGTGTCCCAAATCTTATTCAATAATTTACACACCTGGACAGCCTCTGACGAGGCTATGAGTTATATTGTGATTTGTAAACACCATTAATTTCATTGTAACCATAATTAAAATTTATATACTAAGAAGTTGCATTTTTGGTGCTTGAGCTTTTGCATTTAAATAAAGACTTGTTTCACATGCTAAGAGGTCTTGTAATAAGTATTAAGGAAAGAAATGAAAAAATAGCAATGTCTGTCTTAGTTATATTTGAAATCTTTTTAATTGTATGATTTCAAATTCATTTTGTATTCAGATGTTGTGGTCTTTAATGTTTCTGTGGGAAATAAAAAAATTAATAAAACATTTAACATCATACGATATTTCTTTATTACTTGCTTGTTCATACGACCATACTTACAGGCCACACATTGTCATAATTCTAAGCATCCACAATATGTTTCTTCAGATAGGGCAATAATTGAATCAAAAGAAATTATTTTCTTTGAATTATCTGTTTCCATTCTAGATGGTATATCTACTATCTTCTCACAATTACCTTCTCACAATTATCAAATTTATTTTTATCATCAAAATTAAAATAAGTATTAGTCGCTATAGTGCACAGGCCAAGAAATAAAATTACTAATGGGAAATGATAATTAAGGCAAAATAATTTACTTTCGTTAAATTATTTCCCATTTCAGGAGATGTGTGTATGTATGTGTGTATGTGTGTGTGTGTGTGTGTGTGTATTACAAGACTACTATTTTCTCAGACTACTCTGGTGGTCTGGTTGCCCAGTGTCAGGATAATGTGGCTGTGATGCCCCAGTACTTGACACCACCATAAACAGGCCCCTGGTGGCTGATTGCTTAAAGACATCACCATACAAGCTCTGGGTTTATACACTCTCATTAATATTACCAACACGTAAAGCCCATAAAGCTACAGAAACCCTAATAACTCACAGAAACCCGGGTAATTCTGTAATTATATTCCATCAGTATTCAATTCCTACATTTGTATCATAGGAATTATGGTAAATAAAGGGTTCTGAATTATTGTAGTGAGATCCTCATCTGATTTCTTGACCTTCTCGCATATCATTCTACCATTATTGTTTCTATTCCCCACCCCACCCCAACTGGCACTTCATAGAAAGTCTTTTGACAAAATAATTTCTTGCATTATGTTGGATTGGTAGTCTGCATGCATGACTATAAACAAAATTCCCATGCTAAATTCAACGACAATAACTGCATTTGTTTTTTCCTCTCCAGTTCAGAAGTTACAAATGTAGAAATGGTTAAAAGAACAGCACACTCCTTTCCCAACCACAACCCTCAAGCTGAAACTTCAAAACCTTAACTGTCTAATTCTCCCAAGTGCAGGTCCTGTATTGAGGAAAATACGTTGTATATTTCAGCATCTTCATACAATGTATATATGCTGTCTTACTTTCATGGTGAGAACAGGAGAATGACTCAAACATGAAGGCAATCAACATGCTAACTGACTTAAGATTGAGAAAATATTATTTGTTTACTAAGTGAATGACATTAATATCAGTCAAACAGAGCAAATAATTGTGGTTATTTGTTATTTGTTTACTGAAAGAGGCTTGACGATTTATTCAACAAACTAAATGTTTGGCTTTACTATATATATATATATATATATATATATATATATATATATATATATATATATATATATATATATATATATCCTGAATTTTAAGTTCAACTCCATGTGTGTTTTGATGTAACACATCTAATGGAAAAAAGTTGCCATAAATGCATAAACGTCCACATGATTCGGGGACGACAGATTCTTTAATATTTCTTACAGCATCTGCGTAAAACATTAATATTTAACTGGGACACATGCGGCCAAAGTTCAGTCCCATCCGTGTTTGCATTGACTTAAAGAAACAGGCTTACATCTTTCCTTCAAAACACGTAATACACTAAATGGTGAGCTACCAGTATACTAATAATGACATTAGTGGTTAAGCAGAGAAGAGGTTTTGAAAGGATACATAAATCATCTTCCAGTTATAAAAATCTCTTTTAATCTAAATAGACTTTTAACATAAACAAGATGACAATTAGTTCCATTAAGATCTTGTTAAATAAGCACAAAAAATTACATTATACACAAAATAAGATAACAGTGTAACATGGAAAAGACACGTACAATGCAAAGCAGAAAGGTAAGTATTATACACAAGTACTACTACTACTACTACTACTAATATGATAATAATAATAATAATAATCCAAGTATTAGTATAGTCTGGATAAATGTATCAATGGAAAATACCACATACTGAGACAAAAATGCTTAAGAAAAGAATACAGGTGAAAAATAGCTCAAGTTGATTCACTGCAGAAAAGGTGAGCTTTCATGAATCTTGTTGCAGTTACATTATGATTAAGTTGAAGAGGCAGCCAATTCCAGAAAGTTGGGCCCTGGTAATCAAAAGGATGCTTTCCAATGTATTTTAATCTAACATTGGGAATAATGATGATATGAATACAGGAGATGAGTGCAATTGTCTGGAAAGTGTGTATACACGATGAACTCAACAATGTACTTAGGGTTTGACATATTAAAAATGTTGTAACAAAGAAGTCACTTTTTATTTAATCTTGATATAACCAGAAGCCTGTCAAGGATGCTACACATAGAAAATAAGTACTCACTGATAGGAATTCACTGACAAAATAAGGAGCATTTTGCACCTTTTTCATATTTATTTTTTTACTATGTACTGGGGAAAAAGCAGAGAGACTGGAATTGAAATAATCAAGTAGAGAATTTATAATGTAAAGATGCATCTTGAGGAGACGAATCCAATGATACCTAGTTGATAAAAATCAGTTGAGGCATTTTTGAGAAAATTGTGTTCTTGTGACAGGGATAGGGTTACGGTTTTCCGAACAGATAGTGCCATTTTGGATACCGTATTCACTGAAATACTTCTCATGGAGTCCGATAGAAAGGTATTTCGCTCATGAAAATCGGTCAAGTGGTTTATGAGAAATTGAATTCTTGTGATTTCCCATATATTTATATAGGTTATTGTTAGGGTTACGGTTTTCTGGTATAACGTACGAATGGACCTGGCAATTCTGATGCGCTTTTTGCTGCAGTACGTGTGTCATAGAGCCCAATAGATAGGTATTTCTTTCATGAAACACGGTCAAGTGCTTTGGGAGAAAACTGGATTCTTGTGATTTCCCTTATGTTTATCATAGGTTAGGGTTAGTGTTGTAGTTTTATGGTAATACGTAAGAATGGACCCGGCGATTTTTATGGTCTTTTCCCTGCAATACATGTCTTATGGAGCCCGATAGATAGGTACTTGGTTCATGAAAATCGATCGAGAGATTTTGGAGCAAAAAAAATTTTTTTTTTGTCATGTTGTGTTAGGAATTAGGGTTACCCATGAAGTAACTATTTTCTCAAGATCTTGGGAATTTTTCATGCGGTGTGCTTTGCTTGATCTGGCTTGGGTAAACCTATGTAAAGATGGTGCGTATGTCTTTCTGCGACCTGCAGCACCCATTATAATGCGAAATGAGTGTTTGGTATTATAGTGAGCAGACGGATCATCAGAGTTTTATGATACCTGTATCCAAATACGGATCTTAAGGAGATAAATCTACTGATACTTTGTTGAGATAGAGAGCTTGATTTTCTTTTGCTAAGTTATAGCCTTTCTAATAAAATTTTGACTTCATCGTTTTTAGATGAATTTCGTCTTTTTTGGTGAATATCTTGATAACCCCTTTGAATTGCTTGCTGACACTGGCCCTACCAAATGAGCCCAGTAAAGACGCATGCTGAGACACCTAGCCTATGAAGGTAGCTTGAGGGCTTATGGAGTTACTTGGATTCAAGTAACAAACAGACCCTGTACTACTTAAATCTGAATAAAGCCTGTCTTCCAAACTAGCACCGTAAGACAGTCTGCTGGAGGTAAATTGGCCAAGTTGCCACATCACTATTTTCTGATTATCTCGATACCGCCTTGGAATTTTGACATGCGGTTTGCTTTGCTAGATCGGCCTTGGTGAGACAAACTTAAGAATGGTTTGTCTGCCTGTCTGCGACCTACAATGCCCCCATAATAAAAAATGAGTGTTTGGTACTAAGGTAGCGGACGGATCGTCGGAATTCTATGATACTTATGTCCAAAGATGCGTCTTCATGAGAGTAACCCAACAATACCTCGTTGGTGAGAACCGGTTGATGCATTCGTTAGAAAATCGGATTCTTGTGACTTAGGGTTAGGGTTTAGGGTTAGGGGTATGTGCTTCTGGTAATAACGCAAGAACAGACAATACGATTTGAATGCTGTTTTTACAGCAATACGTGTCTCATGGAGCCCGAAAGATCAGTACTTGGTTCATAAAAATTGTTTTTAGTAGTCTGGGAGAAATTCAGATTCCTGTGATTTCCCACAGATGTAGCATAGGTTAGGCTTAAGGTTACATTTTGCAGTTAATAGCCTATGAACGGATGGGACGATCTGGATGCAGTTTTCACTACGATATATGTCTCATGGAGCCTGATGGATAGGTAGTTACTTCATAAAAATCAGTCCTGAGGTTGGATAGGAAAATGGATTTTGTCATTTAGAGTTAGGGTTATCTGTGAAGTAACATCAATATTTCAGTAACTCATGGGATTTTGTCATGTGGTTTGCTTTGCTAGATCAGCTTTGGCGAGGCCTAATTAAAAATGGTTCGTCTGTATGTCTGTACAGCGCCCCCTGTAATGTGAAATGAGTGTTTGGTGCTGTATCTGGCAGACGGATCATCGGAGTTCTACGATACATATGCCCCTTTTGTCATAAGAGGTTTCCTATGCTGGATAAAGGTAAATCTGTAATCATAGTTAATCATATGGAACTAAGTTTTATCCCTGGTATCGACGACATGTCAAGTACTAGTTCACACCAGTTATACGTATGCAATGTTTTTGTTTTATAAAATTTCAATTAATCTGCAGTTGATAATTCCTATTGAAAAATATGTAACATACAGTTACTGACCATTAAATGTTGTCTTCTGCTAACATCTTCAACACTCCCTGGACTCAGGAATATGATGTTGTCAAGAAAATTATTGAATTAGTTACTTTCCTATATATATAGTGATTGGACATATGTGTATATATTTATGCGGGTTTGTAAGGAAATTAAATTTTAAAATACATTATTGATTGAATGTTTGTTGTATCGATATTAGTTATGAACAAATATCATTATTTTATTGAATAAATGCAAATAATTACTTATTGGAGAATTTGTAAATGATTAGTGTACAGGAGCTTAGACCTTGAGATTACCCGTCTGTTGAATTAAAAACTGATTTTTTTGGCCATGTGGCTAGAAAAGTGACCGGGTTTATGTGACCGGGCGGGGTAGGGGGCGGCGCAGTCACCAATGAAGGGTACGAATACAAGTTGGATGATAGTCATTTTCTGAACGTACGTGCTTGAAGTGTTTGTCTACGCACCTTATCACTTGGAAGGCGTGAACTGGTATTTACCTAGGTGCAATGCAATTAGTGAAGAATTGGTGTCATCTATGTTTTTCTGGGTCATACGGATAAAGAAAAAACCAAAACCAATGTGCACATACATGTACACTAGAACTAACAGGACACAGCATACAGTACACAGAAGCTCAAAATGTATATAACAGAAGAGCAGAGAGAGACAGTGTGAGATACAGAGCGAGCGAGAGACAATGTGTGTGTGAGAGAAACAGCACGAGAGAGAGCAAGAGAAAGAGCGAAAGAAAACTTGAGACAGAGCAAGAGAGCGAGTGAAAGACAGCAAGCTTGAGACAGGTGCAGAGAACGAGTGAGAGAGACGCAAAGCACGAGAGACAGAAAGCGAGAGCGTAAGAGCGAGCGAGACAGAACGAGAGAAAGCATGAGACAAAGTGATACAGGGAGAAGATGGACAGAAAAAGCAAGTGGGACAGAGCAAGAGGGAGAGAGGGATTGAATAAGAGAGACAGAGCACAAGATAATGAGCAAAATAGACAGATATAGAGAGAGCATGAGACATACATATGGAGACAGAGTGAGAAAAAGACATATAATCTATGTTGGGGTTTGGACCGAGACATGGAAATCCTAGTCAAGGGGTTATATTATTTGTCTCCCCACGAGGCTTGCCGAGGGGGAGACAATATAATGTAACCCCTTGATTGGGATGTCCTTGTCTCTGTCCATAACCCAACGTAGATTCTTTTTCTCACCCAATAATTTCCTTTAAAGTAAAAAAGAACTCACTTTTGCAATATAGTTTACGCGCAAATATTTACATACGCTCCATTAGTACAAACATGTTTATGAGGACTGTGGTGTGACCGTGTCATCCGAAGGACACAGTAGTTATGCGCGAGCCCGCAAAAAATAATAATAACATAAAACGTTGCATAGTATTGAGGTATTATTACATTTAACATATGGATGTTATATGAATTAACAAGAAATAGCTAATATTTATTATAAGAGAATGTTTCATTTTCATCAGATCCGATTTAGAAAATTTTGTTGTAAATAATGGAACGATACTGGGCCCACACCTCTGTTGTAGCAGTAGAGGCTATTATTATAACGAAAAGTAACATGTAGCATGTGTTCATGCTTGGGTTATTCACAGGTAATTAATAATCTGTGTCACTGTGGTATATAACTCTTCTTTTCTTTGGAGGTGGTGAAACTGTTTGTGACATACTTGTGTTGTCCTTAATATTGATTGTAAAATTACCCCCGTGTATAAAACACCCTCCAAATACGGACCCAAGCAGATAATCATGTGCTAAACTTTCAAGTTCATGGATTCTTTGAAAATTTATTTTTCTGTCTTGGAAATATAGCAAGTGCTATAGTGAAATTTGCTTATGGATGTGTCGACGGATAAATGATTCCTTCTGACGGGTAAGTACAATATTTGTCATTAAATATTGCAAATTTATTTTTGATTCAACTGGGACACAACGGATATGCTTAACAAAATTAGAACAAAGCATGTTTGACAACACATTTCTGTCTGTTACTAAGTTTTCCATAGTTGTTAAGAGAGTTGGGAGCTATGAAGTGTATAGGTCTATAGTCTGTGTGCATAGATCAATGTTTTCCGTCATAGTTCATTTCACACAGCATTGAGAATTTTGTCCTATCTGTAGCACAGTAAATTTTCAGGTCAGCGTCATAATTGTTGCAAACAGTATATTTTTCACACAAAGTATCTAAAACTAGTTAGGTAGCTTTAGCTACATTTAATGACGCTGACCTGAAAATGTACCGAACAATGCGTGGAACAAACTAGCATAATATCAAAAAGCTCGACATCATATGCATGTGTATCTCTATCTCTCTCAAAATGGTTTTGTATGGTGTGTTCTCAAAGATGGATTGACCTAAGTTCTATGTTTTTTGTTATATATTCGTTGTTGTTTGATTTTAAAAGAACTACGTCAGGCACAGCAGAAGACAACAAGGGTTTCTTTTTTTTAAAGTAGTTCTGAACGCGTGAACACCTTGACTGAGACGATTGGTCTGAGATAAGAAAAGTAAGGTTAGCAAAACAACTATATTTTTCTGTTGCATGGGTGAGAAAAACAAATAATAGCCGTTTGAAACTTTTATTATGCATTCCCAACCACAAGAACAACATAAAAGAATTTATAAAACATTAATAATTTTCAACAATGGTAACATCAATAGAGCGGTTCAAATACAAATATTGAAAATAAAGTTTTACAAATGTTCATCTCATGAAGACGTTTGATGAGTTTCACTAAAAACCGATACAACAGATGACAGCTGATAACATGAAAAAGAAACAGTGGGTCAATATTTGAAGGGCAAATAGCTCTGGTCAATTTCATGTGGACATCACATAACAGAGCAAAATCAAGACCCATTTATTGATGTGATTGAAATGTAAATAAAAGTTTGGGGTTAACAAAAGAATTACTATATACCATGATGAAAGGAGGAGAAAAAAACCTAATACTGTGTAGACTACCTGCAGTTTAAGGAGCTGAGCAGTGAGACCCATTAACTATGTCATCATGCCCAGTAGGAACTGACATGCAGTCACTCTAGAATTAGTACTGGAAGACAATAATAAATAAAAGGAAAACAAACTGTCCAATATATACGGAAATATTCTGAACTGGAACAGCTATCAAATCTATTACATCAAAGAAATGAAAAGATTTCCGACTCTCTATTAGGTTTTTTGTTGATTAATACCACAACTGTTGTGTCAGTTACAATCAAGAAAATAAATGAAAAAAAGACATCAAGTATAAGTGTTTTAGATTTTTAGTGCATCATTAACAATTTTTCAGTCATATCGCTATAATATCTGCAGTGTGACATTTTGTAGTGATATCAAGCACTGGGGCATGATGCCGCAGATATGTAGCATCATGCCCCACCCAGTCACATTATCCTGTCACCAGGCCGATCAGTCCTAACACTAACCTCTTAATACTAAGCACCAAGCGAGGCAGCTGCGAGTACCATTTTTATAAGTCTCTGATATGACTTGGTCAAATGTCATTCATTCTTACCAGCATGTACAATACCAGTGCATTGTCTATTTACTGAAATGTATTGATTAGGGCTGAAAGCAGCCACAGGTTTTGTAGATACAAACAATGGAAGCAGACAGTGCTGTTTTACACAAGAACAAATTTCACTGACTGGAGGATAGGGTTTCCCCCAAGGAATCTGCTGTTTTGAACCAGTCAACTGATTCCTTGAAACCATTTTATGTGCGACTATGATGGCTTTTCCATAGAATGCATCTGGATGGATTGTTTTCTTATAAAGCCTGTGCAAGATGAAGAAAAGTTAAATAAAATGTTATATTAAAAAAAGGCTTAAAACTAAACCTGACTTTAACATGGAAAATATGATAAATAAAGAAATGGAACTTCAAAGATTCTTGTCTGCAGAAGTTTCTGTGGCACGATGCCAACAAAGATCAAACAATTGCAGCTTGTAATGCATGTAAGAGATGGTCCTGATACCAACAAAATCCATTGGATTGTTTGCAGGACAGGTAATCACAAGGAAAGATGCACTGTTTACAAATCAAAAAGTGCAAAGAACAACACATGTCATTTAAAATGTTTCTTTGAAAAAGTCAAATCTGATAAAGATGTTGTGGGTGATTTTTAGATTGAGTGATCAATAAATACAATATGAGCCAAACTGAGTTTTACAAGAATCTGTTTAATTAATTAAAAAAATGCACAACCGAATTAGTTAAGTAGGGTTTTCAGTAAAAATCAGGAAAATAGTGAAGTAGTACAAGTTTTCCTCATTCAAAACTGGTGATGACAGCCATAACCCAAGGACACAAAATAAATATTTTTAGTTCACATTTTTATGTAACACAAATATGTATATAATACATAATACATTGATATTGTATTGTTTCAAAATTAATAATTCACATTTTCACATTCTTTTCAAAAAAGTTTATATGGAAGAAACAAAGAGCTGATTAGTTCTTTAAGAAAAAAAAATACTTTTGTACTTATACTCAAAAATGCAACCAATAAAACTTTGTATCACAGAAAACACCAAATATATAATACAACAAAATTCTAATGCATGTATAGTGCCCAGAAGAAGCAAATTAAATGGGCTCATTTCGAACAGTTACAGACTTGTTTACCCATACATTTTCTTGTCAGTATTTTAAGCAGTGTCTGTCAGTATTTTCATTCAGTGTTTCTAGCATCTTAGCACATATCACCTATGAAACAGGGCACAAACTGTAGACACTATAAATACACTATAATTACCATTATGTAGTATTGCACGACATACCATTTTTCAGCACAAGATAGGCTATACATGGCGGCCAGTATATATGGTGGAGGAAGAACCCGGGAAAACCCAGGAAAGAACTACCGAACCACTAGAAGCTACTGGCAAGCTTTCTCACATGCACACATTGGCTGAATCCGAGACTCAAACCCACGCAGACACAGGTGAGATGGCAGTGATCCGTAATGGATAGCGCTTTAGACCACTCGGCGCCCCACACTATTCTGTAAATAACTCCTAGTTTGTAAAGACATTGATATTCAGGCACCTCTGTGTTCTAAGCAAAATCTGCAGATGTTGACCATTGAATTAAACATGTTTATATTACAGTGATAAAAACCCACAAAGGAATACCTCCACACGCCCAAATTCATGCTGTTATTTACCTCTGTTACTTTCTCTAGAAAATCTGTTTTCTCAACTTCATACATATCCGTAACATTTAAAATAAAGCCAAATCTCTACATTTTCACGCTTAAGGAAGACTTAATACAAAACATTATGACATAAATTGTTACCACCACCCATCCTCTCAGAAAATAATAAGTTTATCTTGATATGTGAAGGCAATCTTATTTATTTCATAAAATCTGATATCAGCTTTGTTAACATTTACAATAATGGATTGCTTCTAAATACCTTGTGCAATTTTGGAATCTGGGAACATATTTGTCATTGCTTCTGTTAACTTGACAGCTGTGCTCAATGACAAATTCATATTTATGATCACGACCGCTCCAGTGGCCTAGTGGTTAGAGCGTCCGCCTCGGATGCGGGAGGTCGTGGGTTCAATCCCCGGCCGAGTCATACCAAAGACTTAAAAAATGGTACTAACAGTTGCCTCGCTTGGCGTTCAGCATTAAGAGCTTAGTGTTAGGACTGGTTGGCCTGGTGTCAGGATAATGTGACTGGGTGGGACATCATGCTACATGTCTGCGGCATGATGCCCCAGTGCTAGACATCACTATAAACTGCCACACTGCAGACATCGTAGTGATATGACTGAAAAATTGTTAAAGCTACGTTAAAAATAAAAATCACAATCACATATTTATGATCAACTCACAGAGAATCGCCTCAGCCCGTGTTATTTGCTTTTGAAATATGTGTTGATCACTGACTTCCTTTCCCTTCATCATTGACAAAACATTTATATTTCCCTTCACTAATGATTCCAATTTTGCATGATTTTCTGATTCCACATGCCGTGAACAGTCATTCCATCCACCATGTGCACAGGAAAAGTCTAAGTTCTCTTTCAGACGATGGTTTAAGACATGGCCACAGAGTATTATAGACTGGTAGAAAATGCTGCTTTCTATTTTAGACTTTCTATTTTCATGCTAAAACTTTCTTATCATTGACAATTTTCTTTGTTTAAACAACCAGATGCGGAGAATGTTAAAATCAATGATGTGGCACAGACTGCAGACACGGGCACGGATTGAAGAGATGATACAACAAAACAAAATGGAATAAAAACCACTTACAAATTAGTTCAAAAATATTAATAATAAATGCATCCTCAAATCGTATTTTCCAATCAATGACCATACCAAGGGACTTTATTCTGTACAAATACGGTGAAATATGGACGGGTAAACAGGTCTGCAGCTATTTCAGATTCTGCAATAAATGCTTCAAGAAACATACAAATCATCTCCATTTTCTTTCTATAAGGGACATGTCTGCACAATTAATGGTTCAAAATAAAGTCTTCATTAGTGAATTTCACAGGACAACCAGGACAGCAGAATACATACAATGAAAGAACAGTTTCAACAGTTATAATGTTACTGCAAAAGGAAAAGTATATACATGTTACCCATGCTGCATTAAAACAAAATATAATAGCTTATTATTTATAATAATTCTAGCATAGTGATGGAAAAATTGATCAAATCTAAATATCAGATTTTACCTTCACTGGTCAACTGTAAAAGCAGTAGTTACAAACATGGTTCCCATGCTTTTCAAAAGATAAATGTTCAGGTCATTTCCAGGATGAAATTACTTTGTTCAAGATTCACATATGACCATTACTGAATGGAATTAAAGAACATTTTGGATTATAAAACATGCATTTTCTAAATCTAAAGCTGTTTATCATTCAAGACTCTCCAAAATAGTCAGAAAAGATGAGCATGTGCAAAACCATGAAATGTATCACACAAAACAAGTTTGACTACACTCATATAAATTGGCATGTAAAGTCATTTCAATGTACAGAATACAAATTCTAATTTTACCATGCTGACCTGCACTATGTTGTTATGTGGAAACAACATAATGAACATACGCATGTTATACAATGTAAACATTTCCTATCACAGTAGGAAAATAAAATAAAAGCTAAGTATTAAAATCTTTTCTTGAAACGAAAACAGTTTAACTTTAAATTTACCTGTGCCAAAAACCCAAACAAAATTTTTCAAACAACCTAAACTCATTAAGATGATCTAGTTTAACATCAATCATTTAAAAACATTTACAAAAAGGGTTGATTTAAATTTTGAGAAAAAAAAGCCTTCAAAATGATAACTGCTGCATGAACAACTGAATTTCTTTAAAATCAAATTGTCTTCTTGTAATTGATAAACCTATCCCCAAACCTTTACTGATACAGGGGCTCATTTTGTTTTTGAATATATAATAAAAGGGATGACAATTTCCCATTTCTCCTGTGTTCTATTTAAGATATGAAACCAATGCTTGAAGCTACATGTCACTGTGTAATAGTTTCACACCAAAGTTCAGCTAAGCAATTCAAAATTTTGGACAACAAAATTTGGCTTAAAATGAAAAGCAGTCCATTTTCTAATCTGAATTTCCTATGAATATACAAATCCTATTTTATACATTTGGTTTTCTAGGTTCAGGTGTGAGGGCCAAGCAATTGCATATAAAAAAATAGGAACTTGCTGCCACTGTGTGGTAGCGGCATATGGTAGTCACTTACTAGTAGGCCTAGCAAATTTAAACTATGTTATATAATCGATAGGAAAATGATTTATTTTCTCAAAAATGGCAAATAATATTATAATCATTATGTCTTTAATCCGCTGACAGACTAGACAAAACTACACCATAGATGAAACATGACCCGGTACTTGCCATTTGTGTTACTAGTCAGATGAATTCAGCCATTTGTGTTGACTTCACAACTCCAACAACGATATCAGAAGTCCAATAATCATCCATAGCTGCCAACCTTCCAGGCTCACAATTAGTGAAAATAGGGATAAAAAGTCGTGAATTTGGACACAAATTAGTGAAAAATACCATGACAATAACTCCATCCACTCTGACTACTCCAACAGTCAATACTACACTATATCAAGTTCACAAAATAAAAATAAAACACTACATATATGCAGAAATATTTCTTTATCAAGACATGATACTGTGGCAGACTTGAACTTCCTCAACTGCTTGATCGTAAATTTGTTTTCTAAACAGTTCCGACTTATTGCCTGCTGGTAGATCTTGGGGACTAAAATTGTTGAAAAATTTTCTGCAGCGAAGGAGGCCCTAAAGTCTCTTTTTTTTCCTCACTAAAGAAAATACTCTTTCGCTGTCACTGTTGCTGTGATGAATGCACAGGAGCTGCAGCATTTTTGGTTCTTCCACAGGAAAATTTGGAAGCGATTTTCGAGTCCGGGAACATATGTCAGAACAAATGTTTAGCATGGTCTCCAGCTGATAAAGGTAGATTATGTTCAACACAAGAAAACTCACAAATAATGCTTAAGCGTTGGTAGCCTGTGGGTCTTCCACTGGTGACTTAAAATATTCCAGAGCTGAAATCTGCGAATTCTTAATTTTCCAAACTTCTACATGTTTTTTGCAACCGACATTCTTCCTCACATCGTCTCTGCGATGGCACACTGAGTGCAAAAAGCATGAATGAATATCAATGTTTAATGGCAGAATGCACGGCCAATTTTTGATATATTCCAAATTAAACTTCACTTTTTGAGTAATACATTTCTTTTTCCTTGGTGGTGAAGACATTTTCAAAATCTTACATGTGATGCTGAACAGTAACTCGAATCAGTGTTTTGATGCATGCGTGGAGCAAATTTCCGGTTAGGTCCTAGTTTCTCTCAAAAGCACTTGTAAAACTACTCTTATACATATAGATTAAAATAGGCTAAAATGCTTGCGACCAGGCCAACTGTACTAATCGGCTGTAGATCTACTAATATCGTGACCAGCGGTACCGGACCGTTTTGGCAACTGCAAATATCACGACTAGCGCTTAACAGAAAATCGATTATTTTATTAAAGATTTAAAATAATTGAGGATCGGAAAATTCGTGAATTTTTGTCTTACGGCGTGAATCCGTGAATCGCTGAAAAAGTCGTGAAATTCACACCAAATTCGTGAGGGTTGGCAGCTATGAATCATCTGATATCAACAACATACTTCTTTTTAATGTTGTTGTACAAATATTAAATAGTATTAAATGAAAGACAGATACAGAAAGAACATAATTCTCAACATATTTAATTCAAGAACAATGACAAGAAACCCGTCAGTTTCGCAGCAATCAGGCCAGTCTTAAAAGTGAAAATTTTCATGAATTGCGCAGACAAAATGTCTTACTTTAGTCTTTGCAGTTTCCACTTCAGGAGATGAGTTGTCACCAGTGGTAATTTTAACAGCATGAGGAAGCTAAAAAACATTCATGCATCGAAAGCATGGATCGAATGTGTACAGGAGAATGGTTGGGTTGATGAGAAGATGCTGCGGTGGATAAAAGTGTTTTATCTCAAGAACACACTTTAATACATTTTAAATTTGAGTGCATTCACTGACATGACTTTTTGAATGATTTAAAAGTTGTCCCACAACCTAAAACTCATAAAAACAAACAGTTCACCAAAACATTATTTTAAAAATTAATTTAAGCTGTCCCAATGTATACTGTAAATATGGTATATTCAATGTTTTTAAAAAGAATATTAAAATAAAATTGCTGTTGATAGGTTTTTCACTAACCTGCCATGACAGAACTTTAAATCCACTTGCAGATTCAGCACAATGGTGGACACTGTCAGCCCAGGGGATATTCTCCCAAAACAAACTGCCAGTGTTCAGCTAAATAAAAACAAATTGTAATACATGAACATCTTGATCATTAATGGAGAAAAAAGATACATACATTGTCCATCTTATAGTTAAATCAATGTATGGCCACAATATTGAAGCCATGACTGATATCTGGATAGGTTGACAAAGGAATGTAGAACTAATATTGTTTTATTATATATATTTATATTTATTCACCAAGGCTATTCAATAGTTCCTTTTCAGTTTAATTGGAAAAGACAATTCACGCCTCATTTAGAAAGTCTATTGAACTGGCCACCAAGTATATAATTTATGTAAAGCTATCTGTATGGCTACCACATACCTGAACTGCGAAATATACTAATTGTTGCAAATGATTACATTTTACAGCAACACTTTTCCTTATCTGAGAAATCCCTTAATATAATCATAATATCCAAGAGTTCTGTTTCTATCTCTAAATGTTTGCACAAAGGCATACAGTAATACTGCAGGACACACACTTTGAAGTTTAACAGGAAACATGATTATCATATCTATAATTAACATCTGTTAAAAAAAAAAAAACATGCATTAAAATGGCCAACTGATTTGATAGAACGGAGACCTCTGGTAAGACAATGCTGTTACACCTTGCTAATGAAAAAATGCAGGCTTAATAAGTAGTTTTTTAGCATGATTATTTAAGTAATGTGATTATCCAAATACTAAATGCTAAATTTGGACCTATCTTAGCTTTTGCCCACTACATCTGGATGATCATGAAACCGGCTTAATTGCTTAAGCATGTTAGTCTTTCAGGTTTCTGCAGGTCACTGTTGTTAAAACTTGCACAATGTTACAGTCCTTTATCTCCTCCAGAAACAGACATTTTAAAATAGATATTGAGTAAATATAATGGGTAACAAATCCAATCGATGATCTTTTTCTGTTCTTCACTCAAACAAACAAATCTTTTTACATTATGTTCAAACTAGTTGGCAAAAAACTGTATTAGAAGTTTGAAAGTGGATTTCTTACATAATGTCACCTGTTTACTGTTTATTTCCTGCAGTGTTTTGTGTACATCTGCACAGTATCATCGACTGTCTTAACTTTGCACCAGTCCTTGATTTGTTACCCATGTCTCTCGCAACCTTACATCCCTGTTTCAAAATCATTATGTCACCAACTGAATCAACACCTTTTTTTTAATACTGATAGTAAGTGCTGATTAAGAAATATTTGACAAAATAAAATATAAATATGTACCACGATTACAATAATAGAAAACAAAATGGAAATGTCCAGTTTAACTAATGCCATATTTGCAACAAGTTTGTTGCTCTGGAGTGAGTGCTGGCTGTTTAAGTCAGGGCATATGGTTATGTTGGTTTTCTTTATCTTTTTATTTGAGGAAAGCCATGACGGATATTGTTTTGAAGGCAAAGGCAAAGCAAAACTTGGTTACTATAATATGCACTTTTTATACCATGTTATAGTATTCTTGCACCATCCCATTTGTTTCTACCACCTTTTAATATTAAAAGGCATCAAGAGTATAAAAAATGCACAGAACGTAGTCATTTCATTAACTGATTTATAATTTTTAATCTGATCATCACTAGGGGTTCCCAAACAGTCAACTTATTGGCATTTTCAATCACTGCTCTGGTGGCCTAGTGGTTATAGCGTCCGCCTCGGATGCAGGAGGTCGTGGGCTTGATTCCCAGCCGAGTCATACCAAAGACTTAAAAAATGGTACTAACAGTTGCCTCGCTTGGCGCTCAGCATTAAGAGCTTAGTGTTAGGACTGGTCGGCCTGGTGTCAGGATAATGTGACTGGGTGGGATATCATGCTACATGTCTGCGGCATGATGCCCCAGTGCTAGACATCACTATAAACTGTCACACTGCAGACATTGTAGCGATATGACTGAAAAATTGTTAAAGCTACGTTAAAAATCCAAATCACACGCATTTTGATTTTGAATCTCTAGCAACATGGTCACCATCTCCTTAGGCCAGTCAATGTTCACAAGCAATGTATGTGATGTAGTTCATCCTCTTTGAAATCAAATAATTCTGTAAATTTTGGATCTTTGAACAAATGTATACAAGAGTTCTTTCTATTTATGTGTTCAATTTGTTATAGAAATATTAAAACTAGAAATTGCAAATATTGGATATAGACACAGTTTTGGCTGAAATAGACTATTCTAGAAATAAGAAATGGACACAGAGCAGTCTGTTTACATCAGAAGCTCCTGTTTGCATTGAAATACCAATAATCGGACAGTGTTAGGAACCCCTTGGTGTCAATCAGGTTAGAAATTTTAAAACATTGAATGAAATGACAAACTTTGTGAATTTTTTATATTCTTGATGCTTTTTGTTTTTAAAATTGGTAGAGGTTACAAACAAATGGGTAAAGATGCTAACAGGTACACAGGTATTCACCCATTGATAATAACCCAGGTAAAATAATGTACAACCGGGTACCCATTAAAAAAAATAAGTTTTCCAAGTTCAAATCGAGACACAGAAAAATGATTTCAGTTTGAAGATTGTGTTGTGTGCTCATTTATTCATCATCAAAGGGGCTCGTATGGTTCCTTACAATTTACTTATCATACATGTACTATATAACAATACAAAGGAGGACACTTCTCTCCTTTCTCATGTGACCTATTTAAGAAGCAATGCTGATATTTCAGATTGTGTGCCATTTTTCTCACGACCTAAATGCACCTGTTTTGAGTTCCAGATGACATCAACTCGTCAATACCTCTTGTCAACAGCAACAGTAAGTACTGATTAAGAAATATTTGATGAAATAAAATTAAAATAAAAAAAATAAAAGAAAGCACAATAGAAATGCCCAGTTTAACTAAATGCCATTATTGCCTCAAGTTTGTGGCCCTGGAGTGAGTGATAGCTGTTCAAGTCAGGGACGCTGCTCATATGTTTACTATGTTTTTTTCATTACTAGGAAACCTAAGTCAGATATTTTTTGTTACGGCAAATGTAACACAAAAATGTGGTTACCATAACATACACTTCTTATATCATGTTAGGAAAAACTGAACAAACTATACAGAATGAAATTTTTCACTGAAATGTTTAAAATTAAGGGTAAAAAAATCTGTTATTTTATAACACTGAGAAAACAATTCAAATAAAAATTCACATGTGTAAATGTGTAATTTTTGCATATTTTTTTATATGAAACAGTTCCAAGAAAACAGGCGGGTTTCTCGCATCGAAACAACGTCAGATTCATTCTATTTTTATACTACATACATAGTGAACCAGTCTAGATTGAAAATAAATGGTGCCAGACATTAATAATAATAATCTTTAGAAGCTCAAAGTGCTTTACAACATTAGACAACACCTATAAGATAAAAAACATTAATAATATTATTACAAAAACAAATACCATGAAATTAGAAAAAAATTAAAAAATAAAAAACATGCTGAGAATATTTCAGGTAGGAAACATTATTAGGTCTTTAAGTTTGTTCTTGCAGTTTAAATAGTTGAAGTAAGTGAGTTTTGAGAGCCCTTTTGAATGTGATCACTGTGTCTTTGTGTCTAAGTTTAGTGGGCAATTCATTCCACGTTGCTGGGCCCTGGTATGCAAAAGAACGCTGTCCATATGACTTGGTTTTCATAGTGGGAATAATGAGTATACTGTAAGCGACCTCTAATTCCTGTCTGCTAGGGAGGGTTAATTGAAGAAATTCCACTCAACAGTAAAGTCAACCAAAAATGTTTAATGAAAGTAACATAGCTAAGAAACTGGAAAACTGTTACCAGTACACAATATTCATTCGGAATAAGACAAATATACTCCTGAAACACTCGTTGCTTGCACTCTTGTATTGTAACAATTTGATACTGACATTAATTTCCGATGTCTTGTTCCAGGATCTTTTCAATAAAATGTCTCAGCACATAATAGTCCGTTTCAATGTTAAATAAATTAAATAATAATTGGAAATCATAGAGTGACCCTAACAGACGAGAGTTGGAAGATTTGCTTTGTATTCGTTTAACCCAGGTTACCAATGTGGTGGGAGATAACTGCACGATAATTCTGAAGATTAATTTACTTACTCAACATTTCTACGTAATTTTCCAGAATGCTTGTCTCTGCATATTGTTAAAAACATGGACGTTTAAATATTCCATGTATTGCTTATTTTACTAGCTTTTTACCTAATTAATGTCCACGTAATTCAGAGTATTATTATTACTTTGTCAGTCCTATACTATTATTATTATTATTATTATTTAGCAATTTATATATGTCATTACCTAAAAGGAGTATTGGACTTCACAGATGTTATTATCGTTTTGAAGTTTACCGCGCTCTGCAGTTATCTGATAAGTACTGTCTTCCACTCCAATATATAACCTTCGGTTGTATACCACGTGACAGTACTGAACCAATCAGAAATGGCAGACCGAATCCGCCAACGAATCAGATGTGGCAAACTGGCAAACCTCAGCCTATCGCAAATCTTGCGATATCGATCACATATGAATAAGGTTCAATATATTCCAACATATAAAATATTCTCATATTTTATATCTTATTCTGTACAAAACTCTGAGACAAAAACACTGTATCCTAATATTTCTATATAGTTTTCAGTAGTAAAACAACAGTTCTCGAATGGATAAACTGTGGCAAACCAATGACAGGGTATAATGATACTAAAAGAATTGCGGTTGCTGGGGAGGTTGCTACTATGCACAACACAAATTACATTACTCAATAAATCTAACAGTTTTTTATATAAAGTCGGTATATTTAAGATATTACTTTCGGCAATAAGTTCACTGTGACTTCATCTAAGTGTAAATGTATGTGAATCACATACCTGTAATATCTAACCATCGAGATCATGGGTCACAAACGAACAAAGATGGCGTCCATAAGAACTTGACTCGATCGTCGAAAAGTTCGTTTACCGCGAAACACGAACAACCTGAAACTTCATATTTACTACACGTGTCGTGATGTTCACATCAAGCAACCACATGATGGAAAAACACATCTGGTATTAAATGAGGTAACACAAGCATGTAATTTGTGCAAGAAACGGTGCTGAATGTAAAATGTCAAACCTTGACAAGCGAAGTGTAATATAATGATCAACATGGTAATAGCTAAAACGTATTGACAGAGATTTCCAACCTACATAATAAATATGGGATTACCTAACTAGTAATTCAGTATAATCTGACTCCATGGACCGCAGAAAGTCTGAGAACATGCCTATGAAGTGGCGCATTATCGAAAATAGGGAGCAGTTACACGTAAACATTCATGTAACCACAAAGCAACTAATTTGCCACAACTACATGCTCCTGCACTGCCCTAGGTCCAATGAGCTAAACATGCATCACTAATATCTTAAAAGAAACATCTCTAATAACATATGGAGAATTCGCATACAGTAGTAAAATCCACCCCAACCCCATTATGGTGCAGAACTGGTTAATCCTGAGTCTATTACAATACGATTATCAGAAGAGGAGCGTAAGTATCTTGCTGGTGTGTACACATGGGTGAGATCGGATAGGTATGTTGGACTAGAGTCAGACAGTGAAACGTAGCACAGAGAACAAATTTTGTGTTTGATTCTGGATCAAATGGATAGCCAATGTAGGGTACAGAGCAGCAGGGAGGTGTGCTCTGATCGTGGTACTCTAAGTATGATCCGAGCAGCTGTGTTTTGAACCTTTTGAAGTTTCTGGAGTAGATATTGAGATGAACCAGACAGAATTGAGTTACAATAGTCCAGTCTTGAAAGTACTAATGAACACACAAGTGTTTTAGTGGCAATATAATAAACCACCAAACTGGGATGAATAGATGTGACTGATGGATGTTATACGACTGAAAAATGTTAGGAGAGGGATTTTGTTAAACTTAAAACCTGTTGCACTGGACTGCCATTGAGGGACGAACCATGGCAGGTCGAGTATAACACAACAATCACCATTTGGACTTTACAACTATTCACGAAAGTTACTGTAGACATGTAGACTAGTTAAAGTGAATGTTACGCATAAATAATCTATCAATTTCTTTTGTCTTTACTATTGTACTACGGTATTTACAGTATGTTTTCAGACGGCAACAAATAATTACTTTTTTTTGTCGTCCAAAGACATTAAATTCTTTAATTAGATGTCTGAAAACATACAGGGGAAGATAAATTTGTGGGCCCCCCCCCATCCATAACGAAATTACTGTTAGCTCACATGATGACATGCTGCCATAAAGAAAAATAAGTACTTTGTCCAATACCATGGAAAGGATAATGAATGAAAAACAGGTGTGTGTGTGTGTGTGATTTGGATTTTTAACCTAGCTTTACAAAAAATTAAGTTATATCGTTACGATGTCTGCAGTGTGACAGTTTAATAGCAATGTCTAGCAAAGGGGCATCATGCCGCTGACAGGTAGCATGATGTCCAAACCAGTCACATTATCCTGACACCAGGCTGACCAGTCCTAACACTAACCTCTTAATGCTGAGCGCCAAGCAAGGCAGCTGTTAGCATAAGATGTAGAAAAAATTATAGTGGAGCAAGATCCGAAAATTACAAAGCATATAAATGTTATATTTGCCCCCCCCTCCACGGTGTCCAAAAACAAACTGTAAATACAGTGCAACTACTAATTCAAATGAATTTAGACGATCTGAGACGAAACTTTTAACCACTGATCCAGGTAAGTAGCAGACCCACTTATAACATGGCGTCAGTTGTAGAGCCCATTTTATTTTACTAGAAAGTACCAAAAATCTGACCCGTATTTGTTGAACAGAGGAAATTGTGATCAAAGTTGGTAATTGACACCTGTTGGAATTGTTATCGATCTCTCAGTGGTTGGGCATTTTGACTATAAAGGTCATTTTTACATAAAAGCAAATAATTTAATTAGACAAAGCACTTTACTGACAGTTATTGCCAACGAGATTTTAAAATAAGTATTCAGCCATTAAACAGACCAGCTAGCCCTACCTCCCTTAGAGGCTTTCACAGTGTCAAGCAAGGATGGCATCATTTCATATAGTTATGGACGTCCCTCGATAAATTACACCCTTGCCTATAGCACAGTCTGTTTTTGGACCCATGGTGCACGAGTTATCAAGGGAGTGGTGTATATTGCTCTTTTTATGCTCAGATTATGCTTTCTTGCTGCTTATATTAGTAATAATTATGCTCATACCTTTATAGGGGGTTAGCACATGTGAACCTACAACAAAGCAGTTCAGGTTAACATTTAATACAATTTTCATTTGATTGGGTACCCAGGTAACTGATTGATAGGACTGACAGGTACCTGGTAGAAATTTCCCAAAATTTTAACATCTCTACATATGGGCGGATATGCAAATAGTTTAGGAATAATTAATCTAATTGAAAACCATACATAATGAAATCTTTCATTTAAATATTTTAATCTAAGAGGAAAACAACTCTGTTGTAACATAAAAAAAAAAAATCTTTAAAAAACTTCACTAAGTATTGTATTGTCATTTTTGGGGGATAATTTTTGTAATTATTACTTATAAGTGTATTATTGCAGATAATGTGTGTTTGAAAGAAATAAAATATATTAAAGATGCAAATATTAATAATACAGGGACATAAAAAATGATCCATTTATATACCCTGGACTAAATGTCGCATCTTATGTCATGTGGCATGTATTTGGTGAATGGAGAACTTACCAATGGAGAACTTGCTTAGGGAAAACTAGCCCTAGGTTGGTTGGTGAATTCACTCCTGGCTGACTGAAGAGAGAGAGATAGAGAGCTTCTCTCTAGAAGTGAGAGATCTTACTTGTATACTGATTAAAACTGTCAAATTTATACCTTAAGTGTTCACAAAGAAATCGATCAGTTATCATTATTAATATCAATTCTCAAAGAAGATGAAATTGTCAATAAATACTGGCATAGTTATCACCAATTTGCTTCATGTACCAGTTGCATAAGCTCCAGCAGGTGAAGCTTAAAACGTAGGTAACATTGCAAGTAGAAATAAAAAAGCACTGGATTTTACACCTCAAAAGCATCTTACATAGTTGATTGAGGGGGTAGGGGTGCTGATGCACATCTGTGAAGTTAGAGGACAAACAGATGGTGTGAAGCCTTCAGATACTCATATTTAAGTTATTCTTAGCCAGGTTTGTTTCTATAAAAAAGGGTATTTGGTGATATAATTTCGTTATTACTAAAAATATGAGGCAAATATTAAATTCCAAAGAAAATAATTGGGATCATTTAAAATAAATAGTTAAATAGACAGTTACAATGTTTTTTTGGGATGGAGACAAAGCTTATGAGGTAAATTATCAGATATATGCTGAAATAAATGAGGCTGCACTTAAGTTGTTACTATCTAGGATACCACAAAGATTATTATGTTATCCTGTTTTTGGTAAGTTTCAAACAAACAAGTCTGATATAATGATATAACACCACACAATGGTGACATTACTATAGTACAAGTCACATGGGTCATGTATGCGCATTTACTCATTTTTAATTAAATATAAATTCTTTTAAAATTTAACACTAATTTTATTTTTAACCAAAGTCTATTCAATCCTAATTACTGAATGCTCTGCACCTTAACCATCTCCATGAATCTTCCAGACAAATATCTATTGCTATGAACTTTTACAATGGTGGCCATGTACTGAACTTGGGTCAAAATAAGAGCATGTCCAGTGTAATCATCACAATCGAGGCTAGTACTAATTTATTTATCAATATGTGTAGCTTTCATTGTGACATCACGGTGCGCACCATTCAATCCAGATTATACTGGATCACACCTTTAGGTTCATTTTGTCAAAATATATACATACTTTAATATTGATTTTGCCGCTGGGACCTCTTGGGGTATCGAAATAATGTCCTTCCAAAGGAATATGGATGTACAAGAACCTAAATGAAGTGAATACTTGCTACTCAAAGGTATGTAGAATCAAAGTATAAAAAATGGCACCAATTACTGAAATAGTTGGTGCTGAATGCCTACATGTCCTACGTGACTTGTACTATATAAACAAAATCAACAACAGCAAAAAGTTATTCTGCAATGATCGGCAATAAAAGTCCAACATACACAGGGCATAAGTAAACACTTGCTATAGAAATGAACAGGTGTGTGTGTGTGTGGTATATCTGAATTTAAGTGTGATTAAGTCCTAAATGATGTATGTATGTGTATATGATATGTCTGCATGTGGCGGTTTATAGTGATGTCTAGCACTGGAGCATCATGCCTCAGACATGTAGCATGATGTATCTCGGTTATTCGGTAACTGAACAATTCAAGAGGCGATCATATAAAGCGGTATCCATCATTGGGCGATACCTCTAAATTAGTATCTATGATCTTCGGGGCGACTTTTCCTGACACTTGGAATGATGATTTCTCCAAGGGACAGGTTCTCCATGGAGCTAGTCCTACATGTAAGACCATGACGCTGATATTTATGTTTTGGGCGTCAGGACTAGCACTAAAACAAAACCAACTTGTGCAGTGTCTTACATTGTAGAACTATTCATTAGGCGAGTAATCCCAAGGCGAGTTCTCGACTATTCCAGCAGCACGAACCATTTAAAGTAGAAACACAGGTCAAAGCTAGGATTTGAACTCAGCCTATCAATTATTGCTTCAAAATACAATACGTTCATACATCATGCTCCAGAATATGTGCTCTATTTGGTTAAATTCGAATGTCTTCTCTTGTCGTCGTCTAAGCCCCAGCAAGTAAAAATATTTATCTGGTAAGTTACTATCCATCTTATTCGGTAATACATTCAAATTCTACGATTGATCATAGTCGACAGACGCTTACAAAACATGACATTACAATGACCAGCCCCTAGCTGGAGAACCTGATAATAAATTTGATAAATAGCTTTTATATTTAATTAAAAAAATTATTTTTATCATTAATCCTTTTATGTGACTTATTTACATCAATTTGTACATACTAGTTGTCGTATTCAATGGATTTTTTGAGTTTAATTAAGCAAGGCTGATAACCAAGGCTGATCGCCGTTTTCTGAATGCTATCATACCTGTAAAAATGAAAGTAGAGCTTCAACTACGCTTGCGCTTAAAATGTAAGAGACTAATATTATCGTCTGATTTCGCAGGCAGGGCCCCCGAGGCTCAAGGAGCCCCGTACATGTACCACTATGTTGGCTGTTTCCAGAGCCCTCAAAGGCCTTAATCCGGTCCTGATCTGACATTACTGGTGGCAGAGACCCATGATGCTAATGGTACTACTTTTGATGGAGTTTTCAGCTTTCTGCACTGTCAGACAAACGGCCGCTCGCAAGTAATTAATAAATATGCTGACAGAAACAGTCCAAAGTAATATATTTCATTTCTGTAGCCCTATGGATAAACATTACTTCTTTTCAAAGTTATGCGCAGACATATCGCGAGTCAGGAAAACAGGGGGGTGGTATCCGCTATGTCCAAAATTAATATTATTTTGAACAGAATATTCTGGTGACAAATGCATCTTTTCAAACGGTAAGAATTACTGTATTTTAATTTTGTCAATCGCTCAAATTCGGTATGCGTTTTGCTTCAGTATTGGAAACGAAAACCTTAGGTGCGCAGAAATGCCCGACATCAGTGTTTTTTTTGAAAAGTGCATTTTCAAGGAGTTAATATTAAAAGATTTTTTATCTCACTTTACTGGGGACTCATTATTACATATTGATAACACTCCTGCCTCCAATAACTCATAAAATAATACGTCAGCAGCTGACAAAACAGTTCAACTTTAATAACTACATGTAATGGTGTAGTTAAAAAATTTGAGCTTTGGAAAATCAACAGTTTCTTCTTCTTCAGGAGAGGGGGATTTTGCAACCATGTCAAAATTGAAAGCATTTATTGAAATAATATCTTAAACTAAACAAACGTCATGATATTCATACATTTGTACGAGTGAATAAAAAATGACGATGAAAACGCGTATCACTATTTTTTCCTGTGTTGGGTAATTAAGGGTTAATTGTCCCCAATTGTACATTAGAAGACAAATCCCTTTGATTTACTCTAAATAAAAATCTAGTGCAGGCGAATAAAAATACATATAAATATGTATTACTTTTCATTTTTACTATTTCCCACATTCCTATACCTGAAATAAGAGTAGTAAATTAAAAGTAGTACTATGATAATAGTAGTTGTTAAAGTTGCTTAAAGGAGACCAGAAACAAAAAATTTCCTTTTATGTATGTAATTCTGAACAATTTTAATTGGACTGTGATGTTTATAAATTAAATGTCGTAGGTGGGTAGTGATTATATTGCGCGGAAGATACCACGATTCCGTAAATTGCCTAGTTTTTCCGAGCTTTGATGAGACGACAGATGTCCCATGACGCAATACTAGCCAGTCCTCAAATACAAACATATACATGGCGAGCGAGACAGACAGGAGGAAACCAGAGTTGGGTTGCTAATTCAAAAGTTGAATATGCTTCCGAGTTATGCTCATAACTATATCTGTTGAATTGTGTGTTAACAATGTGTTTAAGACCTGACAGCTTAAAAGTACAACAGTAAGAAGGTGCTCATATTTCATATTTTGGAATTTAAAAAATGCAATGTAATTTTTAAATAAACACTTATACATCGTGTGTTGTGCAAAAATATGATAAGGATTAAGTGATGGTGCCCAATGTAAAAATAAAATTTTTACCACAATGCAATAAATTCATTTAAGAAGGATGAGGTTCAATCGTATTATATGTAAATGCCATATTCATTACCTACCCCCAACACACACACACCCACGCACACACACACACACACACACACACACACACACACACACACTACCACCGAAGGTATGATATCTTGAAAATATACATCCAACACTGAAACGCTGAGAGATAATACTGAATTCTGGGCGAAGAGACTAGAATGGGGACAGACTTGTGTGTGAAACAATATCCATCACCCTGGAGATGTAAAAGGCATTGAGAACGGTTTTCATCGGTCGAAACTTAAGCATTAGTTTTTCACACACATAACCCACTCCCCCCACCCCAAATAAATCTGAAAAGCAGAAATCATAAGTAATTAATTTAAACATTACGAAGCTTCCTTCTTATGATTCAATCACAGTGTATTTTACATGCAGGCTACATATAGCATATTGACAAATCTGATAGTATATACATGTCTGGTATAAATAGTTTATGTACTGTAGTGGTCAGTGCTGAAAGAAATATTTTAGGCCCAGGCCCAGGGCTGGTGACTTAAATAAACTTACTAGCCCTAACTGAAATTCCACAAGCCCGGACAGTTCATACCTGTCAACTCTCAAGCCGGGAGAATAAACTCCCGATTTTTGGGGTATTTCCACACCTACCTCCCGATCTCGTACTATCTCCCGAGTTTTCGCAGAGAACTCCCTATTATTACATTATGTCTGCCAAATTTCGTTTCTCAGAAGAAGAAAAAAATCAACATACATAAATAGATAAAACGTATACAATCCACAGATGCCGTATTCTGTTTTATCACTTGTGAATATTGTAGTAATGAAATAGTAAATATCACACGAGTTATTTTTCAGTAAATAGAATGTTAAGATTAAACATTATTCACGTAAATTTCAGATTTTTTAAAACACAACAGAATTGTAGTAATAAAAACATTAAAAAAATAAAATTGTCACCAGTTAGCTTAAATTCCATGAATGATCACGGTTGTCTACTTTTTTCCTGCAAACAAAATCAATCTCCATTTCCACTAAATAAACTCGCACAGTTAATGCCTAACATTCCTCTACCGTATATGTAAAGTTTAATTACCATGATTAAATTAAAAGAAAGAATAAAAGAAAATACGCCACGCAGTATATGTGTCCCCAAAGAACTAATTCAGAATAAATATTTTATTCAGTAAACAGTGTTACACGCCTTAAGACTTAAACCTAAGGAAATAAGGTGGGATTTAAATGTGGGAAAACAGATTTTAACTGTTAAAATGAAGTCCTAGGATGCGTATAATAAAATAGGGCATCGTCTATTTGCCAGTCAATGCTGAAGTTTACATATACATATTGTAGAACATGTTTTTTTTTTAAGCATGTCCGAAGGGCAGTCCTTTTCACAAGATAAATAAATTGATAAGGATTAACTGTTAATTAGTCACACTGACCTTATGCTTGTGTACTCAAGTCTAACCTTTAGCTATTATGCAGTTTAGCCACAGCTGACCAGAATAAGATACAAGGGTCTTGTCCTGGGGGATAATAAGGCGTATCACAGGGAGAAATGGCGCGTCCCATGGGCGCTCGCACCTTGGGGCAAGGGGTGGGGTCAATAGTACCTTCCTCCCAATTTATATTGTCAGCCAGTTAAATTGAAACTTTGATTTTATAACTGACCTCTTTTCTTTTAGTCGCTGCTATTTAAACATTCCATGGGATAGTTTTATATCAGTTCCAATCATTACAGATTACCGTTTATACATACTACCTTTAACGGGCATAGAGTGAGAGAAAAAAATTTAATTTTTAATTTTTGTTTAAGATTACTGCCTATTTTCGTAACTCACACGTTTAACACTTTTCCCAGGATTTAAAATATCCAACATTATGCCTGGAACAGCGACAACTTTTAGTCTAGGCCTAGCATTTGCGTATCCTAGAGCTGTCATTTTTGTCAGGATTGTTCTCGTAATATTTCTTTAGAAATGTAATGATCACAGAGTGCTGTATGGTGTTGCTTTGAAATCGACTAGCTTGTAATAAATGTATCCATACTTTCTTTATGCCTTTATTTTTGGGAAAGAAAAAAAAATGTTGTCCACAGGCTTTTCTTAATGTGCTATTACACCTGTAAGTAACGCTAAACGGTATTATCTTTTACTGAGGCAATTATCAGTTGGGATGCTAGAGTCGCTACTATGACGTCACACCCCGAAAGTAACCGAATAGGCGCGGAAACTTTTCATACGAGGTCACGGAAATTCAGCTCCTAAAAGATATGCCAATATTTTAATATTGGCTATACGGTCGCAGATGATACTTCAGAATCAGGTTTTCTTCTATAGTGCTTTTATTATCATGGTTTCTGGTCTCCTTTAAATCAGCAGGGGCTTATAATCTCAAAGAAATACTGATCTTCAAGTACAATCCGAGTGGCGGTTACGGTTAGTGTTTCCTTTTTATATTAAACAAGAACGCATAAATTTGTGAACTTTTCGCATATAGTAGTATTTTGAAAGGATTCATGATTGTGTCCAATGCGAGAATTATTATATCCGAAGAATAGTTTCTGTAATGTTACAGAAAAAAATCAAAGCGCTATTTCACTTAAGATGACCAACTGATTTTTCAAAGAGACTCAAAAATGTATGATAATTTGAATGATTAAATGAAGCTTCCTGATAAATTAATTTACTTAGGGATTTTATTGGAAGCACAAGGACGTGTACCTGGAGAACAATAAAAAAAAAAACGTGAAAAGTCATTGTATGATATTGTGCAAGAAAATTTCAAATCGCTGATGACACTGAGTGGATCTAGTGACGAAGACAGTGAGTGCATTATTATTATATACTCCTTTTTTTCTCCGTTAACATTAGGTTGGCATAATCGTACAGTATTTTACGATACTGAACACGTTGATATTGCACGCACGTGCGCGACACGTATGCCTAAAAATAGCATAGTGTACTAGAAACTACTTTGTAAACAAACCATGTACACTCATGTAGTTGACAATTCACGTTTTAGTTTATTAGATTTGTTTGTGGATGAACTAAAGCAGCGGTTTCGTCTGTTTGAAAGTAGAGATGATAAAGTGAACAATGTGAGTAGTTAAGTGGGGCACTATACGTACAATGGAAATTAGCATTACGGAGACCCCTGGGTGAATATACGTACAATGGAAATTTAACATGGCGAAAAATCGTGGGTTAATATATGTACAAGGGGAATTACCATGGGAAAAAATTGTGGGCCGATATACGTACAAGGGGAATTTAACATGGGAATAGAGTTTGGGGGTTGTTTAGGGACAAAGGGGAATTGAATATGGGACTTTTTTTTTTTTTAAAAAATTTTTTTAAAAAAGGGGTAGGCAATGGAAAGGCTATCTCTTTTCGAGAAATATGGCTGGCCCTGAAAAGGGCCTTTGGGTTTATGTTAATGTATTCATTAACATAAATGGTACCGCATTGGTCTTCTTCTTGTCCTTAGGCTACGTCTCACTGTTGGTCCATAAATCAGCACTCTTTTCAGGCATCCTTGTCTTTCAACGTAGATCCTACGTATCCACAGGCTGGTGTTTGTCCTGTGGACAACGGTCCACTTGGATCGGACATACATGAGCATGTCCGTCCGGAACATCATGGAAGACACAAGCGTAGAAGATTGCACATCGGTCCACATCTTGAAGCGACGAGAACAAGTGAATCAGTGAAGTGAACTGCGCTTATTAATAGGTACAGGAAGGATTGAAACGGATTGAATTCATTCACCAATCCGAACACGCGTTACAAAATTCAGTCAGCTCGCATCCAATCCGAAGAGAGCAGTCTGTGACGTCACGTGGTCTATATAGATTCGTTACCACTTGTGTGCAGTCAATCTATGCGACAGTGATTCAACATGACGGAAACTCAGAAAACGATCCATTGGGGTGCACCAGCAGAGGAGACTGCCCAAGGGAACCCGGACTTACTTTCAGAAGAGGTACATTGGGATTTTGTGGATTTTCTTACCTCGCAAGAATTTGTTCCGGAACCTTCGTTACCTTCTTCATTACCGCAAGTGGAGAATTTTAGACAGAGACAGAAAGAAGAATTGGAGAAATTTATGCAACGACAAAAGGAAGCGGAACAAGCTTTTCTCCTACAGCAACAGCAACAGCAACAAGAAGAGGTAAGAAAAAAACAACAGCAACAACAGCAAGAAGAAGTAGCAGCAAAGAAACAAGAGGGTGAAAATCAAACGGCTACGGTACTGTTGGACATTTTAGCGGAGTTAAGAAGTCTGAAACAAATGTATCAGACTTCTTTATCACGACCGAAGAGAATACGACCTTCCCGAGCTAAACACGCCAACCCTGTGACTAAGCCTGTCGTACCACCCTTAGTGATTTCAACCCAATCATCAGAAGTAGGCCTTGGCCGTGGCAAAGGCTTAAGGCAGTTAAAGTTGATTGGTTAAACTCACCCCTACACCAAAATAAAAAGGCCCTTTTCAGGGCCACCCACATTTCTCGAAAAGAAATACAATTTCAATTTGCCAATAACTCAAAAATAAACCCCACCCATTTTACCCTTATAGTACGTGTCTGTGTATGAGTGCGTGAGTGTAGCTTCTTATTTTAAAATCAAAACTCAAAGACACTTACCTTATATCATTCATGTATTCTTTTATCCATTTTTTACAATCCAATTCACAACACAACACTTTAATTAAAAGTTCATTGACTTCTTCTTTCTCCTTGTTTAGTCTCTCTGTTTTTTGAATTTCTTCACCGTTTTTTCCTCATTTTCTTCCCTTCTTTTCTTCTCCTGTTTCTTTGCTTCTTTTAAATAGAATTGTCTTCTTTCTTCCTCTGAAGAATCCCTCTCTTCTTTCGAAGAATCCCTCTCTTCTTCCGAAGAATCCCTCTCTTCTTCTGAAGAATCCTTCTTTTCTTCTGACTCCTCTTGTTTCTTTTTTGGGCAATCTGGAGACCAATGTTCTTTTTCTTTACAATAATAACAGGTATCTTGACTTTTGTCTTTTTTAGCCCCTGTTTTTTTTTTCTTTTTTGACGGTCTGGACACTCTGAAGACCAATGCCCTTTCTTCTGACAGATATAGCAAGTATCCTGACTCTTATCTCGAAAGGAAGGAGAGTAGTCCGTCGGCTGGTCTGAAGAGAATTTTCTAATGACCCCTCGCAAAGCTCTGACGAAACGTTCCATCTGGGTAGTCTCTTCCATCGTTGTGCTCGGTTTGAGAGTGAAATGAATAGTGAAAGGACAAGACACACCGTTTTAATATACGCTGGTTTGCCAAGACTATAAATTAGTCTATGGTGTTTAAACTTGAGTCATTTGACGTTTTGCACTCAAGATGAAACGATCCCATTCATTCGAGAAGAAAGAAGAAGAAGAAGAAAGTAAGAGGCAGAAACGTGATCTATCGCCTCGTACCAGGGCTGAAATCTTGGCACAAATTCATGCCAGTAATTTTGAAGAGGACATGAGTGAACCAGAATCCGAACCCTCTAAACCAAGTTCACCACCCTTAGTCAACCCTGAAAAGTACTATTCCATTCGAGAGACGGAAAAGCGCTCCTCTAGAAAATTTAGAACCACGGCTTACACCTACACGGTGAAGTTTAAAGATTTCAAGGCCGACGTACCCTTGGAGAAAGCAGAAGGGTTTATCACCGAGATGTGGGATTCTTTGCTCACCGCACTCAAGCGACAATGTCAACCCAAAGAAGACGATCGCTTGACACTATCCATAGATCACGACGGTTTGAAATCCCTTGTTTGGATCGAGTTTAGCAGACCCGCAGAACTAACCCCTTCCAAAATCATGGACAAGATTCAACACGTACAACAATCTAATGACCAGTTTGACATCACCGATGGTAAAGCCACACTGAAAATGGCCCACGTCTCTCTTCCTCAAGGGACAGGACGCAAAAAGATGTTATTGGTGAACGAGCTTCGCAGCATTAAGCGTAGTCTTCTCCAAATTCACAATCCTCATGACCAGATGTGTTTAGCCCGTGCCATCGTGGTGGGACGAACCTATGCCAACAAGAACGACACGACAGAATGGAAAAGAACCTGGAACACTATTCAACGATCCGATCGAGCCAAACAACGAAACGAAGCAGAACTCCTGTTGCAACAAGCTGGCCTGTCCAAAGACACACCCTGTGGCATTCCTGAGATGCAAAAATTACAAGATGCCCTAGTTCCACGCTACACCTTGAAAGTGCACCCTCAAGAAATGCGCGGACCTTTGTTGTTTCGAGGCCAACATTTTAAGGACGGAAAATACATTCATGTCTATTATCACGATGACCATTTCGATACCATTACCAGTATCACCGAATTCCTGGGATACAGTTATTATTATGAGAAATGTGATTATGGTTATAACAATCGAGAGCAACACAAGCATTGTGGATTGAAATGCCCAGGATGTTTGGCCTCTCCACCCTGTCTGAGCGAAGAACCAGTGCCTTGTTCAACTTGTCTGCGCACGTTTGTCAGCCCTGCCTGTTACCAGCAACATTTGAAAACACAAGCTTCACAGAAGAAATGTGCTTGTCAACTCCTGAGATTGTGCCCTACGTGTGGACAAGGCATACTTACCAACAATGCCAAGGCACACGTATGTCGAGGAAAGAAAAAATGTCACATTTGTCACCACATCCTGGACTTGGAACACGAATGTTACGTGCAAAAGTACCAACCCCCACCAGAGAAAGAGGACGGTCACAAGAAGAAAGGCAATTTCATCTTTTTCGATTTCGAATGCATGCAAGAGACCGGCATTCACATTCCTAATTTCTGCGTGGCTCATCGAGCGTGCGAGAAGTGCATTCAAGAACCTATCTTCAGTCATTGCCCTCACTGCAGCAAGATTCCCGGAGGGCGTGAAAAAATCTTTCGGGGACCAAACACGTTAGCCGATTTTGCCCGATGGGTCTTAAACCCCATCGACAAGACGTGGAGCCAAGAGGACATCGAACGTTACGGAGATTGTCATCGTCATGCCACGGTGATGGCTCACAATTTCTCCGGATACGATGGACAGTTTCTTTTGAGGTACTATACGGAACATGGCACCGAACGTCCTAAAGTGATTTTGAACGGAGCCAAAATCATTTTCATGCAAGTGGGACAAGTGCAGTTTAAAGATTCAATGAGTTACTTGGCCATGCCTTTGAGTCGAATGCCTAAAACGTTTGGAATGACAGAAATGGCTAAAGGGTACTTTCCACACTTTTTCAATACCGAAGCCAATCAACACGCCGTTCTACCCCATTTGCCTGAGGCTCACTATTACGACCCCGACAACATGCGTACCGAACAACGAGAAGCTTTCTACGCTTGGTACCAGGCTCATGCCTCTGACCCCTTCGACTTTCAGGAAGAAATGTTAAAGTATTGTCGTTCCGACGTGGACATTTTACGACGTTGCTGTGGAAAATTTCGAGAACTGTTCATGGAACACGGAGGGGTCGATCCTTTGAAAGAAGCTTGCACCATTGCCAAAGCGTGTTCCTTAGTGTACCGCCAACGATTCATGCCTGAAAACACCGTGGCTGTCATCAGTCCTCAAACGACCCACTATGTCAAGCGTCAATACTCGGCCAAAGCCCTACGTTGGTTACATTACTTGTGCGACAAGGAAGACAAATGGATTCAGCATGCCCGCAACGGAGGAGGCGAAAAGACCATCGGAACGTATTCGGTAGATGGCTGGGACTTAGAAAACCCCAAGATCGTGTACGAGTTTAACGGTTGCTTATTTCACGGATGTCCCATCTGTTACCCTGACCGTGACACTAAAAATCAGTTTTTGCAACGAACCATGGAAGACTTGTACCAGGACACTTGTCAGCGACGCCTAAAGTTAGAACAGCAAGGATACCAAGTGGTGGAAATGTGGGAACACGAGTACGATCACCGTTTGAAAACCGATCCCGAGTTTAAACGCCTCGTGGAAAGTTACCAGTTCATGGACCCGCTGAACCCGAGGGATAGTTTGTACGGAGGAAGGACCAATGCCACCTGTTTGCTGTACCAAGCCGACGAAGAGAAAGGAGAAGAAATCAAATACTTGGACGTGTGTTCGCTGTATCCCTACGTGTGCAAATATTGTCGCTTTCCTGTAGGGCACCCGCAATTGTTCACGGAACATATCGACCTGAAAAACATTCGACAATACGAAGGCTTGATCAAGTGTAAAGTTTTGCCTCCCACGAACCTATACCATCCCGTCTTACCTCACCATTGTCAAGGCAAACTGATGTTTCCCTTGTGCCGTACTTGTGCCGAAACGTGCAACCAGGACCAACCTTGCCATCACAGCCAGGAAGAACGTGCCTTGACGGGAACCTGGGTCAGCGTGGAATTGTTCAAAGCTCTGGACATGGGATACCAACTGTTAGAAGTGTACGAAATTTGCCACTTTCCCAAGACACAACAGTACCACAAGGGTGACCCTACTCAAAAAGGCATTTTCGCCGACTACGTGGATGCCTTTTTGAAACTGAAACAAGAAGCCAGCGGCTATCCTTCCTGGTGTCACACTCCCGAAGACCAAATACAATTCAAAGAGAAATACTACGCACAAGAAGGCATCTCTTTAGACCACATCAAAAAAAACGAAGGCAGGCGATCGTTTGCCAAAGTGATGTTAAATTGCTTGTGGGGTAAAATGGCACAACGCCCGTGTTTACCCAAGACGGAATATGTGACAGAACCTTCCCACTACTTCCAGATGATTCACGACAAAACCAAATACATGAAACACGTGGACGTCGTTCGAGAGGATTTGATCTTGGTCAATTACGAAGAAGATCTGGACTTTGTACAAGACGACCCTTTTGGAAATGTCATCATTGCGGCTTACGTGACAGCTCATGCTCGCTTAAAATTGTACGAAGCTTTAGAACTGTTAGAAGAACGCGTCCTGTACTTTGACACGGATAGTTGCATTTACATCCATCACCCGAGTCAACAGCACCCTGACATCGAAGGAGACCGTTTAGGAGCCTGGACAGACGAGCATCCCGACGACAAGATTCTAAGTTTCGTCAGTGGTGGTCCCAAAAATTACGGCTACGAATACCGGGACAAACAAGGAGAAGTGCACACAACGTGCAAAGTGAAAGGACTGACTCTGAATCATCGTACCAGTCGAGTGGTCAACTTTGGGGTATTGAAAGAAGCCTTGCAATCGGGAGAGGATGGAAACTTTAAAGTGACCACCTATCAACCGAACAAGATTGTACGTTTACCCACTCACCACATCGTCAGTCGACCCTTGGAAAAAGTCTATCAAATTGTATACCAGAAGCAAGTGCGACTTCCCAATCACTTCACCTTACCGTACGGTCACGTCGGTATTGGTCTGTATATGAAAAGGAACCCTAGGCAAGATCGATAGTTCATTGTTCATTGAAGTAACTTACCATGTTGTTGACGAAGAAGAAACCAGATTGGTTAGGAGTCAAATGTTGGACATCACCGAGACCAGGGTTTTGAGGCTTGGACACAAGAGGTGGCCCAGTATGCACGAGAGTTATTCAAGGAAAAAAATTACTTTTCAACCTGTGTTAGTGACGGTGCCAGAAGAACCCGTCACCCAGGACAGGACTGTCGTGGAGAGGCCTGAAAGACCCTTTCGGGAGGACACTTGTGTGACTTTACCCCTACTATAGAACTGGTTAGAACTTTACCCAAAACATGTTGTACAGACACTTGTGTTTATTCCACGTTCATGGTTATCATGTGCCTTTTATTCTTGTACTTAAGCCCTTGGCTTTTATGTATTTTTGTCTTTCGTATTCATGTTTGAAAAAAACATTCAATAAACGTGTTCTGAAAAAGTATATAAACTCTTGTCTTGTTTGTTTTTCGTGTCACAAGTGACATTTCTCACACCATGGCTACCTCTGCTGTCTCTGCTCCCTCTTCCTCTACTGTCAAAGTCATCGACGAACACTTAGATCGTGCCAGTTGGGAGGCTTTGTATCTTCGCCATCCCTTTAACATGCTCATTGCTGGACCTAGCGGTTCAGGCAAAACCGAATTCGTCAAACGCTTGATCGAACATAAACATCATTTGATCGATCGACCCCCTCAACGAATCGTGTGGTGTTACAAAGAGTGGCAATCGGCGTACAGCCTCTTGCGAGAAAGTCAAGGCGATTCCATCGTGTTTGTGGAAGGCATTCCTAAAGAAGACGATGGCATCGTCTCTGACTCCCGTCTAACCCATTTGGTCATTTTCGACGACATGTTAGGAGAAGACGAAGAAGAAATTAAACTGTGGTTCACGCGCAAAGGGCATCACCGTAATGCCAGTGTCGTTTACATCACCCAAAATTTGTTTCAACAAAGTAAAGCCCATCGCACCATCAGTCTCAATGCGCATTACGTGGTCTTGTTTAAAAGCCCTCGAGATAAATCGCAAGTGCAAGTCTTAGCCAAACAGTTAGGAACGCCTTGGTTGACTCAGGCGTACGACGATGCCACTCAAACTCCACATGCCTATTTACTCGTCGATTTGAAACCTACGACTCCCGAGGATTTGCGATTTCGTACCCACTTGTTTCACCACTGGTGCCAAGACGGAGGGCCTGTCCTGTACACGTCTCCGTCCTCGACTTCATTTCACTCCCCATAAAAAAATCTATAAAAACCTCAGACCCTTTTTCGTCTGTCTCACTCTCAGTGCGAACATGACGTCCCTTCAGTCGCATCTTCCCGTCAAATTGATTCGTGCCTTGTATGGCATCAGTCGAGAAAAAGATCCACAAACACGAGCTCGTGTTTTAGAAGCTAGTCTCAAAGAAGTCTTACGATGGTTCACGGTGACGGCACGTCAATTACTCCAAGGAATCATTCAGATTCCTCATCAAACCAAACGCTTTTTCGATCGAAACAAAGTCGCTTTGGTCCAACTGGCCGATCCCCGCATCGACAATCAAACCAAAAAACAAATCATTTTGAAACCTGGAGGGAGCGGTACTCTAGGAGGGGTCATCATTCGCTCACTCTTAAGATGGGATCCTAATGCCCCCAAGGTTATCCCCAAGACAAAAGTCCAACGAAGGCCCAAGAAGAAAAAGACCAGGTCCCCAAGGAGAACTTCTCCAGTGGCAGGACCCTCCTCTGACCAGACACCACCACCACCCCGGAAAAAGAAAAGAAGCCCCCAGAAAAAGAAAAGTCCACAGAAAACTAGTCGCAAGAGAGGCACTTCGGCCAGGACGCAACCTTACACTCGCAAACCACGACCTGCCACGGCGGTGACTGCGTCTCCGGCAACTTCACGTTTGTCCACTTCTCCGTTAATGACACCCAGAACTGAAGAGTACTTGGAGACGTTGATCACACCAAGAACTTCTCCGTTGATGACCCCCAAAAGAACTTCCCCAGTGGCAAGACCTTCCAATTTAGTGGCAGTGGTTGCTGCTCACAAAGTACCTTCTCCCAAAATCAAAGTTCAAGAAAGATCGGGCATGTTACAAAGTTTACTGGATTTGTCCAAGCAAGAACTGGCTCGATTTAGTCCGTTACGTACCCCTGCACGACGTGTCATGCCTGTCCTCAAACTAATACGACGTAAAGACAATCAGTGGCGACGCGTTCCAGTATAAAAAAGGCCTGTGACCAAGTCGGGTATCAGTGTTTTCTGGTGCTCCTGAAGACTCAAAGATGTCACCCTCCAGAAAACCCCAAGGAAAGAAAAGGAAAGGACTGCCACCACGTTTAGCCAAACATGGGGACATGTTATCTGTCCTGTCCAAAGCTTCTCCACCCCTACGAAAAAAACTCATTCAAACAGCCTCCAAAGAGGTCATCGATACCGTGTGCGAATGTTGTTTGAACGTTTTGAAAGGCACGATCCCTTTGTCCAAACACCAGAAACAATGCTTAGGCAAACATCGTCACGTTCTTCGCCAAATGGTTCAAAAGAAAATTCCCATTCGTGAAAAAAGGAAGATGTTAGTGCAACGTGGAGGTATTTTACCTCTCTTGTTAGGCCCCATACTGAAAGGAGTCTTGGGAACCATGTTGGGAGGACTGGTGGGAGCAAGATAAAAAGGCCTCGGAAGCTCCAAGATCTCAGAATCGACCCCTGACAACCCCATGGAAGGACGAAAACTAGCTTTAGTGCCTTACAAACGATGGATGGAATACCATCGGTGGCAAGAACAACACACCCCGCATTTGCCTCCCAATCTCAATTTGAGCGAGATGTCCCAGTTACAACACGAATTGCAGTCCTTGATGGATCGCCAAGATTTGTCCGAAACAGAAAAATCGCAAAAGTACGGTCAACTCTTGCAACGACTGCAACTCTTTCACCAGAAAGCTTTAGACGAAACAGCTCTACGCACTCTGAAAGATTTTAAGACCTTGATGAAAAGTCCAGCACCATCACCAGTACCAGTACCAGTACCACCAGTCCCCGTGACCAAGACAGAAAAAGGAGAAGAGGAAGGGTTTCAAACTCCACCAGAAAAAGTACGCAAGTTAACAACACCACCTACCTCCAGAATTGGATGGATTAAAAAGATGATGGTCACCCCTTCTTGATCACAAGAGAAAAAGAAAGTGAAGACAGAAGTGAAGACAGAAGTGAAACAAGAACCGATATCCCCCGCTCAGACATCCTTCTCCTCTTCGACACCTATTGCTGGCCGCACACGCAAAGCATTGCAATCCAAGAAAATACCCCAAGAGAAAAAGAGTAGCATCCTCCAAGAGTGGGTGTCTTATTAACACACCAACCAACACAAAAAAATGGAAAAAGTCTTAGCCAGCATTTACTACGATCCCTCCCATCCTGCAGGTTACGCAGGAGTTCAAAAATTGTATCGTGCTGCCAAAACGCGACTGAAAAGTCTCCGTTTACCTCAAGTGCAACGATGGTTACAAGAACAAGCTACCTACACTTTACACAAACCCATTCGACGCAAGTTTGCCAGAAGTCGCACCCGAGTGGAAGGCATCGATCATCAATGGCAAGCCGATTTAGCCGATGTCTCTCATTTGGCCAGCTACAATCGTGGCTACAAATATTTGTTTTGTGTCATCGACGTCTTTTCCAAATTTGCCTGGGTCGTGCCCTTGACTTCCAAATCGAGCAGCGAGTTAGTGCGAGCCCTGCAACGGGTGCTGAAACAAAGAGGTCGTCACCCTCTTCGATGGCAAACGGACAAAGGCACCGAATTTCTGAACCAAGCTTTCCAAAAAGAATTAAAGAAACGTGACATTCATTTTTTTACCACCGAGAATCCCGAAACCAAAGCCAGCATCGTGGAACGTTTTCAACGCACTTTGAAAGAACGCATGTGGAAATATTTTACGCATCACCACACTCTGAAGTACATCGACATCTTACCGCACCTGGTGCAAGCGTACAACCAATCTTACCATCGAAGCATCCGACGTGCCCCGCAAGACGTGACTCCCGACAACGAAGTGTTGGTGTTTGAGCGTCTGTTTGGTACGTCCCCGACGAGGGCTGTCCCCGAGAAAAGTGGAATGTTGGCCGTAGGAGATTGGGTGCGCATTGGCAAAACCAAACGCACTTTCGACAAAGGTTACTTACCTAACTGGACCACCGAATTGTTTCGTGTCACTGGACGAGTGCATGGCCGTCATCCTGCCGTCTATAAATTGGAAGACATGAACGGAGAAGTGCTCAAAGGAACGTTTTACTTACCCGAGTTACAACGTGTCACCAAAAAAGAAGACGACGTGTACGACATCGAAAGCATTCTCGAACGCAGAACCCGTAAAGTGGGCAAACGACGTGTCAAAGAAGTCAAAGTACGTTGGAAAGGATATCCACCCAGTTTTGATTCTTGGATCGACGCTTCGCAAGTCATCGACTATAAAAAGAAGTGACCATCATGCCCTTTCACACAGCAGACGCAGCTACGTTGACCACTCCTCCTTCACCTAGTTCTTCTGTGCAAGATTTACAAAAACAACCCTTGTGGGTGTGGTGTGGAGAACGTGTGCCTAAAACGCAAATCGTCTTTTTCTGCCAAATCTTCGTGGTGTATTGTGTCATCGGGGCAGCCATTGCCAATTTGAGTTTGCAACAAGGAGACAAACAATTGTGGACCATTTTATTGAGCAGTTGCATCGGTTACCTGCTTCCTAATCCCTCCCTAAAATTCTCCTCGAACGGGAACCCCGGGAACCTTGTGTCCAGTGCCAGTGCCAGTCACCAATTCAACCACAATCAGAACCCCATTTTAGACGGAGACACGCCTCTGACGTCCAGTAATATCCCCTCGGACAGCCACAGAACTCTGGAATTATGAGTCACCAAAACCAATTTTACTTAACTTTACCCAGTGACAGTTCCATGGAGGTGTTTCCCAAGAACACGTTGTGCTGTTACACGGCCAAATTACCTCAAGCCATCCAGTTAGATCACGAAGCCCATTGGGAAGTGGCTTTAGTAGAAATGATTCACCCGACCCAAGTCCTCAATGTCCTTCCCAATCAAAATTTTTTTGATGTGGAAGTTCATGACGAGCAAATGCAACAGTGGATGGATAGCAATGTCAAATATGACAAGAAAACCCGTACACAAAAGTACACCACCTATCACTTGTTCATTCCCCCAGGCTATTATTTTAGTGGTCAACATTTGGTCAGCACCATAGCCTCCAGGTTTAATGTCGTGTTTCTGAAAGCTTTGGAGCATGTCAACAAAAGTGTCACCATGGAGTACCACAAAGCAGCTCGTCGCTTCTTGATGAAATTTGAACGAAGTAAAATCGTGTCCATTTTATTTTTTCCTGAATTGTTTGACATGTTGGGCGGAGACATGGACATGAGAAAGGCCATGCTCAAGAAAAACGAATTACCCATCGTTTACGACAACGAGTCTTTTAGCAAGTTATTTCGTGCCCCGGTAGAACTGAACCAAGGACTGAATTTGATGTTCGTGTATTCCGATGTGGTGGAGTACAACGTGGTGGGACACACCTCCGTACCGTTACTGCGTGTCATTCCTTTCAAAGTGGATTCTGCCACGAACACTGACGAGGAAGGTGGAAACACTTACCACGTCCACCGCGAATTTGTACATCCTCACTATTTGCCTGTCAGTAAGTCGTATTTGGACACGGTCAACATTGCTATAAAAGGAGATCTGGGACAAAATATTCCATTCACCAAAGGAAAAGTCACGGTGAAACTCCATTTTCGAAAACGGTTCTCTCACGACTCGTAAGTAAGTCATGTATCCAGTGTACAGAGGGGTTGCTCGACAGCGAGGACAAGGTTTAGGAGATATGTTAAAATCGGCCTTTCGTTCGGTGGCCCCGGTGTTGAAACCGATGGTGACACGCGGATTGCACGCCTTGAAAGATGCGGCACTGACGCAAGGCAAAGAATTTCTCCAAAATGTCATCATCGACAAACAAAACCCTAAAGAAGCCTTCATGAGGGCAGGCAAAAATGTCTTGCTGCAAACGGGCAAAGACATTTTAGGCCAACGAGAAACACCTATAAATGCCCTGCACGCTACCGAGTCAGGCATTCAGCAAGGACAAGGCAGAAAGAGACAACGAAGAAAACACCCTTTCACCAGACTTCAAGCGAGAAAGGCCAAGAAAAGAAGAACCGTTCGAGACTTAGACGTTTTCGATTATTGAGAAAAGAGACAAAAAAATGATGCACCGAGAATCTTGCGCTTGTTCCAAGACGGAACTGGATCTGTTTGCCATGCCCCCCACGATGATGACGATGCAAGAATCCCAGTGGGTGGAATTTCACCCCGTCTCCTCACTGACCGATTCCGCTCCCATCGAGTTTGAAATCAAAGGACAGCCCGAAGATTACATCGATCTGAATAGCAGTTACTTGTACCTGAAAGTCAAAATTCTAGATAAGACTGGAGGTGCTATAGACGATGAAGCAGTAGCTCCCGTCAACAATTTCATGCATTCCTTGTTCAGTGGAGTGGACTTGTACTTGAATAACAAACTGGTCAGTAGCAGCATGGATACTTACCCTTATCGTGCCTACCTGGAAAATCTCTTGACGTACGGAATAGATGCCAAGAACACTCATCTCAATGCCTGTGTAGTATGGGAAGCTGACGAACCTACCAAGTTTGAAATATTGGAAACTGATGAAAAGAAAGACAACAATGATGGATTTCTAGAACGAAGAAAGAGAATCACGGGAGCCGACACAAGTTTAGAACTGATGGATCGTTTGCATTTGGACATGTGGTTGCAAGAAAAGTATTTGCTGAACGGGGTGGATGTCCGCCTGAGACTGAATCGTAACAGTGCCGCTTTCCATTTGATGGCTGATAGTGACGGTTACAAAACCAAAATCCTAGAAGCCAGACTCTACGTACGCCGTGTGGAAGTGTTACCTAAAGTGGGAAACGACATCAGTCAGACGTTGAGCAGAACGACTGCCAAGTATCCCATACGACGCGTGGAAGTGAAAACCTTCACCATTCCCAAGGGACAGCGATCCATGATCGAGGATCATCTGTTCCAAGGACAGTTACCCAAACGTTTGATCGTTGGTATCATCGAGAATACAGCCTTCAACGGAGCTGCCGAAAAAAATCCTTTCTACTTTAACACTTTGGCGTGTCCAAAATCGAAGTCAGTCGCGATGGCAAGACCTTGTGTACCCGACCTTTCGAACCTGACTTTACCAAGAAGAATTACTTGAGATCGTACTTGTCCCTGTACGAAGCCACCGGACAGTTAGGAACCAATACCAGTCACGGTATTACGTACGAGGATTATGCAGGAGGCTACGCTTTGTGGGCTTTCGATTTCACTCCAGACCAAGGCAGCGACGAGGGACATTTCCACCCTATAAAATCCGGCCAGATTCGTGTGGAAATTCAGTTTAAAGACCGAGACCCTGATGAAACGGTGAACGTCATCCTGTATGCAGAATTCGATAATACCTTAGAAATCAACAGTTTGAGAGAAGTCATCCTAGATTACTAGAAACCATGGAAGACTGTTATCCCTCTTTACCTAGTGGAGAAACTTTTAGTGCTGCATTGTTGTTAAAAAATGTTAGAGTTGTTGTTTAGTGTTAAGTGATTTTTGAATAAAAAATGTTGTGTTTTGAAAAAATTGTTTGATGTTATATTGTTGGATTATTGTTAAAAATGTTAGAGTTGTTTAGTGTTAAGTGATTTTTGAATAAAAAATGTTGTGTTTTGAAAAAAAATGCCTTTGTCTTTTGTTTAGCTACAAGAATGTTGGATTGATGCTCTTTCATTTCTTACTATCCCTCTCATGACACTCACTAAACGTTGCGACTCAAAAACCGTGTGGGAGATGTTTTCCTTCACGTCCGCGCTTTGACTTTAAGAACCGGGTTGTTTCCAGTCTAACCATCCATTGTCGACTCATCCTCCTAAGAAGATGTGCTCCAAACTAGCTAAACTCAACGAAGCCTACGTGAATTTGCATAGGGTCAGACACAGTCTGATACCGAAGCCAGAAGAAATAGAGAATGTGAGAATGTTAAAAATCACTGAAGACCTGATAGAAGAGCTCTTCAGAGAAGAAATGAACAGGGAAAAAGAAGAATGGACAGAGAAGTACAGACTTCAGAGACAGCAGCAACAACAACAACAAGAGCAGCAGCAGCAACCTGAAGCTGACAGAGGCTTTGTCGATTGTCGTATCGACACCAAAGAGTTCTTCTTCTCTTTCCGAAGAAGCAGACCTATCGCCAGAAAGTCTATCCTCAGAGGACATCGCATTCTTAGAAACTAAAAAGAATGCCATAGCAAAAAAAAACAGCCCTTTTCAGGGCTACCCAATACTCTAGAAAAGAAATAACAATCGATTTGCCAATGGGTGTAGGTAGAGTAGTGTGAAAATAAACACTAACTCTTTTTTGAAAAATGTGAGGGTATGTGTTTGTGTGTTTGTGTTTGTAAGTGGTTAAGTAAGTTGGTATGGATAGTAGATTAAAATGATGTCTTTTTTTGGTGTTTGAGGTGTAAATTTGGGGTTAGATTGGATTGCTTTGCGTATGTGGATAGTCTATTGAAGTGATTTATAAAAAATTTTAAAATAGTGATGGGTAGCATAAAAAGTGAGTGAGTGTTTCTTTTAGGTCCGCGTGTTGTTTTTTTTTTTTTGGTTATGATCTAGGTAAGATCAATTTTATGTTTTTAGGGGGATGTTTTCCATCACGTCCGCGCTTTCACTATAAATTGAAACTCGCTGGGCAGTCTAGCTACCCTTGTTGATTGATCAACACAAGAATGAATAGCAGAATAAGCAAACTTCTTGAACTCCAGATACATCTGGAATATGTCAGGCGCCTGTTAAATGAACTGGCCGCGGAGGCTATAGTAGAAGAGGAAAGAATGAAGAACAAAGAGGGGGAGAGAAGACAGAGGGAAGAGGAGGAAAAGAAACTAGAAGAGAGGATATCGTACAATATTCCCGAGACAGAGGATTGGGGTGTTGAAGCGAATCATCCTCCCTCTGCGCTCCCCAGAAGAAAGGTAAAGGAGACTGGGGAAGAAGATGCGTGTGTGGCGCCAGGCCAGGAAGGTGCAACCATTAGATAGGTGCATCTGGAGTTCAAAAAAAAAAAACAGCCCTTTTAAGGGCTACCCAATACTCTAGAAAAGAAATAACTATCGATTTGCCAATGTGTGTGTGTGTATGTGTGTGTAGGTAGAGTAGTGTGATTATAAACACTAACTCTTTTTTCATAGTGCGAGGGTATGTGTTTGTGTGTTTGTGTTTGTAACTGCTCACGTAAGTTTGTGTGAATGGTAGATTATGGGTTTCTTTATTGTTTCTTAGCGTATGTGAAGAGTATAGTTTGGGTTTTGTAAGCGCTCACGTACGATTGTGTGGATAGTAGATTATGGATTTTGTTTATTGTTTCTTAGCGTATGTGAAGAGTATAGTTTGGGTTTTGTAAGCGCTCACGTAAGATTGTGTGGATAGTAGATTATGGATTTTGTTTATTGTTTCTTAGCGTATGTGGAGTGTATAGTTTGGGTTTTTATTATATGAAATGAGAAAGTATAGTTTGGGTTTTATTATATGAAATGAAAAAGTAGGGGGATGTTTTCCTTCACGTTCGCGCGTTGTTTGGTCATGATCTAGGTAAGATCAATTTTACGTTTTAGGGGGATGTTTTCCTTCACGTACGCGCTTTAAGTATAAGAACCCACAGTATTCGTCGTTCAAACCATTCTGCAAAGAATAAAAAAAGAAGATGGCTTCTAACCAAATGGACAAAATACAAACATTACAAGACGTTTTAGACAACTTAGGAATGATGGAGCAGATGTTAATAAGACTGGTTGAAGACCATTATTCCTATAGTCCCCATCGTGTAAAGATGGAAATTAATAACTTAAAAAAGGTAAAGGACAAGATTAGTGGTGTCATGAAAGAGATAAAGGAGGAGAGAAGGAGGATGAAGAGGAAAGAATAAGAATAAGCAAATGGAACGAAAAGATTGAAAAAGAAGAAGAAAATGAGAAGAGGAAGAGAAGAAGAAGAAAGAAGAGCAGGAGAAAAAGAAAGAGAAGAAGAGAAAGAGTGTTGGAAATAAAATAAGAACTTGGTGGAGAAAAAGAAGAAATTAGAAGCAGAAGAAGAAGAAAACCCAAAGGCCCTTTTCAGGGCCAGCCATATTTCTCGAAAAGAGATAGCCTTTCCATTGCCTACCCCTTTTTAAAAAAAAATTTTTTTTTTTAAAAAATCCCATATTCAATTCCCCTTTGTCCCTAAACAACCCCCAAACTCTATTCCCATGTTAAATTCCCCTTGTACGTATATCGGCCCACAATTTTTTCCCATGTTAATTCCCCTTGTACGTATATTAACCCACGATTTTTCGCCATGTTAAATTTCCATTGTACGTATATTCACCCAGGGGTCTCCGTAATGCTAATTTCCATTGTACGTATAGTGCCCCACTTAACTACTAATGTGGACGAGTTTACTGAGTCATAAATGAAACTTTCATACAAGTAAATGAATGAACGGGATACTCGCAATGTCTACAACAAACGTGTGAGACGCTGTGTTGAGAATACCATTCTGATCGACCGCTCAAGTGGCCTAGTGGCTAATCAGTTTATTGACCACAGAATTCCGTTTATTATCATGTATGCATACAGTCTGGATCCACGTCACCACTCTCGTTTCTCACCCTCACCTCAGAATTGCTACTAAGGTGGCGCTCACCAGATAATATGTACTTTTGAGAGAGTGACGTATGTAAGGTGAAGTAGTTCGCACTTAAAAAATGCACAGTGGAGAGAATGTTGGCATATCTCTATGCTACATTAATGTAATGTGGATGATATTTCTTTTGGATATTGTACTTTTGGAAATTTTACATGATTTAAGCACACTGCTAATTAAAATGACTGCTCCCTTGTGTTAAAAAATCAGTCTGAATTAGTCTAAAGTGCACTATACATAGCAGCTATTAAAATAGGGAATATGAATTTTGCCAGACTAGACAATACCAGCTTCTGAAAGTCCAATGAATGAATTACCAAATATATTAAATGTAAAAAAAGTTATCGGCTCTTTTTTATACAATTGACCTCTGAAGTTCAGGAAGTGAAAATGACCAAGTAGAGCTAGCACTTTTTTGAAAGGTGCACATTTGAAGTAAGGCCAAGCTGTATACTCTATAACCCATAGTACACCCATCAATCATACACCAAAATAAAGGGAATTAAAGGTTCTTTGCATTATACCTAAGATATACAAGGTCTTTTTTAAATAGTCAGTATAACCAGTGAGGAAAGCCGGGGAAATTCTTTTTCTTTAAAATCCTAACCCTATGCAAAATGCGAAACTGTATAGCGCCACCTTAAAGAAAATATAAAAATGTTTGCAATTATTTTTTTTATTTTTATATAATTATGTATGATGTTCTGAATAAAATGCTACATTCATATTGATGTTAAGCATGAAAATAAGCTAATTATGATCATTTTTCTCTTGCTTACATAATTTTCCATGAGGTATGTTTGTGTGAGTAGTGACCTTAATTATGGGGAAATTAGAAGTCTTAGAATACAGTAATAGAGTCAACTTAAATTTAAAACTGTTGCAATAAGTGACAGAAATATATGGTGAAAATGTTTCTTTTCATTTATTTGCAATGAAATAAAAAAATAAATGAAGAGAAAGTGAATTCGCTTCTTCCATATTAAACAACAGGCAAATATTTTACACTTTGACCTTTGACCTTTATGAACCTGATGAGTTACCTCCCTTTTCTAATTGTAAAATTCATTGTTGATCTCTCAGAAATAATTCTGGCTAGTTTCATGTTCCTGTCATTCAGCATAACATTGGTTGCTATGTTTACAAAATGTAATGTGCATTCTTAAAATAGCTCACTTTTATCATGGAGGGGGGAGGCTGGACTTGTTAGAGACTGACACTCATATATACTGTTCTGTGGGGGGAAAGGCAGGAGAATTATTCAAAAGGATTGTTTTGATGCTTGCGACTTAAATGTTTCAGCCATATAAAAATAATTAAATCATACAAAAATAATACCTATATCTTCTTTATGGTGGCGCTCACCAGATAATATGTACTTTTGAGAGAGTGACGTATGTAAGGTGAAGTAGTTCGCATTTAAAACATGCACAGTGGAGAGAATGTTGGCATATCTCTATGCTACATTAATGTAATGTGGATGATATTTCTTTTGGATATTGTACTTTTGAAAATTTTACTTGGTTTAAGCACACTGCTAACTAAAATGACTGCTCCCTTGTGTTAAAAAATCAGTCTGAATTAGTCTAAAGTGCGCTATACATAGCAGCTATTAAAATAGGGAATATGAATTTTGCCAGACTAGACAATACCAGCTTCTGAAAGTGCAATGAATGAATTACCAAATATATAAAATGTAAAAAAAGTTATCGGCTCTTTTTTGATACAATTGACCTCTGAATTTCAGGAAGTGAAAATGACCAAGTAGAGCTAGCACTTTTTTGAAAGGTGCACATTTGAAGTAAGGCCACCCATCAGTCATACACCAAAATAAAGGGAATTAAAGGTTCTTTGCATTATACCTAAGATACACAAGGTCTTTTTTAAATAGCCAGTATAACCAGTAAGGAAAGCCGGGGAAATTCTTTTTCTTTAAAATCCTAACCCTATGCAAAATGCGAAACTGTATAGCGCCACCTAAGCACTGTTAATGTACAGTTTACATGGCAAATAAGTACCTGGCAGGGTCTCAGCCGACCAAGACAAGTGTTCATGACATTTCAAGATAGAACTCGGAATGACGATCAAGAGCGCAGTGCAGTGATATTTGACTGGGTAGGAGTGTCTGACGTTTCTATGCGGTTAAAAGGTCACTAGGAAACCACTGAAGGAACTATGCTTAACTTTACAATCGAATCCCCACGTTCATGTCACAGACTATGGTTGCACATGCACTGGCATTAAAACCTTTACACATATCTATAGTTTTCCCAGAAAGACATCACGACGCTGTACCCGATTTATTACTCTACAGTAGTATACCTGAGGTATTGAAGCAGTCTTCGTGCATGTGTTAGTTACACTACTCTCCCAGCTGTTCATATTTACACCTGCATTGGTGTGCTACTCTCCGACAAGACTTGTTGGAGGCGCAGGAGGATGAATGAAGGTTATTGACGGGTCTGTAGAAACTTGAACCTGTTACGTTTTCAAATAATAATGTCCTCTCACAAAGTTAAGGTTGACCATAGCTCAAAGCAGCTTGCAAAAATAAAGAGCGCTTTATAAAACGATTGTAGGTTATACTGAGGCTTTCTCTGACTTAGTGAACTGGAATTATTACCGTGTGCTTGGTCCAAACAGACCTTAATCTGTATAATGCAGCAAAACTAACACACATATCGGTTACAGTAAAGTTATCCGAGTCATGGATGGCACAATTGCAAAAGACCTGTGGAATATTACCATTCCTCGCAGCCATTCCACCACTGTTAGCGGCTGGGGCTTTCACGTTTGCAAAAGCTGCTGCGTTAGAGGCTGTCAGAATTGCATCCGGGATGGCTGAAAAAGGCAATCGGTGGAAAAATTTAAGATTTTTGTCGAGGCCGCATAGTGTCTCAATCATTTGCGTATTCAAGGACCCAACGAACCCCTGTTGTGGATCAGACCTGGTTTCCACAAAAGCAGATTTGGTTGAGTTTAGCAGCCAGTTTGTTGATGACATTCACCTGTGATTTTATAAGATCCAGCTGGAAAATTTAAAACATCTAATATAGACATTCAAGATGTTGTTCTGAACCTGCGAGGCCGTGTTTGGGTAGATCTAAACAGCAAATCTTTAAGGTTCGAGAGTCTGGAACGTAATCATTCATCTTAAGAGCGTGTGATAGGAATATTACTAAATGATACCCAGCTTGATAGACTGTCCTTAACACATAGAACGATACTATTAAAAACTCTAACATATGCAGCATTAGTAACATTTGTCAGTGGAAATGAAATTCATTTCGAAGAACTCAACATTAATCTGTACGGATACTTCACCATCTTTGGCGTTTGTGATTATAATTACATTTTTCGCACCCATACAACAGAGAAATGTGGCAGTTTTGCTAACCTTACTCTTCTTATCTCAGTCTGGTTCTCTCAGTTTGGTCGTCTCAGTCATGATGTCCATGAGCTAGAAGCTACTTTTAAAAAGAAGAAACCCCTGTTGTATTTTGCTGTACCTGACGAAGTTGTTATAAAATCAAATAACAACAGATATATAGCAAAACGACGTTCACTCTGATGAACAGATAACTAAACAAATCTGTAAATATTGACCCAGAGGTTTAGGAGAATGGATTTATGCAGACAAATAATCAGACGGACGGACGGTATGGAAGTATTGATAGTTCGGAATGACTCATACTGCAAAATATATTACGATCTCTTCCTAATGAGCAAAATGTCCACGCTGAAAAAATAAAAATAAAATGCCCCCTCCTCAATTATCATGACAGCTCTATCAATAAGCCGACTATTTGCTATTCTGGATAGGTATATTGACAGAGCTGAAAGACTAATATAGCCAGTTTTTAGATCTTTTTGTCTTGAGTGAATCCCCACGTTAAGTAAACACAATAACATACAATAAGTATCTACTGATAAATTCTGACTTCCTCTTTGTCAGTAACCACACTATTTATATTCGTGCTATGGATATTGACAGAGCTAGCAGCAGAGGGGGGGATCAGACCACTTAAGGGAATGGTCACATTGTGTTTGGATCAAAAAAAATAATGACCCTTCATAGAGGTCAATACCACGTCTACGATTATTGTTTGTCCCAAACAGAATTGTAGACGAACCCCCTCTGCTGCTCAATAATCCTGGGAATCTTCATCTGAATCCTGGGAATTTATTCTATGTTTCAAGTAATATTCAAGTTCTGATGGTGGTTTTTCTATTTTTGGATTTATGTTCTTTCTTTTCCTGTAATATATCATTAAACTTCTGTATCGATCTCCACCGCAATTTTTGCAAATCTGATATAATCCTCTAACGCCGTTGTTACATCCAACACATCTTCGTGGACCAGCATGAGGGTTTTTCTTTATAAGATAATTATGTTTTTTGCAATATTCTCCACGACATTTTTTATCACATTCATTAGTGGTTCCTTGACGCAGCCATGCACAATTGTTCATTATATTAATGATATCTGTTTAATTCAGTTTAATTTTATCATCACCCCTGTTATCCAAATATTTTATCAAGTCCAATACGATATCTTGTTCTAGGATCGTGTAAATTTATTGTTATAAACCCATGCGGAGTAGCTTGCGCCTGTGAAAAGAAATTTCTGAATTTAATTATATCCATGTCACCGCTGCACCAGGTTTGATGAATATTTCGCAACGTATGTGTGTCTACGCCATTAAACACAACTAAAATATTACAGTTATCTCTGATCACTTTTGGTATCTGTGTGTATCGTTGAGTAACATAAATAACGTCGGTATTTTTATGTCTACCTCGAGAAAAAATCCTGGCTGGGTTTGATTGTTTGTCCAGCATCACATCGTCGTATACAACTAAATTATTAATAAGTCCGTCTATGGAATCAACTGATGGTGCTTCATCAATATCGGTTATAAACTCGATAACGTCGTTAGCGTTTTCATTAAAATCCTTAAGTACATTATAACATCCCTGATCATCAACTGACGGGGCTACCAAATATAATTTATCCCATTTTAACCATCTCATTATAAGATTAAGTAACAACTGTGTCTTTCCACTTCCAGATGGTCCTATTATTATCATTCTGATGGAATTTGGTAACGCAGGATGGTGCTTGACAGGTTCTTGTTTTCTTGTCGCTGAGAAATCAATTATATCCATGTTGTATAAAATATCTATGAATTTATATTGCTTACGCTGTAAAGTTAAAACTCCAACTACTGATTTAGCTACGGTTATAACAAAAAATAAAAAAATAGCATACGGTGGAAAATGTTCTATATGCGGTAGAAAGAAATTTTCGTTTTTACCTAATAGGCGCGGTGGTGATATTGCAAATTTGATGTCAAAGTTTCCAGGTGCTCCATGGGCTAAATACTGCGGAGAAAAACATCTACCAGGATATAATTATTGCGGTCCTGGTACTCGACTCGATATCAGGCTTGATAATCAGGATCAACCAAAACCAGGCGAGGAACCAGTAAACGCTATTGATCGTGCTTGTCATGTTCATGATGTAGCTTATAAAAGTCAAAATCTACAAGATAGACATATTGCAGATGTGAAATTAATTCATGCATTAAATTCCATAAAAAATAAAAATATTAGAGAGTCATTAGCTAATTGGTTAGTAAGATCCGCGATGAAAGGTAAATTAGCGCTAGGGGCTGGTAATATATAAATGGAATCGATTTATTATTCACCAATCGGATACTGGAAGGGTAAAGCAGCAATTAGTAAACTCGCTGATGCAGCAGCGGTTAAACATTCTACTGCTAAAGCGTGGTTGTCCAGGCAGGCAATATGGCAAATTTATCTACCACGTCCTAAGCAAATTCGATTTGCTCATTTTAGTGTCAGTGTTCCTAATGAGGTTCATCAAGCTGATATTCCGTTTTTACCACATGATACTGTACGTAGAAAAACGTACAAGTACGCGCTAACTGTTGTTGATGTTGCAAGTAGATATAAAGATGCAGAACCGTTAACGACTAAAACAGCAACTGAGGTAGCCGACGCGTTTAAACGAATTTATCAACGAGGTGGTGGATCACAAGGTGGTCTACGATGGCCACAGCTACTACAGGTTGATCCTGGCAAGGAATTTATTGGTCCAGTATCATCGTTGATGAAACAACATAATACCAAAATACGACGAGGACATACTGCAATTCATCGTGATCAGGCAATTGTTGAGCGATTTAATCGAACACTTGCCGAGCGGTTATTTGGATATCAGTACGCGAAGGAATTTATTCAGGATACGAGATCTCGTGAATGGGTGGCAAGATTACCAAACGTGATAGCTGCATTAAATGATGAGATTACTAGAACGACCAACATGAAACCCACTAGCGCAATTACGAAAAAAAATATACCAACACAACGAAAAGATGTTGAAAAACAGAAAATATTGGGTGATGTCACAGTCAGGTATTTATATGGGCCTGGTGAACTTGAAGGTGGTAAAGCGAGAGCGACTGATCCTATTTGGAGTGTTACCACACACAAAATATCCACCGTGACAAGATCCTCAGGTAGACCTGCAATCTACAGATTAGATTCAGCTGCTCCTCAACGTGGATTTACACGTGAACAACTACAAATAATCCCCACGGATACACAACTACCACCGCGATCACTTAACTAGCACTAGCGCCTCTACGTCGATTACATTCAAGACAGGTCAACATTATATTTTCTCGTGTATGACCAAGATTGTTATTTTTTTCTATCTACGGTAAATTGTCTTGGATCATTTTTCAGATACCGCCATAGCATTATACAATTACAACTTGCGCAATGATTATTCTGTTGTTGTTTCAGCGCATTAATAAAATCAACATCAAGATCAAAATTGCGTTTATTTATTTTATCGCACTGTTCATAACCAGATAATTTTTTTCTTATTATATCACCTCGATATTCATCGAGGTCATCACTATAATCACTGACGAGTCCATGACGATTCGTCTCAATTCAGATATTTTTCTAACTCGAGACACTGCGAGATAAACCAAGTTCGACCATTCGATGTGATCATCAACGATCCAAACAACTGTATCAGTAATAGTTAATCCTTGAGATGAATGAATCGTCATCGCGTATCCAAGCGTCCACGGGGATTTATCAGCACGTAGAGCATCTTCAACAACATCAACATCAACTGCAACAATATCATTCAATACAAGATTCTGTTTCCTCTTTGACTCTCCTGGTATATCAACGTCGATATTTTGCCGTCGCGTATCTGCTGGTCGATAACATAACGGAACTGACAATGTTGGAAACTTTTCTCGATGTAACTGAAACAATTCCCGTTGAAGTTTATCACGAACTATCTTTCTGCTTGCAACTATGAAATCGTTTGGTCGCCACGTTTGCAGAAAGTCTTTCATGGGTGTTTCTGAAATTATTTCACGCATTATTTCACACTGAATTTTATTCGGTTGTAGTCTGATTAATTTTTTAAATTCCTTCAACGCTGCATCAAGTGCTCTATGATCATCAGATACTTCTTCAGCGTGGTCAACGAAATTTTTCAGCCAATCATGTGGAGATGGTCCAGCTACGGGTGGTGGTTGACCATGATCGCCGCACATTATCACGGCAGTATTTCTTGTTAACAACCAATCAAGAAATGTTTTTAATGTTTCTAGCGGTACAGTGCATATCTCATCCCATATTATGATCCTTGGAATGTATTTCTCTCCCATCCTTAAAGATGTCCATGCATCACCCTTCCATCGAAAAAAGCTGTGATAAGTACAGGAATTAACACCGCGTTGTTTCATCTCTCTCGCTAATCTATGTGTAGGTGTTAGTACAATCATATCTGAATTCTGAAATAGTTCGATAGCTCGAGTGGTTTTACCAGAACCGCCAGGTCCGTTTAGATAAACTGTTTTGTGTCTGGTTATTGGATCGTATACCGATGGTAACAACGAAGTTGTCAACGTTTGACATTTTTTACAGTAAATATCTTTAACCGCAACATCAGCGGAATCGGAATAATCGAGCATATATTCATTCTTTATTCTCCACGAACCCCACGATGTATGAGTGCCTATGTTTAATCCTTCTAACAGTATTGAATGTTTTTTATTTATATAAAACGAATCAGTAGCAACTCTGACAGCATGCGCAGAAACCTTATTTATCATCGATAATAGATTTATTGAAACATACGCGAGCATCGATGATCTTAAATGAGTATACTGAGGTGACTCACCGTCCATGTAGCTCACAATTGTACCTAATTTATTTCCATTTGACAAGAAAACTGTTTCTCGACTTATAAACGTGTTCTTGTTCGTTGTATCAACGATTATAAAATCTAACTCAGTATCGTCCATGATCAATCTTGCACAATGTCGTCTGTGATCATATGCTGCTCCTTGTGTAAACTTGCCAATTATTTTTCTACCAAGATCCTTCGAATCGGTTTCGTCCGAATGTGGTAACCAAACCTCGGTTTGTTTTCGATATGATATAATTGCTTCACTTACAATCAACCGTGTTAATATCGTATAATCAAGCATATACCGCAATAGTACTATTGGTGTCCACATTTTTTCTGAAAAATGTTTTCCAAACCAAACATAACAAATTGGATGAAGTCCTTTAGACATTTCGAATGACTCGATACGAGCAAATCCAGTTAGGTCAAAATCCTGTAATGGTCCATTTATCGATACTCGCGTCATTTCGTGCGTCGGATGACCGAATCGCTCAAAATACACAGAACAATCTCCGTATCCAAGAAAACTTCCGGGATAACACACAACCATATCAACTGAAATAACATCTCTGTGATCGTATTTAGTATTCCACAATCCGCCGTGTCCATATTCGACACAACTAGATACTATGTCATTGAGAAAATCAAACCGAGTTGGTTTCCACGAATTTTTCTCTCTAGCAAAATGAGCCGCAACTGACGGAATAGTAAAACAGCTACTCAATAATTCGTCAGCGTCATCAGTATATTGCAGTGCAAGATTTTTCATTTTTTCGTGAAGAGGATTTGTTCGATAAATAACGCCATTTTGTCTCACAAACTGATCAAATTTCATATCTGATTCGTCGTTAGAACTCTGAAATAACCATACTGACACAGGATCGTTTTTACTTATTTCGTTAATAAAATCAAACATACCTCCATCAGAATTATCCATGGAATAACATTTAACAGTTCGATTTCGTGGAAACACTGTTACTGCGTTAGTCCACGCGTGTGCGTTATGATCAATAATTGTAATTGAGGCTCCTTTTGATTTATTTTTTGATTCATACAAAATCTCCCCTGTTATCGTCGCTACGGTTATTGGAAATTTTAATATTTTTCCTAACCCAGCTACATCTTTGATAGACGCACCGGTATCTTTAACCATATCTCCCCACGTGTTTATTATTTTACGTCTTTTATCCGTTAGACCGTTTCCACGGGCCGCGTTTGTAAAATGTTCTGTTACTCGTTCAGCCACACAATTTATTTTTGAAAGTTTCATCGGTGATAGTTTATCAACGCTGGGTTTTTCATTTAACACATAGATTCCATAAATAACCGCGGTCACGGGATATGCTCGTTCATAATACGGTTTGTCAATGCCAGTCAATAGACCTGGTTTGGAATTTCTACTTAGTACGACAGTTTTTTTATTGCCATGGACAGGATCATATTTGTCACGGATAATCCAATCATCTGTTTCTGTCAACACGACGAATTTTATTCTGAAAAGATACTTGCGATTACCTTGATGAATATCAAAGAGGAAGTTAATGATAGTTGCTGCTCGTTTGTCGTTCATCATAGCGTTAACGATATTTTTGTTGCGTATAATCTTGAACGTTGACCAGACATGAGATGCACCATCTGTGTGAAATTCTTTCTTGGCGTCGTGAATTTTATTAATCAAACCTCTGTTTTTCGGATCAACCAAATATTTCATCGGTAAGTCAGAGGATATTCTGTCAAGATTAAATCTATTTCCACCTGAGGGTTTTATTCGGGATAATCTATCGAATTCGTTCATATATATCAAACAAATATTTAAATAAAGAATATATGTATACAATGTCTCAATGCAAATGGCTCATGGTGGATTCAGTAAATCGATGCAATAAATCCTGTAGAGGTGAATTTTGTTGGATGCACTTACAGGGCATACGGCGGGGGAGTCTAGGACCAATACCATGTCTGCAGTGTGGTGTTGGAGTGCGAGGCAAAACAGAATTATGCGGAAAGTGCAGTGGTAAACGATACAGAGAGCTTAAAAGATATTATGACAAAAAAAATAATAATAGTGAAAATGCTATAAAATCCGTGGAGGATTATATATCAAGATTTCAAACAAACAATGATTTAAACAAATAATATTATTATAATGGAGCAAAATATATTTATCCCACATCCTGTCATAACAAACTATGAATCAAATATTAATGGTGTCATCAGACACTGCAGGTTAAAAAGACTGGTTGGTTATATTACTAATGTTGGTTATCTAATGTTCACATGCGGGGGGGGAAGAAACATTATCTATGTCATAGATTTACGTATGAATGTTTCTTCGGAGTGATCAAAGATGGTTTTGTTATTGATCATATTGACGGGGATCCTCAAAACAACTCCTTATCTAACCTTCGTGTTGTCACGCAAAGCGTGAACTCTGCACGTGGTAATACTGGAAGATGTAAGACAGTTTCCAGAAGGGTAGTAAAGTCCACAAACATAGAAACCGGTGAAGAAATTACATTTCAGTCTATGAGTGCGGCTGCGAAATACTTTGATGTTAATCCGCGTTTGGTACAATTTATCGCAGAAAATATAATAAGATCTGCTTTCTCAAAAAAATATAAACAGAAAATCACCTTTCAGTATCAATAATTATCATCTCTACTTCGAAGATCTATTTTTTGGGGGGGTCAGAAATTATCATTATTACACTACTTATTTTTTGGTTCATGAAGGGAGGTAATCATATACAACATCCAAGGTCTGTGATGCCTACCCGTTTATGATTTCTAACTTACAAAAATATACAGTTCGTGTATTTTTCTGTTCTTTTCGTGAAACATTTAGAACAGCATAGCACGTAGAATATATGTATATTTTATCTAACCTACAGAAAACCGTCATGTATATTCCAGCTTACTGAGTGCAGAATCCAGCGTCTAGTCTGTATCGATCGTGGGGTTAAATTTTAGTTCTACAGTACAGCACAGGGATCCTGCGTGCATTTACTCGATTACAGAAATACAAGTATATAGTGTTTGGAATTAAAAATCAGTTGCATTTTCCTTGTTCAGTGTAGAAATTATGTACGTATGTGTGGTTCGAGTAATATTAGCAACTAAATACTCCATTGACTATGACACAGATTTACGAGTGGGAAATCTCGTAAATATATTTCTCCACTGAACAGTTATAGAGAGGACTGAAAATCTCGTATAATGACAGGAAGGATGAAAACATCTAACAGTTAGATGGCGTGGTATAGTAAATAATCCAGCTTTTATAAATAACTTGTTTGGTGAAAACGTATTTCTTGAACTCAGAATTGTATTCGTTCCTTAGCGATATATTAAGTTCCGAAACATATGTTCGTAACAAGGTTCGATAGCTCAGTCAGTATGGTATTGGACTGTGACGCTCGCGGTCCAGGATCGAATCCCATGACTGACAATTGGTCGGGTGGTTACGCATATTAGCGATTTTTATAATTAATTGGGGCACCGCAAGCCACTCTCCGCGAGAAACACCACCCATATATCAACTGGTGGTTGATACATGTTTTGTACCACCCACGGGTTGATTATTTGGTGGGTTCTCAGCGGAGAAAATGCCTCTTCATTCATTCATTTCATTATATATATTTCATTTCATTCATTGCATACTTAATGAACCTGCTAAAAGACTCGAATAGAGGTTCATTCATTGTATATATCCATTTCATTATATATTCATCATTGTATATATTCATTTCCTTAATTAAGTTATATGTTTGTGCCGTCTGAGCTCGCTAATACACTCGATAGGGGCTCTTCATTCATAATCTGAGCTCGCTAATACACTCGATAGGAGCTCTTCATTCATTGTTGTCCTTGAAACATCCCGACGAACTCGCTAAAGACTCGATAGGGGTTCTGGGATAATTTTTTTTTTATTTTAAAGATTTATATACTAAATAATGAACCATGAAAATATCAATGATGTAATTGTTGCTATCAAAATACTAGAGGAAAACGGGATTAATATATCTAATGAACTAAATCCTGAAAAAATATTTTCTGATTTTGAGATTTTACAAGAACGTAAAAACCAGGGAATACACACACTATCATCTGAATACAAGCTCATGAAACGGATTCAGGCGGCAATGTTTCAGTCGCTAGCTACCGTAGAAGATAATCAGGTGAAGGAATTCATTCCTCTCTCTGCCGCAGTAGAAAAAATTAGATCGTTGTTATCCCACGAGTACGAGGAAAAGAAAACAATTAGTACTCGCATAAGACTATTGAGAAAACTTATGTTAGCGAGTAACCTAGTTGGTGAAACGATCCAAAATGAAAATGAAAATGACTGGCCTGACCACGTGTAGATCATATTTATTCTGAATTATTATTTATTCTGAGATTATATTTATTCTGAATTATTATTTATTCTGAAATTATATTTATTCTGAATTATTATTTATTCTGAATTATTATTTATTCTGAATTATTATTTATTTTGCAATTTTGATGGGTTAGTTGGTACTTAGATTTATGTAAAATGATCGATTTTACAATTTTGATGGGTTGGTTGGTACTCAGATTTATGCAAATCAATCAATTTTGCAATTTTGATGGGTTAGTTGGTACTTAGATTTATTATTTATTCTGAATCATTATTATTTATCCTGAATTATTATTATTTATTCTGAATTATTATTTTTTCTGAATTATTATTATTTATTCTGAATTATTATTATTTTTTCTGAATTATTATTATTTTTTCTGAATTATTATATTTATTTCTGAATTATTATTTATTTCTGAATTTGATGGGTTAGTTGGTACTTAGATTTATGCAAATCAATCAAATTTATAATTCTGATGGGTTAGTTGGTACTCAGATTCATGCAAATCAATCAATTTTGCAATTTTGATGGGTTAGTTGGTACTTAGATTTATGCAAATCAATCAAATTTATAATTTTGATGGGTTAGTTGGTACTTAGATTTATTATTTTTTCTGAATTATTATTTATTTCTGAATTATTATTTATTTTTGAATTATTATTTATTCTGAATTATTATTTATTTCTGAATTATTGTTTATTTCTGAATTATTATTTATTCTGAATTATTATTTATTCTGAATTATTATTTATTTTGCAATTTTGATGGGTTAGTTGGTACTTAGATTTATGCAAATCAATCAAATTTATAATTCTGATGGGTTGGTTGGTACTCAGATTTATGCAAATCAATCAATTTTGCAATTTTGATGGGTTAGTTGGTACTTAGATTTATGCAAATCAATCAAATTTATAATTTTGATGGGTTAGTTGGTACTCAGATTTATGCAAATCAATCAATTTTGCAATTTTGATGGGTTAGTTGGTACTTAGATTTATTATTTATTCTGAATTATTATATTTATTTCTGAATTATTATTATTTTTTCTGAATTATTATTATTTTTTCTGAATTATTATATTTATTTCTGAATTATTATTATTTTTTCTGAATTATTATATTTATTTCTGAATTATTATTTATTTCTGAATTTGATGGGTTAGTTGGTACTCAGATTCATGCAAATCAATCAATTTTGCAATTTTGATGGGTTAGTTGGTACTTAGATTTATGCAAATCAATCAAATTTATAATTTTGATGGGTTAGTTGGTACTCAGATTTATGCAAATCAATCAATTTTGCAATTTTGATGGGTTAGTTGGTACTTAGAATCGAAGATTCTTATTTATGTGAAATGATCAAATTTGTAATTTTGATTGGCTAGTTGGTACTTAGAATCGAAGATTCTTATTTATGTGAAATGATCAAATTTATAATTCTGATGGGTTAGAGATTTATTATTTTTTCTGAATTATTATATTTATTTCTGAATTATTATTATTTATTCTGAATTTGATGTGTTAGTTGATGATTCAGATTTATGTGAAATGATCAAATTTTCAGAAAAAAAAATAAAATATTCAAAAAAGATGAATTTTTCAACACAATTACCTCATCAGATATATTTTGCACCAATATTTTTATTTATTTATTATTTTTTTAAGTTGATCGACTTTAATACAGGAGTGTGCATAATTTAGAATCTGATCTCTGTCACAAATGATCTCGATAATATGTTCTTGACGGAGTTCATCTAACTGTTCTTGTGTTAATAAGAAATCCTCGCTTCCGTATTCATCAATAACTAAATTAACGTTAAATTGTTCTGTGTTTTGTGAAAACGCTGTTCTGATGGCGTTTTCAGTGCTTCTTTGTCATGTATAAAAACCCTCACATGCTGGTATATTTATTGGATTAATTTAGAGTCGAAGATTCTTGATCAAAGATCTACGATTTCACATATAAATTTATCACAAGCTCTTCTCCACGTAGGTCAATTAAGCGATTAAGGTGGTCTGTGAGTTTGAAATTTATTCGTGACAAATACTGATTATGCGTGCGTAAATAAACAGGATTGGTTGGTACTTGCACGATCAAATCCCCAGGGGGAACTTGTGGTGTAAATGTATATAAAATATATCCTTGTTGAGCTTGATTTGATTTTCCAAGATCTATTTGATAACTGCCTTCTATTACGTCACAAGCTAGATTAACCGCGATTATCGATGTTATATTAACGATTCCCGGAGATACGTGTCTTCCACCGTCGAGTGGATCATTATTATATCTAAGAACAGTTGTTGGTGGGGCTATTTTTCTCCATGCATTAAGTATTTCAGAAAAACTTTCCGTGATAAGATCGTTGAGTGATCTTATCAATTCGCCGGTTTCAAATCCTGGTAGTGTAAATTTTAATAATTCTGCTTCAGTTATTTTATAATAATCAATATATGCTTGTTTGATACTATTTTTTCCTCCTATATCTATATAATCATGAGCATTTATTACCCCAATAACGCTCTGATTAAAATATTTAAGATCTAATACAATTTGATTTAAATGTTGTATCGTTGCAATGATCTGATGTTTTAGATCGTCATTAGGATACTCCAGGATATAGTTTTTAAACAACTGTGCTAGTATCGTTAATGTAATTGTGTATTCAGTTCTAATTTCGTTAGCACTTGATCTGCAATGTCTTTCAAAAACGATGATAGTTGAAGTTTTTTCATCAAAATCATGGATAGAAAACGGTGTCATAGGATGATATTTTCCATCTTTATTAATAATACGATAATTACCCACCGCCCATGGATACGAATCTCGGTATTCTGGAGTTGTTATAAAACTGGCTTCGTCAGTAAGAAATTCAATTAATTTCGGTTCTGGTGGTCCTTCATGTACCGGGGAAACATCAGGCCAACCTAGTACGGATCTGATTGAAGATTGATGAATATCAACGGCATAATCAGGAGAATGTATCTCTATCGTCGAGGACAGCGTCGGCTCATGAATATTAATCGATATTTTTGTTTCCTTTCCTGTTATTGATTTTATTCTACGTTGAAATTCATCATTGATCTCCTCGATCTCATAACTACCAGTGGGTATTCCAACAACAACCCAGTCAGGTGTTCCATCGGGTTTGTTTTTATTAGCAAATACGAGCGAATTATTTGTTGGTGTACCATTAAATGATTTTGATTTGATATTTGGCCAGCTGTAATATACCCGTAATTGCGCTAGTGCAATTTCATTAGCGTGAATTGTAGTAGGAAAGTTAATACTAAATTCAGGATTAGTTGAACTTACCGAGATCATCGTTGTCTTGTGCGGAGTTGTATTAGTCACGATCTGCTGGAGTAATTCCGTCATTATTAATATTTGTATCTTTAATACCGATACCTTCGTCGTATATTTTAGTCATCATTGAAAACTCGAAATCAGATATAATTCCATCACTGAGACTCGCTGATAACAACGAGGACAATTTCGAGTATGCTACCGTCGCTGTGTGTAATTTTATTATGAAATCGGATAATTTTTCATTCGTGCAAGTACATATTTTTTTTGCGATGATATTAAGCACACCTGCAATCGTTGTTGCTGCTGAAATACAAATAGTTACAGCTACTGGTGCCATCATTGTTACCGTGGATAATATTATTCCAGCTCCAGCAACAACAGCGGATACTGAATAAACAATCACGTCGACGATAACTAACCGTCGTCGGTATTTTTTCACCTTTACTGTATATTGATCGACTTGATCTTTTAGCGCCGCCTGCCATTCACGCGCTTGATTGTACCTGTATTGTGGACCGTCCATATATTTTTATGCAGTAACCAATTGAGGTGTTTCAGCTACAAATTCCAAACACCACCAGTAAGATGTTGCGGTTAATTTCTCATCAGCTGCTTCCAGAATAAATATTTCTTCAGTTCCGTTATTTAATATAACAGATGCAACCCCGGAAAACCTGTCGGTGGAATGACGCCATGGATATGTTGTGAAGATCTCAAATCGCGCAGCACTAAACACAGACAGCCTGTACACGCCAGTGACTGTTGCGGTATATTTGATAGTATTATTTTGCTGCGACCATGTTGCAAATCCCGATGATACTGTGTATACGATATTTGTGATATGTCCGGGAGTTATTCCGGCTGGGATTTTAATCAGACTGATTTTATTGACGACCTCAGGAATCCCCGCTACGATGTCTTGCTGTGTTTGTTTAATCGTGTCTATGTTAGTTTTGATATCAACGAGTTTCATGTCAATGGCGTGCGGAGTGCCGAAGAATTCATCTACGGCATCATCGGTTTTTTGAAAATTTCTTCGAAATCTTTCAAAAGCGCCTGCGTGAACATCATACTCGGCCCGTAACGTGGATAATTTACCGTCTACGGTGTCGACGTATTTTTTTGTTGCTGCGTCTTCGTCGGATGTTGGATCTCTTAAAACTACTATTTTATTTCCGTTCATGCTAAGTTCACCTGTAATTGTGTCACCGGTATTTTTTACGCGATTAGCAACACTTTTTGCAATTTCATCTCTGATGGTTTTAAGTGACATACTTGAATCCCTAATTCTGCCGCTGTCAGTAAACACAGGAATATTATCCGTAGCTGCACCAAGTACTCGTCGGATTATATCATTCCATTTGATATTGCTTGTTTTTAGTTTACCATGTCGATCTTGAAAAATAACAACCTCATCTGGGTCAACTCCAGCCAGGTTCATAACGTCAGCGAGGTCATCTTTAGTTGCGTACTTTGACAAATCAACATCGCCGGATGCTCTCTTAACACGTGAGGATCTTCTTCCGTAAATATCAACCATTATAATAAGACCTGTTGTTTAAAACGCTTTACGCGCAACGAATCGGTTGCTTGTATAATCATGCACGATTTTATGTGGCGGTTTGGATGATTTTGATATAGCGCTAAGTACATTAATTACTTCATGGCCGCATATTGGCGGATCTGTCATTATTTGTGTGGGTAACGTTGAATACCAAACTCTGGTTGTTGCGTGGAGTGGTGCGACATACTTGATAAATTCAACTGGTGGAGCTAACCCGTATGAATCAAAATAAACGATTCCACGTGGATCAACCGCGTATGATACCCAGTGAGTACCAGGTCCAGAACGTTCATCGAGACTCATAATACCTGTTTCTAGTTTGTTTCGTTGTTTTGGTAATTGATCTCGCATGAAAACACCTCTGAAGTTTTTTATTTTTAATCGTTTAGCAGCATCAAGTAAATCAAAATTTGATGCTGGAGCGTCTAACGTGGAAGCCTCAGACCCTTTCCCCAACGAGATCCTGGCAATCTTAAGCCGCGTCCCTTTTTTTTGTATCCTTGCCCTGTTGCTTTCTTTAGAGCCATTCCAGCAGCTGTTCCAACAGCACCTAACGCGGCTGCTTTTGCTACGGCTGGCGCGGCAGCAGCTGTTAACGCTGGAATAGCCGCAAGAAGTGGAAATATGCCACCGGTTTTAACCATGTCTTTGATGGTGCTCGGGGAAAGATGAAATTGAACTCCAGTTTTTGATTCCAGGGCTTTATTGAAATGTTTAATCTGATTATTTGTCAACGATAATTTGTTTGGACCACCACCAATTTGATCTCGTTTTAGTGATATTTTAGTTCCACATTTGTTGGTGGTTTTTGATTGAAGTTTTTTGACCTGACCAGGAGTCAGAGTAACATTAACATGACCATACGACATTTTTATATAAAATATATTTTTCTAAATAATACGATTACAGATTTTCCACCGGTGCATCAACGACCCTCATTCGACCACTACCACCTTCAAGTAACATGGCTTTATCGCTAAGTATGACCGCGATTGCTCTGTAGAAGGCACCAGCACCTGGTGGATTAGTAACACGAGCTCGAAAGTGTATATCAACGACAGATTGTTTGGATAAATCAAGATGCTCCAGTGAAAAATAATAAATCGGATATAGACTTGTAAAATCTAATTGTGATATTTGCAAACCAGTATCTATATTTTGATCACGTCCCATGAATGACATTAAACGATGATATGCGCGCGCTACATGATTTTGATCAAAATTTAACAATATATCCTCGGCTGGTTCTTGATGTCCATTTATCCGTAAGAAAACTTCATTAACTCCAAGATTGTCAAATATCATATATGAATGTTCTTGATTATTTGTTCGGTCATTATTTTGCAGCGCAATAAAAATATGTCATGGTGAAGAAACACCCTGTTGTGATGCTATATGCCATGTAAATAAACCATTAACATTACTTTGAATAGCATCTGTGGTTACTGTTAACCATGATAGCAATGATTTACCACCTTGATCCATAAAAGAAAGTAATTTTTGTTCCTCAGTGATAGATGGAGTCATTACTGGCATCCACAGTGAAAGTTTTGATATATTTACTTTACCATCAACAACACCAGCACCTCGCCAGATTGCATCATTATCATCACCTTTTCTTACGAGCACAATTGTGTGTTTAGCTCCAAAGATGACCTTTCTAACATTTCTGCAAAATCCAAAGATGTGAGATAATGGAATTGCACATGAAAAATTTCTATCATTTCCTGACAACGTTGCTCGGCGTGTTGCAAATCCTAGGTTGTAAGTCGCATTAACGCTTCCTATAATATCAAAAACATCAGCTGGTCTGTCTGCGTGTTCAAAATCAACTGGTTGTGGATCAGATGCAGTGTTTCGTGGTGTTCGTATTTTGGTATACTGAACATGATCAGCGTTGTTGGTAATATCCTTGGCAAACATCATTGTTGGACCGGCTGATCTTGTGTAATCATTAGAATATCTCGCTAGACCAATTATTGTTGTAGCGACATCAACATCCTTCTGAATCGATTCGATATTTTTTCCATCAATCATGTATGTGGCGCTATCAAACAACGCCATAATCCCGTTGTTGACAAAACCAACGCGTATTAGCTACAACATTCGTTACAAGTCTACCTTCTACTTCAATAAACGCCTCAGCGGGCAAGAAATATCTACTTGTATCATGAACCTGTAATTCGATTCTCCCCCGCTGATTTGGTTGTATTGCGTCATAAGAATAAAACTGATAATCACGTATAGATTCATACTTAAGGACAGGTGCCTCCATATCAAATGCTGGATCTGATTCGCGCCTGAACATTTTTATTATAATTACCATTTTTCCAAATGATGATCATCGTCGACGAAGCCCGCTTCCTGCTATTAAATTTGCTGTTATATTTTTTTCCGCTTCTTCAGATAATTCCGCTAGTTTTTGATTTGCAGCTTGATTTATTATTTTACTTACGTCTGCTGGCATCACCTCAGTACTTGCCAGTTTCACAGGTGGTTGTTGTTTTCGTCGCAATAATCGTGCTAGTCTTTCTTTGATCGCCGAGAATGCCTTACCAGCAACATTGACAATTACTCCAGGAGCTTTATCACGAACAATATCGATAGCTTTCATCGATAATTGTTTTGCAATAGGTGCTGCTTTTGGAGCTATCCTTGTAAATAATCTCCGCACAACATCACCAAGTCCATCTCCGTAAGTAGCTCTGTAGATTGGTAATCGTGAGTTTACCGCTCTGACCTGCATGGGTTTACGATGATTATTGTGTATGATCATCTTATTTTATTTACCATTTATCTAATCGCGGTGACTAATCATCAACGAGCTCATCAATAAGCTCTCGGTAAACGCCAATATCCATGATACCACCTTGAAATAATTGCCGACAAATATCAGATGCTTCATTAATTATTTCTGGTGAATTATTTCCGGCACGTTTTCCTCCTATGAGAACCTCTAACCGTGACACATCATTAATGATATTATCAGGACAAACAAAATTATTTTCTCCTGATGCAGTCAGAAAACCACTTCCTACAGCGCCAGGAGGATCATCGTCATCCTTTTCTGCCAACGTCTGTTCTCTTTCTTTTTTAAACTTCTCAATTGGTTCACTCAATATAGTACTTCGTCGGGCGTATGGGTGAAGGTTTTTGCTGCGGTGAAGAAGATTGTTGTTGTTCTATTTGTTGCAGAGGTGGAGGAAGTTGATACTGAGAGAGTTGTTTCTGTTTTAGTTGTTTCATTCTCTCTTTATAAAGTCTTTTTACTTCTTCATGAATACTTTCGTATTCTGGACCTCTGGCTTGTTTTTTGTTGTAATATACGCGATATATCCATTTAATAAAATTATCATCATTTACTTTTTCATGACTAGTTTTTAAAATACTAGATTTATTAAATATACCAAATAATATCATTTCAGGTAATTTTTCTTTTTCAGTATTTCTAATATCTTCAACAATTCCTTCGTTAAATCTTGCAATCAATTCTAAGTTTACTTCTACTTCGGGTTTACGTGCACGCTCTTTTTGCACGCCGGCGACTTCAGTACGAAGTTTTCCAATGCCTTCAAGTATTTCTTCACCGACATGTAGAGGTTGAGCTGCAGCTATTTCCCTGGCTATGTCAGGTGGAAGATCTCGTAAAATCTTCTTTGTTTTTTTAGTTCTCGCTGCTATTTTTTCGGTTTGTTCTGCTGTTTGTTTTGATACCGGAAGAAGATCCTCTTTGATGACTGTTGTAACCTTTTCAGTAGCTGCAGTGACGGGCTTAAACAGTTTTTTAGTTTCTTCTTCATACTCAACTTGTGCTTCTTGCTGCGCTTGTAGATTTTTTCTGAATGAATCTCTAACAGGAAGAAATTTTTTGATTGCTTCTAATCGTTCTCGAGCTATTCTTGCAGTATGAGATTCCGGATGTACCATTTTATTATACTATTATGATTTAATTATTATAGCAGCAGAGGGGGTTCGTCTTCAATTCTGTTTGGGACAAACAATAATCGTAGACGTGGTATTGACCTCTATGAAGGGTCATTATTCTTTTTGATCCAAACACAAGGTGACCATTCCCTTACGTGGTCTGATTCCCCCCCCCCCCTGCTGCTGAGCTGGAACACTGTTTAAAAACAAGTAATATTTCTCTCATTATGTAAAATTACAAAGTAAAATAATTGGAATGTGTTGGCAACATAAATAATGACACTGTACTGCATTGTAACATGCTGGGCAGTGTTTACAGAAGCGATAGAAATAGTCAATGAGTTTAACATAAACGCAATAATCTAGGTATCAATAGATCACATGTGTTTCACTACAAGTATGAATGGGGTAAAAGTATAGTCAGAGTTAAATATCTTACAAAATAACACACAAAATACCACAAAGGCTGTGTACGAAAAACGAGATCATTTTCATATTACAATGGGGGAAATGAAAGGATTATACCTAAATAAGAACCGACGATTACTTGTTAGTGTGAAAAAAAACAGTAAATATTCGATTAATGTATTTCCACCCAAAAGAATATTTTCCCATACAATGTATAGATCGCCATGTTCAACACTTTACCGTATACAAAACAAATGGCCTAAATAAAACAAACACGTACAACACATTAAAATTTCCCCACGTTTAATAGATTGAGAGAAAAAAGTGTTTAGATAGCTTCATTTCGTTCAAGACCCATATCATACATTTAAGCCATTTCGGCATATCTAGCTTCCATCGCATTCCAGGCAGCTGAAATCTGGGTCAGCAGAACTTGAAGACATGTCCATATGCTTTTGTAAGAATCTGAATCAATTAGAAAAATAAATCGGAGTAAGTAAAGTCCGACTAAAGTAATATGGCTTGAATTAGTGGGAAATCATCAAAATGTATAGCCAAGTTTGTGAGATAATCCTTAAAATTTGGCCTCTCATTCCCGTCTGTCGACAAGGGAACACGTAGGCCCATAAATCAGCCCCTCACCAGTGATGATATTGATTCGTGGTTTATGGGTCACCTATTCATTAAAACATGCAAATATCTGCAACCAATTTTTTTGCACACATCTCTATACATTTTATACACCTACCGGTATTTCTCGCGGCTGTGGAGCTACCATCAGCTGAAGGGTTCCTTTCCTGGCATGATGTGTATTATATTTCCGGAGCAAATCCTATGTTTGGTGACTTGTAAACCACGTGGAACAACACAACCAACTGTCCCATGGCCATTTTGAATTTCGCGCTAAATATGAATGTTACCAATTACCGGTATGTGCCTAAAAGGTACGCAGGTTTGTTCCGGAAAGATTTGCATGCAGCAAAATTGCACATTTTAATGAACAGGTGACATCAAACCGACATATCGTCCATCAGTATCAACACAGATTGGGGGTGGGGTGATTTATCGGGCTAAGGAACACGTTACACAACGCCGTTATTTATGCAGTAAGACTTCGACCTTAACATAAATATCAGGGGAGACACTTTGTAAGAGTAAGGTCAGGAGTAGTCCGAGTTTCCCTCTGACCCTTGTCACCCCATGTTTGATATTTCAGTCATTCCAGAAAAAACGGCCTTCTTTTTTCATTCAAATTCGTCTAAATGTCGCTTGCTGATTGCGCAATTACAATACTTTAATACAATGTTTTTATGTTTTCATTGTTTTAAATATAATCCTAAGAAGAGAAAAAATAAAGAACCTATCATTTCTTTATAGACATTTTTTCTTACTGGTTCCGGAAATGTACCGGAAAATGCAATTGTTCTGTGTCGCATTGGAAATAACAGAAAAAACGCTAGCGGAATAAGCAGAGTTTTAATATGAAATTTGGAAGTTTTTTGCGATAAATGTTACAGATAACTATATGGATTCAAACAGCATTAGCATAGAAAAGATCAACAAGAATATATCTTTGTGTTAGATTTTAAATTGTTGTCGCCAAACTGTATACAACATCCGTAACAAGAATCTAGACCACCACGAAAAGCCTTTATTAACGAAAATCTGAAGGTAATACTCTCGTTTATAAGTTGAAATTGGTAAAAGAATATGAACTTATCTTAAATTAATAATGATAGAGGTCGATTTCAAAACTACGAGTCAAAACATTAATATATTTTGAATGTCACATTTAAGGCTCTAACCTCCATAACACATTTTTTTTTAAATAGGAAAATGCAAGAATGAATGGACTACTTATTTACTTACTTACTGTAATTCATCTTATTTTTTTTTTCAAAATATAATTAGTTTTTCTGACATCCGTAACCTCTGACATCCATAACAGATCTTTCTAAAGAAAAAGAACCGGAAATATCGGACTTTTTAGCCAGTGTATTATTTAGTTTGGCACCGGTACATGCAGACGACAAAAAATAGCTATGACAAAAGTGCTCTTATTGTAGAAAAATATGGACAGAAGAAAAAAAGTAAATAGCTTTTATATCTTGATATGCATTATAGACACCGAGGTGGTGACTAAATATGTTTCGTTCTAAGTTTTTAGACAAAATTATCGTTAAAGGTCACGAAAATCATTGGCAATAATAATGACGTCATATTGCCGGTGAAAGGAGAAATTATATCCATCTACATTAGACCGGTAAAATGTTACGGAGGTCAGATGAAAAACACAACCTTAAATTGTGTTCCATAATGACACCTAAAAATGTATTATATAAACATTCTTTTGCATTATTTTAAAGTAGTGAGAAAAGCCCCTATAAAATTTAACTTTTACTGCGTTTGAGGACATATCCACAAAATAATTAACGTTATGGATGTCAGACGCATATAACTACACTTTGCATAATCACTATAAATAATGCTTACCAATCAAGATAACATATTTGAATAATTTATATTATTTAAATACGTAGTATATGCTCAAATTATCCTATTCTAAACACAATATTCCATTTCAATCACTCTTTTTTTCTTCTGTAGTCGTTACGGATGTCAAAAGTCACAAATGTTACGGAGATCAGCAATTTCATATATACACATAGAATAATTTATATTCATGTATCTAAGCACAAAAAATAAAAACAATCTGACTAATTCGATATATTTTGTTGTACATATACTATCATTGTTGTAATAAAAATGAAAACGGATGACTTTCCCTAAAAACACAAAGCAAAACAACAAAAACAAAACTAAAATAAAATTTAAAATGACAAAATAAAAGAATCAAACAAACACAAAAACAACATAAAAACACATGCATGACTAGAATATAATGTTATTTATTATTATATTTATTTCAGAACACTCCTGTCCAATGCAGAAAGACAAAGGCGTTGGAGGGAAAAACAAAAGCAAAAGAATGAAGATGAGTTTCTACAGAAGGAATCAAAGCGGTAGCGGGACGCATATGTTCCTGTCGAAAACCTAAATTCAAGTGCAAAGAAAAAACGGAGAGAAGAAGGAAGAAAACGATCCAAAAAATGGTACGATATTAAAAAGACCAAGAACTTAGAAGAGAAGGAAGATTTGTAAGTAGCTGAATCATTGCCGTCAAACAGTCCAGGAGGAAGACTTGTCGTCAAATTGCCTACTCATAAAACAAAAGAAAGAGGAGGATTGCGCAAAAGATATAGACGATCCCTCCGAAAAGCTTATAGACAAAATGAAGAACTTTCCTTTAAAAATAAACAACTGCAAAGAGCAAACAAAAGATTACAGAAACGTATAGAAAGAATAAAAAAGGACAAATTGAATAGACGAGAAGAGACGACTGCAGATGAAACGGATTTTGATTATTTGGATGAAGACACAGAAAATGAAAGAGAAGTGAGAAAGGAAACAGAAAATAGCCAAATCACTGAGAGCGAAAACCCCAATGAGTCTGTAGATAATGGTCACGAGAATTTAGATAGAGGAAGACAGATTTCTCTCACTCCAAAATCAAAAACTCAGAAGGAAATGAGGGATCTCAGATTGGAGGAGCACTTAATAGGAACACCAAAGGGAATAAGGAAAAAAATCAATTTTGTAAAAAAGAAATTACCGGTGGCAAATACAATATCAGCTGAAGTTACACCATTTGTGATGAAAAAGAAACAAAAGAACATCCAACATTATTGGAGAGGACTTTCGTCGAAATACAGATGCAGCAAAGCAATTAGCAAAGTCCTTGGAGTTGGTATCAAGAAAATTCGAAAATTAGGGCAGCCAAGAAAAACAAAGAATAACAGAATGACTAGGGAAGCTGTTAGAAATTTTCTTGAAAGGGAGGACAATAGTTCAATTTTGCCAGGGAAGAAAGACACCAGAACAGAAAACGCTGACCAGAAACAAAAACATGTTCTGTCAGCCTATATGAAGAATCTGTTCTAGAAGTTTAGATTTGAAAATCCGGAACTGAAAATTTCGAAATCTCTTTTCTATTCAATGAGACCAACACACATTGTGCTAGCTAATTTTGCTTCCCGTCAAACATGCTTATGTTCTAGACATCAGAATCTGGCACTTAAATTGAGAGCCTTGATAAGTCTTGGAGTCAGATGCTGAAAGAATCCGGATGAAACGGTTAAGAAAAAAGAGGAACTAATCAAACAAATTACAGAATTACAAGAGGCAGAGATTGCTTTCAAACAATGGAAGAAAGTCCAAGAGGGTGAGAAAAATAGACACAAAGAAGTTCAGGAAGTCAGAGAGAAAGCCATTTTTCTAAATGAATTTCAGAATGAACTAAATGAATTTGAGGAACACATTTATAGGGTCAAGCACCAATATGAGGAGTTGAGAAAATTGAGAGAAAATCTTCCAGTTGGAGATGTTGTGGTATGGATGGACTACGCGGAGAATTATGTTTGTTCATCGTTTGAAGAAGTACAGTCTGCGTATTGGAACACCAGCATGGTAACGCTACATACAATGGTGGTTTACTATCGGCAAGAGGGTGACGAACAAGTAGGAAATGGTAACAAGGATAAATGTGTACAATGTTATGTTGCCGTGTCGGATGTTCTTAATCACAATGCCATGTCCGTTTACGCCATACTAAAAAAACTTATTCCACAACTGAAAACTCTTGTGCCAAACCTGAAGAGAATTCACTATCTGACAGATTCGCCCACTAGTCAGTACAGAAACAAAACTATCTTTAGATTAGTATCAGCACATGAAGAAGAGTTTGGAGTTCAGACAAGATGGAACTATTTGGAATCAGGACACGGGAAGGGCCCATGCGATGGCCTAGGGGCAAGTGTGAAAAGGTCTGCTGACAATGCAATCAAGCATGGGAAGGCCAATATACAAAACGCATTTGACTTTTCTGAGTATGCTCAAAAAACCATGGAAGAAGGTAGCAAAGTCAAATACATCAATTACACTCAAAACGACTACGATGAAGCTAAATCGAATTTAGATTCTAAGCCACCTATACAAGCCGTCCAAGGAACCTTTAAAGTTCATTACGTTGTCCCTGTCAAAGAAAACCAAGTTTACACAAGGAATGTATCGTGCTATTGTCAGCAATGTATGGACGACGTAAGTCAAACTGGTTGTGAAGGATACACAAGTCATTGTCTGACGGTGAAAGAAAAAAAGAAGAACAAAGATCAAAGTGAAAGAAATCATCAGAATAACATAGAGGAAGATGTGCAGGATGAATTGGAACGCCAAAGTGACACTGTTGATGATCAAACCACATCAGAGGTAATCAACCTAAATGTTAAGGAAAAAGATTGGATAGCCGCACTGTATTTGGGAAACTGGTACATATGCCAAGTGATTGAAATTGACTCTGAAGATAATGAATATTTCGTTGACTTTCTAGAAAAAACAGGCAAGATCCCTAACAGATTCAGGTGACCACAACAAGAAGATAGAATTTGGATTGAACCCGAGAAAGTTTTGTACATATTATCCGAACCACCAGCAAAAATAGGAATTCGTGAGCGGTCCATGAAAATATCAAATTCAGATTTGGAAAACATCAAGAAAATCTTTTCAAAGAAGTAGAAGTAACAATTACTAAGTACAGTTATAATGTACATAAGTGTTTAATTTAAACACTCCGATTGATCAGAGACAAAAGGCGACTGAATTCGGTTACTGCATTTACAGAAAAAAAATGTACATTTATCTAAAGACTTTTTCTGATCTCCGTAACAAAATGAATATCTTATGTAAAAGCAAATTAATTTTTTTTTATTTTTTATTTTTAGTATTTATGGATGTAAAAAGATAGTACACATATTTCTTCAACTGATAAAAACCTAATTTGGTGCAAAAATTAGCAATTTGAAGTTGACAATTAGATCTAGACTAAAAATGTGATTTTTTTTCTTTTTATGTGGTTTTAGGAAATGTTATTTTTTCAGATGTACAAATTATTCTAAAAGGTTAAAAATGCAAATTCCAAAACTTTTAACTCACATTATGTTGAAATTTTGACAAGTTAAAACATTGTTAAAGATTCTATATTAGCAAGAAATTTCTAACTTCCGTAACAAAATATGAGCACATATAAAATGTTGTAAAATTCTAATTCGTGGTTCTCTTATAGTTTTTTTCTCTGAACATGTTTCACTAGACATAGTAAAAGCTTTATTTTGGTTGAAAACGGTTGATTAATTATGATTCTGTTTCGTTGTGTTGTATGATGTTCGTTCATTAATAAATTTTCATTTTATTCCTAATTATTCAATGTTTATGCCTGTTGTAGCGGCAAACAACCAATTAGTATCTTGTAATCTAATATCTCATCAATCATTGATACTTCCCATAGTTCTTATACTGCAAATTAAATGGATGTCCAAAGTCAGAAAATTTTTAGACACTAGTAAAAGGCATACTTTAACTTCCGTAACGTAAAAAATGGGTACCCAAGTTTAACATAGTATAATTTCAAAACTATTACAATTGTGTGTGTGAAAATCTGAAACTGTATACTGTAGATAGTCTACATGCAAACAGTACTAACAGTTTAAAGAAATTAGATACTTAATTTTTTTCCATGTTTTTATTTCTAATAGTGCCTATTTTTCTAGATTGACTGATTTGGACATTTATGTTGGGTATATGGTCAGAGTCCATTCCGTATCGAAAAGTTGGAATTTGACGACACCATTTGGTGTCGGCATGGGGTAGCCGCTTACCAGCCGGCCCAGCAAACTTGAACGACCTTTAATCGAGATACACCTGCATGAAATCGATAGGAATATGATTTATTTTCCCAGAAATTGCAATCATATCATTCGTTCTGTCTTTAATCCGCTGACAGAAGAGACGAAAGTACATCTTTGCTGAAATTTGACCTGGATCTGGCTCTTTGCATTCCTAGTCACATGACTACACAACTCTCTTAACCAACATGTCAATGACATCAGAGGTCATACAGTCATGTGATATCAACAGTAAACAATTTCTAGTGTTGCTGTAGGAAAACAAATCGAACATATAAATGAAGGTCTCGAAAAAAAAAAATTTTAAATGAAAGAAAAAAACTTCTCAAAATATTTATTGTGAAAACAACGACCGAAAATCTGTAAATGTTGAAGCAATTTGAAGAAAATCAGATTCATTAGGCAGAGAGCACATGTCAATGTGGTATTCACGTGACACCAACAAAAACATCGCTGACACATGATTGGTACTTCTTGAAAATGGTTTTCTACACCCTTCTGCGGTACCGACAGGTTTCTGATCGTTGCTCTCAGAATAAATATGTTGAGAATTAAGTGTGCATTATAATTATTTACAAACATTAAGTGACTTCTATATAATATGTCCAAATTCTATGTACAACAACTTTGGAAATTTGTTTATTTCGATAACACGTGACTATATGACCTCTGATGTCATTGACATGTTGGTTGCAAGATTTGTATAATCATGTGACTCGGGATGCAAATAGCCAAATCCAGGTCAAAATTCAGCAACGACGTACTTTCATCTCATCTGTCAGTGGATTAAAGATATGATGAATGCTATGCTCACAATTTTTGAGAAAATAAATCATATTCCTATCGATTTCATGCAGGTATATCTCGATGAAAGGTTGTTCAAGTTTGCTGGGCCTGCTAGTAAGTGGCTACCCCATGCCGACACCAAAAGGTGTCAGCGAATTCCAACTTTTCAATAGGGAATGGACTCTGAGACTACACCCCAACACAAATATCCAAATATCAAAAATGGGGTGACAAGGGTCAGAGGAAACTCAGACTATGTCAGGAGAGCTTATTGCATTGTCTGATATCCGACGGGTCGTTCGTTAGCACACGCTTGGTATCGCTATTCTCCTTCAACTAGTTGGAAAATAAACATAAAAGTTTACACACACACACATTTATCCCATGATCTATAAATGAAATAGAGCCACTCGGACATCCCTTACGGCCTCAATAACTTTAAAGTCTTGTTATTGCTCCTTCTCCCGAATAAAGGTTATATCAGCATGAGGTTTTCACTCGTAAATTTCTTGTAACGTGTAGTTGTTCCTAAATGAAAACTGTGCCGAATGTATGGTTATATCAGCATGAGGTTTTCACTCGTAAACTTCCTGTAATGTGTAGTTGTTCCTAAATGAAAATTGTACCCATCTGACATACATACGTCACTTCTTTTCATGAATGAATGATTATATCACCATGAGATTTTCAAAGAAATAATTCTTATACTGTCTAGTTGGTTGTAAATTAAAATGGTGACAATTTGGTTTCCAATTTGGCTGCAATATGGCCATCTTGAAAATCTTGTTATTGATACTCCTCTTTGCTCGATGGTTTATTATTTATTTCACTCACACCAAATGATTTATTACGATCACTACTTTGTCCTGAATGGAATTTTTGCCAGTTTGATTGCCCATATGACCACATTAGCACCCATTTTGAAACTAGTGTTATCATTACTCGCCCAAAACAGATAGTCATATGAGTGTCAAGTTTACACCAGAAACTTCTTATGAAAATGGTAACAGTGCAATCATTACATTTTTAGTTGCCAGGTCTATTGTTTATAATTATTCCAACACATTGCTTTTCTCTGTACATCCATATGTCTGACTCATATATGGGTTGGGCATAATATTTAAGTAACTATTTAAATTAGATATATTAGATTTTTATCACTTTGTCAAACAAATGGGAAAACTATGGTCATCGTAAATTTAGTATGATCTTGAGTTTTGTAAGTAACACTTTGATCATATAGTTTGTGAAATCTGTGCAAATGAACACATGTAAGTTATGCGGCAAAATCAAATAACCACCCTCTGTTACTTATCTCTGAACCACACTTACATCGCAAACAAACGGTTGTCACGTGGGAAAACAAGCTTTGTGATTAAGGTTAATTATTTACTGGAAGATTAACGCCTCTGCTTGCCTCTGAAAAAGTACACATATTTAAGGCTACATCAAAAGGATCGTCAACTTGAAAACAGAGTGCTGTCTTAACAAATGCTGGCAGAAAACTTGTATATGGTAAATGAGTACCCTATGGCTAATTTTATTACCCAGGTAGTTATGAATGGGCTGGTACCCGTTGACAGTATTACCTAAGTACATGATCATATGAACACAGGTCTTTACTAAAAGACTTCTTATTTTATGGGTAGTTGGTCCTTACAAAATCTTTTATGACATCCAATATTTACACCATGATATTCAATTTGAAAATCATTTATTACTTCTCCTCCATAACGAATGGTTATGTGGACAGGGTGTTTGCACCAAAAGATGACCCCAAATTAAAATGGTGCTGATCTGATGAAAATCGTATTATCACCACTAGTCCTGTATTTAGAATTGATGGTAATATCTACACATCATGACCTCTGGTTTATCCTGAATGAAAATGGTTTCTAAATTAGTATCTAGTATTACCACAATTGAAGCCATTTTCGGTAGTTTAGTTAATATGGGGTTTTCACTGAAAGACTTCTTATCCTGTCCTGTTGGTTTAGAAATGTTATGCATCCAATATGTCTGCTATCACAGTCATCTTCAGAATCGTTTAGCTAATTCCCCTGAATGAGTACTCCTATTCATATGGGTATCAGAACAGTGTAATAACTCTCAACCTTACAAAGCAACAGGACAGGGTTGGTTGTTTAAAAGCATTTCATACTAATTTCTAACATCCATCATCTTAATATATTTTATTTATTAATAATTTTTGTGGACAAGTATTCAGAGTGAAATTTAATGATTTGTTTCTGTTATTGTTTTCTTCACTGTATGGTGGTAAATTCCACAAATATTAGCAAAGAAGGGCACCTTCTAAACAATACCCCTCCCAGTCTCCAGTCAAAAAGGTTCTAAAAATATCTTACATTTTCAGATAACATGATTTAAATACTGTTAAGACTCTATGGGCTTAAACTAAGTAACAGAGAAAGCAAAAACAATCACTTTTCATGAACTTCAACAAATAATTTATTTCACTAAAATACAAAGTGAAAATTTAAAAGGAACTTAACAGTACTATGAATTAAACCCCAAATGCCTCTACAAGTTCTATCACAAGTCCAAAAGTATAACGTTCTGAACAAATTCTAAACCTGAATATGTTGATGTGTCATTAGCCTTGACTGTGCTGATATGTGACCAGTCTTCATGTACTACAATGACAATATCCATAATGTCCCTGAATGAATTCACAATAATCCCAAAATAATGATTTAGTCCAAATGTCAATGAGCACTTTATAATTCCAATAAATAATTTAAAGAAATAAATCCTTGCAAATTATAACTGAAAACAACTAAAAGACTATTTCCACTAGAGAGCTTTTAAATGGGAAAAATAACTGTGTTGATCAATATCTTTATATAAAAGTCTTAGACACAATAAGAAAACCAGGATGTGGGTCATTTTTCCCACATCAAACTCGTAAAAAAAAAGTTTGCTCTTAGAACATTCTAAATTTCTATATAAAATGTAGACCTTGAACCAAATATCAGTTTCTAGCCTATTTGTAACTTACAAACCGCCAGGTATACACTCTCTGTAACCTTCTAAAGTCAAAAGGCAATGTCAACATTTTCACAAAGTACAATCTGTACAATCATGGACAAAGGTTAGCTGTGTAATATGTTATTTATAAATGACTCTTACAATTTACAATAATGGACAAAATTTAAACTTTTAATATAGATATACATAACAATACCATTTCATTCCCAACTATAATCAAAACATAGGAACATGCTGCTTTCATATGTTGATTTCTTTCTTTATTCTATGAACTGCTCCGGTGGCCTAGTGGTTAGAGCGTCCGCCTCACATGCGGGAGGTCGTGGGTCCGATACCCTGTCGGGTCTTACCAGAGACTTACAAAAATGGTACTAACACAGCTGTCTCGCTTGGCGTTCACCATTAAGAGGTTAGTGTTAGGACTGGTCGGCCTGGTGTCAGGATAATTTGACTGGGTGCGACATCATGCTACATGTCTGCGGCATGATGCCTCAGTGCTAGGCATCACTATAAACTGCGACATTGCAGACATCTAGTATGTAAAAGAATGTCCATATGATTTCTTTATAACATTGGGAACAATGAGAATATGAGTGTCAGAAGAGGAGCATACGTTTCTAGATAGGGTGTACAGATGGATGTGGTTAGAGAGGTATATTGGACTGGAACCAGTCAACTAAATGCAGCATAGTGAACAGATTTTGTGTTTGATTCTGATCTTACAGGGCAGCACATCATGACTCTCACTGCATATATCTCTAATGATGTATACAGCTTCTTGAATGTTTAGACTTTTGAATATATCTTGCATTTCCAATTTTGTTCTGTGCTGTTGTATACACCTTTGGTGTCACAGGATCTATTGCCATTGATGCCCATTTACTAAGTAGGTATTCTGAAAATAAAAGAGAACAATTTTTTATTTCAATGGTAAACGGAATAATATGGACGATATTTACATATCATTATTACTCAAATGATGTACAGCTTAATTTGATAAAATTTTATTGCTGGAAAATTTGATGTGGTTTTATATAAAAAGTAGTTCAAGAAAAAGTATGTTCAATCTCCTGTCTGGACATACAGTTCATATATAAGGGCTCAATACATGCAGTTCTAACATTTCTAGCATCAGTCAGTAACCTCACTTCTCGACCAAGCATCATATCATTTGGTGAGAATTTCGTTCAGTCCTGAGCAGCACTACAGTGTTCCATTTTGTGCCAGTGGCAGAATATCATCCCCGTTTGTCTGACCGTTGGACACTAGGGTAGCCAGAATGTTCTTGATAGTCTGATTGAAACGTTCTACCATTTCATCTGACTGTGGTTAAAGAGCAGAAGTCCGCGTTTTATCTACCCCTAAAAGGTTACATATGTCCTTGAACAAGTTCGACTTAAAATTCCTTTCTTGATCTATATGAATTTGCATCGGTACACCAAATCGAGCGATGAACTGATCCACTAGATATTTTCCACAATCTCTGCCTCCTGGTCTGGTATTGTGAATGCTTCTATCCATTTCCTGAAATAGTCCCCTATCACAACAACGTACTTGTTTCCATGATTTGACACAGGGAAGGGTCCCAAAATGGCTATGGCGATTCGTTCCATTGGTGCACCAACATTATATATATATTCATGGGCGCCCGGTTAACTTTATGTGGCCTCTTCCGTGCTGAACAGTGGAAACAACTACGACACCAGTCTTTCACATTTCCTCCTACACCCGGCCAGTAGAAACGCTCCCGTATTCTCGAAAGTGTCTTGTTCACTCCAATGTGACCAGTAGTAATGACATCATGCAAGTTCACGATAAAATCATCCCGAAATACAGCAGGGACCACAAGCTGCCAGGAAATGCGCTTGCCCGTCATATCTTCCCATCTACGGTACAAACCCCATCCCGGAGTTCCAACCTGACTCCATAAGGAATTAACTGCTGTATTTGCCAAAGAGATTTCGTGCCATTTCGGGCGCTCACCAGACTTTTCCATACAGCTGACTGTGTAACCGATATCCTTATCCTCTTGCTGAACCTTCCTCAGTTCTCTTGTCAAAATTCCTACAATCCACGAGGACTCTTCCTTACTACCTCTCAGAACATCACAGCGAGGATGTTTACTGGAGCTTTGAGACGCACTCCCATCTTTAATTTCAACATTTTCGCAATGTGAACAGTCTACACAAGGCCTACGTGACAGGCTGTCAGCGTTTTGGTATTTCTTACCCCCCGCGGTATACGATTTCGAAATCATATGTCCCAAGAGTTTCTAACCAATGTGCGAGTTGGCCTTCGATGTTCTTGAACTTAGTCAGCCATCTTAATGAACTATCATCAGTACGAATGAAGAATTTCCTACCGTACAGATAGCAGTAAAAATGATTGATAACACTGACAACTGCAAGGAGTTCTTTATGCGTGACGCAATACCTCCTCTCTGTTTTACCCAATGTACGGCTGAAGTAGGCTATAACGTTTTCCTGTCTATCTTGCTTCTGGGAGAGCACTTTGCCAATTGACATGTTACTTGCGTCAGTATCCAAAATGAAGTTAGAACCAGCGGGTCGGGATAAGCCAGATTAGGGCTCAAAGACAACTTGGATTTCAGAGTTCGGAATGCCCCTCACATGCCAATTCCATTCAAATCGACAATTTTTTTCTCTAAGTATCGTCAAAGACTTTGCAATCTCAGCAAATCCTCAAATAAAGTTTCTGTTGTACGAACACAGACCCACGAAGCTCCTCACCTCTTTGACGTTAATAGGAGTAGGCCAATTCTATACGGCTTTGATTTTATCAGGATCTGTTTGGACGAAATCTTGAGACACGATATGTCCCAGATATGAAACACTGCTTTGGAACAGATGACACTTTCCTGGACTCAGTTTCAAGCCAAAAGCTATCAGTCTCTCGAAAACGTCTTGCAGGCGCTGTAATGTCGTTTCGAAATCTGCGTCGAACACAATGACACCATCCAAAAAGATCAGACATATCTTCCGCGAAAGCCCTTCTAGGACTCGGCCCATCAAACGTTCAAAAGTAGCAGGCGAATTACAAAGGCCAAAGGGCATGACCTTGAACTGATAGAGACCATAGTCTGTAACAACTGCAGTCTTAGATCTATCTTTGGGATCCATGGACTCCTGCCAATATCCACTTTGAAGTCTAGAGTACAAAACCATTTCGACTCTTGAAGAGCATTCAGTTTGTCGTCGATCCTGGAAACGGAGAAAGAGTCCTGTTTGAATGTTTTACTATATCTGTTCCCCCCAGGTCAGTCTTTTCTTGGGCAAACACCTGGTTAAATTGTACAAGGAAACTAAGCAACTCATTTCTCTGGAAGTTATCCAGATACTACGACGACCGTTCGAGTAAGTCTGCAAGATGCGGCGCACCATGCTATTCTGAGAATATGGAAATACTGTGATTTCGTTATCAACTGTCACACGTCGCTGCCACAGACTCCTCATACACTTTACCTGATCGTTCTGGCGGATTGAGCATTATATTAGGGATACAATTATTTTCTGCATTAACCACTAACCTGACCATCAATAATTGATACCTCTCTGTGAAGTTCTCGGTTGGTACCAGTATTGCACATGACGGCACAGCTTCTAGGTCTAGCACCTTCCCCGGTATGATTCTTTCCACTCCCGGAGGTATGATACTTGTTTTGTCCACTACCACGCGGCAACATCTGATGATCTTCAATTCCACAGTGGCACATTTCACTGGTTGACCATTCAACTTAAACGTATTAGTCCCAGCATCAATGACACACTGGTGTCTCTGGAGAAAGTCAAAACCAAGAATTCCATTGATAACTTTGTCGATTTCCGCCACCCACACTGCGTGCTTAACTTTTATATCATTTATGAAGATATCCATTTTTCCCACACCTCTTTTTTTGGATACACTTTCCATCAGCCGTTTTCATTTGCTTACCAGCCGGTTCCAAATATGGCTTTTGTAGGTCAGACATTTGTTCATAGATGGGACCGTTAATTATGGTAACAGATGCACCCGTATCGATGAAGAAATTCACTTTCCGCCCTTGCACGGTGCAATCCCGTTCCATTGCTTGAAATTCGAGTGCTACGGGGTTGCGTCCTGTACTGCTGACCCTGCCTTTTCTTTTTTGCTTTTAATATCGAACAGTCCTTCTTTAAATATTCCTCACTGCCACAAATGCAGCACTTCCTTGAATTCTGCCGATTGATGGGTCTTTCAACGCGCTTTCTCTTTAACGAATCCAGTTTTACCTTAATTTCTCTGATTTCACTGGATAGTTCTTTGATGAAAGCCTGGAGGTCAACTATGCCAGATGCTGAACATTCTACTTCATCAGCACCATTATTTCGAACTTGAGTTATCGTGCGACGATCCCGTTGTTTATCTGCGCATTTAATAGCCTCCAGTTCAACTGCTAACTTTGTGACTTCTACAGTTTTAGGATGGCTTTGCTGAATACGAAGCCTCAGTACATCAATAAAATGATCCCAGCTCAAAGTTTCTATAAGTTCAGTTGGAGCCTTTGGGTTGGCTCTCCTGCTTAAGTGTTTTACCACCTGAGTTAATTCTGGCAAAATTTGATCTCGCCTCCGTGTGAGAATTTTAAGTTGCATCCTGAACAATTTTGTTTGAATCATTGAGCCAAATCTCCTGCTTAGTGCGTTTAACAATTTCCGATACATTCTCCTCTACGAAGATTCTAAATCACCTAGTACTGCATGTGTGCTTCCTCGTAAATTTGATGCTAGAAACATTGCTGTTTGGTCTTAAGTCTAGTTGTTAATATTAGCAACAAGTTCAAAGTGAACTCAAGTCTTCCCACGGCTCTGAATCATCGTAGGTCGCTGGCCTCACTAATCGCTTTTGAAAATTCCTATTCCCCCTGGCGTTTGTAACATTTCCCAAACTTGTAAGGTTTCCATGAATTTGGCTCTCCAGTGCCTCACATTCCCGTTCTAGCTGCTTTCTTTCCTCAAGCTGCGACCTACTTTGCACATTAAAGGTAGGAGTTGAGGTTTGTAATGTTGTACCCAAACCTGTGTCAGGATTTCTCCGATGTCCAAAGACATTTGTTGGGGTATCCAGCCCCCCTTTTGCCATTTTTTACACGATGAATAAGAATTGTCTGAATCTGCATAAATCCAAAACGTAATCCTCGCTGATATCACCATGATTTAAATCCTGGAGTCAACTTTAAGAGAATCACTCTCCAAAAGAAATACACTAGCTGCAATAGATTCCGTTGCCGACATACTAAAACAAACCCACAATAGACATATCATATTAGTGAAATTTCATCCTGTGGATTTATCACAATTGCACACAACACCACAGACAGAATAATCCACTAGGAGTGAAAGTATCCCACAAATGGTAACGTGATGGGTTCAGAAATAAATCCATAAAATAAATCTGTTATTTACATGTTTATTTACAATATCCACTATGCACACTCCTTTAGCCTTGTGTTGCATTACACAACAAAACCACTATTTTCCTGTAGAGTTACAATCTAACCATCCGTTAGAACAGAGAGAGAAAATAAAATTAATCCTTTCACACTGAAAGATACAAAACCTCTCCCCCTCTCAAGTCTGTGAATCTTATTGAAACCACTTTCCCAGTCCATAATTCAGTCTAGTTAAAACCTGATACCTGACACACGAAACCAGATAAGGGTTCTCACTCCCTATGATCACTTCTCTCAGGCAGACAGTCCGTTATAATTACAGCTCTAATTGTTTCAACCAATGCTATAGGGAAAACATAACTGCCCCTATCATTGTAGCATCTGTTTAAAACGACGCATCTACTTTCATAATCGTGCACGACTTTATGATGTGGTAATCTTGATGTTGACACAGCGTCGAGTACAGTAATTACTTCACGGCCACATATTGGCGGATCGGATATTGTTTGTGTTGGTAATGTTGAATTCCAGACTGGAGTTTTTATTGTGTTTACGTAATTTAAATATTATTTTGGTGGAGCCAACCCATACGAATCAAAATAAATAATTCCACGTGGATCAATCGCATGTGCCACCCAATGAGTACCACGACCGGAACTTTTATCAAGATTAATGATACCGGTTTCAATATTGTTTGGTTGTTTTGGTACTTGATTACGCATAAATTCACCTGAATTTGTTTTAGCAGCATCAATTAAATCAAAATTTGACAATGGAAAGATTAATGAAGTGTTCCTGGTAGTCTCAGACCTTTTCCGTATCGATAAGGCGTTCCTGGTAATCTTAGACCCCTTCCCCTTTTTTTAAATCTTGTCCTGTTGCTTTCTTTAATGCCATCTCAGCAGCAGTTCCAACAGCACCAAGTGCAGCTGCTTTTGCAACAACTGGGGCTGCAGCGGCTATTAACGTTGGTATAGCTGCAAGAAGTGGAAATATACCACCTGTTTTAATTGCGTCTTTAACTAGAAAGATTGAGTTTATGACTGTTTTTGATTGTTTGACGCTATTGAAATGTCTGAGTTGACGTTCTGACAATGATAGTTTATTTTGACCATCTGTGATATTTTTTAGTGATATTTTTATTTCAAAGTTCTTTACTGATTATGATTGAAGCTTTTTAATCTGACTAGGGGTCAGACTGACACTGACATGATGATATAACATTATAAATATCGTGAGCGATTTAATTACATGTTTTCTATCGGTGCGTCAATAACTTGCATTCGTCCACAAGTACCTTCAAGTAACATTGCTTTATCACTGAGTATAACTGCAATTGCTCTATAATTAACATCAGCACCTGGATTTACACGAGCTCGAAATTGAATATCAACGACAGAGTGTTTAAATAAGTATATATGTTCCAGCGAAAAGTAATAGATAGGATACAGTGTTGTGAAATCTAACTGTGATATTTGTAAACCGGTATCTGTATTTTGATCACATCCCATAAACGTCATTAAACGATGATATGCACGTGCTACATGATTATTTTCAAAATTCAACATTATATCTTGAGATGGTACTTGATGTCCATTTATCCTTAAAGAAACTTCACTAACTGCAAGGTCTTCAAATATCATATGACTACGTAAATGCGAATTTAGTCGTTCAGCATTTTGTAAAGCTATAAATATATGGCTCGGTGAAGAAACTCCTTGTTGCGACGCAATATGCCATGTAAATAACCCAGCAACATTACTCTGAATGCTTTCTTGTGGTCATTGTCAACGATGATAACAATGATTTTCCGCCTGAATTCATAAAAGTAATTACTCTTTTTTCTTTAGCAAATGATGGAGTCATTACTGGCATCCACAACGAAAGTTTTGTTAATATTACTTTACCAGCATTGCCGATAGGGCGCCAAAGTGCATCATCACCTTTAGCTTTTCTTACAAGTACAGCTGTATGTTTCGCTCCAAAGATAACTTTTCTGACATTTCTGCAAAATCCAAAGATATGAGAGACAGTGGAATTGCGCATGAAAATCTTCTACGATCACCCTTTAACACTGATCTACGTACAGCAAATCCCAAGTTGTAAGTTTCGTTTGTTGATACAATTGCTGGTGTAACTGCAGCTCCTGCAGTGTCTCTTACATTACCATCAACTTCCTTAATGTATTAAGGATTATTAGTTTTATCTTTTACAAACGTCATTGATGGACCAGCTGATCTTGTATAATCATCTCAATATCTAGCTAAATTTATTATCGTTGTAGCTACATTAACCTCTTTTTGAATTGTTTCAATATTTCCTCCGGCAACCATGTATGTAGCCCTATCAAACAACGCCATAATACCATTATTAACAAAACCAATGTTAATCGCAGCACCATATACGGTATCATCTGCTTTTAAAATTTCTCCTTCCACTTCAATAAACGCTTCAGCAGGTAAGATTGTTGTTGTTGTTGTTGTTGTAGGGTTTAACGCCATTTTTCAGCACACGATAGGCTATACATGGCGGCCAGTATTAATGGTGGAGGAAGAACCTGGGAAAACCCTGGAAAGAACCACCGACCCACGAGAAGCTACTGGCAAGCTTTCTCACATACGCAAATTGGCTGAATCCGAGACTCGAACCCACGCAGACAGAGGTGAGATGGCAGTGATCCGTAACGGAGAGCGCGTTAGACTACTCGACCACTCAGGGCCCCAGCAGGTATTTATTAACTCAGAATAATCTGTATTCCTGATAGTGTGTAAGTTATCAGGTGTAAATCTATTTATAGCAAAAGATTCAAAAGGATCCTCAGATTGTAACTGTTTAGTTCTAGGAGATTGTTCTTGAGGAGGCTGTAACTTATGTTGAGGATATTGAGCATCAGGTTTATCAGTTCGTAGTTTTCTTTTTTGTTCATGTTTTAGTTCTTCTCGAAGAAGTTGTTGTGGTTGAGTTTCAGTTATAATTTGTAGTTAGTTTAGGTTGTTCTCTTTTTATTACTTCTTTAAATTTTTGAAAATCAGGATCATTATCTTTGAGAAAATCTTGTTCAGTAGAGATAGGAAATACATCTCTAGCCCAATCATCTTTTGTCCAAGAATTAACATGTTTCGTTCTTACATATTTACCTATACTTTTAAAATTTGCAGCAATATCATAAACCACCTTTGATTTTGCATTCGCGAAAGCAGTTAAAACCTTTAATCGTCAATTTATCTTTAAGAGAAACTTCAGGTTTCGAATTTTTTTGTTTCTTTTTTTAGGTCCAGGTTTCGTATGCTTTTGTTTTTGTCACTCTCTGCATACAATCTATTTATCTCTGTATTAAATCGATGATATATTACGTCATCATCTCTAACATTTCCTTTGTTGAAATATATGCCATATACCCATTAAAAAAATTATCAACATTTACACAGCATACTCAAGTTTTAAAAGCAGATACGTTTTAAGAAAACCTATCATTGCAGCATTAGGTAAATTTTCCTCCTTCACTTTTCTAAGTTCTTCAACAGCTTTCTCTAAATTTTGTAATCAAGGCAACATTTTCTTTTCTTACTTTAGGTTTTAGTTTTGGTTCAAGATCTTTTTTTATTTCACCAATACCTTCAAGTATCTCTTCTTCCTTGCCAGAAGGTTGAGCAGCAGATATTCCAGCTGGAAGATTTCTTAAAATCTTTTTGTCTGTTTGGTTCTTCTTGCTATCTTTTCAGTTTGCTAAGCAGATTGTTTTAACGTTGGAAGAAGATCTACAGTGGCTTCTGCAACTCTTTCAGTTACCTTTGTAACAGGTTTTAAAAATCGTTCTTTATCTTCTGCATAAACACCTTGTGCTGCTTGTCGTTCCTGTCGTGTTGTTTGAGAGCATCATGAACAGGAAGATATCTTCAGATTGCTTCTAATCTTTCTCGATCTAATCGACTAGTGTACGATTCCATTATTGATATAATAATGATTTAATTACTCACGCATTTATAGCAGCAGAGAGGGAGCGACCACAAATAAGTGTCACGGTCAGTAAACAAAATTCTGAAAAACACAAACGACAAAGATAGAGTAGCAAAATAAACAAACCTAATTAGAGAAACTCTCGGTCAGTTAGAGGCGTTGTTTTGACGTTATTGACCATTTATTTTCATTTTTCGTAGGAAGCTTTTTTTCTTCAAAAATGGACCTTCCAGCAAGTGGTCTCTTGACCGTCTCTGCTGCTTGCCCTTAAGATCAGGCAGCCCACTGTCATGGAGGCCCTGAGTCTGCTTCCTTACATGTACCTAATAGCTTGAGGCCCATCTGCTCCCCTGGGCAGAAAGCCAGATGAGCGAGCTCAACACTGGTGTCCTTAACAAATTTCCTAGGATCTGAAACCAACAGATCTTGGTTTGCTCATTATTGCTCAAACCTTTAAGAAACTTGCAATCACAAATCGTTTCCTGTCCACTTTGATCAAATTAAGCAAGCGCTGTTTAAGAATTTCCTTCTGATTCTTCATTATACTTAAACTTATGTTTCTTATTTGTAGTTGAACTGACAGTATAGAAGAATCCCGAATACAGTATTTTAGATGGGACTTTTTAAATGTAATTTTACTGGCCCCATCAGATGACTAATCAAGACCAACAGCATAAATGTTAAATGCCACATTTAGTTGAAATTATTCAAACAGTTCATGAGAAAGTATCGGTGCCATATTTAGTAGAGGCAGCCATATTTATATTACATGGGCCGTGTTTGAATCATCTTGGAATGCCAGGATGCAACTTAATGAAGCATTACTCTATATTATAGAAAGATGTTGTTGTTATTAAGCGCTAGGGTTTAACGTCGTTTTTAAGCACAGGATAGGTTATACATGGTGGCCAGTATAAATGAGTTAGAAAGAACCTGGGAAAACTCCGGAAAGAGCCACTGACCCACGAGAAACTAGCCACAAGCTTTCTCACATACCCACATTAGCTGAGCATGAGACTCGAACGTATGCAGACAGAGGTGAGATGGCAGTGATCCATAATAGTGAGCTCTTTAGACCACTAGGCCACTCTGGGCCACTATTATGGAAAAATATAAATTTAGCAAATTGTTGTTGTGACAACAACTTTCTATATGTAAATACATCTAAAACATATATGCTTAACCTGATGATTCAAATCAAACTTTCAGAATTGAAACGTGGTGATGTTTTGTTTTTCAGTTCTTTAAATAGCACATAGGGAGTTCAAACAACTACAGCTGATGACTCCATGTAAACATGAATGGAATGAAGACATACCTCTGAGAAGAAATATGTCTTATTGAAATATTGGTTGTGCAGATGGAATTAGACTGATCAGGAACAAGGAAAAGGAAAACATAGAGACATTTAAACAGACAGAATATAGCTAGACACCATAAGCCTATGGAGACTGGTTTAAAGTTGACAAGAATATTAAAGGGACATCTCAAAACAGCTAATTAGAAGAACTGGATTTATGGTATGCTCCTAACATGATTCCTATCAATGTGTGCAGCAACTTTCAATTGAAATGACATTTCGCACACATGAATGACAGTGGAATGGGTATGCATTCAGTATGATAGATAAAGACAGTGTTACTAGATGTGAATGTAGATATTGGGGGAGGGGCATAGAATTTATTATTCTGCTAAAATAATATTCCCATCATATTTATATACTGTCTCAGTTATTATGGAGAGAAACGAATGCAAACAGGTTTTCTGTCTGGTTGCTATGGAAACCGCATTCTTACTATGAAGCAATGTCAGACATGAATAATTTGGATTCCTGTAATGCCCGAAAGACCATTCATTGTCTAATTCGTTCTTTAAGAAAACTTTCTTGACACTGCCAAAACAGTAGAGGAAAAGAGAAGTAGTAAGAAATTTATGATTAAACCATTAAGAATTTTATGGTGGGATAAATGAAATGATAAAGCCTGGATAAAATGATGTTTTCAACTACAGGTACAAAACATTAATGCCCTTAATGTAATTTATTCTGTATTATCCAGTGGTGATTAGGATGTTGACTGCAGTAAGTAAAGTATATTTATCAACATTATATTACATATACAAATGAGTAAACACTACAAAAGATCTCTAATTTATTAAAAATGAATAAACACTGCTAAAAACTACATTTTTCCTTAAGAAAATATGTTTGTTATAAAAAAAATAAAAAACCTGTATGTATTTAGCAAATCTGTTCAGTACATACGGAGATAATGTAATGCTGGATTTGCTTTATGTATTCAGCAAACATAACACCTTCAGTTCATCAGATTCTGATCAGGACATGCATATAATGGGAGACTATATGAATACAATGGGAGACTATATGAATATAATGGGAGACTATATGAATACAATGGGAGACTATGTGAATACAATGGGAGACTATATGAATACAATTGGAGACTATATGAATACAATTGGAGACTATGTGAATACAATGGAAGACTATATGAATATAATGGGAGACTATATAAATACATAGATACTATGTACAAAACTAAGAATTTACAAGTTTTTTAATCCTACAAAGAATTAATTCTGAATTCTAGTGTATCCAAAGTAATCGCTTTCATCATGAATTTTTTAAATTTCAATCAAGAATTTTGTTTCAAATAATGCATTTTTGTGACATAACTTTAACAGTTGCATTCATTCTAGGAATATTCTTCAATCTTTATCAGACATAAATGAAAGATAATTTCAGTGTCCTTTCATTCATTCAGCAAAGTATAGCGCTGTATAAAGCTAATAGTAATTTAGAATTAGAAATGAATTAATATACACATCTATATAAATGATCTAAAACCATATTTACCTTATTTTCACCTTAAAAAAACAAAGCTTCATCTATTATGTTAAAAATAGGTTTTATCCCAACTTGTAAAATAGTATGAATATTATGTATTCCATCTGAGACTGTTGCAAGTAAAACAAGGTAGTAGCATGTAAATATAAGTCAATTTTCACTTTGTAAATGGGTATTAATGAGACTGTTCAACCCTTTGTTTACAAACATAGTGAAACTGTTCTGTAAAGATAATTAAGGTATACATAGTTCACATCTATGAAACATTAGCTTCTCGATAATAGTCTTTATAAATGCATTTGAAGCACTTATAATATCCCTATTTGAAAACGTCTTGGCTGAAGCATATAAGACTACCCTATTGCATCGCAGTGAAATATTGTCTTTACGATTTGCAATAAAATTGAGATCCAGGCCTTTAAACCATGCTACTGTGACTGTTTTCCAACCATGCTACAGAACTGAATTTGAAAATAAACCAAAATGTCATATCTGCCTTTAGAATAAAACAATCTTCCAGCCTTGAAAATACAAAATTGACTTTGCAAAACTCAAAGAGTCATTTGTTTCTGTAACAACCCCTTGGCTTCTAAAACAGCCCAAAGTACTTTTTACTGTGCATGAAGGAAAAAGATCCGAACCACATTCATTCATTTTTCGTACCGCTTATGATGAACTTCTCTCCAAATATAAGAATTACACAAGAATTTACACTGACTGCTCAAATGATGTTGAAAAGGTTGTTGCAAATCGATTCACTATCACTCTAGGAAGTTGGAAAACCCATTACTGACTGACATTCTCATTAAACATACCAAATTGTGTACCTCGCACAATATAATACTGGTTACCTTGATGAGTTGCTATGAATGTTGTAATAGAGCAGATCATGCTATCAAAATAGCGATCTCTCTGAAACCATCTAATTTTAGAATCCCATACAATGATTTTAAACTTGCATTAAAGAGGACCTTATTTAATAAGCATCAATAACAAGCTCCATGTGGTCAAACCCTCTTTGGGTGAATGGCCTCCATCATATAGAACCATCCATGAGGAGGAAGCAATCGTTGCACATATCAAAATTAGTCATATAACCCACTCTAACATATTAAAGGGTGAAGAGCCACCTGATTGCATTTCTTGCAATGAACAGTTTACCATGAAGCACTTTCTGATTGATTCCACTGATCTCCAGCCTATAAGCGTTATTCTCAAATTCCATTTCTAAACCTTGCGAATGAGGATCCCAAACTGTATAGGGCATATTCTAAAATAGATCTAACCAAACCCTTGCAAGCTAATTCTTTTGTATTTTGTGGGCAAGATGACAAGTATTATCTTAATAGTGCTCAATTATGAATTGCCATAATGCATAATTTTTTAATTTGAAGGTTCCAGTGACCCCTAAATATTGTATCTGATTGTATAATGAGCCTTGAGGTTTTCTAACATAGTACCTTCCACTGGCACAGAAGCATTGACTGACATTATTTTTGTCTGCATCATGGTGCCTTCTGCAAGTAGTTCCTCTTCTAGTATCCACTTATTTATTGCTTCATGGGTATCAAGTTCCGATGTCAAGTGGACTGCTCAGTCATATTTAGTTCCAGTCTGCAACGTTGTTTCACCCCGCGATTGATTTTTTCCCTTAACGCATTTACTTTCACCTCTAGTTTCTCCATTGTTCTCATTTCATGCTCCTTAGCCACTGACTTCAGATCCTGGATTATCTCTAATCTGTTGTGGGTCAAATATATATGTCTCAGTTTCTTCTAATGTCTTTGTAACTCTTTCTTTCTCCTTTCTGCAGCAGCTCTGATATCGTCAATGACATGCTTGGCATGACTTTGATTTCGGCAGATGAGGCAGAGTAATTCGGCACAATGTTGGCTATATCTTTTTGCCAACCCTTCACAATGTTTTGTACATGGTTTCTTGTGGCTTCTTTTATCATCCACGTGGTCCAAACCAAACTAAATAACTTGTGACTTTTTGTTATCTTCAGTTTCTCGTGGAGGCGAGCACAATTTTCGCAAATCTTTTGCTGACATACCTTGCAGTATTTTGTCGCTGTTTGTCTCTGTTCATCATCAAAGTTCTCAAATAAAACGCTCACTTCTTTTTCTTTTATCTTCTCTGGTACTGTTTCGATGTAATAGTTATTCTGTAAACTGCGGGCCCCACTCTCTAGGATGTCAACAGATGTCCTACACAGAGGACACTGAAACTCCGGATTGGGTCAGGCTCTATAAATGTTGGACTATAGACAAGATTCACAAACGCTGTGAAAGCAAGAGAGCATCTTATATAGACCACGGCAATTCCAGCACTGTAACTTTATTGCTGTTGCCATGATGTTATGCTCTGAACTAAACATGAAAGGAGGGCTAACATTCTGCATACGCATAAGCGGTAGATGAATTTAATATTTGACCACATGCAGAAAACATTACTTTTTTCCGTATTACTAGTAGAAAGTTGTAGATGGAGGTAACAGTCAGTGATTTGATTTCCCTGTATATTTTGATATGGATTACAATTAACGTAGCAACTGGTGCCGCACTACTAGAGGTGCTATAAAAAGTGGCGTTAATTTTTATATAGTAATCATGATTAACGATTTGCTAAATGATGGTAACTTCATTCTCAGATTTCACATGTAAAACTCCTATAGTTCTACTTATGAATATATTCATGATTGATAGGTCAAAAACTGCCCAAATTTGGGACACATGACCTCTGAGGATTTTCCACAAGATAGTAACGTTTGAATAATAATGAGCGTCAACTGAATTTTATATCAAAGAAGAAAAATGGTGTTAATTAACCATCTATGTCTGGTTTTTAAATAGTTTGGATTTGTTTTATAAGGGTGAAATCACGTGAAACCCCATAATTATGTCCTTTTTACAGTCACGCATAACTGCAATAACTCTCACCGGCACGGGCCTCTGCAAAATCGAAACAAAAACTGACAGATGACAGTATGTGGTGTGTCACTTGTGGGGAAAATTTGCAGATGCTTCATGCTCTATATACACACATATTTTCTTATAGATAATTCGTAGTTAAGAGAACCTGGGATAATGTCAATACGTATTTTGTAAGATTATGACTTTAGACCCATTCTGGACACAAAGAAACTTCCTGTTGTTTGTTTAACCATTACGCAACGACCCGTTCACGGTTAAATTCAAAGGGAATTCTACCACCAGGCTGTCCAGTTAGAGACCCCTCTTAAATTGTTATACCTTTCACCTTGAGTTATTTATACACCTTGACCGTCGGCAGTGCTGACTGGTGGTTCAAAGAAAGTTAAATTTTGATTGTCCACCTTCTCAAGTGTTAGAAATTATACCGTAGGTGGCACGTGACATGGTGTAACATATTTTCGAGGTTAGACTCGTCATATCACAGACTAGTCTGATAAACAACACCACTCCCCTGCAAATATGAGTTGATACTGATTGTCGAAACCGAATACGAAAATCAATATCCTCACGGGTGAGGGGCTGATTTTTCGGCCTAATAACAGATGGCCTGATACCTCAAAAGGATACTAAAATTGAACCAGTCCAGTAGGAAATGAATTAAAATTGCACGGAGATCAAAGGAACAAGTACAATGAAAACGTTCATATTAATATAGTCGAATAATAGGTGAAAGTTAAACCATTATACAGAATTCTGATGAAAACCAATCAAAACCTTGTGAACAACAATATAAGCAGCAAATCAAATTGTGGTCCAATAATGTTCCTCTATTTAAAGGACATTACATGTATAATAAATATTTCTTGAGAACAACTCGATGCCAGCTCCTTATTCTTCATTATAACGTTTGAATCCACTTGCTCATTTCATGAAATGTGTAATATTTCTCAAAATAACGGTCTGAATTATGAAGGGTAACTGGCTAATCCGTTCCAAATTAATGGCTGATTCCGCCCAGATTTTTGGCAGATTCTGAACTAATTCCGGGCTAATCTGGACCCTATGAAATATTTATTACGATTCGTCCAAGACATTTAAATGTCTTTTTGAAGATGATATTTCTCATGATTTCCCATGTACTTTGAGCAGTTAAAATATGCATTTAAGGCAACACAACCCCGATAGTACACGTAATAATGGGGTTGCTATATATAATGAAATAAATAACTTAATTTCAATTTACTAAGGATATTCTATAAGCATTGGATTGATTCGTTGATCAGCAAAGAATGATCTAACTGATCAGTTGTAATAAATACATTAATAATTATATTATATTATATTATATTATATTATATTATATTATATTATATTATATTATATTATATTATATGTCATCTCCATTATCCATGAAAGGTCGAGAGTTGCTCTTGAGTCCAGTATCCATCACTCTTGAAAATGGCAAATCACTTCCGCATGATCATATATATATATATATATATATATATATATATATATATATATATATATATATATATATATATATATATATATATATAAGTGGCAAAAATCCTCATTATATTATTGGGTACAAACATGGAAATACAAACTGGTTTACGATTTGATAAAACATAGGGGACGCTAAATCCTGATCTTAGCTTAAAGGAAATTATATCTGTGTTGGGCCTTAACTATTTTATCAGGACAGGGAATATGTGCCCGTTTATTTAGCAGAGACTGGTGTGATGTCAGATTGGGTATTCTCCTCGGATTATAAAGTGTTTAATTTTGTAACACAGCACATACAAAGCAGAAATAAAACATAGACGCTGGACATTAGGTCAGGGCGTAACAGGCCTGGCCCTAAGACAAGGCGAACGTGGGCCCTGCGCTTTCATGAAATCATCTCTGCAATGCAGTTTTTTTTGCTCGGGGCCATGCGCTCATCGCATGCTGCCGTGGGCCCACACATCCTAGGGCCAGGCCTGGGACGTAATCATTTCAGAGGTGTATGCCTAGTTGGATATGTACGCTGCGGCATAACTTGCCATTGTGACTACTGTAAATCGCATTACTTTGCGTTAATTGTTGTACTGGGGCTCCGAGTGTCTGAGTGGTCTAAAGCGCTCATCATTTTGGATCACTGTCATCTACTTCTTTCTGCGTGGGTTCGAGTCTCGGGCTCGGACAATGTTGGTATGTGAGAAAGTTTGCTGGTAGCTTCTCGTGGATCCGTGTTTCTTTCCGGGGGTTTTCCAGGGTTTTTCTCCACCATTTATACTGTCCGTCATGTATAGCCTATATTGTGCTGAAAAATGGCGTTAAACCTTATAACAAGAACAACAACAACTACAGCAACTTGTTGCACTATGTACTCGGCCAGGCCTTTAATGTGATATAAACTAAAGTCTAGTAATCATCTTTGCCGACCACTTGGATCTCTTTGCGAGTCAATATTTCCTTGAACATATGATAGAAGAAACACTCTACAATATGGTTCTAGAAACATCCAACAACGTTTACCAAAAAAGACACATGAGTCACTGAAATAATCGCCAGAATTTAAGCTTTTGCAATTTCCAATCCTCATTTAGTAAAATGCTTTTAAATTATTCATTGATTGAATTTAAAATTAACCAGAATGCTACCGTTAATCAGTTAATGCAAGTCGCGCGAGAGCGTGAAGTAAGAATAACAAGTGATATGGGAAAGATGATATTTTTGAGTTATTAGGATCCGTAAATGAACCACAGCTGCTCCAACAACATCAGTTTTTTTTACGGCATCGTTAACAGTGCAATCTAAGCCAATCCTCCTACGAAGAGTGGAAAAAAGCTGACATAATTGCCCTATTAGGTCTTACTGTCGCACTGTTTAGGACTCTAATTAAGCTTTGTACAGCAGCACAACTAAATAGCAAAAGTCCTCCATAAGCCAAGGGGGGGGGGGGGAGGAGAAATTGCATGAAGAGTTGGAAATGAACAAAACAGATGACGCACCGCTTTCCTGATCACCACTGCGGAAGTTGGGCAAATTTAACAAACAAACATTTCCGCAAGTGATCATACAGACCATTCTCGAAATGCAAACAACACTAAGCAGTCTGTCAGATGACAGTCATGTTCTAATTGTGAAATAATGTAACAATCATGTTCTGACTAAACATTATTGAGCCAATCAACTAGTAGGGCGTGTTTGATATCTCTACATGAAAAATGCACTCCTAGTTCACGTGAAATTGTCATGACCTCCATTCAAACTAAGGCGTGGCGTACTACACCGGCATAGTTGTTGACTTGACCTTACCAATTAACCTATGGGGAAAGTACATAATGTACTCTTTTTATCACTGGACACCTTAGAATGAGAACATAAAAAACAAAAACGTCATAAACCCAACTGACTTAAATAAAAACTATCTTATAAAGTAATATATAATGCATATATCCATAACAGTATGATACCGGGAAAAGTTTTTACATTTCAAGAATTGAAACACGAAAATACAAATGGCATAAACGACTCATTACATCAATGTGGCACAAATTAAAATATCCACAGCTCCATAAAATTAAGTCAGTGTACACTATGCATCGATCTATGAGTGTTCCATAAAATCAATGTACATGCTCTGGTATTCTTCTAGTATCTATGGAATTCAATACTACGAGAATGTCTTTTCTTTCCCATTCTTTTCTGTTTGTAAAAGGATACTTTCGTTGACTTGTAATTTTTCTTCCTCTGTTTAGGGTTCTTCTTCTGCCACTGTCTCTAACATTATCTTTAATTACATGTTCGTTTCTAGCAAGGTTCTAAGTTACCTTCTTTTCTTGGATTAGGGACAGGCAAAGGCAGCCACTTCTTGTATCCAAGTCTCTTCAGAAATGCCTGCATGCTTGTTCTGCTTCTCTTCATTGTTGGGATCTGCCAATCGTCAAATACGCATCCACGATCTTTTCTGTTCCTCTGCATCTTTCTTCTCAGCATACATTGGGTACACAAAATCCTGTGATATTGATCGTGGTATCAAAATGATGTCGATGGTGATACACATGAATGTATTTTCCATCTGGGAAATCTAGTCCTCGAAACACGAGAGCTCCAAGAAACAATGTGAAGATGCACTTTTAACGCATAATAATAATAATAATAATAATAATAATAATATGGACTTAGTACAGCGCCTAATCTTTTAATATGGACTTAGTACAGCGCCTAATCTTTAGAAGCTCTAAACATTTACAATATTTGACAATGCATAAGATGTACAACAACAAGATTACAAAAACAAACATCATGAAATTGCAAAACAAAATCATGCTGACAATTAGTAAGGAAGTAAACATTATTAAGTCTTTAAGTCTGTTCTTGTAGTCGAAATAGGTGAGTCGTAAGAGCACTTTTGAATGATATCACAGTGTTCTTGTCTCTAGATCCATGGGCAATTCGTTCCACGTACAGTAGCTGGGCCATGGTACAGTGAACGTTTTCCGTATGACTTCTTTTAAACAGTGGTAACAACGAAAATATAAGTGTCAAATGAGGAGCGTAAGTTTCAAGATGGGATTTACACATGGGTGAGATCAGATACGTATATTGGACTTGAGCCAGTAAATGAAATGTAGCATAGTGAACAGATTTTGTGTTTGATTTTGAATTGAACGGGTAGCCAGTGAAGGTTACAGAGCATGGGGAAGGTGTGCACAGTTCCTCGTACTCTAAGGATCATCCGGGTTGCCATTTTTTTAAAACTTTTTGAAGTTGCTGTCCATTGTACATGAAAGTAACATAGAGGTAAGCCAATATTCTCTCCATTGTGCAGGCTGGAAATGCAAATAACTTCTACTTACACCTGTCACTCTCTCAAAAGTTCATAATATATGTAGAGCTCCTCCTTCTTGTTTCCTGAATCACCTTCAAATCACACAGGAACACTAATCGGACAACTGAAATAATCATGATTTGTGTTAAATATTATTTATTGAGTAAAATCCAACTTCAACGAAATGTTGCCTCTTTTCACAAACTTACCAATAACAGATGGCATAATACAGATGGCATAATACAGATGACATAAATATATTTTCATTCATGGCAGTGTCTTATTGCTCTCCTGTATGCATCTATTGGATTTACCAATAACTTAAGATGAACTGGGTTGTTCCACTTGATGAACTTTACCTGTGCAAATTAGCACACTGGGCTCCGCCACAGCAGTCTTCAAAGTACATCTCACTATTATCAGCCAATTAAGTAAAATGTGTACTGGTTGTTGTTAATATTTATATACATATATCTGTAATAATGGTGGCAATTGTCAGACTTTTCTCTTTTAAAAATGCTTTTTAGTCTTTAAACTAAGGCAAACTCTCTCTCTCTATTTGGAATTGTTTTTGTAAATACTGATTTTAGATATATGCTCCAATTCTATTAAACGCTCAACAACCAATGAAGTTAGTTCCAATTCTTTTCAACAGTTCTTACAATTTTACTTTTTTTTTTATTTGATTCTGTTTCTTTGCTGATATTTCTTTACATCCAATTTCTGTTTTTCATTCCTATTAAGATCAGATTTCTTGGATTCTATTATAGATTTAGCAACTGTTACGGTATTTGCATAGCCTCTTAAATGTTATTGTTCTTCTTCTTGTATAAATAAATTTTGCTATGCATGTGGAATTTATCTATTTTGAATTTTGAATTTTTAAATTTTGTTGTTGTAACAATTAGGTTAAGAAATGTTTGTTCTCTGGTTTCTTTAAAACAATAATGTCAAAGAATGAAATGAACTATTTTACGTCATGCCTAATCATTGCCTATTGTGTCTGTGTGTACATACTTGGTATTGTGCTTTGAGATAATAAAAAAATCTGGATTACTTATCTTGGATATGTGTACATTGTTTCCATCAGTATTATAAAAATATAATCTCTTATCTTAAATTATATAATAATTTCTCAACAGCTGATAGTTTTGCTAATCTATTTATAAACAACCTATTATCATTTTTTTAAAAGTATTTATTGATTCCACTTAAAGACTTTGCTGATGAGTTTTCAGTTCCCCATTAGATAAACGAAATAAAGTATTAACATTGAAATTACCTTCAATTGTTGCATTAAGAATTTGTCCACTGTAATCACGATTACTGTTGCAATATGAATGTGTCCATCATAATGATGATTACAGTTAAGAGGACATTCAAATGTATGATAAAAATATTCACCACCTTCTGACATTTATCCACTATTTAAATAGTAGCTAAGCAACAAGAAAATCAACAATGCAATCAAGAATTGGAAATTGGCATGGCAAATTTAACCTACAAAAAGATAACTGGTAAACACTTAAGAAGGAGATAAGTATATAAAGCAAATAAAGAATGACATGACAAATCTTGTCAATGCAGGACCAGTTAAATATTCTAGACATTGTCGCACCTTCATCTGAGAGAAGTAACATCATTGATTATTTAATATGTACTATGGCATCATATCATATTAGAGTTGCAGACCTTCATCTAAGGGAAGTAACCTCTTTGATTATTAATATATACTATGGCATCATATCGTATTAGAGTTGTTGAACTTCATCTAAGGGAAGTAACATCCTTGATTATTATTATGTACTACGGCATCATGTGGTATTACCGTAGATACTTCACTTTGTTTCTAGATTTTAACTTCGAATTACCACTACCAGAATGAAGACTTTCTTTCATAACATTAAACCATATCAATTTCAAGACACCAGCAGTGGAAAAAAAAAACCAGAAAATAATCTAATAATGTGTACTGGACATTTAAACACATCAATTTCAACAAATCAGCAATGGGAAAAAACAAGGAAACAATCCTAAATAAAAGTGTAATTTACATTCTGTATCAATATTGTTTCTACAGTCTATAAATTCACATGAACTGAAAAACCAAAGCAATTACAGAGAAGTTAATTAAAGTTGTGATAAAATTTTAAGTTTTCTTAGCAACCCTCTTAATGATCAAGTTTGAAGTTTCAAAACTTAAACAGTATTTCCTGCCTTCTCCTTTCTCTCTTTTTGATTGTACCATCACATTTTGAGATCTGTTATCAGTAACCTTCATGTACCTTGTATTTGTCCAACAGAAATATTTACTTTGCTGTTCTGGGTCAAGTAAGTCAAAAGTGCAAGGAATACAAAGATCTATATATATCTTATAACTCAAGGTAAATTAGATCTATTTTCTTTTGTCACTGCAGTTATCTTTGCCTAAAGTAATCATTATAGTGTTTTTTGTTCTCAACTGTCGACTTTCTGTGTGTCTTTATTTGTAGGTTTGCAATAACCACTATTATGTATACTTAATTTGTATTGTTTTATTGATAATTGTCCATAATTGAGGGTAGAGTTGGGCTTACGTGTCAAATGCCATGTTGGGTAAACATGTTTACTAGGTTTGAATTCTAAGTATAACCTTGATTCTGATCTTAGAATTTTCTATAAAGAATTTTGTTTACAGTTTGATGGAACATTCCACTGTCTGCATATAAATTTTAAGTCAACAAAATTAGTTTGTTCCATATTTCAACATCAGTCTTAGTTGAATCAATTTTAGTTGTATTCACTTGAAAGTATTTAATTTATTTATTTAAATTATTCATTGGAATTACAATGTGCTCATTGATTTAGGACCTAATTCATTATTTTGGAATTGTTATAAATTTGTTCAAGAACATTTTGGATTTTATCATTGTGATTCATCAATACTATTAGCAAGCACATCAATAGATCAACACTATTCCAGGATATTGGTATAGGTGGCGCTCTACAGTTGCGTATTTTGCATAGGGTTAGAATTTTAAAGAAAAAGAATTTCCCCGCCTTTCCTCACTGGTTATACTGGCTATTTAAAAAAGACCTTGTATATCTTAGGTATAATTCAAAGAACCTTTAATTCCCTTTATTTTGCTGTATGATTGATGGGTGTAATATGGGTTATACAGTATACAGCTTGGCCTTATTCCAGATGTACACCTTTCAAAAAAGTGCTAGCTCCACTTGGTCATTTTCACTTCCTGAACTTCAGAGGTAAATTGTATAAAAAAAGAGCTGATACCTTTTTTTAATACATTTTATATATTTGGTAATTCATTCATTGCACTTTCAGAAGATGGTACTGTCTAGTCTGGCAAAATTCATTTCCCCTATTTTAATAGCTGCTATGGATAGTGTACTTTAGACTAATTCAGGCTGCTGATTTTTTAGCACAAGGGAGCAGTCATTTTAGTTAGCAGTGTGGTTAGATCATGTACAATTTCCAAAAGTACAATATCCAAAGAAATATCATCCACACTAAATTAAAGTAGTATAGAGGTATGCCAACATTCTCTCCACTGTGCATGTTTTAAATGCAAACAACTTCACCTTATATGTCACTCTCTCAAACGTACATAATAACTGGTGAGCGCCCCCATATCAGCACTTTCAAAGTTGGAAATCATTTGGAACACTGCTGGAATTCATTCTGAATACCCTATACTTTTGATAGAACTATTAGGAGTTGAATTCAACAAAACTCAGTTATTGTAAACTTTGTTGTATTAAAGACAGTAAACAGCAGACAGATACAAATAAAGACTACCACAGAAAGTGGAGAGTTGAGAAAAAAGGCTACAAAACTAGTGTGTGTGTGTGTGTGTGTGTGATTTAGATTTTTAACATAGCTTTAACAATTTTTCAGTCATATCACTATGATGTCTGCAGTGTGACAGTTTAAAGTGATGTCTAGCACTGGGGCATCATGCCACAGACATGTAACATGATGTCCCACCCAGTTACATTATCCTGACTCCATGGCCAACCAGTCCTAACACTAACCTCTTAATGCTGAGTGCCAAGCAAGGCAGCTGTTAGTACCATTTTCATGTCTTTGGCATGACTCAGCAGGGTTCAAACCTGCAGCCTCCTGCATCTGAGGTGGGTGCTCTAACAACTAGGCCACTAGTGGAGTTATTACCATGATCTCAAATTAAGTAACAGAAAAGAGTAACAACCAACAATTGTTTTGCAAAACTCACTTTCTTTTTCAACTTTACATTCAGAACAAATTTTACTTTCCTCTTTATACTGTTTAAATTAAAGGTTTTTTTAACAACTTCTTTTTCAACAAATTATATTATTAAAAAAATTTAAAATTAATGACAAATATTTGTTAAAATAAAATGTTTGATTCAGAACAACTTTTTAAATTACATTTGCTTTAACTTGCATTTCTTTAAGTTAAAATGAAGATCAAAGTAAAAATATAGATGAATAATAGATTAAATTAAGGTTGAAAAGTAAAAAGAAGATCCACTTGGTAAACAACTTCAGAAACGTTCACAAGAAATGAGAAAAGCAAAAGCACTACAACATTCTTGATAAAGAAAAATAATGCCAACAATGAAAAACAACAAAAACAAAGACTGGAATAAAACAACAGTAGTTGTCGTTACGTGTTTAGGCTCTTACAAAATGTAACAAGAAAAAAGTGAAGACAACAATCTTTATAAAATTTAGCAAATAATTTATTTCCCTAGAAAACCAAGGTAAAAATGAGAAAAAGAATTTATGGTTCTATGATTCAAATCCAAACATAATCCAAGAATTAACAAATAGACATCTTAGTAATAAAAACTCCAAAAGAAACTGAGTTCAAATCCCGATGAAATCCAAAATGGAAGGCGATGACGTATGCTGTGGTTAGAATCATACTGATGTGTCAACAGAGCTTTGTTGAATCACAGAAAATAATATTCCAGTGTTTGAATTCTGTGTAAATTTCGATAACCTTTCTTGTCCAAGAATTAACTTAGAGCACAAGTATTTCCAGGGAAAAATAATCACTTGGAATCCAAATAGCTTGAAGAAAACAAAACTTATTAGCCACAAAACGGGTCACAACATAAAACACTTTAACTTCTCAAGTGTTAAGGCAAGTAATGACTATTTTTTCTCAAAACATCAATTAAAAAAATCTAGCGATGACACAAATCAGATGCTCGGATGTGGGTCAATCCTCTGGAAAAACCTAACTGATACATGTTATTTGTCACGTACTCCAAGTATGGCATTTATTCAATTATTAATCTCAGCCTGAGAAAGAATATTAAAAAGTTTGCTGAATCAAGGTCAGGAACTAGGTCAGCATTAGATACAAAGTTTCTATTATTAGTTGTTTACAAAAAACAGGTCAAACGGAATTGAACTGAATTTCTGGACAATGTCAAATCCAGTAAAGTTACATTGCTATAGCATGTAATGGAATTTAAAAAATGTAAAACTAACAAACAATTAAATTAAATCAAATATAAATTAAATCAAATATATATAACAGTATTACCTACACAGTCACCTAAATCAGAAAACATATTTTTCCATACATGTTTATAAAGTTTTATTACATACAAATGACGACAATGATGTGCCACTGTGCCACTTGGTAATACTGAAGCCACTACTATTGCTCTCATTATAGATGCAGGACTAGTATATTATTACAATTTATTGAAACAGACACCTGAAATCAATATTGGTGCACCTGTTTGCTTTATAAGAGTCAGCTAAGTTGTTTTACCTTTGCTTCTTTCTGTTTTGACAAAAAGATACACTTACACACACACATTTATAAATGTGATATATTAGAATCAGGATCTTATTTTATCCTGCTAGGACACACACACACACACACACGTGTTTATTTCTTTATACATGTATATATATATATATTAGTAACTCAAATATTTGGGATGACTTGAATTGAACACTTAAAAGAGATGGACTGGGATAGAAAATTTTAGAAAGTCTACTGAAATAAATATTGTACATTTCATGATGCAGATATGGGTCTATGCTGCTTGTAGATGGGTGTACCTGATACAATTAAACTAGGATATGGCATTAAGATAAAAGACACCAGACATTCCATGTTATAAACACAGTTTATTGTTTTGTGCCATTTGTGCATTTTCTATACCAACCAATGGCATTACATAGTCAACAAGATACAGCAATGATTCTTCACAAAGGTAGCAACTACAGCATTTATGTGTACATGTAACTTTATCTATACAATGTAAGAAGCAAATCTATCAAATTGATTGGACGTTCTCTATGTACCTACAAATGGGCCCTAACATGATCATGTGATTCTATATTACTCATCTGGTTCAAAAAATATTTAAATGTTTTAGATAAGCATGTAATACATAAATGCAGATTTAAAGAAAGCATAAAATTATAAAGAAATTTACAAACATTAAAATTTTCAACAAACTGTCTAATTGAAAAAGAAAACAATATACAGTCTGCGTAAATTTAATTGGACAATTCAGACACCTGCTGGATCTGACATTAGGATCAATGATAACTGTCATTGTAATTATGTTTATAACTTTCTAAGCAATCATCCTTCAAGATACAAGGAGGTTAGTTTATTAAAAATATGTTACCCTTTTGGTGGATAGATATCCTTTATATCCAGTTTCAAAGTGTGGTTAAATAAAAATAATATTCCAAAATATTGTCCATTATAAGCAGGTATCCTTTATATTGATGTGTCTGCAAAACCAGGTTTCAATATACTTATGCCAAGTAAAATATATCTGAGTTATATAGCAATACCTGCAAGTCAGAGGATGGGTACAATATTATTACATGTACAGAACAACTGGAAAACTTCCCGATTATATGACATTTTCAACATATTCTCGCTTGTCAAGTCAAACTGCACAGACACAGATCTGCTATTGCATCATGCACTGCCAGATCTGGGTCTGTGCAGTTTGTTAGGAGTAATCAGTAGAACAAACAATGTAGACCCTGTTCTGCAGGCACATTATGCTACAGCAGATCTGGATCTTTGTTGTTGGCTGTTTGACTTGACATAGGGAGTATATATGGTATTTCAAAAAGACCCATATATGATCATGCAAATCAATATCTTGTTGTTGTTGTAATTTGAGAATGTACTGTTTTCTACATGTCACATTTTTAATTCAATGAATGGATGCCAAATGAACCTGAACAGTTTAATCGGCTTGCAGCCAAATTAGCCAAATATTAAAACAGATTGCTGTAAATTTTGAAAGATAAAACAGAACTATATTCACTGTTTGACATTAGGTTCTATTTCTTGGCTTCCAACATCTGCTTTGCAGATGCAGTAGAACAATTTTGCGGCAGTTTCTCTGGGGCATGGGAATTTTTAAACAATGACTGGGATGGTCGTCAATCTGCATAGTGTAGTATCATTTATTTTTGTTGCGCTCAATTTTTGTGGTTTGTAAAAAAAAAAGCATTTTCATGGGTACTTAAATGTGTGGTTTTGCCTGTCAAAATCTGCATATTAGTAGGTTTTTAATTTCATGGTTTAACCTCTATAAATACCTAAAATAAAGAATACAAAGGAATAAAACTATGCCGACACAAACCACAATCACTTTAATGTTTAAAACAATACTACCACCTGTGTGAGCACAACTTAAAGACCTGGCAAGTTCAATACTTACACAGTGTTTTCAACAAGTGAATAACATCAGTCGAAGCCACTGCAACCAACAACACTAAAACAATACTTTGATCTCTATGAACACAAATAAAATACCTGTCAAGATCAATCACTTTTGCCAAGTTTTCGTTTGAGTGAACAACATCCAAAGGAAGCCGATGCAGCCAACAACACTAGACCAATCCATTATTAAAGTATATATGAATGATCTCTTACTTAAACTGCTGTCCATCAGTACTTTCTGATGATCATGGCATTAACACAGTGGCTTAAGAGTGGTAAAATTCAACTTAGACCCCACACACACAAGCTGAATGGATAATTGCAGCTCACGCGACAATGAGTGAAAGATCGGACCTAATTATCAGTGGTTTTGAGAAAACAGGACTTATTTAATTCAGCAATTTGAGGATTATTTACCTTAGAAGCATTTGTGAGTACCATGAGACTTGATTGACACAATGTTGAATGTGAAGTGCGAGCTTTAATACTCTGCTGTAAGGGGGTGTCCATTTAGTATGTAGGCATGGGGGGGGGGGTTAACCCAGATGCATACGTGATTTATCAAATACTAGTACATGCGTTAATCTCCCGGAATGAAACACTGTAAGAAAACGTGGGGGTCATCATCCTGCATGGCTCATTTTTCATTGGGGATTTAAAATTGTGGTTTGAGGCAGCAACAAAAACCATGAAAATTAATCATACTACAGTATTTATAATCAGCAAGAAAGCTTGGAGTGCTCATGACCGGTTTTGTTGCCGAAGCCCTGGTGCCAATGATTTGTGGGCTGAATACTAATCTAATTCTGTTCTGAAACACTAATATGTAATGAGAAGTGAGAAACAAATTAATATGATGACTGTATAAGGGAGGCAACATTTAACATTTACTCCAAACAAACTATATTGACCCAGACCGTCTGCCACATTATGTGATAGCAGATCTGGGTCAAACCAGTTGGACTCAACTTATTAGCAAGTATAGATGGTACATAAGATCTTGGTATTGTTTCCCTGTTTTAATTTCAGCTGTGTGGCATAATCAGGCAGTGATTTGACAATGGTGGCTTCCATTTTGCTTCATCAAAGGATAATAAAAACTTGCTGTAGGTTACACTGTCCATATTCTTTCCTGTTGCACTTTTCTTCTCCAAGTACATACCTGCATTTAAAAAGAAGAGTTTATCTGAACTTGATGTGACAACAAATTGTCCCTATTCTGCAGAATTATTTTTAAAAAAATGAAATCCTGCAAAAAGTACTGAATAACTGAAACCTGACTTGGAATAAAGCTATCAAAAAAATTATATAAATGACAATACTTATGGACTGACCAATAACTTATCACATTTTAGGTTCCAAGTATTCTGCAATGATGGACACAATGACAACTTATAGCATCAATCAAATCATAGTTTGTAACATGTTAGAGATTGCAACTATTTACCACATGCACATTTGAACATTTTCCAGTCATTTTTCATGTAATTTTCAGTGTGTGCCTCAGGTTTATACTAATACATGCAGAGGTACAACTCTCAAAATAATAATTTGTAAAACAATCGGATTTTGTATGATGATACAATTCACAAAATAAATATTTTTAAAAAATGGAGTCATATGATGTACTATCCATGCTGATTTGTAGGTATCTCTTTCCTGTTAATTGGTCAATTCATCAAAGTTACCAAGAACAAGACTTGGACTCGCTTTAACAGTTCCACCTTCCTGTGACCTTTCCCACCCCAAATAGATAATAGCTGGACATTTGTAATGCATCCTGCAAGTCTGAATACATCACCTACTGAAGATAAGCAATCTGCTGAAAGCACATTGTACTGGCATAACACAGTGGCAGTAAACCAGGTCTAGCAAAGTTACACTGAGACCCAAAAGCATGAAATCAGTACAAAGATGGATTATTTTCTCAGATATAACAAATAAAACATATTTTGACCTGTTGATGAACCACCACTCAAATCCAAAATACAGTGTTTACAAATCAGACTTCATATTTCAACCACTACTTACACTGCTTGCTTGCACGATCCAAAATCTCATAACCTACATTTTCCTTGACTTAAGAGACCAAAGGATCATGTGATACACTACAAACAACCCAAGAATGGAAAAAGCTGATGACAATCCAAATGCATTCGAATATGGCTGCAAGATTTAGTGATCATGTGACAATGCAGTGGAATCTGTGTAATACTAGATATTCATCTGGTATATTGGTTTATTAAAATAAAACATTACATTCTAAAATTTATATCTGTGATGATAAATATTCTACATAATAAATTTCATGCAGGTGGTGTTCAATACAAGGTTATCTAATTACTGGAAACCCCTGAGTAAAGCAGCTACCAAAGTCATGTTTTTGTGAAATTCCAACTTTTAAAATGTGGACAGGCTTTCACCTCCCGATCCACTGTAAATGTCAACAACAAAAATAGTGTTGAAAAGATCAGAGGAAGCTTGGCTTACATAGCTTCACATGAGCAAAAGCTTGAAATTTCTGCAGGAATAGCTTGTCTCAAAAAAATGTAGTGAGTCAGAGCTAAATAATTTCCTGAAAGTATTGCTCATAGCACTGGAAATATTTATTCTCTAAATTTCCAATAAAAGTCTCAGCCACAAAAATTTTAAATTTGATAAATACAAGTACTTTTGGCAGAACAACAGTTATTTCAAGCTATAATTTACAAAAAATTAAAAGATAAAATTCATACCTAACGAACTTCGTGGTGGAAGAGAAATGCTTTTGTTCCAGGATGGCTCTTCCACACCAAGTAAATCCCGTATACTTTTGGCAATAAACTAAAGTGAAGACAAAAAACAACAAATCAGAAATGTCTTAAAATTTTCAAATACAGTTTGTGAAGTTGTCACAATATTTACATATAACTTAATCCATTTCCTGATTCTTGTCATTCTTTGAATTTACATAGTTAATGGTAACACGCACGTGTTAATTCTGATTTTATATTCTATTAGTCTACATGCTTGTAAATACTGTACACATATTTAACTTGCCAAGTAAAACATGTCAATGTAATCTTATTAATATGATGTAAAGTATCTGAATCATAAATAAATAAACACATTACCTTGATATGTTCAAAGTCAGTTATTCCAATTCTAGGGAATGCTGATGATTCCACTTGTATCAATGTCCTGCCATCTATTCCATTTTCTGTTATACAGGACTGGAAATTTCAAAAGCAAAAGTTTATATCATACATAATAAATATATATAATAAAAATTTATATCATATATATCAAACAATTCACTGAATCCAATCTGAAAGCAGTTATTAAAAACACTATCAGGTTCCGATCAGCACTAAGACTATTAAAACAGCAGTTCATTTATCTATTTTATTTTATTTATTTAGAATTATGTGATAGCAGATCAGGATTTATGTTGTTTGCAATTGGATTTAACTTAAAAGCTAGTATATGTGATACACATACCACAAAACCTGGCTAAATACTTACAAATGAGCAAATCATAGCCTCCTAAAATCCTCCTCATGTAGCATGATGTCCCACCCAGTCACATTATCCTGACACCAGGCCGACCAGTCCTAACACTAACCTCTTAATGCTGAGTGCCAAGCGAGGTAGCTGTTAGTATCATTTTTGTAAGTCTTTGGTATGACTTGGCCAGGGATTGAACCCACGACCTCCCGCATCTGAGGCGGATGCTCAAGCCATTAGGCCACCAGAGCGGTGATAAAGGTGCTAAACTTGCAACTATGCTATAGAACAGAGGGGTCCAACTACAGGCCCATGGGTCATTTTTTGTGTTAGCTGCACTGATACAAAAAGGGCCCATGAACTTTACCTTTTTTGTCCATGTGCGCATTATGTTGAAGATGTTGGACAACCCTGCTAAAGAACAAGAATCTTAGTATTATTACTATTATTGCTACAACTTCACTTGAACATCTGCACTTCATAATCTATAAGAGTTTCATCTGTTAAGCATTTCATGTCTTACAAATGGGTTCAGTAACAGTGAAAATGAAGCAAAAGAGTTATTTGTGATCATTGATGTGAACGAAGTTTCTTGTTAGTTTGACATTCAAATTCCCTACACACCCATCCCCCATATTAAGATCATTAAGTCATGATCAGTTATATACTAATATCAGAATTTAGTAATGGCCATGTTTTCTGGAAGCTACATTTATGGTGCAATTTTTGCAGCATTTTACTGCTACACTTTATGTTATAAACCTATCGGCATGTTGCAGAATCTATTTTAAAAAACCACATCTTTATATCATTTGAGCACCTTTGCTGTGGATTTGCAGTTCAGTTGGGATCTGTCATAGCTTGGCTTAGAATTGCAGAGGAAAATATCTTTCCTTCCATGCATCACAAAACATCTCTGTCTGCCAATAAGCCTTGCAAGCTCTTAATTTATTACCTTACAGAACCCAATTTGTATGCCACTCTGCATCATATTTACAAAGATTGTACAAGAATCTTTACATTCTGTAAATGATATGAAAACGTAAAGATATAATTTGGATTTTGTGTGTAAGTTAATGAAAATACTTAAAGATATATAACCAGTAACGTTGTATCCAATTCATTCAGAATGAATGACACAGTAAATCAGGTACATCTTGATGATCTTTACTTCCTCATGCAGTAAGCAATGACCAGGCAAAAAGTCTTTCACAGTTGTGGTACAATGGAGCTGTGCAATTGGTCTTTCCAAGTAACATCTCAGAATGTCCTCATGTTCATACTTGGTTTCTCCATGTTTCAAAGGTTTGACTCAACAATAATAATAATATTTATGGCTTGAAGTTCTCCTACTTGGGGATTCAGATGAATAATGGTTATATATAAATTCAGGGTATTAACATCTGCACCATATTTTTGTGTACATTAGACGCACCCAAGTATAAGACACACCCATATATAAGATGCGGGTTTTGACTATTTGTGTAAAAAATATTTTAAATAAGATGCCCACGAATATAAGACGCACTCGGCCTTGCCATCTGCCGAACTGAGCAAACCGTATATTGACTGCAGATGACATAGCATTGATTTTTTACTTACGGTTTTGATCTGTATCTAATATTATTTTGTTAAGTACTATTACATTATTGTGAGTAAAATTTTATATAACATGCTTCTTATATATGCGAAAATAAGGTATTATCAACCTTGATGTAAAATCAGTCACCCTTGTTAAATCCCATTTCCTATTTTTAGATTGGGTCATACAATGCTACAATCTCTTGTTTATTAATTTACATGAAACCTCATTTGTTTAAATTTATTTTATAGGATAAGATTTCAGGATTGAAATTAGAAAGCATTTTACTGGTGGACTGTGGGGCTCCTTGTGACCATGTACAATAACAAGTTCTGATGGAGTCAGCTATGATTTTCTAACATACTCGCTGGCAGCTGACAACAATTAAACTTTTTGGACTTGCATGATTTAGTTGCTATGAACAGAATTACATACTCAAAATATACTTATTGCACTATTATCCATAATACATCTTGTTTTCGCTGTCAATTTAGGAAACAAATAATTCGTATGGTATCCTATATTATGTTGCTCTTAAATTGCCACATGGAATAGTTACCCTACTGTTCGTTTGGGTGGCCCTCTGATCTTGTGTGCTAATGTAGTGACTGGTGGCCTCGTTTGCATATCAACTGGGAGTCAGGAATAGATTCAGAAAGCCTTTAGATATAAGCACTGTGTAATTCTAGTCACATGTTAACGGTAAAACACCTTCGATTTCGAAATCACGATTTCCCGAAGGAAAAAGAAGAAAAAAACCCAAAGCAAAACACACAAACAAAATCACAAAGTAGTGTTACAACATAGTAAGCATTCAGTACTCGATAAAAAGGGAAGCCCAGCTCTTCAATCCAGTCCGCCACTTGCTGTACAGACCAGTACAGACACGGTGGAACCCGTTCATCTTTCAGGTCTGCCACGGCGCTTGCCATCTCCTCACCCGCCATCATGTAAACGTCTCTATGGAGTATCTGTCACGTGACGAAATGAGTTATCGTTCTTGACGGGCACCGACTAAACGAATTATGGACGTTTCGCCCTATGGACGTTTCGGCCCAGGACATTTAGCCCCACTTTAATGAACATTTCGCCCCACCCGGTACATGGACGTTTCGCCCCATGGACGTTTCGGCCCAGGACATTTCGCCCCACATCAATGGAAATATCGGACATTTATAGAAATTCATCAGCATTACACCATTGTCTTCATTTTACTTTAGGGGCCTACCGTTAAGATTTCATTTCATACCTCATAATCCTACCTCTCTCTTTTCCATTTCAGTTACATTCAGCATGCCGTTATATCAGACAATATTTGTCCCGTTTTCTTCATTTATGTAATAAGACTGATCAGAAAATTAATCTATCATTTACAGTGATCATTTTCTATACTGCAGTACTTTTATTTTCGCTGTTACACAAACTGATGAAAACCACTTTTTACCGTTTATAGGAAATTGACCTATCGCCACTTATCAAGCACGCTGTTCGTTTACCCAATCAGCGATCGTAAATTAGACACAACTGCGTGCGCTGTTTACCGCCACCATTTCTCTCCGTCAAGCTGATTATCGCGATAATGAATTGGTTATTGTATCATGTTTTGTCAATTTTTGGATCGATAATGATGAAAGTTGTTTGAACGATAATGGTGAAATGGCGTTAAAAGGGGGCTTTGTAATTCTAACAGTCAATATCAAGATTGTATATATGGAAGAATTAGATTTATTCCTTTCCCGAAACCTATAAAAACTAGGATGATTAAAGACTTGTGGTCGCCCGCACAACAGCTAAACACAGACACAATTGATGGCAATTACCACTTGTTTCTTTGCACCCATAAACAAGTGTGTGTGTGTGTGTGTGTGTGTGTGTGATTTGGATTTTTAACGTAGCTTTAACAATTTTTCAGTCATATCGCTACGAGGTCCGCAGTGTGGCAGTTTATAGCGATGTCTAGCACTGGGGCATCATGCCGCAGACATGTAGCATGATGCCCCACCCAGTCACATTATTCTGACACCAGGCCGACCAGTCCTAACACTAACATCTTAATGCTGAGCGCCAAGCGAGGCAGCTGTGAGAACCAACGACCTCCCGCATCCTAGGCGGACGCTCTAACCACTAGGCCACCGGAGCGCTACCCAATAAACAAGACGTTTTAAACACATTACATCCTATTCGTTGTTATTTCTCTTCCACATAATAGCTTCTTTTTTTTTAAATGTTGAACTTTACTAATTTTTTTCAAGATCGGTTTAGTCTGCTTAATATCTCTTGCCATTTATTGGCATTGTTACGTTGAATTTTGTAAAACTAGCTATAAATCTGACCTAATTACTCGACTGAACTGCTGACAGAAACAGTCTAAAGTAATGCATTTAATTTATAAAGCCCGATGGATAAACATTAAATCTTTTCAAAGCTGTGCACTGATTTGACCGACATATCGCGAGTCATGAAAACACCGGGGTGGTATCCCGTGTGTCCAAAATTAATAATATTTTTAACAGAATATTATGGTGACCATTGCCTCTTTTCAAATGGTAAGCATTGCAGTATTTTGTTTTCGTTAATCGGTCGAATTCTGTATGCGTTTCGCTTCAAGTTTGAAAATTTACACTTTAATGTTAGTTATCCCCAAAATATTGTTTCATCGTCTCGATTTTTTTCACGCTTGAGTGACTCTTTACTTTCAGTCATCGAGCTGAATGAGGGGCGAGGAATGAAAATTGTAATTAAAAATAAAGAGATATAAAAACTGGTTTCAGATATTTATTTTCGAATATTAAGCATGTATTTGCATGTTTAAATCAACACATATCACTAATCAAAATTCTCATGACAGGGTAAAAGTGTCAGATTATGATGTGCAAAAGTATACTTCTAAACAGTAACTATCTATGATTTTCCCTTTTCTTTTAAATGCATTGAAATAAAACATCAGTTACTACTATACGAACCTGAAATACAAATATAAATATTATCTCTACTGAAGTATAATTTTTGCAACTCGGCGAAGGTCTTTTGCAATAAAGGAGTTCATGGTGCTAAGATATATATATATATATATATATATATATATATATATATATATATATATATATATATATATATATATATATATATATATATATTACTCATTAATGGACAAAACACTAGGCATGTGAATATCAAAAATGTCCAGTTTGGAAAGCAATACTCAGTCCAGCTTTACTGTTGCTATGTCTAAAATGAGTCATACAATCTGGCACAGCATTTAAGCAATGTGTTCGTGCTCATTTGGTGGTTTCATACTTCTCCCATAACTTGATTAGGAAAGCCTGAACTTTTGTTGTCTGTTAATATATATATATATATATATATATATATATATATATATATATATATATATATATATATATATATATATATATTCCAGGCAAATTTAGAGAGAGAGAATTATAAAGATATACGAAAAAGAACGGAAAGTGCTATCACTGGATTCTTCAAGAGAATGCTTGATAATACTTGGCAGAATTTTATTATAAATACGAATAAATAACACGTCGAGTACGAAATTTATATATATATATATATATATATATATATATATATATATATATATATATATATATATATATATAGCTACCTTAAATTGCTCTAATAAGATCTGAACAATAACAGCAAAGGAGAAAGAAAAATGAAAAAATTACAATGCAATCACAGATTGTATACAGAAAAAAGAATCACTTACAGTAAACGTAAGATCTCTGGGATTTTCTGGTCTGTTTGCGGACCTGGTCCGGTTCACCATTCTAACAAGGTTCGTCTCAGCTACCCTGGACGCCTCAGGTTGTAATGGTTCTGCATGTACGTCTATTACCTCATGGCACTTCATCATATGGGGATAGACATAGGGAAGATTGACGCCCTACAAAACGGAGGACTCAATAAATTTGTGATCTATCCAAAAGGAGGAATACCCTTATTAAAAGAGGGAGAAATAAGTGTAAAGGGGATGACAGCCCAAGTTTACAAAGCAGCCCCCTTTATAAGAACCATGGAGCCACGATTGACGGAAATCAACGTGATGGGACTTCCCATGGAGGTGGATAGCCAAGAATTGGTGGATAAAATCAAAAAGAAGACGGGAGTGAGCGTGGTCACACACAAAATGGCGACTGTGTGGGGCTTCGCCCCAATCAAGTCAGGAAATAGACTCCTATATGTCAGCAGAGAAGATGCCAAGAAGATCCCGATCTTCTTCTATGTTTTGGGCTTCCGTCTGAAAACATGGTACAGGGGGAGCGAACAAGATCGAGTTTGCCCCCTGTGCCACCAAAAAGGACATGGACCTAGAGATTGTCAACGGGGAATGGAGAGACCCAAACAACAAGAAGAAACATATGCCAGTAAAGCATCAGGACAAGGGCAGAAAACCGCACCCCTGCAGCCAAAACAACAACAACAACAACAACAACTACAAAAGCAACAGGAAGAGATCCTCAATCTGATAAGACAGGTCAGAGAGGAAAAAGAAAAGGAAAGAGAAGAGGAAATACAAGTTTTACCTGAGCTAGAGATCACCAAAATAGATGGGCACAAGACTTTGGAGTGGGAGAACTACCTGAGCCCAAACAAAACGTCAAAAGCGGGTGTACAAAATGAAGAAGAGATAACGATACAAAATAGATTTGCCATCCTAGAGAACATACACATAGGAGATAGCCCACAGACAGACACCCCCCTGACATCGACGCCCATGCCCAAGAGAAAGAGGGCGAAAAGGAACTCGGAAGCCATATCACCACAGGAGAAGGCAATACAACGTAAAAAAAATAAACAGGGAAAGAAAACTATAGAAGCCGAAATAGAGAAAATTCAAGAAGAAGAAGACTCAGAACTTGAAAGCGAGGGAGATGATATGGGGCGAAACGAATCGGAACTGGAAACGGAAAATGACACGGAAATGGAGAAAGATAACATAATATCAACAACAGAATCGATACAAACCTTGAACACAGAGTCAGAGAGTACAATCCAAACAACAGTGACAAGCGCAGGGGAAACACAAAATAGTACAAATACATCAGAGGGGGGTGGGGAAACCAGTGCCCCCCCTACAGACTGTTCACAAACAAGTTTATAACACAAAAATCATAATAATTTGTAAAAGAATAGGAAAAAAGCGACACCCTGGGAAGAGACAAGAATGGAAGGAAAAAACTTACAGTTCTTGTCTATAAATATAAATGGTATAAATAGGGAAAAAATATTTAAATTCCCTAAAGATCTAAACTATGATGTATTGTTAATACAAGAGACGCATAACGGTTTTAAAGACAATATAAAAATAATAATGGAAAGTTACCTAAATGGGATCTTATTAATTAGTGATTACGAACACAGAGATGTTAAAGGAGGGGTGGCAGTTTTAATCAAAAATAAAAAAGGTTTGACATGGGAAAGAATAGAAGTAGATAAGGTTTTTAACGGTAGGATGATACATATTACAATAGAGGATGTGCATATATTTAATGTATACATGCCAGCAAATAGGGAACATAAAAAATTATTCTTAGAGAATTTAAATAAATATATAGAGAAATATGCAACAGGGAATATAATTATAGGGGGCGATTTTAACTGGGTGGGAGAAAATATAGATAGGGAGGGGGATCTAGCACCAAACGATATTAGGATCAAACCGGATATGGACTTTTTTTATCAAAAAATATAAACTAACGGATGTGTACCGAGTACAGAACTTATTAAGGAAAGAATATACTTATAATTATAAAATAAATAAAGGAAGCCGCTTAGACAAATTTTACTGTAACAACTATGATGAAAATGTATACAAAGAAACGAGTATCACAGATTTTAAAATATCCGATCATAAACTTATTAATATGACTGTAATCTTTAAAAATAGAATAAAATGGGGGCATGGAAGATGGATGATAAATAATTCAATTTTAAAAGATACAGATTTTATACAAAGAGTAAAGAAAGAGATAGAAGATTTTAAGAATAAGGAATATGGTGATATAATATTAGATTGGGAAAAACTTAAAGTCAAACTAAAAAAACTAGCGATTGAACACTGTAATTTAAAAAATAGGAAACTGAAAACAGAAAGAGAAGCGATCAGATACCAACTACAAAAAACCAATGCTAAGGATATAGAGACCAATTTAAAAAACAGATTGGAAGAAATAAATAAAATAGAAAGTAGGGGTAGAGAAATTAGGGCAGGGAAATTTACGGGGATATATAAAAAAGCAGAGGGATTATATAAAAGAGAAGAGAAAAGAATGGGGGGAGATAAATTTATGGAGAAGGTCAAAATCAACACAACAACAACAACAACAACAACAATAATGGAAAAACAGAAAGTTATGGATCATATTAAAAACTATTATGCAACACTGTATACGTCTCAAAAAATATCAGAGAATGAAATTGATGATTACTTACAAGATATACCATGTGAAAAAATTAATGATAATTTTAAACAAATATGTGATGATTTTATATCACAAGAAGAAATTTTAGACTATAAATACAATGAATAAGGGAAAATCTCCAGGGGAAGAAGGACTCTCTGCAGAATTCTATATGACATTTTGCGGAGAGCTGTTGCCCATTCTTGAATGGTTATATAACAATATATTTTTATGAAATAATGAAATGTCGGAAACGATGAAAGAAGGGGTCATCATTTTAATATATAAAGGCAAAGGGGATAGGGAAGAACTAAAAAAATTGGAGGCCCATCTCCCTCCTTAATACGGATTACAAAATATTAAGTAGAATCCTAAGCAATAGGCTAAAAAAGGGGATAGGTGGAATAATAAATGTAAATCAAACGTGTGGGCCCAAAAATAGGGACATACAGAATAATATATTAAGTATAACTGCAATTATAGAACATGTACAAAATAAGGGACAGAAAGCTGCTATGGTACTTTTTGATCAAGAAAAAGCCTTTGATAGAATAGAGCATAACTATATACAGAAAGTCCTGGAAAAATTTGGCTTCGGAGAACCTTTCCGGAAATGGACAAAAATTCTATATAATAACATTACTTCAAGAGTTCAAAATAACGGAGCCATGACAGAACAATTTGACATTAAAAGATCGGTGCGGCAAGGATGCCCACTATCAATGCTATTAGACGTGATAGCAATTGAAATGCTCAGTATCAGTGTAAAACTAAATAAAGGAATTAAAGGTATAAATGTTCCAAATATCAAAGAGGAAGTGAAAATGCTACAACATGCAGATGATTGCACGAACTTTTTAGAGGACCCGAAATCCTTTGAGAACCTTATAAAGGAATATGAAAAATTTGGAAGAGCATCGGGGTCAAAAATAAATCATGATAAAACAGAAATTTTAGAGATAGGCAACTGGCGCGGTAGGCATTCCAGCATACCAGCCCATATGTTTAAAGATACCGTTAAAGCACTTGGTGTGTACTTTGGCAAAAATGAAGAAAAGGAAAACTGTAAAAAAAAAGGAATGTGAGATAAAAAGAAATATCGATATCTGGGCACTTCTGCCGTTATGTTTAATGGAACGGGCACAGGTGGCCAAAACATATATGTATACAAATTTGAATTATATTATGAAGTCTACTAACATAAATAACATAATTTTAAATAATATAGATAAACTTATAATTAAATATATATGGGATTTTAAATTACATTATGTTATAAAAGAAACATTATACAAGGCGAAATAATCAGGGGGAATAGGGTTACCAAGCCCCATAATTTTAAAAGTTACCAATATTTTAAATAGATTTAAACGACTGAGTGACGAACCTAAATTACCATGGGAGGGGATTTATATATATTGGTTTGGTTTTGTGTTGCGGAACAGGGAGGGAATATATAAAAATAACAAATTAATGAAACTTTTAGAAACACCTAGAAAATTTAAGAGTATAAGAGATCTATTAATGAAATATAGGGACACAAAAGAATTTTGGGACCAGGACGAAAAACTCTCATATAAATGGATTCGGAATGACATAACCAAAAATATACAAAGTAAAGTCGAACGTGAAAATTTATATGTGAACTGGAAAAAGGCATGGGGGCACTGGTCACAATTAGGATCTTTAAAAATACAAAGCCTCGCCTTCAAATACATGCATGATGCGTGGTTGACGGGAGAGGTTGCAGCGAGACGGCACATGGTCGGAGTACCGCCTAAATGTCCGCTGTGTAAAATAGGAATATACAATAAGAAACACGTTATGTTATATTGTAAGGAAACAGAAGCTGATAGGAAAAAAATAATTGATGAAGTTAACTTAAAGAGTAAATTTAAACCACAATGTATATTATATCTTGATGGTGATTTTAGTAAAGCAACTTTATATAAAATTTCAAGTTTTATTGTTAATAATATTAAGAAATGTGGCCCAATTAAATTTTAACATAGGGAATACCTCAAGAGGGAAGTACAGATAATGATGCCATGGGGCTATGTCACATGGCGCTACGCGAAGTGAACAGGCCCATGGCAGAATCTGGAAAGGAACCCCTCTTGTAAATAAATATATAAAAACTGAATCTATATCCTTTCTATCACTAACATCTATAAAAATTTTTAGGGAATTGAAATTGAATTTTAAACTTAAAATTAAATTTAACAACTTACCTAAAATTTAAAAAAAAAAGAAAATGTATAAAATCAGAATTTTGGATTGCAACACAAACCAAGATTTTTTTTTTTTTTTTTTTTTCTACGATTGAACCAATTTTGAAATATTTCTAATTAAAAGATAGACCTGCTCCATGGGGGAGAAGCATAATAATAAAAAAAAAATGTGAACCCTTCATGGAGCTCAGCCTAATCTAATTAAGAAAGGTGATTTATCACATACATAAGAATCAATAAGATTCAAAAAATAAGGGGATATCACCGTTCTTCAAAATTCAAAACGTATAAAAAGAATTTCCGTTATATATGAATACGGAATATAATAGGAAAACTCATGCACTACAAGAATTTGATCCAACAAGCTATCCCAACAAAAACACATTATAGCATACATAACCCATAGCACAAACATATAGCAAACATGGGATGTAGGAGACCCTAGCAAGGTCACAGAGGAAACGAAAAAGAGGAAGTTTAACCGAGAAGGATAATCAAAATCACTCTCGGAGATACTCCTCTATAGAAACACTAGGGATTGAATAAATACCCGAACTCCTAATTTCACGTAACAAAAACGATGAAATAATACACAACAACATATCTGGGGGAATACAAAAACACATAAATAATTTATGTAATTAGGAAAGGGGGGGCATCTGTCTGGTGCCCCAAAAAAAAAGAGAGGAAAAAAAAAAAAAAAAAAGTCTATTACCTCATTAACCAGTGCATGGGCTGTTTCAAACAATTTCTCATTCCCTAATGCCTTGGCCTAAACGAAAAGCAAACCTTATATAGTACATCAAAGTATGTATGTATGTGTGTGTGTGTGTGTGTGTGTGTGTACGGATATTTGTATGGATGGATGGATGGATGACGACATTTCTTTCATTATTTGCAAAGCATAATTTTTCAAAACTGCTTAGTTAATATAGCAGAAAGCTTGGAAGACGATGATCAACGCAGTCTCGTTTAATGTATATAATAAAGCGATACTTCTGGATTTAGCAAACATTAATTATAAGTAAATGAATTACAATGTAATAAATATATACTGTTGATAACATATTGATAGAACAGACCCAGCATTTAGACAGATTAATCATGTTTATGCAAAATACCTAGGTTTTGATTTTTACGGCTGCTAACAACCCAGGAGTAGCTGTGTACCTTTGGCTCTGAAGACTTGGCAAAAAGTCGCTTGTCTGTCGCACGGTTGCAGGGCTTTCCGTATTCTTCCCACGCACGCTACAACGCCATTTGATGGTTCCATTCTTCAGCTCACGCTTAACAATAAAACTATATCCAGCACTAGATATTAACTTTCTTTTTCCTCGAGTGGATCCTGTGACTACTTCAAAGGTTATACTATCTTCAGAATCCACTGGCACTTCTCCATCAGTTTCATTCATAACTGACCTGAAGAAAGGAGAAAAATCGTGATATGTGTGTAATTATCACAAAATGAATATTTTACATGAAACAAATATGTATATGCATCAGTAAAATAACAAATGTTTACAAGAGACCCAACAAGATTGCGTAAAAGATGAGCATTCTTTTGAATAGAAGATGGACTGTATAATGCTTTATGTACATCAATATTACTGAAATTAATTATTGCGAATTTATGTGCTTTCTTGTCCGCTTCGATTTTTAGCTTACGCTTCTTCTTCTTCTGGTGTCAAAGATCTGTGTGGGAGCTGAACGTCAAATGAAGAGATATCGGCTGCAAATGCTGACGCAGCATCAATGTTGACCAAAAACTCATTTACTACATGGTGCTGGTCATTTGCTAAAATGTCTTTCAATCGTTGACTTCTATCCAGCCTGTAATTATAAATATGTCTGAACCTGTCAGAAAATGTTGACAACATACAAGCAATACATAGAAAACCAAGCTAAACTATACCGAATATGGTATTTACACATAAAGACGTATGCAAGCACCCGTACGATTCTAATAAATAAAATAACATTCACCTTGCCGAAATATCCTCTTTATTGATAGAAATCGACATTGAATTTCTCGTGCTCTCCATCTGCCCCCGTGCTGTACCGGTATTCATTTCAAATCTGGAAGATGTATTTGGTAAGGCGCTTGAGTCCATTTCGACATTGTAGCCATCTGCCTGTAAACAGTATTAATATTAGAACATTATAAAAGTGCACATAAGAACGCTAACGTGTTTCATCTAAAATTAAAAGGAGCTAGTTCACTAGAATGGAACGTCGTGTAGCCCAAGAAAAACAACGAAATATTTGATACAAGAAACATTATTTTCTTTTTTTTTAATCATTGGATGTATTTAGATTTTTTTAAATTAATTTGCATGGCAGAATGTTTTATTTGGATGGATGCTAGAGCTACTAATCTTCCGGCATTTGTGATAGGGAGAAAGTAGGCAGCGTTGCACGTTTTGTTCGCAATTTTTATTTAACCGTAGCTTAAGTACATCGAATGCGATTGGGAACCAGCTACTTTAGAATGTCTCTGTTCTTAAAATATTTTGTTTCTAATGAAATCTTACCTCAGGTTTTGAATTGCACAGGTAACACACAAACTGAAAAAATATCTTTTTACGTCTAAGAAGACCATACTTGTCGCTTGTTAGACCTGTAAATAGAAACCTTTTCTTCAGATCATTCCATCGACGTTTTGTGATAAAATTTATTTTGAAATACGTTGGATATACTGAAGCACAAACAATATCATGCGAGAAAGGGACACTAGATACATAAAATTATTATAAAAAATTAATTTATTTTGTTATGCCCGTTTAATTGCGGAATGATCGTAATATGATGTAGAAATAAATAAATAAATAAATAAAATAAATTACCAGTATTTCCACAGGCTCTGTGTTGCCATAGGCCGCAAATATTGCAATCTATGGCTTGCTGACAATGGGTAACTGGTTTTCTGCAGTAAATGCACGAAGCCATTGTTCTTTTCTTTTTTTTTCTTTTTTTTTTGGGGGGGGGCACGAGACAGATGCCCCCCCCCCCCACTTGTCCAAAAAAGGGAAAGTGTTTATATGTATGCGTTTTCCCCCAGGTGTGTTGTATGTTTTTTTTAATTAAAGAATTCCGACCAAAAATTTATCTTAAGATAATTTTTGAAGGGGTATTCGTTGGATTTCCTAGTGTTTTCTGCAGGGTGGTTCTTCTGAGTTGGTTTTTATCACCTTACTCGAAGTCCCATTCCTGATTTTCTAACGTTGGTACGTGAGAAAGCCTGCCAGTAGCTTCTCGTGGGTCGGTGGTTCTTCCCTGGGTTTTCCAAGGTTCTTCCTCCACCAATTATACTGGCCGCCATGTATAGCCTATCTTGTGCTGAAAATGGCGTTAAACCCTACAACAACAACAACAACAACCATTCCTGATTTTCTAGTTGACCTTGGCTAGAGGTCACCTATATCCCGTGTTTGCTATGTGTATATTGCTATATGTATGTGTGCTATATATAGTTTTCTTCGTAGGGATAGCCAGTTATTTCAAATTTTATCCCAGTTGTCTTTCAATCTTATATTTTATTAATGGTTATATTTATTTCAAATTTGGAATTTGGCGAAGAAACGGTGGACTATTGGTTTTAAAAGAAAAAAGAAATTATTGTTTTATGTGTGTGTTGGTCTGTGTAGTTCTTCGCTTAAATTAATATGATTAGGTCGGTTGGGCTCGAGCAGGGGTCCACACTTTCTTTATTTACTGTATTTCTCCGTGCTCGAGTTAGTCCGCTTTTATTTATTTAAGATTATGTTTAAAAAAAAAAACCAAAAGGTAATTTTTATATTTATTTCCCGCTAAATGGGGATAGATACACAGTACAGGAGCTGTGTAACAGAGACAGAGGAAATTAGGTCGAGAGTATATACGAGTAGTTATTTCTTTGTGTTGTACGCCTGAGTTTCCCACCTGGGAATATTTCCAAAACTCTTTCACGGGCCTGTTCACTTCGCGTAGCGCCATGTGAAGTAGCCCTGTGACTTCATTATCTCGTACTTTCCCCACTGGGGTCCCTGTCCCTCCCTGTTTTTCTCATTTCCTATACCCATTAAGAATGAGAGAATGATGAAGAAAAAAAAAACAGAAAAAAAAATTCTTTAGGTTTAGGAAGTTATATGACTGGAAGATTTGAGTCATAATAACAATTTATGTGTGGGATATTTCTACAAATATTTAGTTTTAGGAAGTTATATGACTGGGAGATTTTTATATTTACTTGTTAAACGTTTGAAATTTAAAATGCGATTGAAATTAAAAAATTGAATTTTTTTATTTTTTAATATTGTTTTTTTTTTAATTTTTATTATTTCCCTATCACTATGATCTGGCCACTGGCTTTCATTGTGTCTATAATATAGTCAACTATTTTATATAGTGTTTCTTTGTCAAATCTCCCATCTAAGTATAGTAAGTTTTCTTTTCTATATCTGTCGTTCTTACTAATTTTCTCTATAACTCTTAGTCTTTCTATTTTTCTTTTCTCGCACTGAGTGATAACATGATGTTTGCTAAAAATAGGTTTTTTTTTTACACAGTGAACAATTTGGCGGTACTCGGACCATATGCCGTCGCACTGCAACCTCTCCAGTCAACCATGCATCATGCATGTATTTGAAGCAGAGGCTTTGTATTTCAAGGGAGCCTAGTTTAACCCAGTGCCCCCATGCTCTTTCCCAATTAATATATGGCTTATCTTCTTCTACTTTATTTCTATACTTTTTTGTAGTTATTTCTCTTATCCATTTGTATGTAAGTTTATCATCTAGTTCCCATAGCTCTTTATTATCTCTATTCATCTGTAGTAGTTCTTTAATATATCTAAATATTCTAGGTACTTCTAGAATTTTTTTACAAGTTTATTATTTTGATAGATGTCTCTTCTGTTTCTCATAAAAAACCCAAACCAATATACATATATCCCTTCCCACGGGTATTCTGGCTGTTTGTATTTTTAAAATCTATTTAGAATATTAGCATGCTTAATAAACATTGGATTCGGTATTGCTAGTCCTCCTTTTTCCCTTGCTTTATATAAAGTTTCTTTTTTTACATAATGTGTTTTAAAATCCCAAATATAGTTAATGATGGGTTTATCATTTTTTTGCAATATTGTATTATTAATGTCGTTTGACTTTAGTATATAATTAATATTTGTATATATGTATGTTTTGGCCACTTGGGCCCGTTCCATGAGGCAGAGTGGCGTAAGTGCCCAGATGTTCACATGTTTGTCTATTTTTTTCTCTCATTTCCTTACAGTTTGCTTGCTCTTCTCCTTTTCCGAAATATATACCTAGAGTTTTGATTTTCTCCTTGATCTGATGGGAAGGGGGAGGGTAATCCAGAGTGATTTCCCCTCCAGTTTCCTATTTTTAGTATTTCTGTTTTTTTCATGGTTGCTTTTTGACCCCGAAGCTTTTCCCAATTTTTCAAATTCCTGTATCAAGTATTTATAGGAATTAGGGTCTTTTATGAAGTTTGTACAATCATCGGCGTGTTGTAACATCTTTATTTCGTCTTTTATGTTTGGAACTTTTATGCCTTCAATCCTTGTATTTAGTCTTATTTTTATACTTAGTATTTCTATTGCTATTACATATAATAGCATAGATAGTGGGCATCCTTGCCGCATTGATCTTTGGATTTCAAATTGCTCAGTACTAGCCCCGTTGACCTGTACTTTTGAAGTTATTTTGTTGTACAGGATTTTGGTCCATTTTTGGAAATTGTTTCCAAAACCAAATTTTTCTAGCGCTTTTTGTATGTAGTTATGCTCTAATCTGTCGAAAGCTTTTTCCTGGTCAAAAAGTACCATGGCACCTTTTTGACCACATTCATTTAGATAATCTATAGTTGTTCTTATACTTAAGATATTGTTTTGAATAACTCTACCTTTCGGTCCACAAGACTGATTTTTATTAATTATTTTGTTCATCCCCTTCTTAAGTCTTTCTGCTAGTAGTTTACTTAGTATTTTATAGTCAGTGTTTAGGAGAGAGATGGGTCTCCAATTTTTTAGGTCTTCTCTATCTCCCTTCCCTTTATATATTAATTTGATTATTCCTTCCCTCATACTTTTTGTCAAGGTTTCATTTCTTAGTAAGATGTTGTTGAACAACCATTCAAGAATGGGCGACAACTCACCGCTGAATTTTTGATAGAATTCTGCGGTAAGTCTATCTCCACCTGGGGATATTCTTTTGGTTAGCGTCTTGATTGTATTTAAAATTTCTTCCGTCGAGGTGAGTTCGTCACACAAGTCTTTGTGTTCTGACGATATCACCTCGCATTCAATTTCTTGCAAATAATCATCAATTGATTTATCTTCTATTTCTTCTGTTTTGTATAGGTTAGTGTAGTATTTTTTAATGTGGTTCAAGATTTTACCTTTGTCTATTGCTATCTCATTATTATTTATTTTCAAACTTTCAATACACTTTTCTCCCCTTCTTTTTAATTCTTCTCTTCAATAGAGTCCGTCTGCTTTTTTGTATACACTTGTTAATTTTCCTGCTCTTATCTCTCTACCTTTTCCTTCTTCGTCCAGTATCTCATTTAGTCTTTTTGTAGTTTTTGTAGCACTTCAGCTGTGTTTCTTTTTCCTAGTTGTATATTTATTTCTTCTTTTTCCATTTTAATTTACTGTTTCCGTATTTTTCCAAATTATATAGCTTTCTTTTTAAATATGTTTTTAAGTTGGTCCCATTCATTTAAAATATCATAATTTCCCCTTTCTATAAACTTTTTAATTTCTTCTCTTATCTCTTTAATAAAATCTACTTCTTCTAGTATTTTATTATTAAATTTCCAACTCCATTTCCCCCACTGATTTCTGGATTTTACTTCTATATCTACGTATATTAATTTATGGTCAGATAATTTAAAGTACATGATACCTGCCTCTTTGTATATTTTTTTATCATAATTTGTACATAGAAATTTGTACAATCTGCTACCCTTATCTGTTTTATATTCATATGTAAAATCTCTTTTTAAAATATTCAGTCTTTAAAATCTCTTTTTAAAATATTCAGTCTTCTATATACATCTGTTAGTTTATGTCTTGTGAAGAAATTTTCCATTTCCAGTTTAAATCTTAGATCATTAGTTGTCAGTTTATCTGTTCTGTCTATATTGTCCCCCACCCAATTAAAGTCGCCCCCAATATTAAATTTTCCATTGTATATTTTTCGAGATATTTTGAGAGTCTGTCTAAATATTGTTGCTTTTGGTATTTATTAGCTGGTAGGTATATATTAACAAAATGTATGTTCTCCATAACTATGTGTAGTAATCTCCCTTTTAAAAAAATCCCTTTCATCCTTTCTTTCCCATTTAACACCTTTTTTATTTTTAATTAGTGTTGCAACGCCTCCTCTTAAGTCTCTTCCTGTGTAATTACTTATTATTACTATTCCATTAAGTTTTTCCTCACATAAATATATAAGCTCTTTGGTGAAGCCATTGTGAGTTTCTTGTAAATTAAGTCGATATTAAGTTTTAGTATTCTTTTCTTTATTTATCCCATTAGCATTTATTGACAATAAAGGGAAGTTTGTTCCTTCCATTTTTGTCATTTCGCCAGGTTGTCGCACGGTTGTTCTCAATGTTACATAATTTAATTTTAGAAAAAAAAGTGTAATGTTTACTTTATAGTTAGATTAGGTTATATTTATGGGTCTATTTGTGGGGGCACTGGGTCACCCCATAGTGTACTGTTAATTGGAGTTTCTGTTGTGTTTTCATCAGTAGCATTGGTCTTGTCAGTTGTATTTTCCGTGCCTATTTCTGTTTCCATTGTATTTCCGGTCCTATGTGTATCGTCAGTGTCACTTTCGTATTCTGTCCCTGTCTCAAAATTCTCGTCGCTTTCGCTTCCCTCGTCATTTTCGTCTTCGTCTTCTTCTTCGTCTTCATCGTCTGTTTCTTTCGTGTCCGTTATGTCCGTCTGTCCATTTGTTCTGTCCGTAGTTTCCGGTCCCCCTTTTCTTTCTTTGTCATGTTTTGTAATGTTTCAAATTCCTTTTTTTTATGTGCAGTTTCAGGAGTGTCGAATCTTTCTTCCTCTATTGCTCTCTCCTGCGAGGAGCTTGACTCTGAAAAGGCTTTTTTATGTTCTTATTGGGTAGTGGAGTCGATGTAAGGGGTACCAGACCAAAAAGGTCTGTTTGATCCCCTTCCATTTCCTCCTCTTCCTTTTCTTGTAGTGATGTTTCTTCTTCTTGCAATGGTGCAAATTTGTTACTGATTTTAATTTTAATTGGTTCGGGCTGTGCGGTGTTGCAAATTCCAGTTTTATTTGGGCTGAGAATTTTTGCCCATTCTGGCGTAATTTGAGATTGCTCCAAACTTTGGTTTATTTCCGGTATCGGCACCGCTATCTCTGATTGCACCGTTTCACTGGTCAGTTTAGGGATTGTATTTTGGTGTATTTGTGCAATTGAATTTTCTGCACGCACCTCATCGACTATTATTTGTGGGTCTAAGACTGTCGCCACCTTGCTTGCGTATGTAGGGGCTGATGGTTTATTTGTGCATTGTTGGGGGTCATGCCCGGTTTGCCCACATTTCAGACATTTTCTCTCCAACTCACATCTCTTGTACCATGTTTTGAGCCTAAAGCCCATTACATAGAAATGTGCTGGTATTTTTTTAAATTTTTTTTTTTGTATCTTCTTTCTTGACCAGTAAGATTTTTACTCCCGATTTAATTGGTTTGAACCCCCAAATGGTGGCCTTCCTATGCGCCTTGACTTGCGTTTGAAATTTGGTTTCTACTTTATGCACCAATTCGTTTGTGTCTATTTCAAGTGGTAGCCCAGACACAAATATTTCACTTGTTTTTCCTTATATTTCCCTTATAAAGGGTGGTGTTTCTCTAACTTGTGCAGTTATCCCCTTCACTTCTATTGACTCAGATGTGATTAGAGGGGTGTCATAGTCTTTGGGATATAAAACGTGCTTGTTATATCCACCATTCTGGAGGCCATCGATTTTCCCCAAGTCAATTCCTTGTACATGTAGGGCCATCAGTACATCTCGCTGCCTCGGTGCATTCGCTGTTTCTCCAAAATCTGTTGTTTGACAGCCCTTGGGGTGATATGCAAATAACCTACCTCCCTCTACTTTTGTTTTGTAGTAAGTACTGAGCTTGGTACCGGTTGGTTTGGTACTAATTGTTCCTAATTCTACCTGAACCATTGTTTCTCTGAACTCTATTCAGGGCTTAAGATCCAATTTAGAGACTGGGATTTCACACCACTATTTTGTATTTGCTAATTTATTTCAATGAATTTTGAAAATATTAGGCGGTTAACCCTTGCAAACAAAATCAAAGTGTTAAACAGTCTTGGATTCTAAAAAGCAAAATAGTGTAGTCCCTATCAAAATATATACAAAAATGCACACAAAAAAAACAAAGTAAAGAAAATAGCATGAAACACAAAGACCCAAAGACCCAAAAATTGGGTCATCAAAGGAAAAAATCAAAATAACTACTGCAAATGTATTGCTCACCCGATCTTGAAATACCTGTCCCTTAAATTCTTCTCTAATTATATGTCATTGTTTTTGTTATTAGTGAGCGCCAGAACATCTGTGCTAAATTGTTATTTCCTTTTCATAAAAGCTTCCATGACTTACTCAAAACCCTGGCTGCAGCTTAATTACGTTGACACCACATTTAGTAGATTATTTAACTATGAAGATCAAAGAAGTTACCTGGCTGTAATTAAGTCCAAATAATACTTGCTGGGAGAAAAAAAGAACGGAGGAGAGAGAGAGAGGAGATGGGGAGGATTATGGGGTATGAAATGAAATGTCCATTGATGTGGGGCAAAATGTCCTGGGCCGAAACGTCCATTGGGCGAAACGTCCAGGTACCTGACTAAACCATTGATAAGATTTCTACGTGATAAAAAAAAAATCATACTCGAGAATGCATACTCATATGACATGCGTACAATTTACTTTTTCTACACAAGACATTCATTTCACAACCGAGATGTCCTGTACCCAAAACACTTAGTAACCATGTAGTTTTTCACAAACTTTTCGTACCCACATCCATTTCTACCCTGGACGATTAAAATCCTGGAGTTGTCGGTTTTGACGCGCTTCATCATTTACTCTTTTCATACAAGGATTTGTGTCGTTGCCTACAATTTACCTGTCGTACATGTACTATATACCACAAGAGTCTGACGCTTAATCAATAAAGTACGGCGAAATCTCTTGACAACATATGTTACGTATTTAGGCTCGAATAAACAGTAACACAAGAAAGAGTGAAAACAACAAGCTTTTAAAAATATAATAAATAAAGCAGCAGGGGGGGCGAATCCTACATTTGGCTAAAACGTCATTTGGTTTAATTGATACTTTCTGCAACTCAACGATCTAGCGTCGTCAGCGCCTGGTAAAAAAAACGACGTCGTCGTCGGGGGTAATTGTCCGAAACGTCATTTAGTTTAATATACTTTCTGCGCGCCGATCCCAGTGTCGTCAGCGTCCCGTAAAAAAGCGCGACGACCGCGTTGATGTCATTGCCCCCCCCCCCTGCTGCTATGGGTTTTATTTAGGATTTTACAAATAAAGTAATTGCTAATACTTCTTCTTGTAAATCAATGAGATTATTTGATTGATCAGTAAGTCTGAAATTAATTCTTGTCAATGATTTATTGTGGCATCGCATATAGAGTGGATTAATTGGACTCTCAACAATTAGAAATCCTGGTGGAGCAGTTGGCGCAAATGAGTATAAAACATATCCCTGTTGAGCCTGATTTGATTGTTCTGTATTTATTTGATAGCTTCCTTCGATGGCATCGCATACTAAATTCAGCGCTATCACAGACGTAATATTTACGTTATGTGGAGCAATATGCCTACCACCGCCATCTGGATCATTATCATATTTTAGGATAGTTGGATACTGTCCCTGAGGTGGTTCTTTAGGCCATCCTAACACTGTTCTGATTGAGCTGTTATAGAGGTCTACTGTGTATCCCTCTGTACTTATTTCAATCGCCGATGACAACGTCGCTTCATGAACCGTAATAGCGATTTTTGATTCTTTTCCTGTGATTGATTTTATTCTACGCTGAAATTCGGCATTGATTTGTTCAATTTGGTATGACCCAGTTGGTATTGTAATCTCCTTCCAGTCTCGTGTGCCGTCGGGTTTGTTTTTGTTTGCGAACACCAATGAGTTATTCGGTTGCTGACCATTAAATGCTACCGATCGGATATTTGGCCAGCTATGATATACTCGTAATTTTGCCAGCGCTATTTCCTTTACTGGAATCGGCGAGGGAAAGTTCACGCTGAATTCCGGGTTTGTTGATGTTATCGATATCATGTTTGTTTGTATCGGAGTGGTGTTTTCCGCGATCCGTTGAAGTAGTTCCGACATTATTATCGTTGTTGTTTTCAGTTTCCAATTTAGATATTGTGGAGAATTTCAACACTGAATATTAAAGACTTGCTTGCTTGCAGCAGGGGGGTGTTTTTCGCGATCCGCCGAATTAATTTCCAATTGAAAATCCTCGATTTTTGACATCGCGGAGTCATACAACTGGACCATCGTGGAGAATTCAACATCGGATATGAACGAATTATCAATCGACAACGAGATCAACTCGGATAATTTCGAGTACGCGTCGGATACTATTTGATGTTTTACTGTATACTCGTTGAGTTTTTTTTGAGAACACGATGATATCTTTCTAGTGATTGCGTTGGCAACTCCAGCAATTGTTGTCGCCGCGGAGATAGCGATTGGAACAGCGATCGGGGCCATCATGGTCACCGTGGATAAAATGACACCGGTACCAGCTACTATACCGGACACCGAGTACACGGCCACGTCGATGGTGGTTATTTTTCGACGGTATTTTTTTATTTTTACACGGTATTGTTCGGAAAGCGTTTTCAAGTTCGCGGAGAATTCTTTTACGGTATCGAATCGATATTGATGTGACGTCGGTGATACCTCTGATTCAATTACCTTGGTGGTCATTTTTATTTTAAAAGAACTAGTGTTTTCAATTACTTACTTAGATCCACTACAAATTCCACATACCATGTGATGTTTGTCCTGGTTAAATTTCTATCAACGGCATAAATTGTAAACGGTTCAGTTTTATCCTTGTCAATGATTGTTGATATTATATTGTTGTTACCGGATGTACTTAACGATGATATATTAAACTGCATCAGTGAAACCAGTGTCAATCGATAAATGCCCTTGACAGTTGCGGTAATATTTACTATATTATGCGTAGGAGTCCAAGTGAATGATCCATGCCGAATCGTGTATACTGTGTTGATGGTGTTCTCATGAGGGATTTTTATTTTTTCAAATTGCCCTGTCATTCTCGGTAGTCTGTCTTTGATACCTGTAACATCAGCTCCGATTGTTCCTATTTCATATGTATGCACGTCTATACTTTTTTTGATACCTGTAACATCAGCTCTGATTGTTCCTATTCTCTGTGCATTCTCGATTATAATATTTCTGTTCGCTGTAACATCAGCTCTGATTGTTCCTATTTCATATGTATGCGCGTCTATATTCCCCTTAATCGCCGCAACATTAGTTTTGATTGTTTCTATTTCCAGTGTATTCTCGGTCATACTTTTTTTGTTCGCTGCAACATCAAGTTTGATTGTTCCTATTTCATATGTATGCACGTCTATACTTTTTTTGTTCGCTGTAACATCAGTTTTGATTATTCCTATTCCCCGCCAATACGCGTCTACATTTTTTTTTGTTCGCTTCAACATCAGTTTTGATTGTTCCTATTTCCCCTCCATACGCGTCTACATTCCTTTTGTTCGCTGCAATATCAGTTTTGATTATTACTATTTCCTGTGTATGCGCGTTTATATTCCTTTTGTTCGCTTCAACATCATTTTTGATTATTTCTATTTCCTGTTCATGCGCGCCCATATTCCTTCTGTTCGCTGCAACATCATTTTTGATTATTTCTATTTCCTGTGTATGCGCGTCTATATTATTCTTGTTCGCTGCAACACCAGTTTTGATTGTTCCTATTTCCTGTCCATACGCAGTGATATCATTTATAGTTATTGTAATTTCATCCGGTTTGACATTTTTTCTACCAAAGAATTTATCAACGGCGTCATCGACCCTGTTAACATTTTTTCGTAACGAGGTAAATTGGCCCGACAGCGTTGTAAACTCCAAAATACTATTTTTTATCCCTGCAAGATTCGGTTCGGTCACCGTCGGGGTCCCAAAAAAACTAGCAGTAGTGAGTTGTATACCGGTGACAGACTTTTGTACCCCCTCGAACTGATTTGCTTGCGCGTTAAATCTATCATAGAAATTTTTTAACGAATTCAGCAGGGATATATAATTGTCGCCCAATGTATTTATTTTTCCATTTATCGTCAGGATGGATTCACCTGATTTAAGTCGTCCGTCGCTGGAATACAGCGCTATACTGTTTTCAACGACATCTCTCTGCCGTGTTAAAACGTCATCCAGCGACACATTACTGGATTTCAATTTACCCTGACGATCTTGAAATACAACTATTTCACCTGGATCAACACTTGTTAGGTTCAACGTCTCAGCGATTTCATCCTCAATTAGTTTTTTTTACATCAGTTTCAGGTGTACCCGTGGCTGGTTTTCGTAGCATTGAAATAGATCGTCCCCAGATATCAATCATTGTTATTGTAAAAAACACTAGTGTTTTCAATTAACCCGCTGGGCCTCTACGACCCCACTTGTATACTCGTTTACAACCACATGAGGCGGTTTTCGCGATGATGAAATCGCCGCGAGTACGTTTAATACTTCACGGCCGCATATCGGTGGATCATTTAATCGCTGTGTTGGCAGTGTGGAATAAAAAACCGGAGTTGGAATATGTTGTATATAACGCATGAACTCGCTCGGCGGTGCTAATCCATATGAATCAAAATAGACAATCACGCGAGGATCAATCGCGTATGCGACCCAGTGGGTTCCTTTCCCGGTGGAATTATCGAGATTAATGATACCTGTTTCAACGTGCCTTGGTTGTGCCGGCAATTGATCTCTCATAAAAACCCCTCTGAAGTTTTTTTTATCGCTAACGCGTTAGCGGCATCTATTAAATCAAAATTGGATAACGGAGTCATTAAACCGTTCCTGGTAGTCTTAGACCCTTTCCGCTGTACCATGAATACGGGGTTCCTGGCAATCTTAGACCCTTTCCTCGCTTCTTTTTTTATGCCCGGATCCCGCACCGGTTGCTTTTTTTAGTGCCATTCCTGCCGCGATAACAACAGCTCCTAACGCCGCCGCCTTCGCCACCGCTGGGGCAGCCGCCGCAATTAACGCCGGAATCGCAGCTAACAACGGGAATATCCCACCGGTCTTTATCATGTTGTTGATCGCTCCGGCCGAGAAAGTAATTTGAGTACCTCGCTTGTTCTTGAGCGCATCATTGAAATGTTTTATTTGACGCGTCGTTAATGATATTTTATTTGGGCCATCAGCCATCTGCGACGGCTTCAACGTTATTGTGGTTCCACATTGTTTAGCTGATTTTGATTGTAATTTTTTGAGTTGACCAGGCGTCAATGTAACACCGACAACACTATATGACATTTTTATTTAATAACAGATTGATCTAATTGCTACATGTTTTCCACTGGTGCATCAACGATTCTCATTCGTCCACCAACACCTTCCAACAGCATTGATTTGTCGCTGAGAATGACAGCAACCGCTCTATAATTAACACACTCCCTCCCCGGGGGCGATACGAGCTCTGAAGTGTATATCAACGACTGATTGTCTTGTTAAATCAAGATGTTTCAGCGAAAAGTAATAAATCGGATATAGATTTTTAAAATCAAGTTGTGATATTTGCAAACCAGTGTCAACGTTTTGATCACGACTCATATATGACAGCATCCGATGATAAACGCGTGCCACGTGGTTGTTGTCATAATCAAGTTGTATATCCTCGGATGGTTCCTGTTGTCCGTTTATTCTCAACGAAACTTCCTTGACTCCTAATCGATCAAATATCATATGACTGCGTTCTTGAGAGCTTAATCGATTCCTATTTTGTAGTGCTATAAATATATGACGTGGGGCTGAAACGCCTTGTTTGGATGCCAAGTGCCACGTGAATATATCGGCAGCATCATCCTCCTTGGCATCAGTCGTCGTTGTTAGCCAACTCAGCAATGATTCCCCCCCCCCCCCGGTCCATAAATGATAACAACCGCTCTTCTGCGGTAATTGACGGGGTCATCACTGGCATCCACAATACTAGTTTAGTTAAAACGACTTTACCGTCAGCGACACCAGCAGCACGCCAGATTGCATCGTTGTCATTGCCTTTTCGCATTAACGCTATTGTGTGTTTGGCTCCATAGATAACTTTTCTGACGTTTCTACAGAATCCAAAAATATGATGCAACGGAATTGCGCATGAGAACTGTCGACTTTGTCCTTGCAACGTTGCTACTCGTGTTGCAAACCCTAGATTGTAGTTGGCAGTAGTATTTATGACATCAAAATCCGCAGCCGGTCTTGTATTTCCGGCTGGTGCTGGATCAGCTTCAGTAGCTCGTGTAGCCTTTACCCTAGAATACTGAACGTGTTCAGGGTGATCAGTAATGTCCTTAGAGAACATCATAGACGGACCAGCCGACCTTGTATAATCATCAGAATATCTTGCTAGCCCGATTACCGTTGTAGCAACGTCAACCTCACGGTCTATTGATTCAATTTCTCGACCGTCAATGAGATATCTCGCGGATTCAAACAGCGCCATGATACCGTTGTTGACAAATCCAGCTCGGACACTGGGGTCATTTGCGTATGGTGTATTATCCGCTTGATTAAGTTCCCCCTCGATTTCAATAAACGCTTATCACACGGCAAAAAGTATTTACTGGTATCTTGGACTTGAAGTTCAATTCGCGAGCGTAGGTTGGGTTGTATTGCATGGTAGGAATAAAATTGATAATCACGGACAGAATCATCCTTGCGCACTGGTGCGTCCATATCAAACGCTGGATCAGCTGTTCGTTTAAACATTTTATTATTAAAACGCTAGTGTTTTCAATTAGTGATTGATCACCAGTGATTCTCTCATCGTCGTCGTTTGAGATTTAGACCGCTTCCTGCTATCGCGTTCATGATAGCGCTGGTTGTTGCATCGGTGAGTGACGGAGTCACCGGCGGCGAAGCTGCCAGCGGCGGCGGAGTCGCCAATGACGCTAGTTTTTGTTTCACTGCGTTATTTATTACTTTGCTAACATTTGCAGGCATCGCTGTCGTAGATGGTAGCACCGTTGACGGTTGTTTTTTTCTGGATTTTACCAATGACATTAGTTTGTTCTTTGCTGCAGAAAGTGCCTTTCCGGCAAGATCTCCAAAAGCGCTAATTCCTTTATCACGAATAACATCAATGGCTTTCATCGATAATTGTTTGGCTAGCGGGACTACTTTTGGAGCCATTCTTGTAAATAACCCCGCAATGGTGCTACCAAGACCATCTCCGTACCACGCACGATACACTGGTAGTCTTGAGTTTACCACATACACGCTTACTGGTTTATCATGATTGTAGTGTATAATCATTTTTTATAATAAGTGTGTTGGCGTTTTCCAATTAGTGATTGATCACCAGTGATTGATCAATCGCTGTGATACCCATCCACAAGTTCGTCATTGAGTTCTCGGTATACATCAATGTCCATTATACCACCGGTAAATAAACGCCTGCAAATATCAGCCGCTTCATTAATTATTTCCGGTGAGTTATTTCCGGCTCGTTTTCCTCCGATGAGTACTTCTAGCCGTGATATATCTTCGAGGACATTACCGGGACATGAAACGCTAGTGTTTCCAACTAAGCCGCGACCCCAAGCAAAGCTTGGAGCAGAGTTTTCAACGGAGTTTTTAACTCTGGAGTTTTTAACTCTGCTTGAATATCCTTTCCGCTTGTTTTTTTAGAACCAGCTTCTGCTCTTACGTCTATTTCTTCCGGATTTGGGTCCTCATAAGGTGGTGGTTGTGGACCACCCCTAACCATAGCTAGAAAATTTTTATAACCAGGGTGGTCTGTGGCTGAAATTCTGTCTCCGCCGTAGTTTGCTAGATATGTTTTTGATGCTCAGGCCTCTCTGTCTTTTATAAAATCTTTAAATTTGTCTTTTAATAAATCCACTCTTTTCCTCTTTGGAAAATTTTCTTTAGCAAAATCAACTAATTCAGAATCGGTATTGATGTTTTTAATTCTACTTAATGCTGCGTCTGTGAATATATTTTCAGGTGAATAGTATTTTCCTGCAGCTGCACCTTCTTGTTCTTCAATTTCACCTGGTCGATGTACCAGTGGTTCACGCGCTGGTGTGGAAACATCAATATCAGTTAATCGTTCATATTCTCGCTGGGTTTTTATATCACTTGATAGCTGTTGTATCCCTCGCTGTGTTTGTTCGGTCTCTGCTGCTATCTTTTCAAGCGTATCAAGAAGTGGTGTTTTTTTCTTTCTTTGTTCCTCAGGGGTATCTCCGTACATCACTTGTTCGGTGAGTTTTTTCACATCGCTGGTCGCTTTAGTTATTGGGGTAAATAACTGTTCACTTCCAATAGCAAAATCAGTCTGTAATTGTTGTCGTTGTTGTAATTGTTGTCGGACTCTGTCTAGTACGGGTATAAATTTCTTAATTGCAGCTAATCGCTCTCGAGCTAATCTAGTTGTAAGCGATACATTAACCATTATTGTGAATTGCGCTACAATTTCAAATAAAATTTTCCACCCTGGTTTTCACACACGACTATGCGGGCTAAAAAAAAATAAAGTCGCATCTCAATATACAGGCAGGGTTTTGTCAGATGTAGACATACCTACTGGCTACTCATGCGGATAACCCAGCTAGGTTAGCGGTGGGGTTCTCTACAGGGGAATCTTCACCCAACATTCTTTTTATGCTTTTCACCTTAGCGATGACCTCTCGCCGTCGCTCATAAGCACAGCCGAGTTTTTGTCGTATTGTTTCAACGGTAGTGAATAGCCCAATGAATGCTTTTACGTCATTGCCATACAGGTTTTCATTAATCGCATATTGTAGCCGTTTTATAAACGCATAACATCTGGGTAGTGTGTAACAACCCTTTCTTGAGTGCTCATCAATGATTTCATATTCCGATAAAATTTTTTCATTATCAAGCTTATCAGATAAAACAATTCCTTGATTTTTCAAATTTGAAATTTCATTAATTATATTATTTATATCTTGGATATCCATTATTGTTATAATATATTATATCTCTAATTTTACAGTCATTTTGACCACCCTCGTTTTTTATGATAAAACGGTATTATCTCCACTCAAGTGATGTGGGGCAGACCGTAGGTATATTAAGGACGATACAATGCCGTATTATCTCCACTTGAGTGATTGCAGGCGTATAAATCTCCAAGAGGAGGGCCTAGCGCGGCATATACCGTACTAGTCCCCCCAGAAGATGTGGTATGACGTAGATGATTTTCGCATAAATCTCCAAGAGGAGGGCCTAGCGCGGCATATACCGTACTAGTCCCCCCAGAAGATATGCTTAAGGGCGAAACCCAGCGCATAAATCTCCACAGGGAAGTCTAACTCGGCAAACACCGTGTTATGCCTCCCAGAAGATATGGTTTGGGCTTTGGTGGTTTTAGATCACATTATGACAGATATGCGATGAAGGGATGATACATATATACCTATAGTCTGCAATCACTCAAGTGGAGATAATACAGCATTGTACCACCCTTAATATGCCCATAGTCCTCCACACATCACTCAAGTGGAGATAATACGGCATTAGGGACGGCACAGACAGCACAACATGTAACGACGGGGCCGGATCTTCTACGGCCATTCGACCAATCAAAAGCAACCTATGAAATTAACCCGGTTGCATGATTGACAAAAAGCCAACCACACGCCCGTGTCAATGGCGTGAGTTGTTTTGTTTTGGTCGAAATGGCTTTCGAAAGCCCCAGGCTTTATACCTTTCATACCGTATATAAGGTGACTAATACGGCGATGTCAATCCACAAGGTGTTATTTTTATTTCATTGAATACTTATTAGTGGCGTTTCACAGCATTTCAACAACACTGAATACCTCAATGAAATACTAAAAAAAATAATACAGTTGTTTGTGAATGCCGTGTATTTGATTTGTTTGTCCACAAAAAAACAGATTGAGGTGTCGTCGAGGACTCATTAACTGTCGGCGACTCTGTCACTGGCGACTTTATCCCCGGAGGAGTTATCTCCGCTGGTGTATGAAAACTTAATTCTGTTATTGAAGCGCTTAGAAAAAGCCGTTTTAGTTATATTTTCTGCTACTCGCTGTACTGAAGGTATACAAATATTAAAGTATTTCCCGGCTTCATTCATTGATTGAAATATTTTTTGTTCGTTAGTTTTTGTATCAAATGATTTGATGGGCCTCTTTTTAACCGATCTACAAGTACCAGTTTTCCCTTTTTTGATATTTTGACGCTGCGTAACCGCATGAAGGTTCTCAAGAGAGTTATCGGTCCTTACGCCATTTTTGTGATCAATCACAAAACCGTCTTTGATCAATCCGTAAAATGCTTCATAGATAATTCTATGAACGTAATATGACTTCTTCCCAACAGTAAATCGCAAATATCCGCTATTGTTTACACATCCAACTGGCTTCTTCAGTCTACGATTTCTGACAACGCCATCGGGGATGCTTCATAATTGGCAAGCACGGGGTGGGGTCTGAAGTCTTGGCTCATTTGTATAACAAATGCTACTTGTCTAATTTATTATTTGCTTTAATTATAAATCTATCAATGTAGTCTTGTGGGGTTCTGATGACTTTGTCGTTGACGGGGTTAATGATTCGTTTGTCATAGTAGCGTTTTAGTTCTCTGTATCGCTTACCGCCACATCCGAGGCATAATTGTGATTTTCCTCTAACGCCAATGTGACAAATTAAGCACGGGCTAGGGCCTTTCGAACCGTTTCTTACGCGCTGTAAATGATACCCGCAGAATTCGCTACGGCATGATTTGTTACACGGGGTTGTTGACCCAATCATAAGCCATTTGCAGTGGTTCATTATATATAAATTTCTTATTTAAATACTTGTCTTAATTATAATGGAAGCGGAGTTCAAGAGATTAGCAGCAATTAAGCGTTACAAAAATGTTAAATTTAATCTTGATAGAACCCTAAAAGATATGCCAAAACGGGCAATAAATGATAACAGCTTAAAAAATAAAATCCGTGACTGCGCTGCTGAATTCAAGCGCGATGGAGCATCTCATAGCTGGTCAACATTTCGAATTGATGGTGTTGTTGATGCCACCATGACCGACGAAAACGCAGCCATGATAATCTCACAACTTGGCAGCAAAAAGTATTTTTTTAGAGTGAAATTTATTGTCCGTGTGGAATCAGGCGGTTGGATTATACGAGACAAATTTAAACCAATTCTCAGCGACAAGAAAACAGTCATTGTTAGCCGCGATTCCAAGCCGGGTCTGTTGACTGGAATTGACAAACCCTACTATGAACGAGCATATCCTGAAACAGCAGTTGTTTATGGGGTATATCCGTTAAATGAGAAACCTGATATCAGAAAATTAGCGCCAATGAAATACTCGTCGTCGCCACTCAATTGTGTAGCAGAACGAGTAACAGAGCATTTTACAAATGCACCCCGAGGGAACAAACTGACTGATCTGCGTGCTAAAAAAATTAACCAATGGGAACTAACAGTAAAACAGCGAGGAGCAACTATCAACGACATAGCAAAATTAGAAACATCACTGAGATTTCCAATAACCGTTATGACAATAACCGGAGAAATTTTATACAAATCAAAATATAACAAAAATGGAGCCCCAATCAAAATTATTGATCATAACGAACACGCATGGACGCCCGCGGTCACAATATTTCCACGAAACAGAACAATAAGGTATATACCCGACGAATTCTTGAACGAAGATGGTTTCCTCGCTGAAAAGAAACTATTTGATTTTATTGCGTGTTTAAGTAAAAACGACCCCGTATCAGTGTGGTTACTTCTCAGTGCTGAAAACGACATGGATACCTTTGATCAGTTTGTGCGACCAAATGGTGAATTATACCGCACTGAAGCGTTTCACAACAAAATGAAAAAAACAATTAGTGGGTTAGAAGCCATCGATGATGAACAATTATTAACAAACTGTTTTACAATCCCGTCGGTTGCAGCTCATGTTGAAAGAACGAAAAATGCGTGGAAACCAACACGAACTGAATTCTTGTCAGACATTGAGGATAGTTGTTTAGAATTTAGTCATGGCGGTTTATGGCACCAGAAATACGACCGTGAAAGCGTCATTTCAGTTGATATGATTGCTTGTTATCCAGCGAGTTTTCTTGGTTATGGAGAGTGTACTGAGTATTTCAAACGATTTGGACACCCCGTACATGAAATGACTCGTGTTGCAATTAATGGACCACTTCCTGATTTTGATTTAACCGGATTTGCTCGTGTAGTTTCATTTGAATTCGCAGCAGGACTTCATCGCTGTTGCTATATTTGGATTGGTAGACACATGTCTGAAAAGAAGTGGCTGCCAATAGCGTTATTACGGTTCATGATTGATACAAAAATGTTAATTTCGTTGACAGTCAGTGAAGCAATTATATCGTATCGGAAACAAACTAATGTCTGGCTACCAGAACCGGAGCGTCTTGATAGTATAATTGACGAATCCAGAAAACATATTGATGCCGACGAAGAATATATCATTGAGTGGTCCAAGCGGGTATTTAATCAACGAAACAGAGAAGCAAAAGAACTGGGTAGAAGAATAATTGGGAAATTCACCCAAGGTGGAAAAAAATGCGACTACAAACGACATTCTTCACGGCTGATTATGGATAACGCCGAATACGACTTCGTAATCGCGGATGCAGTATCTAAAAACCTGTATGTGGATCGCAAGGACGCTTTTTTATCCGATGGAACAAAATTGGGTACAGTTGTTACTTATAGCGATGGTTACAGTTCTCCGTATACACACCTGAGGTCGTCTATGCTGGGTTATGCTTGTATCAATTTATTTTCAATGATAAATAGATTTCCTGACACTGCGGTTAGAGTTGCAGTTGATTCATTTTATATTGACAGTAGTGCAGTTGCTGAATTCACTAATTCGGATGAAAATTGGGGATCATGGAGAATTAAAAAAGAAATGCTGCGTGATTATTCTGAATCAGCAGATGTTGAAATTAAAAACAATTACTTACACGACGATAATTTATCAGAACTTTCTAATGCACCACCGATATCAGATCCAATTTGTAGATACAAAACAGTTTATTTAAACGGCTGTGGCGGGTCAGGAAAAACGACTCGGGCAATTGAATTATACCGAGGGCGAGCAAATATGATTGTGCTAACACCGACCCATAGACTTGCAAGAGAAATAAAGCAACGAGGCGTTGATGCTTGTACTTATCATAGCTTTTTTCGATACAGCGGCGATGAATGGACCCCTGATCGAATGGGGGAGAAATTTATCCCCGGTGTTATTATTTGGGATGAGATATGTACTGTTTCGGTAGATGTATTAAAAACGTTTCTTGATTGGTTGTTAACGAAAAACTGCGCAGTGATAATGTGTGGAGATCATGGCCAACCACCGCCATTTGTCGGCGCGGGTCCACATGATTGGCTGAAAGGGTTTGTTGATTATTACGAAGAAATCAATAATGACTATAGAGCACTTGATGAACAATTACGCGAAAGCCAAAAATTAATTAGATTACAACCGGATAAAATCCAATGTGAAATAATCCGCGAAGTGATTCCGGAAACTACAATGAATGATTTTTGGGAAGCATGGAAACTAAATGATTTTGTAGTGGCAAGTAGAAAGATAGTCAGAGACACACTTCAGAAAAAGTTGTTTGCGTTGCATAAAGAAAAATTTCCAACGTTGTCAGTACCGTTGTGTTATAGACCCGTGGATACTCGGCGGCAGAATATTGAAGTTGTCGTTCCTGGCCTGACAGAAAAGCAAATTCTAGTGTTAAATGATATTGTACTGGTTGATATCAGTGTTGTCGAAGACGCATTGCGCGCTGATAAATCGCCATGGACGCTGGGTTATGTAACGACGATACATTCCTCGCAGGGATTAACAATAACGGACACAATTGTTTGGATAGTTGATAATCGCATTGAGTGGTCAAATCTAGTTTATCTTGCAGTGTCCAGAGTACGGCGAATAAATCAGCTTCGAAGAATTGTTGTCAACGATGCCAGTGACAATGACACAACTAGCATCGTTGATGCTAGCATCGTTGATGTTAGCATCATTAATAAAAAACTCTCTGGTTACAAACAACAAGACAAAAAAAATAAACGGCAATTTGATATTGATGCCGAATTAATAATTGCGTTACGACAACAACAGAATAATCACTGCGCGAGTTGCAATTGTATAATGCGTTGGCAGTATTCGGATAAAAACGTTCGCCAATTTACCGTAGACAGAAAAAATAACAGTCTCGGTCATGTCAGAAACAATGTGATGTTGACTTGTCTTGAGTGTAATAGACGTAAAGGCGCTAGTTAAGGCCATGTGGTGGCAATTGAGTATCATCGGGTATCACTTGTAATTGTTCGCGTGTAAAACCCCGCTGAGGGGCAGGTGAATCCAATTTATAGATTGGAGGTCTACCAGTTGATCGTGTTATGGTTAATATGCTATGCGTGGTAACACTCCAAATAGGATCAGTAGCCCTTGCTTTGCCACCTTCAAGCTCTCCTGGTTCATATAAATATCTCACGGTGACATCGCCGAGGATTGGCTGGGAAAAATCTTTTTTTGATCTTCCGGGTGTATACTTTTTTTTTTATTGCGTCGCTGGGCTTCATGTTGATTGCTCGGGTAATCTCGTTATTTAACGCTGCAATTACGCCTGGTAACCTTTTAACCCATTCACGAGATCGTTTGTCCTGGATGAATTCTTTTGCGTATTGATATCCAAATAACCGCTCAGCAAGAGTCCGATTGAATCGTTCAACAATTGCCTGATCACGATGTAGCGCAGTATGACCTCGTCGTATCGTGACATTATGATGTTTCATCACTGACAAAACAGCGCCTTGAAATTCCTTGCCAGGATCAACTTGTAATAGATTTGGCCAGCGCAGAGGACCTCTTCGATAAATCCTTTCAAACGCAGAAGCTTCTTCAGTTGCTGACTTTGTTTTCAACGGCTCTGCTTGTTTGTATCGACTCGCAACATCAACTACGGTTAGCGCGTATTTGTAGCCGCTGTCATGCGGCAGAAATAATATATCAGCTTGATGAACTTCATTGGGTACGGTAACATCAAAATGCGAAACGTTAATTTGTTTTGGCGGTGGTAGATAGATTTGCCATATAGCTTGTTTGGATAACCAATTAGCCGCAGTGGCCTTTTTCACTTTTGCAGCGTCCGCGAGTTTACCAATTGCTGCTTTACCTCTCCAATATCCTCTCGGAGAATAACAAATAGATTCCATATTACTTATAATTAGCACCCATCATTAATTTACCTCTCATAGCTGATTTTACCAACCATGAGGTCAATTTTTCTTTGAAGGATTTATCAGGAATAGCATTTAACGCATGAATTAATTTCACATCCGCGAGATGTCTGTGTTGCAAATCGCTGCTTTTATAAGCAACATCATGAGCATGACACGCCTTATCGATAGCGTTTATCGGATGCTCACCGGGTCGGGGCCGATTTTGATCATCGAGTCTGATATCAAGTCTGGTTTCGGGGCCACAATAGCTATATCCTGGGAGATGCTTTTCTCCTGGATACTTTGCCCACGGTGTTCCGGGGAGTTTTGTCAATTTGGCTGCGATGTCACCTCCTCGCTTTTTTTTAAAACATCTCCGGATTTCTTAGAAATGAATCTAAACTTCTTTGTACCGCATTGTGCACACTTACCAGTAAGTGCTGATCTGTTATTTTTAGTTGTAATCGTCGTCACGTCGTTCGTGCTAGTACGCGCTCTACACTTAACACAATATAGATCCATAATTTATTATTATAATATGAATGTAATTGATTTTTCGGCGACTAAAACAAGAGAACCGGTTAAGCATGTTGCGGCGCTAGCAAACTCTATCCGGATGATTATAATCGGACCATCTGGATCCGGCAAAACACAATTGCTACTCAATTTAATAATGAGATGGATGAAGTGGAACAAGTTGTATTTAGTTGCCCCTACCGTAGATGATCAACGGTGTTATGAAGTGTTAAAAGATTTTAACGAAAATGCATCAGAGGTTGCAGGAGAAAACGTTATTGAGTTTATAACAGATATCGATGAAGCGCCAAGCATCGATGATATCGATGGAAGCGTTAACAATTTAGTTGTGTACGACGATGTTATGTTAGACAATCAAAAAAATCCTGCAAGGATATTCGCACGAGGCAGGCACAAAAACACCGATGTGATATATGTCACTCAACGGTATACTCAAATACCAAAAGTGATCAGGGACAACTGCAATATTCTTGCTGTGTTTAACGGCGTTGATACACATACACTACCAAATATTTGGCAGACTTGGTGTGGCGGTGATATGGACTTTAATTTCTTTAAAAACTTTTTTAGTCACGCTCAATCAGTCCCCCATGGATTTGTAACGATCAATTTACACGACCCTCGGGCGCGGTATCGTATCGGACTTGATCAAATATTTGGTTAACCCATAGCAGCAGGGGGGGCAATGACATCAACGCGGTCGTCGCGCTTTTTTACGGGACGCTGACGACACTGGGATCGGCGCGCAGAAAGTATATTAAACTAAATGACGTTTCGGACAATTACCCCCGACGACGACGTCGTTTTTTTTTTACCAGGCGCTGACGACGCTAGATCGTTGAGTTGCAGAAAGTATCAATTAAACCAAATGACGTTTTAGCCAAATGTAGGATTCGCCCCCCCCCCCGCTGCTAATAATTTATTTCCCTGGAAAAATTCTGTAAAAAAAATGAAAAGATATGAACTTACGGTTTCCAGAATCAAATCCCAAAATAATCCAAGAATAATCCACGAATAAAATTTTTGAAATCCTAATATTGAAATGTGCTAATGATTTCAAGTTCGAGTCCCGACGAAGAATCCAACATGGAAGGCGATGACGTATGCTGTAACCAGTACTGTGCTGAAGTCTACAATTCCTTGTAGAAACACAATTAATCCTCCGGTTTTGAAAATCCAAATACAATTTTCAAGAAATGTACTTGTTCAAGAATTCTGTATAAATACAATAATATTTCCAGAGAAACGAATTAATCTTTAAGAGTCCAAATAATCTGAAGAAAAATTAACATATAACTCAAAAACTCAAAACTTTAATACTGGTCACAACAGAAGAAAACAACTTGAAATCAAGTGTTTAATTTTTTGGGGGGGTGGGGAGGGTCACCAGACAGATGCCCCCACCCCCCACCTAACCAAAGAATAAAAGTGTTTTTATGTTTCACCAAGTCCCCCAGATATGTTGCTTTGTTTTTTAATTTAAACAATTTCGATCAAAAATTTTAAATGAAATTTTGACGGGGTATTTATTTCCTAGTGTATTCTATAGGATTGTTCTTCCGAGTCGGTTTCGATCACCTGACTCGGAGTCCCTCTCCTAGTATCTTTGTTACCCTGGCTAAAGGTCGCCTACTTCCAGTGTTTGCTATGTGTGAATGTGCTATATGTTTGTTCGTGCTATAGTTGTGTTCGTGTTGGGACAGCCGTCTATATCGAATTCTTCTCCGGTTGTCCTGCAATCCTTATAACATGGATCTTCCTTCCTAGCTCCATGTGAGTGTAGGTCTCTGTCTGTGTTTCGTTCCCATAATTCTCAAAGATAAAAGAAAGGTATTAGTATTCAATATACATTTGCTTAAGTATAAATGGAGAGGTATACGTTCTACTATTATTTATCAAGAGTAGGCAGGAGTAATGTCCCATTGGGGTAACTACCGTTGGTAGTTATCATTACATATGCCTCTCACTCTAGTTTATTTTCCTATGACTATTATTTGGCCACAGGCCATCATTGTTGTAACGATATAGTCAGTAATTTTATATATCGTATCAGCGGGGGGGGGGGGGGGGCGAATCGGACATTTTGTCCAATCGTTATTTTGCTTAATTATTACTTCTGCACTCAGCGGATCCGGTGTAATCAGCGCTGGTAAAAAAAAAAACGACGTCGGTCCATCCTACACGATGGTGACGTCATTTGGTTTAATTAATACCTTCTGCGCGCCGATCCCAGCGTCGTCAGCGTCCGGTAAGCACAGCGACGACCGCGTCGATGTCATTTCCCCCCCTGCTGCTAAGAAGTTATTTACAATGATCTTACAAACAGAGTAACCACTAACTCCTCCTCTTGTAGATCAATTAGGTTATTTGACTGATCGGTAAGTCTAAAATTAATTCTCGTTAAAAACCGATTATGGCATCGCATATAGACCGGATTAATCGGGCTCTCAACGATTAAGAATCCGGGAGGGGCTGTTGGTGAAAATGAATAAAGGATATACCCCTGTTGAGCTTGATTTGATTGATTGGTATCTACCTGGTAACTCCCTTCGATAACATCACACACTAGATTGATTGCTATCACCGATGCGATATTTACGTTGTATGGAGCAATATGCCTACCACCATCTCCGTTATCGTGTCTGAGGATATAAGTTGATGGACTGAGAAAATCATTAAGAGACTTTCTTAGTTCTGGCGCGTTGTATCCTGGAAACTTGAAATCGGGTAAATCGGCTTCTGTGATATTATACCCGGTTAGGAATTTTTGTTTATTATCATCGCTGCTATCGGATATTGTCTTAACGATTCGCTCATTAATATATTCCATGTCTGATATAAGTTGATTCAACACCTCAACGTGTTTTCGTGCTTTTGTTTTCCGTAGCTGTTCTAGTTGTGATTGGTAATTACGATTAATCTCGGCAAACGCACCAGTGATATCATCTAAACGAACTGTGACCTTGGCTGACAATTCAGGAGTTTTCTTATACGGAAAAAACCATTGCATGGTATTCCTGTCTTGAAATATAAACTCGCTGGGTAATAACGTGTTTCTTATAATAGACAAATCATCCAGATAACTGGGATTAATCTCATGATACGATTGCGCATTCGTGTGCAAATACGCGGAGATTTCATTAGGTGGATTCTCGGGCCAACCTAGTATGGTTCTTATTGAACTGTTATAAATATCAACCATATACCCCGGTGTGCTTATTTCAATCGTCGACGATAACGTCGGCTCATGAACCGTAATATCGATTTTTGATTCTTTTCCTGTGATCGATTTTATCCTGCGTTGAAATTCTTTATTGATTTGTTCTACTTGGTATGACCCAGTTGGTATTGTAACCTCATTCCAGTCTGGGGTCCCATCGGATTTATTTGTCCACGCAAAAACCAGCGAGTTATTAGGTTGTTGTCCGTTAAATGCTTCCGCTCGGATATTAGGCCAACTGTGATATATTCGCAATTTTGCCAGCGCTATTTCCTTTACTGGAATCGGAGAAGGGAAGTTTACATTGAATTCTGGCTTCGTTGACGTTATCGATATCATACTTGTTTGTACCGGAGTGGTGTTCTCCGCGATCCGTTGAAGCAATTGAAACCCTTCGGGGTTCAGCGACATTATTATTATTCGTCGTTTCTAGTGTTTAATTTCAACACCGAATATTAACAACCTGCTTGTTTTAAGCCCATTGAAGTTGTTTCAGGAGAATGTTTTAAGCCCATTGAAGTTGTTTTAGCCACGTGGTTTCCAGCTTCCAGTTGAAAATCCTCGATTTTTGACATCGCGGAGTCATACAACTGGACTATCGTGGAGAATTCAGCATCGGATATAAACGAATTATCTATCGCCAACGAGATCAACCCGGATAATTTCGAGTACGCGTCGGATACTATTTGATGTTTTACTGTATACTCGTTGAGTTTTTTTTGAGAACACGATGATATCTTTCTAGTGATTGCGTTGGCGACTCCAGCAATTGTTGTCGCCGCGGAGATAGCGATTGGAACAGCGATCGGGGCTATCATGGTCACCGTGGATAAAATAACACCGGTACCGGCTACTATACCGGACACCGAGTACACGACCGCGTCGATGGTGGTTATTTTTCGACGGTATTTTTTTATTTTTACACGGTATTGTTCGGAAAGCGTTTTCAAATTCGCGGAGAATTCTTTTACGGTATTGAATCGATATTGATGTGACGTCGGTGATACCTCTGATTCAATTACCTTGGTGGTCATTTTTATTTTAAAAGAGCTAGTGTTTTTAATTACTTAGATCCGCTACAAATTCCACACACCATGTAATGTCTGCCCTGGTTAAATTTCTATCAACGGCTTTAATTGCAAACGGTTCAGTTGCGTCCTTGTCTATAATTGTTAATATTGTATTGTTAAACCCGAATGAACTTGACGATGTTATATTAAATTGCATTATTGAAACCAGTGTCAATCGATAAATGCCCTTAACAGTTGCGGTGATATTTATTATATTCTGTGTAGGAGTCCAAGTTAATAGTCCATGCCGAATCGTGTATACTGTGTTGATAGTGTTCCCATGAGGGATTTTTATTTTTGTCATTTCCGGTAGTCTGTTTTTAATCGTTGCAATATCATTTTTGATTACTCCTATTTCATAAAAATTTATGTTTATATCCCCTTTGTTCGTTGCAATATCAGTTTTGATTGTTCCTATTTCCTGTTTATGCGCGTCTACACTCCCTTTGTTCGCTGCAACATTAACGCTGAATGCTTTTATGAGAACTTCATGCGCGTTTACACTCTTTTTGATCGTTTCAACATCAGTTTTGATTGTTTCTATTTCCTGTGTATGCGCGTTTATATTATTTTTGTTCGCTGCAATATTAGTTTTGACTGTTCCTATTTCCTGTATATGAACGTATAACCCCGCTTTGTTCGTTGCAACATCAGTTTTGATTGTTCCTATTTCCTGTCCATACGCAGTGATATCATTTATAGTTATTGTAATTTCTTCCGGTTTGGTATTTTTTTTACCAAAGAATTTATCAATGGTGTTATCAGCCCTGTTAAAATTTTTTCGTAACGTGTAAAATTGGCCCGATAGCGTTGTAAACTCCGAAATAGTATTTTTTAACAAATTCGACACGGATATATACTTGTTGTCAAGTGTACTTATTTTTCCATTTATCGTCAAGATGGATTCACCTGATTTAAGTCGTCCGTCGCCGGTATACAGCGCGATAGTGTCCTCGGAGGCATCATTATTTCGTGTTAAAACGTCATTCAGCGACACATTACTGGATTTCAGTTTACCCTGGCGGTCTTGAAATACAACTATTTCGCCCGGGTCAACACTGGTTAAATTTAACGTATCAGCGATTTCATCCTCAATTAGTTTTTTTATGTCATCGGTGGCGAGCGTTTCCGTGGGCTTTTTCAGCGCCGAAACCGGTCGTCCCCAGATATCAATCATTATTATTGTAAAAAAAAACAGCGTTTCTAATTAACCCGCCGGGCCTCTACGACCCCATTAGTGTATTCGTTTACAACCACATGAGGTGGTTTCCGCGATGATGAAATCGCCGCGAGTACGTTCAATACCTCACGGCCGCATATCGGTGGGTCACTTAATTGTTGTGTTGGCAGCGTGGAATAAAAAACCGGGGCTGAACACGCCCGGATATACCGCATGAACTCGTTTGGCGGGGCTAACCCGTATGAATCAAAATAGACGATCGCACGCGGATCAATTGCGTATGCAACCCAATGAGTTCCCGCTCCGGAGGACCCATCGAGGTTAATTATACCGGTTTCAATATTCCTTGGTTTTGTCGGTAATTGATCCCTCATGAAAACACCTCTGAAGTTTTTTATCGCTAACGCGTTTGCGGCATCTATTAAATCAAAATTAGACATTGGAGTCATTAAACGGTTCCCGGTAGTCTTAGACCCTTCCCCGAGTACCATGAATACGGGGTTCCCGGTAGTCTTAGACCCTTTCCGGCTACGGGTCGTTTTTTATTATAGCCTTTCCGGGTTGCCTTCTTCAATGCCATTCCCGCCGCGGTACCAACGGCTCCTAACGCCGCCGCCTTCGCCACTGCTGGGGCCGCCGCGGCAATCAACGCTGGAATCGCAGCTAACAGCGGAAATATCCCACCGGTCTTTTCCATGTTTTTAATCGCTGCGGCCGAAAAATCTATTTGAACACCCTTTTTATTCTTCATCGCATTATTGAAATGTTTTATTTGACGCGCCGTCAACGATATCTTATGATTACCACCTGCCATCTGTGACGGCTTCAGCGTTATTGTGGTTCCACATTGTTTAGCCGACTTTGATCGTAATTTCTTGACTTGACCATCAGTCAACTCTACACTGACGACACTATACGACATTTTATTGTAAACGCGTTTATGTTTTCAATTACATGTTTTCCACTGGTGCATCAACGATTCTCATTCGTCCACCAACGCCTTCCAACAGCATTGATTTATCGCTGAGAATGACAGCAACCGCTCTATAATTAACACCACCCGGGGCTATACGAGCTCTGAAGTGTATATCAACGACGGATTGTCTCGTTAAATCAAGATGTTCCAACGAAAAATAATAAATCGGATACAGGTTTTTAAAATCAAGTTGTGATATTTGCAGACCAGTGTCGACGTTTTGATCACGACCCATATATGACAGCAATCGATGATACACACGTGCGACATGGTTGTCACCGTAATTAAGCTGTATATCCTCGGATGGTTCCTGTTGTCCGTTTATTCTCAGCGAAACCTCCCTGACTCCTAATCGATCAAATATCATATGGCTGCGTTCTTGATTACCCAATCGTTCCCTATTCTGTAGCGCTATGAATATATGACGCGGGGCTGAAACACCCTGTTTTGATGCCAGGTGCCATGTAAACGTATCGGCGACGTTATCCTCTTTAGCATCAGTTGTTACCGCTAGCCAACTCAACAACGATTTTCCTCCCTGTTCCATAAATGCTAACAATCGTGCTTCCGTGGTAACTGATGGAGTCAACACCGGCATCCACAATGCCATTTTAGTTAAAACGACTTTACCGGCAGCGACGCCAGCAGCATGCCATATTGCATTGTTATCATCGCCCCTTCGCGTCAGCGCGATTGTATGCTTAGCCCCATAGATAACTTTTCTAACATTTCTGCAGAATCCAAATATGTGATGGAGTGGAATCGCGCATGAAAACTGCCGGCGTGGTCTTTGCAACATCCCTACTCGTGTTGCGAATCCTAGATTGTAATCATTGTTGATACTCTTTATAATATTGAAATTAGCGCCTGGTCTTGCTCTGCGGTCTGGGTTATTTGCTTCAGCCTGTGGGTCAACTGCGGTATCTCTTTCCACCAGCACGTTAACGTACTGAAGATGATCAGCGTTATTAGTGGTGTCCTTCGCAAACATCATAGATGGACCCGCCGATCTTGTATAATCATCTGAATACCTCGCTAACCCAATTATCGTCGTTGCAACATCAACCTCGCGTTCTATTGATTCAATTTCTCGCCCGTCAATAAGATATCTGGCACTCTCAAATAACGCCATGATACCGTTGTTAACGAAGCCAACTCGAACACGATCGTCATCTGCGTACGGTGTATTATCGGCAGCATTTGTCATGAGTTCTCCCTCGATTTCGATAAACGCTTCACACGGCAAAAAATATTTACTGGTATCTTGGACTTGAAGTTCAATTCGTGATCGTAGGTCAGGTTGCGCTGCATAATAAGAATAATATTGATAATCACGGACAGAATCATCCCTGCGCACTGGGGCATCCATATCAAACGCGGGGTCAGCGGTTCGCGCAAACATTTCTATTATTATTCATGTCGGTGTTTTCAATTGAAATCCATCAACGTCGTTTTCGTCGTAGACCACTCCCCGCTATTGCGTTAATGATCGCGTTGGTTGACGCATCGGCGGATGGCGAAGTCGCCGCCAACGACTCTAATTTTTCTTCCACGGCGTTATTTATTACTTTACTGACATTCGCAGGCATCACTGTCGTTGATGGCATCTGTTTTTTTCTCCTCACCAACGACATTAGTTTGTTCCGCGCGGCTGAAAGCGCCTTTCCGGCAACATCTCCAATAGCGCTGATTCCCTTATCACGAATAACATCAATAGCCTTCATTCCTAATTGTTTGGCTAACGGCGCCACTTTTGGAGCCATTCTTGTAAATAACCCCGCAATGGTGCTACCGAGACCATCTCCATAGTACGCGCGGTAAACAGGTAATCGCGAGTTTACCACGTAGACGAGTACTGGTTTATCATGGTTGTAGTGTATGATCATCTTTATTATAAAAACACCAGTGTTTTCCAATTAGTGATTGTGATCACCAGTGATTAATCAATCGCTGTAATGACCGTGGTCCACGAGTTCGTCTATGAGCGTTCGATATGCATTAATGTCCATAATACCGCCCGTAAATAACCGCTTGCAAATATCAGCGGCCTCATTGATTATTTCCGGAGAGTTATTTCCGGCTCGTTTTCCTCCGATTAGTATTTCCAGCCGTGATATATCACTGAGAACATTACCAGGACAGGTAACGCCGTAGGATTCTTTACCAACAGAGTATCCTTTTCCTTTTTTTGGTGTTTTACTCTTAACTTCCTTGTGGAATGCGTTGTAATCGGGATCACCACGTGGTAATGCATCTTTATATCTACCTGCTAAATACACTATTCTTGTCCAATCCTTTAACGACCTTATATTTTTCTCGTAGCCGCTATTGATATGCTCATCTCGTGTGCCCTTAGCAAAATTTGTAACAGTAAAATTAACTAATTCGTCATCGCTGTCGAAGGCTCTAATTTTATCTATTGTGCTCTTCTTGAGTACATTACGGGGTATATTCTCCTTTTTCTCTATTTTTTCCGGTATTTCTTCCAGTAGTTCTTCCGGTATTTCTTCTTCTGGTTCTCTTGCGGTGGCGCCTGGTTCTTCCTCGTCGGCCATTGTAACATAAGGTTCTTGTGGGTCCGTTATAGCGAGTGGTGGCGGCCTCCGTGTTGTAGCAGCCGCTATTTTCGCAGGGAGTGTTTCCAGAGACTTTTTTGTTTGCTCGGTCTGAGCCGCTATCTTTTCAAGCGCACCGAGGACGGGCACAGTTGCCGCCGTAACATCTTTAGTTACCGGAGCAAAGAGCTGTTCGCTTCCAACAGCAAAATCAGTTTGTAGTTGTTGCCGCGTTTGTAGTTGTTTTCGAACCCTGTCTCGTAACGGTATGAACTTTTTAAGCGCTACTAGCCGCTCTCTGGCTAGCCGAGTAGTAAGTGATTCGCCTACCATTATTGCAATTGCTCCGTAATTTCTAATTTCCCGCCGAGTGTGGCGGAGATATGTCCCAGGGGCTCCAGGGAGTTTTCGTCTATAATCCTTCTAATGTTTTTAATTTTATTAGAGATTTCTCGACGTCGTTCAAAAGCCTGTCCGAGTTTTTTTCGTACTGTCTCAACGGCAGTAAATAGTCCAATAAATGCATTTACGTCATTGCCATACAAGTTTTCATTGATCGTATATTGTAATCGCTTTATAAAAGAATACTCGCGTGGCAAGGTATATCGACCTTTCTTTGATTGCTCGTTAATAATTTCATAATCGGACAATATTTTTTGGTTATCAAGCTTATCAGATAATTCAATTCCTTGATTTTTTAATTTTAAAGTCTCGGTTAATATATTATTGATGTCTTCGATATTCATATTCTTATAAAACATCTTATTTCTAATATCAAAAATTTTAATAAAATTATTGGGGTCATTTTTTGACCCGTTTTTAAGGACGATACAATGCCGTAAATCTCCACTCGAGTGTTGTGGCAGATTGTAGGTATATAAACAATGACGTAGATGATATTATGGTATGGGATGATGGGACGGCATAAGACAGCACAAACATAAAACGACGGGGCGGAACTCTACGGCTGATTCGACCAATCAAAAGCAACCCAATTAAATTAACCCGGTTGCATGATTGTGAACAAAAGACAACCACACGCCCGGGTCAAGTGCGTGGGTTAGTTTTGATTGATCGAATCGGCTTTCGAAAGCCCCAGGCTTATAACGAGTCGTCTTATATATAAGGTGATTAATACAACCGCATCAGTCACAAGGTGTGTGTAATTTGAATTCCCTTGAATCGTTAAATCCTTGAATACTTATTAATGGTGTTTCACAGCATTTAAATGAAACCAAATATTTGAATAAAACATTAAAAAAAAGAATACAGCTGTTAGATAACAGCGTGTATTTCATTAGTTTTCATCGTAAAATGATTAATTAATCGTAACATTAATTGGACTTCAAGGGACGTAACTCTTGTCATGCGACGCTATCACAAAACGAGTTATCTCCCTTTGATGTTATATATGAAAATCGAATTCTGTGACCCGTCTTTTTTGAGATCGCTGTTTGATATACTCGTTCTGCTACTTTTCGTACTGAGGGCATACAAATATCAAAATATCTACTGGCTTCATTCATTGACTGAAAAGTTTTTTCTTCGTGTGTTGTTGTATCAAATGATTTTACACTCTTTGCTTTCTTTGAGTATTTACCAGTTCCGCCTTTTTTACTATTTTGACTCTGAGAGATGGCTTGCAGATTACACAGTCTGTTATTTTGAGGACATTCATCAATGTGATCAATAACAAGACCGTCGTTGATCAATCCGTTAAACGCTTCATAGATTATTCTATGAACGTAATAGCTTTTTTTTCCGGCACCAAACACCAAATACCCGTGATTATTTACGGTACCAACCGGCTTCTTCAGTCTACGATGTCTAACAACGCCGTCGCGAGATGCCTCGTAATTAACGAGCACAGGATGCGGCAGAAATTCTTGGTTCATTTGTATAATAATACTACTTGTCTAATTCATTATTTGGTTTAATTATAAACCTTTCAATGTAGTCCTGAGGAGTTTTGATGACGAAGTCTGCGGTGGGGTCAATGACGGCATTTTTTATTCGCTTGTCATAATAGCGTTTTAACTCCCTGTATCGCTTTCCGCCACAATTGATACATAATTGTGATTTTCCTCTTACACCAACGTGGCAAACCAAGCACGGGAGGGGGCCAAGAGAACCATTACGAACGCTTTGTAAATGATACCCGCAGAATTCACCTCTACATGATTTATTGCACGGGGTTATCGACCCAATCATCAACCATTTGCAGTGATTCATTATACTATATTCTTTCATTTAAATACTTGTTTTAATTATATGGAGGAGTTCGAGAGATTAGCAGCAATTAAGCCCTGGAAAAATATTAAGTTCAATCTCGATAGAGCCCTCAAGGACGCACCAAAAGCGTTAATAAACGATAGAACCCTGTTGAATAAAATACGCGACTGTATCAATGAATTCAAGCGTGATGGTGCATCTCATAGTTGGTCAACATTTCGAATTGATGGTGTTGTTGATGCTACCATGAACGACAACCGCGCAGCAACGATAATATCACAACTTGACGGTAAAAGGTATTTCTTCAGAGTAAAATTCATTGTCCGGGTGGAATCAGGTAATTGGATCATACGTGATAAATTTGAACCGGTTCTCAGCGATAAGAAAACAGTCATTGTTAGCCGCGACTCCAAGCCAGGGCTGTTAACCGGAGTTGACAGACCATACTATGAACGAGCGTATCCTGAAACAGCAGTTGTCTATGGAATATACCCGTTAAATAAGAAACCTGATATCGGAAAACTAGCGCCGATGAAACAGTCAACGGGGATAAATTGTGTAGCAGAATGAGTAATAGAGCATTTTACAAATGCGTGTCGAGGAAACAAATTGACTGATTTACGACGTAGTAAAATAAACCAATGGGAGGAGACAGTGCGCGAGCGAGGAGCAACCATCAGCGACATAGCGAAATTAGAAACGTCGCTGCGATTTCCAATAACCGTTACAACGATAACCGGTGAAGTATTATACGAATCAAAGTATAAATCAAAGGGAGCCCCAATCAAAATTATTGATCATAACGAACACGCGTGGACGCCCGCGGTCACAATATTTCCACGGGATAGAACAGTAAAGTATATCCCGGGGGAATTCCTGGGAGAGGATGGTTTTCTCGCGGAGAGGAAACTATTTGATGCTATTGCTTGCTTGTGTAAAAACGACCCTGTATCAGTGTGGTTACTTCGCAGCGCTGAAAACGACATGGATACCTTTGATCAGTTTGTAAGACCAAACGGTGAATTATATCGCACTGAAGCGTTTCACAACAAGATGAAAGAAACCGCCATGGAATTTAAAGAGCATGATGAACAACTGCTAACAAATTGTTTTACGATTCCATCGGTTGCGGCTCATGTTGCAGCAAGGAAAAATGCGTGGAGACCAACGCGCAAGGAATTTCTACCGGATGTACAATCCAGTTGTTTGGAATATTATCACGGTGGACTATGGAACACTGAATACAACCGCGACGCTATGATTTCCGTTGATATGGTTGCCTGTTATCCAGCGAGTTTTCTCGGGTATGGATCCGCCGCTGAGTATTTCAAACGATTTGGACACCCCAGACATGAAATGACTCGTGTTGCTATTAATGGACCACTGCCTGATTTTGATTTAACCGGATTCGCTCGCATAGTATCATTTGAATTCGCGGCAGGACTTCATCGCTGTTGTTATATTTGGATCGGTAGACACATGGCTGAAAAGAGATGGCTGCCAATAGCGCTGCTACGGTATATGATTGATTGTGAAATGCTAGTTTCGTTGATTGTCAGTGACGCAATAATATCATATTGGGCGCAGACTGAAGTCTGGTTACCAGAACCAGAGCGTCTAGATAGCATAATTGACGAGTCTAGAGCACACATTGATGCCGACGAGGAATATATCATCGAATGGTCCAAAAAGATATTCAACCAACGAAACCGCGAGGCAAAAGATCTCGGTAGAAGAATAATCGGTAAGTTCACACAAGGTGGAAAAAACTATGACTACAAACGATATTGCTCACGGCTGATTATAGATGACGCAGAATATGATTTCGTAATCAAGGACGCAGTGGCAAAAAATAGATACGTGAACTGCAAAACAGCTCTGCTGTCCAATGGAACAAAGTTGGGTACAGTTGTTACCTACAGCGATGGAGACAGCCCCGCGTATCCGCATTTGAGGGCGTCTATGCTGGGTTACGCCGCTATCAATTTATTCTCGATGATAAATAGATTTCCCGACACCGCGGTTAGAGTTGCGATTGATTCATTTTACATAGACGTAAAGTACAAGGGAAACTTAGCCGAGTTTACTAGTCCGGACGAGAGTTGGGGTATATGGAGAATTAAAAACGAAATACGACGCGATTATTCCCCGTCAGCAGATGTCACCGTTGAAAATAATTACTTACGCGGTGATAATTTATCAGAATGGTCTAATGCACCACCGTGTTCTGATCCAATTTGTAGATATAAAACAGTTTATTTAAGCGGCTGTGGCGGGTCAGGAAAGACGACTCGGGCAATTGAATTATTTCGAACGCGGGCAAGTATAATCGTGCTTACACCGACCCATAGACTAGCGCGAGAGATAAAACAACGAAATGTTGACGCCGTTACTTATCATAGCTTTTTTCGATACAGCGGCGGTGAGTGGACTCCTGATCGAATGGGTGAAAAATTTATTCCTGAGGTTATCATCTGGGATGAGATATGTACTGTTTCGTTAGATACTTTGCAAATGTTTCTTGAGTGGTTGCTGCGCGCGAATACAGCGGTAATCATGTGTGGCGACCATGGCCAACCACCACCATTTGTCGGCGAGGGTCCACATGATTGGTTAAAGGGTTTTGTGGACTATTATGAAGAAACCGATACTGATTACCGAGCACTTGATGAACAACTGCGCGAGGTTAAAAAATTAATCAGATTACAGCCGGATAGAGTTCAATGTGAAATAATCCGCGAGGTGATTCCGGAAACGCCGTTAAATGAATTCTGGGAAACATGGAGACCAAACGATTTGATTGTAGCGAGTAGAAAGATAGTCAGAGACACACTTCAGCGGAAGTTGTTTGCGTTGCATAAGGAAAAGTTTCCAACGCGCCCAGTGCCGTTATGTTATAGACCCGCTGACACACGGCGGCAAAACATTGAAGTTGAAATCCCGGGCCCAACAGCGTCAGGGACAAAAAACAAATTCTTGTGCTGAATGATATTGTGCTCGTTGATATCAGCGTCGTCGAGGACGCGCTACGTGCTGATAAATCCCCGTGGACGCTAGGATACGCAACAACAATACATTCCTCGCAGGGATTGACTATCACGGATACAATTGTTTGGATGGTTGATAATCGCATCGAATGGTCGAATCTAGTCTATCTCGCAGTGTCCCGAGTACGGAGGATAAATCAGCTTCGAAGAATTGTTATTGACGAAGCCACCGACGAAGCCGGCGACAACGATGACATTATTGATGCAAGCGTCATTGATAGAAAACTCTCGGGTTACCGCCAACAGGATAAAAAAAAAACAGCGGCGTTTTGATATTGATGCCGAATTAATAATTGCGTTACGACAACAACAGAATAATCACTGCGCGAGTTGCAATTGTGTAATGCGCTGGCGTTATTCGGATAAAGACGCTCGCCAATTTACCGTGGATAGGATCGATAACAGTCTCGGTCATATCCGTGGTAATGTGAGGTTAACTTGTCTTGAGTGTAATAGACGCAACGGCGCTAGTTAAGACCACGCGGGGGCAATTGAGTATCGTCAGGTATCACTTGTAGTTGCTCGCGAGTAAATCCGCGCTGAGGAGCAGTTGAATCCAGTCTATAGATCGGTGGTCTACCAGTTGATCGTGTTATCGTTGATATGTTATGCGTGGTAACACTCCAAATAGGATCAGTAGCTCTTTTTTTACCGCCTTCAAGCTCTCCTGGTTCATACAGATATCTGACAGTGACATCGCCGAGAATCGGCTTGGAAACGCTATCTATTTTTGATCTTCCGGGTATGTACTCGTATTTAATCGCGTCGCTGGGCTTCATGTTGATTGCTCGGGTAATCTCGTTATTTAACGCTGCAATTACGCCTGGTAACCTTTTAACCCATTCACGAGATCGTTTTTCTTGGATGAATTCCTTCGCGTATTGATACCCAAATAACCGTTCAGCAAGAGTCCGATTGAATCGTTCAACAATTGCCTGATCACGATGTAGCGCAGTATGACCTCGTCGTATCGCGACGCTATGATGTTTCAGCGTTGATAAAACAGCGCCGCGAAATTCATTGCCAGGATCAACTTGTAATAGATTTGGCCAGCGCAGAGGACCCCTTCGGTAAATCCGCTCAAACGCATCGGCTACTTCAGTTGCTGACTTTGTTTTTAACGGCTCCGCTTGTTTGTATCGACTCGCAACATCAACTACGGTTAGCGCGTATTTGTAACCGTTGTCATGCGGCAGAAATAATATATCAGCCTGATGAACTTCATTAGGTACGCTGACATTAAAGTGTGAGAAGTTTATTTGTTTAGGCGGTGGTAGATAAATTTGCCATATAGCCTGTTTGGATAACCAATTAGCCGCAACGGCCTTTGTTACCTTTGCAGCGCTTGCGAGTTTGCCAATTGCGGCCTTTCCTTTCCAGTATCCTCTCGGAGAATAATAGATGGATTCCATGTTGTTATTATAAACGCTAGCGTTTTCAATTACCAGCGCGAGAAGCTCCGCTTCCAATCATTAATTTACCTTTCATAGCCGATTTTACCAACCATGAAGCCAATTTTTCTTTGAATGATTTATCAGGAATAGCATTTAACGCGTGAATTAATTTTACATCCGCGATATGACGCTGTTGCAAATCACCGCTACGATAAGCTATATCATGTATCCGACATGCTTCGTCGATAGCGTTTATTGGATACTCACCGGGTCGCGGCTGATTTTGATCATCGAGTCTGATATCTAATCGTGTTCCGGGGCCACAGTAGCTATATCCTGGGAGGTGCTTTTCTCCTGGATACTTTGCCCACGGTGTTCCGGGGAGTTTTGATAACTTGGCTGCAATATCACCTCCTCGCTTTTTTTTAAAGCATCCCCGGGTCTAGCAGAAATAAATCTAAATTTTTTTGCACCGCATTGTACACACTTACCAGTAAGCGCCGATCTGTTATTTCTCGTTGTAACGGTTGTCATATCATTTGTGCCAGTACGCACTCTACACTTCACACAATATAGATCCATAATTTATGTATAGAGATATGAATATAATTGATTTTTCGGCGACTAAAACGAGAGAACCAGTTAAGCATGTTGCAGCGTTACCAAACTCGATCCGGATGATTATCATCGGACCATCTGGATCCGGCAAGACGCAATTGTTACTTAATTTAATAATGAGATGGATGAAGTGGGATAAGTTGTATTTAATCGCCCCTAGCGTGGATGATCAACGATGCTACGAGGTGTTGAAAGATTTTAACGAGAATGCATCAGCGATCGCTGAAAAAAATGTTATTGAGTTTATTACAGATATCAATGATGCACCAGGCATTGATGATATTGATGGCGACGTTAACAATCTAGTCGTGTACGATGATGTTATGTTAGACAATCAAAAAAACCCAGCTAGGATATTTTCCAGAGGCAGGCATAAAAACACCGACGTGATATATGTCACTCAACGATACACTCAGATTCCAAAAGTAATCAGAGACAACTGTAATATTCTTGCTGTATTCAACGGCGTTGATACACACACGCTACGAAATATTTGGCAGACATGGTGCGGCGGTGACATGGACTTTAATGGTTTTCGAAACTTTTTTAGTCATGCTCAGTCGACCCCACATGGATTTGTAACGATAAATTTACATGATCCTCGGACACGATATCGTATCGGACTTGACCAAATATTCGGTTAGTTGTAAATAATTTTCATTGTAAATAGCCCCTTAGCAGCAGGGGGGGAAATGACATCGACGCGGTCGTCGCTGTGCTTACCGGACGCTGACGACGCTGGGATCGGCGCGCAGAAGGTATTAATTAAACCAAATGACGTCACCATCGTGTAGGATGGACCGACGTCGTTTTTTTTTTACCAGCGCTGATTACACCGGATCCGCTGAGTGCAGAAGTAATAATTAAGCAAAATAACGATTGGACAAAATGTCCGATTCGCCCCCCCCTGCTGCTATCGTATTTTTAGTAAAATTCCCATCAAGATATAAAATGCTTTGTTGTTTATATTTATCTGTTTTGTTTATTTCAGCTATTACCTTTTTTCCCTATTAATTTTTGTTTTTTTTCACATTGTATTATCACATGGAATTTAGAAAACGGGCCTCTTTTACACAGTGGACATTCTGGCGGTACTCTGACCATGTGCCGTCTCGCTTCAGCCTCTCCTGTCAACCATGCATTGCGCAAGTATTTAAAGCAGATGCTTTGAATTTTAAGGGAGCCTAGTTTCATCCAGTGCCCCCATGCTCTGTCCCAGTTAACGTATAAATTTTCCTTTTCTGCCGTGCTTTTAATATTTTTTGTTACGTCCTCCCTTATCCAGTTATATGTTAAGGTTTCTTCTTTATTCCATAGTTCTTTTTTATCTCTATATTTTATTAGTAAATCTTTTATGTTTTTGAATTTTCTCTGAATTTCTAATTGTTTTATTAATTTATTATTTTTGTAAATATCATCCCTATTTCTTATGGAGAATATGTAAATACCTTCCCATGGACTCTTTGGTTCTACTCTTAGCCTCTTAAATCTATTTAAAATATTGCCGGCTTTAAGTAGTATAGGGCTGGGGAGTCCTACCCCTCCCCTTTCTTTAGCTTTATACAGTGTTTCTTTATTAATATAATGAAGTTTAAAATCCCAAATGTAGTCTATTATATTATTATCTATTGTGCTTAATGCTTTGTTACTAATATCTATAGATTTTAAGATATAATTAATATGGGCGTACATGTATGTTTTCGCTACTTGTACTCTCTCCATTAGGCATAGTGGCGTTAGTGCCCAGATTTTCACATTCTGTTCGATTGCTTCTCTTATTTGTCTGCAGTTTTCCTTCTCTTCATTTTCTCCAAAACTGACTCCCAAAACTTTGACCCTTTTCTTGATTAAATGTGGGGGCAAACCTGGTTGGTTACCTCTCCAGTTTCCTATTTTGAGTATTTCCGTTTTGTCGTTATTAATCTGTGTTTAAAAGCCCGGACACTGAACATGACACTATTAATACTAAGTATTTTGCAATTTTGGAAATGCCTAATTGCGAAATAGAGGATCATGTGATCATGTTTACATAAAAAATAAAATCACGTTACCCCTGTATGCCCTTGATAAGAACCAATCATTTTACTTCGAGAAAGGTTATTTACTTGACACTCAATCAAAGCCAGGAACTAATTCAAAAATAGAAACAAATATTTCTATTATTAGGTATTTAGGGAAAGATTCAGATCAAACTGGAAAATATCAAATTCCTTGTAAACAAAATTACATTACATTGACATGTAAAGAAAATAAAAAGATTAAAAACCCACAAACAATCAAATCAAATCAAACACAAATTAAATTAAATATAAATTAAATCATATATACGTTACAAAAATCACCTTAATAGTAATATAAATGAATAAGTGTTCATATATATTACCGATAAGATGATTTCTTGTTGTCAGAGATTTCGCCGTACTTTATTGATAAAACGTAATATAAATGAATAAAGTGTTCATTTATATTACTGATAGGTGATTTCATGTTGTCAGAGATTTCGCCATACTTTATTGATAAAACGTCAGACTCCTGTGGATGCAGCCACAGGGCCTCGTATTGTTGCTACAATTTACCTTTCACACATGTACTATATAATTACAATGGGTCTCCCTAAACAAGTAATGGACAGTAATGGAGAGTAATGGGCTGTAATGGAGAGTAATGGACAGTAATGTGGACAAAAATACAATATTGCAAGAGAAATTATAGCAATGTACACTAAATATTATAATCTTTATTGTATGGACTTAAATACTTATATCATAAATAACAAATGTGGTTGTTATATTGTTTTATTACTGTTCATAATATGCTTTAATTAAAATAATACCGAAAATGGAACAACTCTCTGTCTCTGTCTGTCTGTCTGTCTGTCTCTCTCTCTCTCTCCATATATATATATATATATATATATATATATATATATATATATATATATATATATATATATATATATATATATATATTTTAACTAAGATTGTCCACCTTTTTCATTTTGTTCTCATCTAACTCAGCTCTCACCCTTTTTCTCTGGTGAGGATTCTTCCCTCCTGAAGGTGTTTTTTGTAAAGTAATTTTATCATTTGTCGACCTTACTGTTAGCTTATTGTACCATTGTCTTTGAGAAACTTTCTGAATAATGCTTCTCATTCAGTTTCTGTTTCTTGACACCACATGTCAATATACAACAGATGTATCCATCATTCAATGGAAGACAAGGTCTTAAAGTGATACCCATCAGGTAATCACATTTTGCCTCCTAGTGAACGACACTGACAACAGATGTATCCCTCATCAATGAAAGACCAGGTCTTAAAGTCTTTGCTTGTTATCACTTTTCATGTAGAGTGGAAACAATACCAGAATCAAAATGTATACAGTCTACATTTCTCATAAGATACAAACTGCCGGCAGTCACAAAATGAAATGGGTAAACCAGTAACATTTCTATGTATGCGAAATAATAATAATAATAATAATAATAGCTTTATTTTATGATGATAATACAATTAGTTCTATGAAGGTGGTGAGTGTATCTAATTTAGGTATATCAAATTGTTTTAGATTTGACAAACAGAATAAAGTAATTTGTGAAGTGGGCTCTTAAAAGAATTCAGTATGTTGAAAATAATATACATAATCTAGATATACATAAAGAATAAATGAGAAAATAGATAACCTTTTCTTGTAATATTTCCAACGGATAATTTTGGGAGTTTAAATATAAGACTCAACATTAGTTCTTGGGAGCTTATTACTGACATCATTTTTTGTTTAAAACTGAGTCATTACAACATGGATGATTTGCAAAAACATACAGACACAGCATAATACATTAATACAGTAAAATACAGACACAACATAATACATTAATACAGTAAAACACCTAATATGCTTATCATCGGACAATAAAGTTGCTGAGATGTATGAATACCATTATGTGAGATAGAGAACATGTATTATCGAGGTAATGGAATTCATCACCCAAAATGTTATTATGACATTCCGTACATTTTCTTCCTTTAAACTGATTCTACTACATTACATTGACCATTTTCAAGACACATATCGGTATGCAATCAGCAACAAATAACATTGGTCAAATTTTTGCATCAAAGACTCAATTATAAGACAGACAGCTTTTGACAAAATGCATTTAATATTGACAAACATCTACTTGACCAATGTAACTGAATTTAAGAAAGTTACTGTTATTAATTAATTTTTTCATGTGAACATGTTATTTATTATCCTACTCGCTTCTTTCATCTTTTCTTTTCACATTAGATAGCATATTATTGAAGCAGTGTATTTATTATTTATAAATTGCAACAACTGATAAATTTGTTGGCAATTATTAATTTTATGTAGATACTGTTTAATGTTAAACACTGATAACTGGAGGTGTGCATATTTAATTGAATGATTGTATTGATTACTCAAAGAATTTGCAGGGAGAATATAATAATAATGATATAAATTAAAGATCGTCATGTAGAAAGTTAACAGTATATAAGCAATCCAAAAGAAGACATACCACATTTACCGTATATGTTGGGACACTGTATTTGTTGGGACACCATAAATTAATTTTAAAAGTAATTTTTTTGTGCACTGTATGTTCTGGGACACATCGTTGTTTTTTAGTTGTAAGTTGTGGGATACCTTTTAAATCATTGGAAAATTACATGTCGGAAATTGCACTCCAGCTGAAATTTTATTAAAAAAAATATAAAACTGTGTACTTGATATAAAACTCTTTAATCCACTGCAGCAGCATCTCATCAACACAACCCTTCTCCTGCACACATACGATCTATTCTTTTGGTACATGAATATTTTTTTTAGCTTTCTCATACCGTGAAAAACTGTTAGAGGCAACACACCACCTGAAGGGGAAACTGCAAGGACAAAAGTCAGATTTTTTCAAATCTGCACTAGTCTTGCTAATTCTCACACTTTTGACGCCCATCTTATCGTCAGTCCATCCAGGAATGCGATCAAAGTATACTAGAGTTTAATCCATGTTAATGATCAATTGTCAGCAAGATGATATGTTTCTCTTCTAGCCTTCACGAATTCATCACGTGATTTATTTTCTCCAAATCTTCTGGATATCCTGCCTCGGATATCATGGCACTGGAAAGACCAACGAAAACGGCCAGAGACTGCTGGAGCTATGCACCTACCATGGCCTGTGCATCACAAACACCTTCTTCAAGTGTAAGCCACAACACAAAGTGTCATGGAAACACCCCAGATCTCATCACTGGCACCAACTCGACTTGGTCATCACCAGGCGCTCTGCCCTTAACAGCGTCCTCTCCACCAGAACTTACCACAGTGCAGACTGTGACTCCGACCATGCCCTTGTGAGCAGCAGAGTGCGACTACAGCCAAACGTGCTACACCGCACAAAACCAAAAGGATGTCCTCGCATAAACACTGCACAGATGTCAGTCCCTGCCAAGGTGGAGGAGTATGTGTCTGCCCTGAACAAGGCTCTCCAGGACCTGCCTGAGTATGACGCTACAGCCAAGTGGAACGCCATGAAGGGTGCCATCTACAGTACAGCTATGTCAACATTTGGCAAGAAGGAACGACCCAGCCAGGACTGGTTCAATGCACACCTATCAAGGATGGAACCACAAATCGAGGAGAAGCGAAAAGCCTTCATAGCTTACAAAAAATGCCCTAATGAACGGACGCTTGCTGCTCTCAGAAGTGCCCGAAGTAACACCCAACGCATTGCTAGACAGTGTGCGAACGAGTACTGGCAACAACTGTGTGAAGGGATCCAGTGCAGTGCCGAGTCCGGACACATCCAAGGCATGTACAGTGGCATCAAGAAGGCTCTAGGCCCTACAGTGAAAGGGGTCGCTCCCCTGAAATCCCTGACGGGAGAGAAGATCACAGACCGTGGGCAACAGATGGCCAGATGGGTGGAGCACTACTCAGAACTATACTCCAGAGAAACGTCAGTCACTGATGCAGCCCTCAGCAGCATAAAGAATCTGCCCACCATGGAAGAGCTCGACAAAGTGACAACCTTAGAGGAGCTCAGCAAAGCAATTGACTGCCTTCCAAACGACAAAGCACCCGGTAGTGACAGCATCCCGCCCGAAGCTATCAAACGTGGAAAACCAGCACTGATTAAACCACTGCACGAGCTACTTTGCCGCTGCTGGGAGGAAGGAGTAGTCCCCCAAGACATGCGTGATGCCACAATTGTGACCCTTTACAAAAACAAGGGCGACCGCAGTGACTGTAATAATTACAGAGGGATCTCGCTCTTGAGTATTGTTGGTAAAGTGTACGCCCGCATCATACTCAACAGGCTGCAGTTGCTGGCAGACCGTGTGTACCCGGAATCACAGTGCGGCTTCAGAGCAGGCAGGTCGACGACAGACATGATCTTCTCCCTACGACAACTCCAAGAGAAGAGCAGAGAGCAAGGTCAACCACTCTACATGATGTTCATCGACCTCACCAGGGCCTTTGACTTGGTCAGCAGGAAGGGCCTTTTTGAACTTCTGAGTAAGATCGGTTGCCCCCCAAAACTCCTCAGCATGATAATCTCTTTCCATGCAGATATGAAGGGAACAGTCCTGTATGATGGATCATCCTCAACTTCCTTCCCAATTAACAGTGGTGTGAAGCAGGGCTGCGTGCTGGCACCAACACTTTTTGGGATCTTCTTCTCCCTGCTCCTGTCCTACGCCTTTGACACGTCCACGGATGGCATATATCTACACACCAGGTCTGATGGGAGCCTGTTCAACCTGGCACGACTGCGCTCAAAGACCAAAGTGAGAGCTGTGCTCATCAGGGAGATGCTTTTTGCAGATGATGCAGCTCTTGTGGCCCACACCGAGGAAGCCCTCCAGAGACTGGGAGACCGTTTTGCTGTTGCCTGCACGCACTTTGGTCTCACAATCAGCTTGGAGAAAACAAATGTCAGCATGCAAGATACCACCATTGCCCCTTCAATCAAAATCAACGGTGTCACCCTGGAAGCAGTCAACAACTTTACCTACCTAGGGTCAACCATCAGCAACACTCTCTCGATTGATATGGAGCTGGACAGAAGGCTTGGAAAGGCAAACACCATCATGGCTCGATTAACAAAGAGGGTTTGGGACAACAACGCGCTGACAGAGCACACCAAGGTCCGAGTCTAGTAGGCCTGCGTTCTCAGCACCCTTCTATATGGAAGTGAGACGTGGAGTACCTACATGAGGCAAGAACGCCGGCTCAACTCCTTCCATATACGGTGCCTAAAACGCATCCTGAAAATCAGCTGGCAAGACCGTGTTCCACACAGCGAGATCCTGCAGCGTGCAAGTACCCCCAGCATGTACTCCCTGCTAATTAAACGCCGCCTTCGATGGCTGGGACACGTCCGACGCATGGAGGATGGAAGGCTGCCAAAGGACATCTTATATGGACAGCTGGCCACTGGCATGAGAAGAGTCGGACGCCCCTCACTCCATTTCAAAGATGTGTGCAAGAGGGACATGAAGGCATGCAACATTTCACCCGATGGCTGGGAAGAGCTGGCTGAGGACCGAGGCACCTGGAGACTGATGGTAAACAATGGCATATCAGTCGCTGATGCGAGGAGAGGCCAGTTGGTGGCAGAGAAACGTAAGAGAAAGAAGAACGCAACAGCAACCACAGTAATGCAGACTTCCCAGTATGTCTGCACCAACTGCAGTAGGGACTGTCACTCACGTATAGGCCTGCACAGCCACAGCAGACGTTGCCAACAGAGACAGGCAACACCCCAAGGGCGCTATTCGCATGGTCTTTCGAAACTGAGTCGCCAATGATGATGATGAAATAACTTAGTACATAAATGACATAAAACACCAAACCCAACCTTTGATATGCAACAATAAATATTTAATATTGATGTATGACATATTCAAAATTCAGTAACATTTCAATACAAATTTGTTCTAAATGTTGCAGATTGTGTGGAATATGCAGATGAAATGAAATAAGAATAATTTCAGTGTTGTATGCACATTGGTGTAATTTCTGGTCATCTGCTATAGCCCAAACTTTTTTATTGTAAAGTGTACCAGAAAGATTTTACACCATTCATTCTACCTACAATTTAAAATAGTGTCGACCCTGATCTGACAAGATATTATGCAATGCAAGCTCTGGGTTGTAAATAGTTGGGCATGTGATTTAAATATTGAGGTAAATCATAAATAATTTTTGGCAATGTGTAGTCTTACATATACTGATGTGTCATTAAACACCAAACAAAAAGCATTCTATGGCCTGGTGCATGTCTCGAAGCAACACTACAAATCCAATGTGGGTGAGATAAAATGGTATTGAAATAATCACAAAGAAAAAATCTTAAATTTAAAGGTTAATCTAGAATGTGCAAGGACATATATATGGACATGCACATGGACAAGTGATTGCTGTGGAATTTTCCAAAGGTGCGCTGGACCTCAAATAAAGAAACACTTTCCAATGTTATCAAATGAATTATTCTCAAACCTGAATCAGAAATTGGTCACCTGTTTAAAAGATAATTAATTCTATTTCACACAAATGAAGACTAGAAGAAGAGTGAGCAATATGCACGCATAAAAATACTACCACCTCTCCCATGTTCCACATTTATTCCCATCATGGAATTGAATCTACAGTCATGGCCAACGGGTGGGGGCAACCCGGAATATATTCCCAGGGCCCGGGCCGAACAACACTTTTTAATTTATGCAAGAAAAATTTTGTTTGAACAAGAACTAGGAAAGGCTTAGGTACTTCTTAACCAAGGGCCCATGATCATTCTCTATGGCCCTGTCTGTAGTCAAAATAATGCATAACTCTTACAAAAATAGCACTAATACAATGAATGGTCAACAAGAATATCTTTCATGATGACTTTAATATGTACTAAGTTTGACAGCAATCCACTGAAAACCGCAAGAGCAACTGCAATCAGATATTGCATCCAGCTGTAAATCAAAAGGGGCAATAACTCTTACAAAATTGAGGCACCCGGTGTGAGTTGCATTCACAATATTCTGGGATACATTGCAAGTAAAAAGGGTAATAACTCTAACAGAATTTTGTGAAAGCAAAGTGATTTGTTGAAGTGCACATCTTCAGATGAAGGCCACGTCACTAACCAAGTTTCATTGTAATCCATCCAAAAACCAAGACTAGTTGCATTCACAAGATTTTGTCAAACACTGCACATGGCTGTAAGTGAGAAAGGTCATTAACTCTTATCAAAACTGTTGGAGAAAGGTGATTGATTGACAACTGCATCTCCAGGTGATGACCATAATATGTACCAAGTTCCGTGGCAATTCATGAAATATGTGGGATTAGTTGCATTCACTGGATTAATTAACAGAGAGAAAGATGGACTGACAGATGAAGATTCCTATATACCCCTTTTGGTATCATGCCATAACATCTATTGAAATGAATTATCATTTTACACTGACTAATCTGTCTTTATAATACAATTGTATTCATATTGTTATTACAGACAGAGATATGGGTAAGTACAGTCTCTTGTGGAAAGTAAGGCAAATCTAGCCACAAACTGAATTTAGGGAGCCCCAGGTGGTCAAGTGGTCAAAGACACTTGCCCTTACAGATCAGTGACATTTCATCTCTAGAGATCTCAGGGATCCAAGCTGGGTCAAATATGTGAAATTCTTAAAGGACATGCCGTTTCTCCCTGTGATGCAGCCCTGTGACACTCATTTTCCTCAGGACACTCCCCCTTTTCATATTCTAGTTCGCTGTAGTCAGTCTGCAGAATAGCTAAAGGCTAGACTTAAGGAAAAAAGGCATGAAGGCATTGTAACTAGTAAGCAGTTAATCCTTATTGTATTTATCTTGTGGAAAGGACTGTCCCACTGTCTGACAAACTTTGTAGAAACCATGTCATGTTGACTGTGCACCTGCAACTGACTGGCACATGAAAAATGCCCTATTTTTGTTGTAATGATGTTTAAATTAAATTTGTCATGATGTGAATATAAATCATGAATATAATCAAAGCTTTCTCAGAGTCTGATTTAAACCATATTGTCAAATCATTGATATGCCATATAACCATATTGTCAAATCATTGATATGCCATATAACCATATTGTCAAACCATTGATATGCCATATAACCATGTCAGATCATTGATATGCCATAAAACCATATTGTCAAATCATTGATATGCCACATAACCATATTGTCAAATCAATGATATGCCATATAACCATATTGTCAAATCATTGATATGCCATTTAACCATATTGTCAAATCATTGATATGCCATATAACCATATTGTCAAATCATTGATATGCCATATAACCATATTGTCAAATCATTGATATGCCATATAACAGCAACTGCTATTCAAGTTTGTGTGATTTCTATATGGCAATACATTGTCAGTAGAGACTTTTTAAAAGAGTGCAGAAATGTATGTTGACTTGTAAAAAAATGAACCTGCAAAATCTGTTTTCATTGTTTGAGAAATTGACTTGTGATCAAAATCAGCCATCAAAAGGATGAAGAAAAAAAATCCCCAAAAAGGTTAAAGTTCCATAGGATTGGTGATATTTCAGCATCAGTACCAAAAGCTTGTGTGAATTCATTTTGACAACAGCTAAAATCTGCAGTCTCAAAGTACATGTATTTAGGTACCATACATGTACCAAGATTAATTCATTTTATCTATAAAGCCTACCTTTATTATTACTTATGGTTAACTCTTAACATTTAACACTGTTTACTAATTAACACGTTTATTCTGAATTAGTTGGGTTTTTGTGCATAATGCTGCTTAGTATATTTTTCACTCCTTTTTTTATTCATTGATGGTAAATCACATTTATATAAATGGCACAGTGTAATGCCAGGTGTTTATGTAAGTTTCTATGTGGTAATGGAGATGCTATTTTACATGTAGAGAAAAACTACACATCGTTTTAAGTGATTGTTGGGATTGAAATTAATTTTGAAAATTTTATTGTGTTTTTTTTCATTTTTTAGTACTGTTGTAGAGGTAAAAAAAAATCATAAATTCATGTGCATATAGTTTAAACTGACCATTATATTTACTGTAAAAATATTTTCTTTGTAGTGTGATATTAAAAATGGATAAGTATTCAATCCTGATATTAATAAAATAATGAGCACATGCTTATTTTCCTTTCTATCCTTTTGAAAGTGAGGGACTCCAAAGTTTATGTAATGGACTTTCAGATATAGACTGGAGACTCTTGAGTTCCATGAGTTAAGAGTCCAGGACTCCTCATCCTGTAACTCTGTTCAGAGTCCTGCTTCTGTCCACATGAACTCAAGTCTTTCGCTTGGCCAAGATGTGTGTATTTGCCAGAAGCTTCCAGAGTGTCAATGTTTCTTCCTGGGGTTTTCTAGGGTTCATCCTCCACCAGATATAATGTAGCCATGTATAGCCTATCATGTGCTAAAAAATGGCAGATAAGCCCATAACAATAAAAACTTTAGGTTCACATATACTGGAAAAGCATCCCAATGACCATGAACTTTTTACCCCAAAATCAATTCGCCTCTTCCATACCCTATTGCAAACCCTAAGGAAACTTTGGTCAATATATGTGGTCCAGAATTACAGCTATTATGCAAAAAATGTTTCTTCTTTCTGTCACAGTGATATTAACCTTTGATCTTTTTCTACCCCAAAATCAACTGACTTCTTTCTTACCCAAGGTATAAATCAATAGCAAACTTCACTGAAGGTAAATGGTTGAAACTGAAAAAATTCTGGAGTAACCGATTTTCTTTGTTTATTCATAGTTATCTTGACCTTTGAACAGTTGAAAACAAGATAAATAGAGATCTTCCTTACCCAATGTGGAGGCCATCCACAATGTTAGGTCCAGTTATGTGATGCAGAAATGTATGTTATTGTGCAGAAACCATTTGTCTTATTCCAGTCACAGTGATCTTGACCCTTGAACTTTTGGCCACAACCTTGGTAGACTTCTTCCTTATTAGTGCAGCCACCCACAATGATAGGTCCAGGTCTGGGATGTAGAACTAATGTTATTGTATGGAGTCCATAAGTATTCTTTTAGTCGGTCACTGTGATCATGACCTTTGACCTTTGACCTTCTGAACCCAAAATTGATCAGCTTCTTTACTCCAAGTACAAGCCATCTGTAAAGTTTGTTAGATGCAGATGATGGATAACACTAGTTTCTGTGTGGAACCAAGAGACTGATGGAAAGACAACATCATATCATATTATGTTCCATCCACTGGTGCATATAAAAATTGATATACGACACATTTTATAACATTAGAATATTTTAAATTTCTGTTAAACTTTGTTGGAGAGGAAAGAGAAGTAAAATAGCAAGTACATTACTCTGGACACGGTGCGCATCCTTTCTGTACAGACTCATGAGGAATACATACAAACAAATTGCTCTAAAGAACAAAAAAGGGAATCTTCTTACAAATTGTCATTTGGATGAATGGAGTCGGAATTCAGAAGACTTCACTGTCAATGCTGACAGACAGAAGTAATGTGACTTCAAAATCTGGATAGTTTTCTGAGGATTTACTTTTGCTAATTGACCTAAATTGCTGATTCAAGTATGGTGTGATTTTAATTTTTGTTATGCTTTATGCATACATTTAAACCCGTTTTGATTTCTGTGCATCTTTAATGTTCTTACCAAGAGATTAGAGTTATGATGGACTGTTATTTTTCATATGGCAAAAATTACACAAAATACAGTGATCAGTTAAACCATATGGACTAAAAGAAAAATGTAGTTAACAGCTTGTATAAAATGCAGTTGTATAGCTTCTTAGCAAAAATATCATTTTAGTGATTATATTTTTGAAGAGCCATGTTTTTGTGGATTTTTTGTTCTTGAAGACCTGCATAACTGCTTTAAAAAATTTCTGTTATCTACTGAAACATTTTCTCAGTGGTAAATTGTTTTTAATCATCTCACCAGAATTCAAATGTATGCTAAAATGAAAAATTTCAGTGTACCTCAGATTTTTTTAACAGTTTTTTTTTAAAGACAGTAGCTATCCAAAATGTGTTCCCTCAATCCTGGGAACAGTGTCTGATAAAAACACAGCATAATTCCAAATGGTACTTCTAAATTTTATTTCTGTATGTGACATAACCACATGACATACCTTAATAAATCTACATTACTTGCAGTATTCAGTAGCAGTTCACTGTCAGATTAATTCATTAGTAGTAATAAATCACAAAATCCAATTTCATCCTCAATGTACAGATTTACGGTGGATTTTGCAATTCTTTTCATAGGCTCATATGGAATACAGCATGTTAGGACTTGCTATTAAATTCTAGTCTTTCTGCACTGAATGTTTCTTGCACAAAACCTTGCCATCATCATTTTCATTTTGTTTATATCACTAATAATGAAGCACTACAATGTTGATGACAAAAGCAACACATCTGCCAGATATCAATTAAGAATTGTGCTCACTTGCCAAATATCGAATAAAAATTCTGCTTATTTATCCCACATCAATTAAGAAGAATTCTGCACTGCTGATCATCAAATATGACGATGAATGTATATCATTCACTTCCTAGATCTCGATCATCCTGTGTTCGTCTGTAAGTGCCTCATTTGTGTACTTTCCTACAAAGGCAAATATGTAGCATTGTAGTTTTTCATAGGTACCATAACATGGATTGTACACAAATATTCACTGGATTCTAAATTTACGAAAAAAATTTGAAACTATTTTTTGCCATAAGTTTCTTGTAGCAAACTTGTTATCATACAAAACATTTAATAAATTTACCTCTGATAAAGATGAATTTAAAATTCCAATTAGCACACGATTCAAAAGATCTTGCAATGACACTGTTACGTGATTTTGCACGGTGTTGTATCAGTGTGACATAATTTTTAACACATAACATGATGTTACTGAATGGGAACATTATGTAATAAAAATGAACATTTCATCAATTTAAGGTTGTGTAGCATGGTTATAAATGAAGAACAAGAACATAACTATAATGAATAGAAATTGCTTTTAACTGTAGTTATGCTTAAGCATACATTTTGTCCATCTTTTGCTAGCAGAATTTAAAAAAAGAACTTCACTTAATTCTGAAAGTGTGTGCATTCTGTCTCATAAACAAGAATTTTGTCAATTCAGGAGTGTAAAAATTCAGATAACTATTATTCACTTATTTTCTGTTTTAAAACAAATGGACCAAATTTGTGACCAATTGTGCCATCAATATTTACTTATAAGATGCGTTCAACTGCAATCTGCACAGACCCAGCTCTCCCATCACATAATGCACCTGCAGATCTGGCTCTGTGCAGTTTGTAAGAAGTAATTACCAGATCAAACAAGGCAGACCCTGATCTGCAGAATGCATTATGCTATGGCAGATCAGGATCTTGTATTTGCAGTTTGATTCAACTTAAAAGCAGTACATATGGTACCTTCATCTAAATGTGAAAATAAGTACCTTAATCTATAAGTTTGTAAAAATAAAAAAATTATAGGGAATATAGCATGAATTATCTTCATTTACAGCGGTCTAAATAGGCTGATTTGGAAAGTAGAGTGTGGAGAGTGAAAAAATAGTTTCATTTTCAAAACCTCTCACGAACTGAAATTTGATGAAAAAGACAGCATGTCATGAATTTAAGCTATCTTTGTATTCTTTTTACTTCAGAACTCAAGTTATCTGTGTTTTAATTTCATTTCCAAGTTGTTGAATCTTTCACAACAAAAGCCTTCCCATCAGTGGAAACCTGTTATCAGCAATGAAAGCTGGGGCCATCAAGAATGAAATCTAAACATTCCAATGAAGCTGCAGATAGTTCAGGTCAACCAACAAGGTGTATACTGACTGTAATTTGAACAACTAGAAAGCAAGAGATGAAGGACTCTATGTAGAGATTCAAATGGTGGTAAACTGATCCATGTCAGAATCCACGGTCCATGTAAATTCCATCTGGACACTGGATCATAGTCTTTGGTTATATCAGGTCAAAGTCTGCCTGTAGGTCAGAGAGGTCTTTGTTTTGGTCAATATCCGCCCTTCTATTGTGACAAAACGTCTTGGATTTTATAGAATGGTAGCATTTTATAGTGATGATGTGTGCTTAATCCTTATCATAAAAAAGCATTGGGAGAGTTGGCTATTTGTGGTATGAAGACCATACATGATGGGACATGTTCCCACTTGAACCACTGGAGTACACTCTCCACTTCCCCTCATACATTTCAAGAGTGGTGAGACTTCAAACCTGTCAGTCAGCTATTTGTGCACCATTTGTTCTGAGAAACTTCTGCACCTGACGGCTTAAGAACAGACATTAGAGGTGCACGGTATTACCTGTTTTCTGTGGTATTTTTTCAGGTGGCAATACCACAGTACCTTTCACTGTACCTGTACTTCAGTAGTTTCTGTCAGTATGGAAATCCAAGTAAACTCATTAAGAATGAATTGATACTAAAAACATGTGTTTATCTTTCATAATAAAATAATTTCCAAAATTTATTAATATTTTTACAAAATAGTCGTATTGGTCACAAATTAATTTTGAATCTTACAAATATAATTATATTCATGAAGCATTTATCATATGTCTGACATGTGTCACATATATACACATGACAGCCAAACAGAATGTTGTGAAAGATGTTCTGGAAACATGAAAAAATTCAGATTAACCCTGGGAGTGCAGAAGCCATATATTTATAGATGACGTCACCTGGCTGTGTATTTGGGAACCATTTTTTTTTGTCAAACATCACCTAGCTCTGTGTGTGGATACCATATTTTTTATGGCACAGGTTGGTGACATCTACAGATGTCCAATCTAGGCCAATCATTAAACATGTGCTAATAATAACAGGGAGACAGCATATGTAATTGTCTCAAAGATCACAGCTCTGCATCACTGTAACAGAACATTAGTGAAACAAATATTCAAACCAACTTATTTGCCCAGGAAAGTTTGTTGTCAACAGTAGACATTGATGTAAACATTACAGTGGCTGTTGAGTAGTTGCAGTCTCGCAGCTGTCCTATACCTAGTTGGCACTGATTACTGTATATATGTATGTATGGGATAGTCCAAATTAGAATTAAAGTTTGTTAGGGCTTTGTGTGGAGGAATAAATAGCAATACGCCGAGTTTTCCAAATTTGAGAATTAATTTTCTGCAGGAATATACCACATGTTGATAATGAATGTGCTCTGACACTATCGCATGTTGTGCTATAACATGGCCATCCCGAGCTTAAACTCTATAGTAGCCAAGTTTATCAACGAGTCTGTCATGTGCACAGCCTTTTCTTATATTGGGTGATACATTGTATCATAAGGAGTGAGAACTGTACTAGCTTGAAACGGACCAACCATTTTACGGGGGGGCGGGGTCGAGTGTCAACTCCAACATATTCCTTTCTTGCCTATCATTTTAAATAATAAAAATCACAATATTTCTATCGCAATATAATGTTCATTTTGCTCTGCTTCTCTCTCTCTCTCTTTCTCTCTCAACAATCAAGTTGAAAAAGAAACAGATGAGAGAGACATAGATTCATTTCTTAATTTACCCAACTTTTACGACAGCAATGTGAAATGTATGTGACTCTGGAATCTAATAATCAAGACCTTCATCCAATATCTGAACTTTCGACCTGGTAGTAATCATTTTTTCTTTTTTTTCTTTCTTGTCAGTTTGTTTTGTTTCATTTTAACAGAGCTAGTTTTTGAGGTAGGCCAATGAACTTAAAAAGCTTGATCTCTTTTTTTTCCTCAAATGTTTGACAACACAGAAATTAAGATATGTTAAAATTGTTGCTGAGAAATTTAATTTCAAATATTTTTGCCAAGTTGCAATTATTAGGTATCACTGAAAACCTCACAACTCTTGCTCTATAATTTATAATCAATGAGAAATATTTTTTAATTTTTGGTAATAATGACTTTCAGGCCTCTCACATGTACAGCTCCACTCAAAAGAATACCTGATAACCAATATCACTATCATATATGTGTACCGGACACTCGAGCTCATCAGTGTTTCAAACTCCATCTCAGTGTTCATAATGTTGTTTATTTCTGCCTCACTTGGCAGTAAAGATCAAAGAGCTAACTTGGTAGCACACTGGCATTTTTTGGCTGTTTCATTACCATATATAACCGAAAATTGGTACACTACTCTATTGTGTCGCGAGAAGACCCAAACTAATGGCTGTGATAATATTGCTCTATCTGATGATATTGTATTCAAATCATTCAGATGTAGATACTAGAATGTAAAAGAATTAAATATGTCTATTTGGTAGGCCACTGACAGTTGTGGAAATGAACAATTTAAAAAAAGAGGATCTGAAAGGACCCAAAACATACAATTAAAAAAAAATACAGTATGAGAAAGCGCTCAGGCACAAACCATAAAAGCTACCCCAAAAATACTTAATTAATGAAAACAAACAAAAATAAATTAAAAACTGTAATGAATAGCATTCACCTTGGACAAATACACTAAGCCTATGGGTACAACTACAGTAAGGAAGGTCGGCCAAACTCTAATTGTCTGAAAAGATCGGAAGAAGGACGCTCCCCCCCAAAAAAAACCTAGCTGAACATTATAAGATGTATTAAAAATGAGAATTTAAAACAACGAGTTGTAAAGCAAGTTATTAAAAATTATATTTGCTGTCATATATTAAAGAATGCATTAATTATAAAAGCTATTAAAGAAATCAAATTCAGTCTGCATGGTAATAGATAGTAAAGGAAAGTTATGATGGACATAAGATTTAGTAATGAAGCTGGCAAAAAGAAAAGTTTATGTAGTACGAGTCTAGAAATAACCCTAAAAGTCATTAATTCCATGTGTGAAATCCTAACTTTTTTAACAGTATTTTTTATTTTGAAAGAAAAATTTATATTTGTTTCATTTACATGATGAGATATCATACCTGCAGATGGATTTTGTGTCAGTTACTACATTCGTCACATGTACAGAGTTACTTGTATTCATCAAATTTATTTTTGCAACCAACAGTAATTACTTATAGAGATGTTTACATAAAAATATGTAAGACATCTGCCTCTGAACAAGTTTCAAATGAGATAACTAGTTCTCCATTAGTTTTACTTCACTGCATAAACAGTATTATCTTCACCCTAAAACATGCAAAAAAAAATTGTTCTACATTATGATAATTTTTATTTTACCTTCATAATTTAAACAACTTGATAACATTGAGTTCTTTGAACAATGAATGCTGTATTTAGTTGGATAACAGATTCTGCCAACAATATTATTTTAAACAGTCTTCTAAACCTTTCAAACACTAATATTACTTTTTGGTTGCTATGGCAACCAAAGTAAATTTATAATTATTTATCATTTTCAGTATCATTAGTATTTGTTCCTCATCAATGAACTATACAAACAAATGGAATTATGTTTTATATGGAGAAAATTTGTGAATAATAACTACATAAATATTGCACCATCTAAATATTGTACTATGATGCTGAAATGTAGAGACATGTTTGAGAGTAAAGTTTTAATTATCTAGCATATGCCTAAAAGTAATGAACTGAGAATATGTAATATGTAGAAACAAATTAACTGTCCATGTACAAATTCAGCAGAATAACTATATTCGATGGAAAAGTATACACTATATTCGATTTATTTTGGTCAAAAGTTACTTTTCCACCCATTTTTCTATTTGGTTGCTATGGTAATGATGAACACATATCAATCTTACCGACATTTTTATTGTTTGCAATCTGCATGCATATATGCATCACTCTGTACAATTTCACAGCAATCTGATTATAAATACTAGTTTTGTAGTTGTTATATGGATTTGGCCCAAAAAGTCTGTATTGTTCTAAAACAATTCAGCATACATAGAGCGGACAGCTAGAAACAAATCAACACTGGTTTCAAGGTGATTCCAAAACAAAACAGCACTACCAGGGTCAAGAAAAAACGAAGGAAAAAAGTAGTTTTCTTTAGTTATTTACAAGCATATGTTAGTGTTTGAACAAATTTCATAAATTTCATTTGAAATAAGCACAAATGTAAGAGTCTGTTTAACAAAAGATACAACAGAGTTGTTTTTAAAAAAACTTCATAATAGGTGGGTTTTTAAAAAAAATTGGACAGGGTATTTTGTAAATAGTGCTAAAAAGAACTAAAATTACAAGACAGAATCTAAATCATCAAGATGATGATGATATCTTGGTTAATATGTAAAATTTTTTGTGACCATAATTAAACTTGCATATTTTCGTCAAAACATTCATGCTTTCTAGAGCTCTGAAAAGTGACATAAATTTCACCTTAGCTTCACAGGTGAGATATAAATGGACATATTCAACTGACTGGACATGAAGCATTAATGTTTTCACACACAGAATAACTTAGTTACTTTACTTTTATTTGCTCTGAATAATTCTGGCAAGGAGGTGACATGAGAGTACCAGAGACAATAACACCTAAGTATCATTTTCTGGAGCGCAAGTGGACATTTTTGTGGAATCTAGGCAGCCTGTCTAAATAAAGCATAGCACTTTTTCATGGTATCTAAGCAGCCTGTCTAAATAATTTATAGCACCTTTTGTGGAATCTAGACAGCCTGTCTAGATAACATATAGCACAATTTTTATAAAAGTAACAAACTTTACCAACCAAACTGCATATTCCTAAAAGCACACACACACACACACACACACACAGAAACAATGTAGATGCAATCAATTTCTCCAATTACTTAAATATTTTTAGCCAAAACAATTACAAGTTATCTGCTTCTATCCTTTTTCCTTGTCTTACACCAATTACGGTCTAACTGACTGGTTGATTGTCATGTATATACTGCTTTTACACTGAGTATATATATTCTATGTACCAGTCTATCATATTAGAGCATATACTTGTCTCTATCTGTATCCACATTGAAAACTCATGTTAAAAATTTTCATTTTTCAGAATGTCGTCAATATAGTTAATACTGTTGAATATTTTCACAAAAATTCATAACAATTCTGCAAACTCCAGTGTGGTTTTCATCTTAAGAATACACATACCTTTAACATTTTCTCCAGTGCCAACAATACAGTCCTTCAGATCACTCTTGTCATTGATATGAGAGTTGGAACTCACAACACTACCCTGGATATTACAGCTAATAAAAAAAAGAAACTTTAAAGAAAACAGAAACAGAAATAAATACTGGGATTTCTAACAGTCTACATAAACAATGTAACTTATCTCATATCAGTGCTTATCTCATACAATCTCAGTCCTTATCTCATAATATCTCAGTACTTATCTCATAATATCTCAGTACTTATCTCATAATATCTCAGTACTTTACTGCATGCTCTAGGTATATAGTAAAGTGAAACCTTTCTTAAAAATATACAGAAGAAACCTCACATTTTTTCCTTTATGGATAAGTGTCATATATATATATATATATGCCAGGATATTATATAGAAAAATTAGTTAATGCAACGGAAGATCAGAAAATATCCATACTTTATTCATTCTGTGTTTTCACATCATTTTTATGGATGCTCTTCTGGTGAATACATAATTCCTTCACAATACTTTTGTAAATAAACAATCTGATGTTATTATAATATTAATTATGTCATTGTTTATACAGCAAGAAATTAACAACTTGTTTATATCTATACACAGTGTGACCCCACTATAACACGGTAGTTTGGAGCCATAGAACCCAACCGTGTTATAGATTGAACCGTGTTTTAAGCAACCAGGTCAGTTAGCTTAAGAAAATGATGCATGTCCCCCTGAAAAATTGATGGGTGGGGGTGTAGGTAATAAATGCGGGCAGTAAAATATGTGCTTCATTGGCACAGTTACCATCTTAAATTGATGCATATTAAATGAGAAATACACCTGTAGTGAAAACAGAGAAGGCATATATAATATTTTAATTTATTTAGAGAACCTTGGAATGGTACACATACTTGTATACTGTTTAGACATACATGTCTAATGGATAGCATGAACAGAGCACACTGTGTACTCATCCACAAATCTCATCACATACAATGAATCCACAATACGAATCATTCCACTGAAAATATGCACAAACAGTTTTAAAATATTCAATAATTTTGTCACAGGTCATATAGGTCTGAATTCAGCAGAAAACAGCACAATCATGTAACAGATGATGAAGCACATTTACTTTTCAGTATGCCCCAAGTCGGTATAAGTTTGTTTGTGTTTGAAGCTGCCGTTGGTAGCGTTTGTAAGCACAAACTTTTTCCCTGCAAACTGAAACTTTCACGGCATAGTAAACGTGTTCCAGTCACACTGGAAAATGAAAAAATCCATCAGATTCCATTGCTTTTATTTAAGTTTGGTACTGACTTCCTTTGAAGAAAGGTTATTTGCTTTTCATTGAAGATTGTAGTTGGCTTTCTTTAATGAAGGGTGCATGTGTTATTGAAGTCACTGCTAAAGGACAGCTTTGGGGAACCAAACAAATGCATGTGTCTTATTGTGGGAACAACATCAAATAATTATACTGCATGATTGAGAATAAATTGTTTCCCCATTTGCTTAGTATGTTTTCATAACAATCGGTACTTCAAAAGGAATCTATTTTCTTTGAATTTTCAGCAAACTATTTTATCTGGGTGCATTTTGAAAAAAAGGAATTGGCCATCATTTGGTCAATGGTAGTTACGATTCCTCCCTTGAGTAGACCAACAAGTAAGATGTTGGTTTTTTATATATTTTTTTACATTTTCTGGTAGCGGAGTGATGCTGCCTTCCATGTATGCATCAGAAAATTAACAAAGGGTCAACAGACGCTAGAGACACAGGTGTTCTGGTCTGATAGAGATTACTACAGAAAATATGAGTGTTCTGAAGGATTTAATTCTGAGTGAAAAAAAAAGGAATTTTACTTACCATCCACATACAAATGTCAGTCTATGTAAGTTTATAAAACTAATAGCAAGTGGCCAAAAATCCGATGAAAGATAGATTATTAGATAATTCCTCCTCCGGTTGATCTCCGCTACCAGAAATGTCAACAACAAAAAAAGCAAATATCTCACAACATACAGTACTCATGCTAGATGTCAACATAAGCGGATTATGATATAACAATGCATTGTTAAGATGGCTTGTCAATATGGACAAAAAATCTGTTTATGTAACACTAGAAAAATATAAGTGCATTTTATATCAAGTTTGCGGTTTCCTTTCATGGGGCCTCTGAATTTCTCTACTCCAAACCAATGGTTGTACATACAAGTTTAAACAGCAAACAGTGCCGCCAAAAACAAAAAAAAATCGCCAGAGAGTATCTTTTACCACCAATAAAAGAGAACAAATTGCAGTTTGCAACATTGGCAAAGCCTTATGCAATCCCAGAATAACTTTTTTACATGTTATTTTTTTGTACTTTTAAGAAGAAAAAACAATTTTTTTGTGTATGAGAAAAATATATACAAAATTTCAGGAGCCACGCCACAATTGTCTTGTACTATTCATATGCGATCTCTTCCCCAAAATGACAATAGACTTATTATATTTTTTCGTACTTTTAAGAAATAATTTTTTTCCATGTATGAGAAATATACATGTATATACAATTTCAGGAGCCACACCATGACCTTGTTATATCTGAATTTGTGTTATGAGAGCATGCTATAGCGGGGTCACACTGCACACTTGTATACAAAATTAAATTTGTAATTTTGAAATGTCATGAATGTGCATTAAAATACTGACACAGTGTAAAATGTGATCCATACAAATTATAACAATTAAAAAGTTATTCTGTCATCATGATATGAAAATGTATCAGTGTGTTGAAACAATGTATCAATAATCATGTGTTATTTTTTTATAAATAATTAACTCAAGCTTTTAAGGTCTGAAAGTAGAGTATTATGAAATAAATACAGTTCCTTTTCTTCAATTAAAGATTCATTATTAGTTAATAATTAATATAATGGAAAGACTTTGAAGTTTCCTCCTGAATAGTTATGTATATGTTTATTGACTTTTAATAACCTGAGCTTCTCTGTTTTTGTTTGCTGTTTATGTACTGTCATTCTCTTTCTTAATTCATTTTTTGTCTGACCTATGTAAAAGCCTTCATACTTCACACATATCAATGCATAAATCACATTTCTTAAATACAATTTATGTCCTTCACTGACTCAGCATGGTTTGTCAGGTAAAGAGTAACAGTTAAAGCTTTGATGCACTAAGCAAAAGTCCAATGCACTGTTGAGGCAAATTTATTTACTTTTCTTTGGATATGTTCTATTTCTTATCTTAAACCACAGTATTTGATACTTCTTTGTGACCATACACTGACTCAGCATGGTTTGTCAGGTAATGAACACCAGTTAAAGCTCTGATGTGCTAAGCAAAAGTCCAATGCACTGTCAAGGCAAATTTATTGACCTTTCTTTGGAAAATAAATTTAAATCTTGTGTTTTATTTCTCATCCTAAATCACAATATTTGATACTTCCTTCATGGCATACAGTGATCAATACTCCAATGACTCAGCATTTTGTTTTCAAAGGTAATCTGTGTGGGTTTAAGTTACAATGCCCTGTTAAGGGAAATCTTAACTTAGACACTGAGATATATTTCTCAGGTGTTGTGCTGGTCCATTTAAGTAAATACTGGATCTTAAATCTGAATGAATATTGTCAGACAAAATATTGACATGGACCATTAAGAAATTCCTACACTAACAGATACAAGCTAGCTACCATAGCCACATACAAGTAGTAAGTACTGAGAGAAAGGAATAGAGAATCAGTATATCACTCTTATATAGCAAACCAATCAAACTTTATGTAACAAATTACAATCAGTGCACTATCCAAAAATGGTAGAATGTTGTTTCATGATGAAACTGGAGCAAAATCATGAACATTTTGAAATGTAGGATAGCACATGTGCGTTATATGGTTTTCACCTCATTTTGCATAAAAAATCAATTGCACATTATACACACCATAATACAGTATATAAAAAAATACACAAACACAGTTTATTGATTTAATAACTAAACAAGAACTTGCCACTGTTAGTGTAACTTTCAGAGGTCTTGCCAATTACTTAATTTTTGTGTCTGTAAATGTTGGTACACGGAAAATATTATATATTTTATATGTATGAAAGTATTCACACATGATAAATAATTATTTTTTTCTGTCCAAAACTTACATCTACTATGGTAAATCACAATCCTCCTTTCTACTTTTCTTCAGCAGTTTGTATCAGACATATTCTAAACATATGAAAGATGATTTGTGTTGAGCACTCATGGTGAACCTTGGGCAAGCCAGGAAAGCAAGGTTCTTAACACCAGAAAAATGTTCATGTGGTTCTTCTGACCCTAACATCATGAACCTCACCGCTGGACTGAAGGGACAAGATGTTTTTAGTCCGAGACCAACTTGATTAGTTAGGTTGAGCTTACTTAGAAAAACATACGAGAACATAATCTTCATGTTTAAGTGAAATCCTGGAACAGGTTCTGAAAGATCACTTATTTCATGCCCATGAACAATACTACAATTTTTATAAAGATAATCAAATAAATGTTACCATTATTGCTAACAACTGAATAATGCTTCTGCATGAAAGTGAAGTCTTACTCGTACAAATGCTTCAAAGGTAAAATAAAAAAGTAAAAATGGCCCAAATTACATACCCTTCCCCTATATTCACATGGTCTAAAATGACAGAGTTTGTGATCTTGACCTTGTCTCCAACTGTACAGTGTTTGCCAATCACAGATCTTTTGATGGAGACTTTGTCTCCTATTGTAACCCCCTCTCCAACAAGACACTCACTGCCAACCTGCAAAATAAATCATTCCATTTGAACCAACAAGAGTAACAAATTATTCTTATCTGTTGTCTGATAGCACAAATGAACTAAACAAATTCCAGAATGGTTCTCCTTTCAGAAGGTGTGCATGTGATTTGGATTTTTAACATAGCTTTAATAATTTTTCAGTCATATCACTATGACGTCTGCAGTGTTGCAGTTTTTAGTGATGTCTAGCACTGGGGCATCATGCCACAGACATGTGGCATCATGTCCCACCCAATCACATTATCCAGACACCAGGCCAACCAGTCAAAAGACTAACCCTTCATGCTGAGTGACTAACAAGGCAGCTACTAGTATCATTTTTTTAAAGACTTCGGTCAGCTGGTGTTCAAACCTGCGATCTCCTGCATCCAAGACAGACACTCCAACTAATTAGGCCACCCGAGCGGTCATTCTTTAAATATCCTCTACCCTCTTTCACATTTCACATGCCCACAACATGATCAAGTGTCACAAACCTACATGTCTATGGCATGATGCCCCAGTGCTAGACATCACTAAAAACTGCAACACTGCAAGGCAGTACATGGTCAACATGAGCATTTTGGCATGAATGATCTCTGAGGGAAAGGCTAAAGGAAGTTGTCTTTGCCTTCCGTACTATGGACTGGTTATTGTCAGTTAGAGAACAATTGCACTTGTAAGCTAGGCTCTTACCTCATGAGCCAAAATATACAAGAAATAATTTGTCTTGGGGACAGTTACAGCAAATAACCCATCATGTCCTGCACAACAGTCTATAACCCATCATCTCCTACACAACAATTTATAACCCATCATGTCCTACACAACAGTTTATAACCCATCATGTCCTGCACAACAATTTATAACCCATCATGTGCTGCACAATAGTTTATAACCCATCATGTGCTGCACAACAGTTTATGACCCATCAGGTCCTGCACAAAAGTTTATACCCATCATGTCCTGCACAACAATTTATAACCCATCATGTCCTGCACAACAATTTATAACCCATCATGTCCTGCACAACAGGGTCGAAGCTGAAATATCAACCATTCTGTCATACAATGGGAGAATAAAATGTGATCCTCCTCTTTGCAATGACTCAGTTAATTTTATTTTCAGGTACAACTTCAAAGCCCTTACAGAGTCCTGTAGATACCACTGAGGTAAAGGGTCAAATGAAGAAAGAATTTTCACATCAAAGAACTCATTTCTAGGGGAGTCTGTTCTTATAAAAAATAAAAGAAGAAAGTAGTCACAAGCACAAATGAATCATCATGAGAAGCTGCAGACTGAGAGCTACAGATGGTTTCAAGTCTCCAAGTGAAGTGAAATGTTTCCACTTGAACCACTCAGGAAACCTCTGAGAGAACACTCCACTTCCTCTTTTATGCCAATTATGCCCAAGCAGTTCTGTTCACCATTGGTTCTGTTAGAAATCTTTGTCCCTGTGGACTTTCTTGATATGATCCAGATGTGCAGGTTCAACAGTTCTGGGTTCAGATAAAACACCTGCAGTCAAGGTGAGGAAAACTATGGCGTTCATTTTAATTTCCCCTGCTAAGCTGAGTAGATTGTTATCTATGACATTTCACACATGTGGGAAGCAATCAGGATCAGACAGCACTCTGATTTTCGTGTTTTTTGAAAGACCTTGGGATCAGACAGCACTTATTCCATTGTTTTTGCAAGAACTTTGGGATCAGACAGCACTCTGACTTCCTTGTTTTTTTAAAGACCTTGGGATCAGACAGCACTTATTCCCTTGTTTTTGCAAGAACTTTGGGATCAGACAGCACTCTGATTTCCTTGTTTTTTGAAAGACCTTGGGATCAGACAGCACTTATTTCCTTGTTTTTTGAAAGACCTTTGGGATCAGACAGCACTCTGATTTCCCTCTTTTTGAAAGACCTTGGGATCAGACAGCACTTATTCCCTTGTTTTTGCAAGAACTTTGGGATCAGACAGCACTCTGACTTCCTTGTTTTTTGAAAGACCCTTGGGATCAGACAGCACTTATTCCCTTGTTTTTGCAAGACCTGGCAGCACCCTGATTTTCTTGTTTTTTGAAAGACCTTTAGGATCAGACATCACTTCTTCCCTTGTTTTTGCAAGACCTTTAGATTCAGACAGCACTCTGATTTTCTTGTTTTTTGAAAGACGTTTGGGATCAGACAGCACTTATTCCCTTGTTTTTGCAAGACCTTTAGGATCAGACAGCACTCTGATTTTCGTGTTTTTTGAAAGACCTTTGAGATCAGACAACACTTATTCCCTTGTTTTTGCAAGACCATTAGGATCAGACAGCACTCTGATTTTCTTGTTTTTGAAAGACCTTTGGGATCAGACAGAACTTATTCCCTTGTTTTTGCAAGAACTTTGGGATCAGACAGCACTCTGACTTCCTTGTTTTTTGAAAGACCTTGGGATCAGACAGCACTTATTCCCTTGTTTTTACAAGAACTTTGGGATCAGACAGCACTCTGACTTCCTTGTTTTTTGAAAGACCTTTGGGATCAGACAGCACTTATTCCCTTGTTTTTGCAAGACCTGACAGCACTCTGAATTTCTTGTTTTTTAAAAGACCTTTGGGGTCAGACATCACTTCTTCCCTTGTTTTTGCAAGACCTTTAGATTCAGACAGCACTCTGATTTTCTTGTTTTTTGAAAGACCTTTGGGATCAGACAGCACTTATTCCCTTGTTTTTGCAAGACCTTTAGGATCAGACAGCACTCTGATTTTCTTGTTTTTTGAAAGACCTTTGAGATCAGACAACACTTATTCCCTTGTTTTTGAAAGACCTTGGGATCAGACAGCACTCTGATTTGTTTTCTGAAAGAATTTTGGGATCAGACAGCACTCTGATTTTCTTGTTTTCTGAAAGACCTTTGGGATCAGGCAGTACTTATTCCCTTGTTTTTGCATGACCTTTAGTATTAGATTGCACTCTGATTTCTTGTTTTTGCAAGAACTTTGGGATCAGACAGCATTCTGACTTCCTTGTTTTTTGAAAGACCTTGGGATCAGACAGCACTTATTCCCTTGTTTTTGCAAGAACTTTGGGATCAGACAGCACTCTGATTTCCTTGTTTTTGAACGACCTTGGCATCAAACAGCACTTATTCCCTTGTTTTTGCAAAAGAGCTGACAGCACTCTGATTTTCTTCTTTTTTGAAAGACGTTTGGGATCAGACAGCACTTATTCTCTTGCTTTTGCAAGACCTTTAGGATCAGACAGCACTATGATTTTCTTGTTTTTTGAAAGACCTTTGAGATCTAACAGCACTTATTCCTTTGTTTTTGCAAGACCTTTGGAATCAGACAACACTCTGATTCCCTTATTTTTTGCAAGATCTTTGGAATCAGACAGCACACTGATTCCCTTGCTTTTCTGAAAGACCTTAGGGAGTGATTAAAGAGGATATGAATGCATCTTGAACATCCAGATTCTTGGACCTGGGACTGGTAACACTGCACTCTATGTCACAAATAAATCCATGAATGGTCGACCCCGTGGGCAAAGATTCATCAAAATACAGATGAGTGAAAAGACCATTTGGTTTGTATTAACCATTTCCATCTAGACAATGAGTCTTGTTGGAGATCTGGGGATTTGGTTACCCCATTACTTCTGATTTTATTACCACAGTGAAGTTGGAAGAACTGTTTTCAGTCAGCATCCCCACATGGATTTAAATACACAATGACATTCATTTCCAGCAGATCGATTTGATCACAAGTATGAATGATGGCAATACACCTGCTAACTCCAACACAAAATAAGAGCATGAGACTAGAACCCCAGCTCTTTGTGCTGGCATCTATGCAGATTGAAGGGGCCCCAAGTGGCTGAGTGGTCTAAAGCGTTCTCCATTACGGATCACTGCCATCTCACCTCTGTCTGCATGGGTTTGAGTCTAGGATTTGGCTAATGTGGGTATGTGAGAAAGCTTGCCAGTAACTTCTCGTGGGTTGGTGGTTCTTCCCGGGGTAATATTGGGTTCTTCCTCCACCAATAATACTGGCTGACATGCATAGCCTATCATGTGCTGAAAAATGGCGTTAAACCCCACAACAACAACAATGCAGATTGAAATTCCCAGAATCTGAATCTGAGAGGGGATGCATGCAGTAAATCACCTAAGGTTCTCACATTTCCTGATATCGAACCTCATTTATCCTGAAACTGGGATCTCTTGATCCTACTGGCAGAACTTCGGTCACCAGAGATAAAATAATCATTACTGTGGTCTGCTGTGGCACTGAGGAGACCTAGTAGGCAAAGAAATTCCTGGACTGAGTGATTCTTTCAGTGAGAAAAAGAGGCTGTAAAGATGATTTAAAGAATGTCCATGGAGACAGAATCTATTCATGTGTCTTTTGAACTCCATATCCCATTGGGGAAAATAATGAGATGGTTTCATTATGGACCTACAACCAGCCTAACAGTGTAATTGGCTTTTGGAAGAAAGAGTCGCCTGGAGTAAAATCCAAAAGTTAAATATGCTGCAAAACATCTGCTTTGTACAAATCTCTTGGTACATCTGCAATAATGAGTAACATTATAAAGGGTACGAGCACAGAAAGTGGTTGTCAGGCCCTCCAGAACAACCTGCATCATCCACAGATCAGCAATGTTAGAATGAAGCATAATCATAGCATTGCTACTGGCAGGATCCAGAAAATGGAAAGAGATATCCACCATTATGTTTCAGAGGCCTTCCTGTTTCTGTGATCTATCCAATTAAAATTAGGGCACAGTTCTTGGTCACTGGGCTAATGAGGTTTGCTTCTTTGGTACATTGAGTTCTAAGAATGGTTACATCATGATTGCCCAGATAGTGGACATGGTGAGAAATACCACCAGCTGAAGAATAATGGGTAGTGCCCATGAGGATTACTTCCCAGCATGAGTGCCCATGAGGATTACTTCCCAGCATGAATGCCCATGAGGATTATCAACAAAAGAGTGTGGATTATCTTCAGACTGCTGAGTAAACAGTCATGAAAACTAAGTTGAACAAGAGTCTTATCGCTATGACATATTGAAGATGTTATTGGGGCAATCAGCTGGCAAGGCTAGACTGTGTTCTGATGGCTGAAATATAGACATATATACCAAGTTAAGTAGAGATCCTACTAAAACAACATTATGAATCAGTAGCTGCAAGTTGGACATTCTCAGACCTGTAACATCTGCCAATGGGTGGGACTTAAGCATGATAAACATTGTGTATGCCTCTAAAATAAAACTTTGTTAAAGCTGGGTGAAAGTTGTTGCTGCAAAAAGAAAGGCCTGTTGACATATAGCTCTTTAAGTTGCACCCGAAAACAATGTAATAAGTCTGCAAAGCGACCAGACTGTGGCAGCTGTCAGAATAGACTGCTGGTGCTCTTAAAAGACAGACTGATGAATTAGGGAACTTGTACTTTGCTTCTAAATGAGTGCCCATTCCTTGATAGATGTGCAGATGGATGATTCTTGTCATGATATACTTGGACAAGTCATTGTATCCTGGAGAATAGTGTTACACAGACACCTCCTGCAATTCATGGTGGGCTGGTAACTAGACTAAAGGAAACTTCAGACTGAGATATTGTAATCATGCTGACTATGAAATGACATAGGTTTATAATGGTACTGGATCGACCGGAATCTATAATGTGAGTAGACAGAGATGGATTTATAATGGCACCAGGCCTACATGGATCATTAAGAGCTATAGACCAATCAATGACTATGGACTACAATAGGTACATAATGGCAACTGGGCACTGGGGCACTATTTTGAACATGGAACAACATGGGTATGTCAAGGCACCTTGGCTCTATAATGGCCAAAGACTGCCATGGGTCTGTTGTGGCACCTGGATACTGGTAGAGTACAAAAACTAGAACTGGCATGTAATGACGTTTAAGGGAATTTAGATTGTGAAATTCAAATTAGATGGAATGTGGAAACTTTGCTTCATACTGTACCCGAAATGAAATCTTAAAAAGCTATTAATTTCATGCTTTATTTTATCTTTACATGTAAACATTTTAATGAGCCACAAATACAAAGTGATAAGATAATGCTGAATACTACCTGTGATGTGCCCTTAATGACTGCTGAGCTGTGCTTTGTGGGAATTTCCTTCTCAGGGGCTAATGCCTGCAGCAACTTGGGTATCTGAAATTCAGATTACAGGAAGGCTATATAAGTGGTGTGGCTGATTTTTAAGAAACATTTTGTTCTGTTCCTCTTGATAACAGGCATACCAGTATATAAAATCTGTTTCCTTTCTAAAGCCTGAGACAATACATTGTAATTCTCCAGCACCAAATATGGCATGTTTTGTACATGTACAGGATTCTCTTTTACACTTGCTTGCTTATACTGAGATTAACAAAAGATGGCAGTACTTTTAATAAATTCGGAAACATTAAGGTCACATCTTGATTAAGGAATTTAAAAATATGAATTTATATATCACAGCAAGCACCAGAACCAGAAGAATATTTTTAGAACACTTGTGGTCCTGCTGTAGTACTATTTTTTTGGCATAATGGCTTTTAGCAATGTATCACTGATACTACCGTAAAACTGACAAGTGCTAAAACCATTTTTTATACTCCTCAATGATAAAAATATTTTCAAATTTACTGAAATCATCATATTTTGTATTTTATATAAGGAGTCAAATCTGACTTCAAAGAATTATTGCAGCTTTTCAAAAACCTGACAATAATCTTTAATAAAGATGGCTTAAACATTTTCATTCAAGGTAATAATGTGTAATGACTTGTTCCAAATGCATGTCTTTGATTTACCAATAACTTCAAATGGATTGGATTGTTCCACTTTGCAAATTTTACCTATGCAAATTATTGTAATGGGCTTCCCACAACAGTCTTCAAACGACTTAATACATCACCCAAGCTATTATCAGCCAATTATATGATATGTGAAACAGTAGTTGTTTCTACCTAATCACTTTACCTTTTTCTTAAGATACTGAACCATGACTGTGCAAGGAGATTTGAGAGCAAAAGAGCTTGTTTTTAGCATGATGTTCTACGGCAGGTAAGCTATGGCAAGAGGAATGTAAACGATTTTTAATATGAACAAAATATTTTATCAACAAAATGCAAGATAAGATGTGTACTTTTCAAAAGAAATCAAAAAACTTTTAGTAAGTTTCAACAGATCTGTCAACTTGTCTCATAACTGGAATGGACTAAATATCACTGTTACCTTTACTGCATTCACAGGTGAAGTTTCAAATGTGGCAAATTCATGTGCATCAGTAAAGTCATTGATGAAGGAAACAAAGAACAAAAGAATGATCCCTTATAAAAGTGCTACAAAATAAACTCTCAGTAAATACTGAATAATCTACACGTTTTACATTTAATAAAATCGGTTTCTAACAAGCAGTTGGGTCTCCTTTAATAATGAAAACAATAACACAAACAAATGTTCATTATGGTTGGTTGTCGATCCAAATAAGGCATCTGTTAACACATTTCATTGTATATCTGTGCAGTGTTCAATGCATGCAAAACAATCAAATATTCAAACTGACTTGTATATTTACAATCAGAGGAATAAATGAAATTTCAATACTTCATTTGCAACTTCATTATGCTATGATGTACTCAGCTAAAAGATTTTAACATCAGCTCTTGGCATGTTGTGACAGCGATGGTCACTGAATCTGTATCAGAGATGCATTTTAAAAAGTACCAGACCTGTCGTCATTTGTAAATCATATACATGGATGGGCTGAAGGGAAAAAAACACTAATGCAACTGCAAAAATCACCTGTCTGTTTATCTCACAGTATGTTGACACTGTATTAGTTCTGACACAGAAACCACTACTCTGTAAGTAGGCATAGCATCTGATTTGGTTTCCATGGTAACAGTTTTCCATATCACCTGTATGGTCAATCCATGTTGAAGTTTCCTCCACTTTTTGTAAGATGGGATCTTGTGAAATAAAACTGAAAATATCTGAAAATGAAAAATTTAGAAATATTGAGACGTGTATCGAAAGTGATTTTATTAGTAAATTATGTTTCTTAAAAACTACTTGACCAATTATATCAGCATTATGAGATAAAATGTTACCTCCCGAATCCAACAATCCAGAGAAATGAAAATTCCGTCTTCCCTGTCTATTAAGAGATGACAAAGGGAACAAAACCCTTACATATTACATCCCCTTGACAGATACTAGCCAGCTGAAAATGAGTGATACATCAGCAAGGATGCCTGCATTTGTATGGATGGGTAGGACAGTTTAAAATGAGTCATGCATAAGCATGGATGCCTGTATTTGCAGGGATGGGTAGGACAGTTTAATAGTAATGCGATCATATAAGTATTCTTGGGGAAACATGATTTTCAGATGGTAGATACAGGCCTTGATTAGCCACTACAGGTGAGGCCTCTCATATAAACCACAATACATGCAGTCCACTTATTTAATTCCTATATGCATTCCCAAGCACAATATACACTCAACGCATTGAGGGTAAAATATCATAACATACAATGTATAGTCATTAATACTGAAAGTCTACAAGTAAATAATTATAGATTACTGCATCTGTGTAGGAAAATATGACTGAATTTTTCTGAGTAATAATGCATGACCTTAGAAGTGCAGTATTAGTCCTAAAGAACAAGTACATCTTTTCCCCTACAAATGCAGTAACCTTTTTATTATATAGCCATTTTATCAAAGGCCTAATAATTAAAAGAACACACTACAAGATTCATCAATATACATTAACAATATTAATGCACACATAGCATGGCCCAGTGACCTTTGAAATGTGTTGCATGCTTGACATTAGTTTTAAAATATTCTTTGTTTGATCTTCTTAAAATTGAAATTTTGAGTCTTATTGTGAATGAATGTACGTTGAAACAATTATTCAGTTGGTCTGAATTGGATGGATTTTGTTTTCCTGTTGATCGAACTCAATTTTTCTGCTTTGGATGTTCTGAATTTTTGATATTTTTTTTTACAGCTGAGTCAATTCTGTAAAATGTACATTTGATTTGAACAGTGGACTGGCATAGGCCATGTCATAAAGATTTGCTGAATTAAGAAAGTACATTCTGAGGAAATTCAATAAGCATAAATGTATTACCATTCTTATTATCAGCTAAAAAAGACACATGTTTATTCCCTGTCACTTGCATGATCTTTGTTGGAGAGACCCTAGCTATGACCTGTATGGCTTCTATCGCTAGCCTAACATCGGATCAAAATAGTTAAATGGGGAAAATTGCAAAGCAGCTGTTGTGTGACAGACCATTTAGCCAGCAGAAATAATACTTTATCGTCATTTTCACTTATTGACTCAAATGCTTTGTTTCTACCAAAATCTTAAGTTGCTTTTTTTCCAGAATCGAGTGTTTTGACTGACTTGTGAAATGGTACATATTTAATAGATATGCGATAGCCCTTGGCCTCAATATGCTTTACTGTGCTATTTTTATTGACCCTAGAGCGCACTGGTCATAGCCTGAACCAGTCTATTTGCAAAAAGTAAAAAATATTTCTCCTAAATAACATCATCAGAATGGTATTTTCAATACTGCATTTCTCACATTTGTTGCTGACATTGCGAATATCACTTTCATGAGATTGCTTGTTTGAAAGTTTCCTTTCTGACTCAGTGAGTTCGTCCACATCCTTAACTTTATCGTCTCTACTTTCAAATGAACAAAAAAGCTTGTTTAGTTCATTCACCAACAAATCTAATCAAGCAAAAGCTAAAGCATGTACTACATAAGTGTACATGGTTTGTTTACTAAGCAGTTCCTAATACACGATACTATTTTTAGACACGTGTCATGCAGTATGAAGCCATGTAGTTTGAAAAAATTCCACACAATTATGACAATATAAAGTTAACAGAGAAAAAAATTAGCATAAAATAAACCATACGGTACTCAATGTAAAAGTCCTCGTGAGTAGACTTGGATGTACATAGGTCTAGCATTGATGAATGTATGTAATAATAAATACTTAACGTATGTTAGAAAAGCATAAAATATATTTCACAGTGACTTTATTTTATGTGTGTATTAGTAACAAAGATGTATCCTATTATTAAGATGCATGATTGAAACATAAACAGCACCCAAAAAATGAACTTCAAACAAAATAATTTCAATACATTCACCCACCAAGTTTCATGATTCTAGGTAATAGAGTATACATACAACATGCCCAAAACTCATGTGGCCATAAGCTAAATGCACAAACATTTACCAAAGCCAGTAAAAGATGAAACATAGTTCCTTTCTTGCAACAGCATGTTAGTAACTGAGAATTTCACAATTGTAGCATGAAAAATGCCCAAGAAAAAATTCTAACTTTTGTTATAAATATTGTTTGTTTCATTACATAGGAATTAATTTCACTACTTTTAGATTTAAAGAACAAATTCATTAACTCAAATATTGATAATATTGATCACCTGAATATAAATGACTGGCTATGTCCTGCAATAAAGTATTGTCTGTCTGTTACTTCAAACAAAATATCCAAGTGGACCCTAGACTACTCATCAGAAGTCAGAACAGATTTTGATATAAACAGTCATTAGATTTTCACAACATAAGTGTGGTACAAAATTAATCTTAAATATACATTTCATCACATGTAAATTATCTAAGCAAAGCAAGATATAATTTTCAAAACCTAATACCAAAATTTATTTTAGCTAAGAGAAATTAATAAGCTATATCAAGAAAACAATTATTTCTTCCCAAGTGGATGAAGCATTTCCTTTGAGTACACATGTGCTGTATTGCACAAATTTCCATAACATTGTGCTCTGTCTTTCAGTATGATGTCATCTCACAGAATGTAAATCATCTGAGCACTCCAAGCATTATCTCTTTCACTGGTTTTCTGCCGATGAGCCATATTTAAGTACAATTGTGTGTATAAATTAAAGTGAGATTTGTGAACAAACAGCATATAACATTAAAGCTTTTCTAATACTTAATGGCTCTTATATTTGTAGCTCAAGTTTCACTGATTTGCATACAAGTACAAACTTTTTCAAACAGGCACTACTGCAGTTTTTCTTGCTATTTGTTGACATTGCAGTCATATTAAAGAGCATATCAACATAATCTATAAACAAGAGTCCCTCAAAATGACTGATGCGATACCATCCAAAGATAATTTCGAGCAATGTTTTACTAAGAAGTCTTTCTATCAGGCAACATAGTAGTTTTGGATGTAAAACTGGCAGCATTTTCATTTAGGAGAATCCAAACACGATTAGAAATCTTTTGGTGAAAACTCCTTGTTGATATGACTATCCATTAAGGAGAATTAGTGACAAGATTTTCAATACATTCATTGTAGCAGCTATATTTGAGGTCTGACTTGCACTATTTTCATTCAGGACCAACAATATGTATCATAATTAGTAGTCTAGTGAAAACTCCATGTTGACATAACTTTCCTTATACAAGTAACAATAAAAAGATTTTCAAGATGGCTGCAATGGTAACCAAACTGGACTGTTAGATCAGCACCATCTTCATTTAGGACCAGCTAGACACCGTAAGAAGTTTTCTGGTGAGAACCAAAATGCTGATATGACTTTCTGTTCAAGAGGAGTAGCGATAACAATATTTTCAAGATGGCTTTTGTGGTTGCCATATTGGATGTCAGGTCAGCATCATTCTCATTTAGGACCAACTATGTTAATGTGACCATCCATAAAGGTAGAGTATCAATAAAAACATTTTCAAGATGGCTGCTGTGGCATGAAGCAAAAGTTTTACCTTTTTCAACATTTGCTGACAAAACTGAAGCATTTGCATTTGGTAGGTCCTCCTTTTTAGGTTTAGAAAACTGCCTCTTGGTCAGGTATGGCAATAGTTCACCTTTAATTGAAGATATAGACCTACAATAGAATGGAATTACTGATTAGTAACTGTAGTCGATTCTTACACTATCGCTACAAAGCTACAGATAAGCATATTAAAAAAACAATGATTCATTACCATTTAAAATGTATAGTTTTCTCCAATACCCTCTGTGGCTTGTACCCCTATCTACATGGGATCAAATAAAAGCACAATACTGTGGCTTGTACCCCTATCTACATGGGATCAAATAAAAGCACAATACTGTGGCTTGTACCCCTATCTACATGGGATCAAATAAAAGCACAATACTGTGGCTTGTACCCCTATCTACATGGGATCAAATAAAAGCACAATACTGTGGCTTGTACCCCTATCTACATGGGATCAAATAAAAGCACAATACTGCATGTTGTGTGATAACCATATGTATTGTGACAGCCAAGATTTGTGACACTTCGCAGCAAAATTTTGTCTCATCTTTAGAAGGTTTATCTAGCCTAATTACCAATTATCATCCTCCAATTGGCAAGAAACTCTGCTTGATATTGTGCTGAGTGCATTTTTGTATATGCAACCTGAAACTAAATACGCAGAATTTATCAGGAATCACTACTTTCCAACTGCATAAATTACTTAATATGTTTTGCATGATTTGCACTCTGACAGCCTGTCTTGAAATATGATATATAAAGTTCCTAATGGATCCAAAGGATCCAAAAAGTTAATGAAAGTAGATGAAGGACAACTTATTAACCTTTTCCTAACATTGACTAACAAAATGGAGCATTTGTTTTGTCATGCAAATTTAAGAAATAATGTGTTTTTACTGAGTCAGATGTTGATAGCTGTGTATAAGCAACAGAGAGGCTATGTTATGGTAACCAAATGGATAAAACCAAAACTGACAATTAGTTGTTAGTATTGAGATTATACACCTCATAGACCTAATAGTCAACGTGTTGCAAGATGACTTTTAGAGCAAGTACTTAACTTGCATCTCATTATTTTGATTATCTGTACTCAATGGTAGAGAAATTTCATTGGACTGCCATGTCACATTTTCCCATACCTTGTACATACTACTGGTCTGAAACAGTTGCTTTATGAATGACTACATATATAAACCAATCACTAATAATTATCATGGAACAACATTTCATTATTGCAAAGTAAACATATTGTATATACTTAATTACAAGTCAAGTCGAGCCAAACCATAAATAACACAAACCCAATTTCGCCATCACATAATGTGCCAGCAGATCTGTGTAGTTTGTTTCAGTGGAAAAGAGAACACAGACCCTGATCTGCCAATGTGCAGATCAGAGTTTATCTTGTTTTCAGCTGAACTTGACTCATAAGCGATATGGTAAACATATGGCTCTAAATCTCATCCATGACAACTTCAAATCATGGCTTAATTTGTTGTTTCTGTGCATACAGTTATAATTGTCTATGCTACACACACTGTGATGCTGGTGTTTATTGGAACCATAATCCCTTACATAATAAATATTACAAGTGTTTTCATGCATTTGTAAAATATACTAGATTGTTTTTCGGGGTCTCTGTACTTTGCTAAGTGTGTTCAAGTACAGAGACATTAATTCTAACCTCTTCTCCATCAGGAAGTCAATAACCCACTTCTTCATAAGATACAAGTGACAGTCTGTCAGGTTAGACTTTATGTTGACACAAGGATGTCTGAAAAAATAACTATTTACAATCAAGCACAGTAACAAGAGTCATAATGAGAGGAAAGATTCTTCCCCAATTCATCTCCTAAATAAAGACCTTGAATGAAAGTACCCTGTTTTCCAATATGTATACTAGTTATGCAAGTACCCTATGGTCCTGTACCCTCAATAAGTATACTACTTATGCTAGTACCCTAAGGCCCTGTACTTTCAGTATGTATACTACTTATACTAGTACCCTATGGCCCTGTATCCTCAAAAAGTATACTGCTTATGTTAGTACCCTATGGTTTTGTACTTTCAGTATGTATACTACTTATGCTAGTACTCTATGGCCCTGTACTTTCAATATGTATACTACTTATGCTAGTACCATATGGCCCTGTATCCTCAAAAAGTATACTGCTTATGTTAGTACCCTATGGCCATGTACTTTTAGTATCTATAATACTTATACTAGTACCCTACGGCCCTGTATCCTCAAAAAGTATACTACTTATGCTGGTACCCTATGGTTTTGTACTTTCAATATGAATACTACTTATACTAGTACCCTATGGCCCTGTATCCTCAAAAAGTATACTACTTATGCTAGTACCCTATGGCCCTGTACCTTCAATATGTATACTAATATGCTAGTACCCTATAGCCCTGTACTTGCAATATGTATACTACTTATGCTAGTACCCTATGGCCCTGTACTTTCAGTATGTATACTACTTATACTAGTACCCTATGGCCATGTATCCTCAAAAAGTATACTGCTTATGCTAGTACCCTATGGCCCTGTACTTTTAGTATCTATAATACCTATACTAGTACCCTATGGCCCTGTATCCTCAAAATGTATACTACTTATGCTAGTACCCTATGGCTTTGTACTTTCAGTATGTATACTACTTATGCTAGTACCCTATGACCCTGTACTTTCAATATGTATACTAATATGGTAGTACCCTATAGCCCTGTACTTGCAATATGTATACTACTTATGCTAGTACCCTATGGCCCTGTACCCTCAATAAGTATACTCTTATGCTTGTACCCAATGGTAAATGAGAGAGAACCCATAAAAGACATATGTAAGTGTACAAGACAATGTTTATACCAAACTGTATTAGAATATACTGAATGATTTTTGAGCTATTACAAGTAACATCTGATCTAAAGAAATGAACTGTCAAGGATAGATGTTTACAGTATTACTGGTATATCAGATTACTGTGGTGTTTTACTCTGATGGTAGCAACATGGTACTTTTTCACTGTAAATGGCACTTTGGTAATTTCTGTCAGTAAGGACTGTACAGAAATGCCCAAGCAATCTTGAATTTAATGATATCAAAAGCATATTTTTGTTTTTCATCACAAAATGATTCCAAAATTAATTTATTATCTTGCAAATTGAGTCCATTTATCACAAAACTTGCAAATATAACTACATTATTGAACTTCTGATCACATGACCTATTTCATGTATGCCAAAATGGCTGCAGAAAGGATGTTGTAAAAGATATATGGGCCAAATCCCAATTTTGGAGAAGTTTCATTTTCTTTTTTAAAACACAATTTTTTTATGGTTATGTACTAGCATAGTTTATGGTAAAAACATTTCTAGTGATTCATTTATTTTCATGGATATCCCTGTTGCATGGTTTACAAAAAAATGAAAATGTGTTTAGATAGAGGAAGGGGTTCCTAAATATGAATCACTGAATGTAGGGTTTTTAAAGCAATAACAAAACCCATACAATTGCTGTGCACATAAAAATAATTACACAGTACCATTTGCTTAAACATATCCATTTTAATTTAATGGATTAGAAAAAATAATTAAATTCATATAAATAATACAAATGCAAATAAATAAAGTAAATATGCAAAGTGTTAATTTACCGTTTAAGAAGAGATTTGCTGATTTTTACTTTTTCAGCATCAAGATCTGCTTCAGGAGTGTAGAAGAGGACTCTGCAACCCTTCTCATCCAAACCAATGTAATCTTTTTCTGTAATTTCAAAAAAATAATAATAATCACATATTATTAATATCATAATAAAAATTGAGAAATGGTGAGCAATTTCTCCCACATCACACCCATACATCATTATGGAGATAAGTATATTGTAAAAAAAATAAAAAAAAGATGGGCATAACTCTTCTAAAAATCGTGCAAGTACAATGATTGGTCAATATGCAATATTCTGATGATGACCATAATATGTACTAAATTTTGGAGCAATACACTAAAAGCTGCATGAGTAATTGCATTTACATAATGCTGCCAATTGGCATAAAAACTACAAATCCAAAAGGGCAATAACTCCTATAAAAAGAATCAAAGAAACACTGAGTTTTTTTCAATAAAGTGAAACCCTACTGTAGCGTCATGTTCAGGGGCCTAAAAAAGCCGTTGTCTTATGTAATGTGTCAAGCAATATCCAAATAACTCAGTTAACTAAAGAAAATACTGCATGTGCCTCCTCTTGGCTATGTAAGAATCAGCGGGGGGAAATGAATGTGTAGCATGGGCTTCAGTTACACAGTTTTGATTTTAAATTGATGCATATTAAATTAGAAATACTTTAATACAGTGACCACATATTTACTTTTTGTAGCAGAGAACACATGTGCTCACCAACCAACCTCACTGCATTCATGATAGTAGCCCCTAAATAAAATTTGCATAATGAAGCATAATTTACAGAATTTCTGTCATACACTGCATTCAGTTACAAGTCAAAATGGGAAATAACTTACAAAATTTGCAGGAGCACTGTTTTTTAAGATGCACATCTTTAAGAGATGACTAAAAGTTTCATAGTAATCATAGATCTGCCACCTCTTAAAAGACTTCTCAGCAAGGTAGCAGTGCTAAAAAACTTGAATAGCCTGACCTGGGGGCCATCTACTTTCAAAGTGAGCTTCTGTTGTTTCTAAGTGAGGTGCCCATCAGACTGGTTGAAATCTAATTTGCCTGAGAAAACTTTGATTTGCACTGAAAAAATGCAGAAATTTATTTTCAAGATGTTCATTGTTAATATTTATCTCCTTGAATGCTGACTACCCACATGAAGACTTATCAAACTGAAAGCTGTAAACTTTGTGTACAATGCAAATCGTGTGACATCAGAATTGGGAACAGATTGCCTGGGTTACCTACAATTAGTGCTTACCTGGCTTTTACATACATTTGATTCTCCTGAAGGTAGAACAAAATACCATTTGGGATATTTATGTGCATTACAGAGACAAGCCAGAGTCACTCTGGTGGGTATCAGAACTGTTCCAGCATTCATTGCAACCAATATAAAGAAGCATAGCCATGTAATGGGATTAAGGCTAAAATGTATACACAAAAAGCTGTTAACTGCAAAACCCATGAAGGTCAATGACTTCATGCTAGATATCAACTCAATGTAAATTTTATGGCTTTTTAAAATTCACATGGCAAAAGCAAGCTTCTCCGATGGCATAGGCAATACAGAGATAAAAAGGATCTGATGTCCATCAAATGTAATAATTGCTTTTCTTGCTTTTCTTCCAACTATGGCCAAGTGTCTGAATATTCAATTTGGATACTTCTGTGCTGTTTTTGCTTGTTAAGAGGCTGTATCAGGGGAGGGCTGAGTTGGCACATGCCTGCCCCTCCCCAACCTGAATGTTTCACAGCCTAAACTTTTCTTTACAGTTAGATGGTTAAAATTATGCCTTAGAATTGCTTATAATGCAATAGCTTCTGCCCCTGGACCCCCATTCTGTCCCAAAAAACCCTCTCCAATTTGTTTATGCTACCTCTAAACAATATTTCTTAATGCTGATTGTCCTTTTTGCCTTAAACTTATTTTCATCTGTTGGTCAACATTTCCAGATGATGCTATAATGTAAAAGAAAAGTCTTGATCATTTTGGCAAAAACACAACCATGAACAAAATGGACAGGTTAAAGTGTCTGAGGTACCATATGTAAAGTCAGTCTGACCAACTCCACTAAGTCTTAAATATAAACATGGATCATAACTAAAGCCGACAAGCCAACATCAGGATTTAACCGCAATGACCAATCTTGCATATATTTGGTTATTGTACCAGAAGTACACAACTCAAGGGTTGTTTCAAAAAGCCTCCATCAGCAAGAGGCCAAAGCTGCCCTGATATTGCTCACCTGACTAAAATAACCTAACAGTTGACCATTTCACCATGCAGGCTTATGAAGTAGGATGAGCATACATCCTAAGTAAACTATCTCCCTAACTTTATATCATGTTGATTTGACCTATTTTACCATATCTTGATACCTGTTCTAAAGATAATTGTTTATTATTAGGCTCACAATCAAAGAGTTTGATGATATTAACCCACTTACCAAGTTACATAGCAACTTGATGCAAAATAGTCTCTAAATCTAAACAGGTAACAAGCTCAGCCAATTGGATCCAAGGTATCTGTAGCAGATGCTATGGTAGCAAAAGTCAGAAAGGCAACAGACAATCTTGCGACAACAATTTGGCATCTACTTGTTGTCATAAGCTGGCAAAATCCTCACCTAAATTCTGTTAAATTGCCTTGCACATTACATTAATCAGTGTGGCTTCAGGAGGAGTCCACAGACACAGTGTTTGCAGCTCTTCAACTCAGAAAGAAATGCCAGGAACAGAACTCCAGCCCATACATGACGTTCACCGACCTGACAAAAGCCTATGACACAGCTGAGGGGGAATTTGGAAGATCATGGCAAAATTTAGTTGCCCAGAGAAATCCTGCATGATGGTTTGGCAATTCCATGAGGGCATGCTTGCTCTTGTCATGGACAACAGCGAGTCATCTGAAATATTCCCAGTCGCTAATGAAGCCTTTGTGTTGGTCCCAATCCATCTTCAGTAGGATTTTCTCTGCCTTACTTACTGATGCTTCCTGTAACTATGACACTGTGATCAACACTGATGGCAAACTCTTCAATCTGAGGAGATTACAGGTGTAGACTATGATAAGGAAGTGACTGTTCATGATCTCCTATATGCAGTCGACTGTTCCTTGAATGATAAATATGAGTCTGACATGCAACACAGTATGGAACATTTTTCTTCAGCTTGTGATTATTTTGGTCTCATATCTAGTATCAAGACTGAGGTGATGTACCAACCTGTGTCAATATGACTGGTAACATTTGTCCCTGTACAGAAAAAAAATGAAACTTACTATTCATGTACCAACAAACTGTAAAATGTGTTTAAAGTTTTGAAAGCTAACCGGATCTGATATCCCTGCTGACTTTGATCTGTGATTGACAGCAACAACACAGCACCAGAAGAACAGTCAGTTTATCTTTTTGATGGATTCAGGTGGTGTAATGGTATATACATAATGGTATAATTCTGCCTCCCTAATCTATCAAAACAGACAGCTGGAGTTCCTGTGGTTATCAAAGTACTGGATTGTTGCTGCAACTTAATAAGTGAGGAAGCTTCAATACCAGTTTCATCATGTGTAGTTGCTGTCAAAACAATACCTGGAAACATCAAAGTGACAAGCCGACTCTTCTTCCTGTGCTGATTTGTGTGACTAATTCCTGGTGCATGAAACAAACCCTCTTTCTGTACTTTCATTAACAAATTTCTTGTGTGAATTAATACAGTGATAATTCTTGGGGTAGGGGTACTGTAGAAATATTACAGAACAGTCAGATTTAACAGATTTCATAGTATAACACCTTTAAACAAATGATCTTAAGGATTGTAAGTTTACTTGTGTGGCTTTCTTCTATATTTTGTTAATTTCTGCAGTGAAATGTGGATGTTGGCCTTGGCATGCTTGCAGTCTAGCTTGATAACAGATAGTGCATTCAAATTTTAATTGTCACTTAATTCTGGTTTGCAATTAACATTCATCAATATCCCATTTCTCCACCACTTCCAAACATGATTAGGATTGTGTTGAGAGTCCAATTTGCTACTTAAACAATGTTATTACTATATTTAACAAAACCTTTGTTTCTAAAAATGTGTCCATTTGTTGTAGAATGTAAAAGACACTGTATGGTTAACAGAAAATCAAACAGCAAGAGCTCATGTATATTCAATCAATCATAATTTGCAGATTCATGTGGAAACCTGATTTTCAAAAGTTAATACCTGAAGCCTACTTTTTGTTATTTGGAGTTCATTTATAGACATTTTTAACCTGGCCTCCATATTGATTAAAAAATGTACACTAGACAGTCTGCAATCCTGACACATTTTAATATCTGTTCATCTTGAAAAAAATGAAATAAGCCTAAATGTGAAAATGCAGATTTGAATAACATACATAAAGGCAGATATATTTCCTAAATGAGAATAGAAAAGAGTTTCAAAAGTGATATTCCCACTGTGGCAATAAAAGTGACATTGCCACTGTGGCAATAAAAGTGACACTGCCACTGTGGCAATAAAAGTGACATTGCCACTGTGTCAATAAAAGTGATACTGTTGCTGTGGCAATAAAAGTGATATTATTCCCACTGGCAATATTACTGATATTCCCACTGCGGCAATAAAAGTGATACTGCCACTGTGACAACAGAAGTTATATTCCCACTATGGCAATAAAAGTGATATTCCCAATGTGGCAATAAAATCGTAATTCACATTGTGGCAATAAAAGTGATATCCCCATTGTGGCAATACAAGTGATATTTCCACTGTGGCATTAAAATGGTATTGCCACTGTCAAGATATCATTTTCTCCCACTGATAAATTTTATGCCAGGATGCTTTCCATCAAATTTGGTTAAAGATTCTATTCTGCAGTTTTGAATGCAAGTCATTTAAATGTTTTTCATTTTTAACTATTCAGCTATTTTAAAGTGGATCAGAATCATCAATACACACTGATAGTCATCAAGCCATCATGTATTCCATCCAATTTGACAAAATTCTGTTAAGGGCTGTTCCAGTAAAACAATTATTCCCCCCCACCCCCAATGGCACTTCAAAAAAATTTTTGTAGCCAGTTGTGTTTCAAACTATTTTGATTCTGACAGTGGATGTTGGTTAGGAAAATCACTTCTGTTGTGGGTTGTGTTAACAAAATGAGAAATCGCTGGTGGAGTTGTCAAAAAACTGGAATATATTTTGAAAATCCCATCTAACCCCATCCTAGTGGTCTAACTCATGTGAATAAAACATTGGGTCAGAAATGATGCGTACTTTTAAAGCAGTGATATATGTTCTGCAAATTACGTCAATGTCGCAGATATAAAACATGTGCTTTGTGCAGTATGCAGTTTTTATTCAACTTTTAACTTTAAAAGTGCATGTCGTGACATAATTCGTGCTACCAGTATCAGTCTCGCAGCACTTGATGCGCAACTTTAAAATAGCTGGATACTTCATTCGACATAAATGGCTGTTAAACTAAATCTGATTGGTTCATTGGGCCCTGAAACAAGCATTTATGGTAGCTTTAACCTTACTTTCATCATAGAAGTTTTTCAAATGCATGTTTCAACTAAGAGCCACATAGGAAAACAAAATGGCTGAATCACGACAGGGTTTGTCTTCAGACGACGTTTTCAGGCGGCAAATACTGGCTGGTGATAGCTTTGATGACAATGAATTTCATGTATATCAGTCTGCTGGACACTGGGAAAATGTCACTAGAAATACCAGTGTGTGAGTTTGAGCCCGAAATTGATGTAGAGTGCGAGTCTGATGTATGTGTTGGATGGACAGGATGCCTGTTAGGCCTAACCTACTATGCATCATTATTTCAAAACTACCAATCCTAAACACAGGCAATTTAAAAGTTCAGTGCTAATTTAAGTTGAGTGTTCAGATAAACTGAATAAATAAGATTTAACAAATTAAAAAGAGCATAGTCAAGATACCCATGTCTGAACAAGCAGACTATGGGAATGAAAAACCTTAATACAGCATTATGGAAGAGAAACAATCTGGCATAAGAGGCAGCAAAGCACTATTTCAAGTAAGTGAAACTTTGGCAGAGTTCATGTTTGTGAAAACTTTTCTTTTTGGAACAGAGATATCCAAGAGAATACCCATGTGATGTTGAAAATTGCACAATCATAAAGAACAGTAACTTGTTCAAGCTAGTTAGCATTTGTCTTTTCAGACAGCAAATGTCTTTTCAGACAGCAGACAATGAAAGGGAGTTCTCAGTACAGAATAATATTCATACAAAGAGGAGGAGGATCATATTAAATTCAGAAACAATCAACAGATTAATGCTCATAGGTTTCATCAGAGAATCCCCATACAACATAATTAAGTGTGTGTAGATCTCTAGTTGGCAGAACCACCCTGGCAACAAAAGAATGATGGAACTAACTTTCATATCATGCAGATGTACGACCAAATGAAGTACATGCTCACTATGTGAAAAAATGAAATGACATTAAACTTAAGGGACTGACTGATCTGTGTAAACTCAAAGCAAGATGGATAAAATCTGTCCTGTTTCTGTTTGGTTATTCCTATGCATATTTTGATCATGGTGGTATTTTCTGCAGACCTTTTGGCACTTAGTTCCAAGCCATTATTTGGTATTTGTATTACAGATTGGATTACTATTATCTAGTACACAACAATTTGAAGCAGTGTCATTAACTAATGATGAAATTGACGAAAAAATACTTGATGTCATTCTGATATATGGATTCTTTACTACACTCCTAATCTGTCATGGTTCTTTTTTACACTCTCCTTTAATTTTTACACATCAAGAATTCTCACAGTATCATTAAAAAAACAATGTAATCTGCATCAAATTGAGTTGTTTGAGAAGAAATGCATTTTTTAACCCAAAATTCACTGAAGTTCTGGCATTAAAGTCTCACATTAATTAACATTTGCAGTCAACATGATAGTAATTTAGAATGCAACTGTATTAATTTCACCTTTGGTATATTCAAATCTTGAATATGATGGAGGAACATGGCTCCAAAATAAAGACATCAATTTTACGTGTTAATTGACTATGAATCAAGTATATAATCCAAGTCCAACTTAATTGTTAGAAAAGTTTTAATTCTTTTGACAACATCATAATTAGCTGTCAAATATGGAGTAAGCCTATGGTCTTTCTGCCAAACCACCCAAGAACCCACCACAACCAAGTGGCCATGCCTAATGACATCACAGTAATAATCGCTATGCAATTAGAGATGACATCTTTCTGAGTATTTTGATATCAGTAGAGTCATAACAGAGTAGAACAGTAAGAAAGAGTGACAGATATTTAAGTGTTATGGAGATATGGAACAATGGCTTTTCTTCCCACCAACACCTCCTCATCACACACACATAAAACTTAGATTAAATCCTGAAATCCTGGCAGCTTCCCTCTGCCAGGGTCTGATCAATGACATCTACAATAAATTAGTAGGTATTAAGGGTCTGATCAATGACTTTACAAATAATAAGCCACCAAGAAAAATTGTGATTTCACATTATAAGAAACATAAATGGCTGACAGACAAACAAAAGGACAAAAGATTGATTATAATGACTACAACTAAAAATATGCAGTAGATTCTATGATCTATAAGAATTCAGTAGATTACCTCCAGCCAGCTGTCATTTAAGTCATGTCTGTCCCCAACCCAATATCAAAATTGCTTCTGCTGCCCACTAACCCAGTCAGAAATTACGCAAAAAGCATGCTTCTGTAGAGGGCAGTGTTGTTCAACTAAAACATATCTGACTGTGGATCATAATTTTTTTAAATTGCTTCTGTTGTGAGTTGGTTGAATTTGAAAGTGCCTTCCCCCTGGGAAGTATATGTTTTACTGGAACAGCCCAAAGTGGTTTCTACGAAGATTTTTTCTTTTTGTAGTAATGGTGGCCATATCAGATGGTGGATCCATACAATTTGCAAACATCTAAAAGGCCTTTGTACATACTGTACCATTATTGGCTGAATTAGTCCTGCAGTCTTTGAGAAGCTGCAAGTAGCAATTGTTGATGGATGCCGGATGCTGAACGATACACGATGGATCAGAATAATTTTTTTATATTTTTTTTTTTGTTTTCTAATTTCATGGTGTTTGTTTTTGTAATCATATCATTATATATGATTTTTATCTTATAGGTGTTGTCTAATGTTGTAAAGCGCTTAGAGCTTCTAAAGATTAGGCACTATACAAAGTCCTCATTATTATTATTATTATTATAATTTGCATAAGCATGAAAGGCATTTTAAAATTTAAAAAAGTTCAATAATATGCATACAAAAAAATTAAACACTGATGTAATGACTAGAAAATCCAATCAGATATCAATATATACATGCAAATATACCAGCCAATTATTTAATGGGCAATTAGTGAAAGAGTACTTTTTCCACTTTTCTGTGGAATGACCTTACAAAAATTCAGCCAAGAGTAGTGCAAGAAAATGCACACCTACCCAAAAAATTGTTTAGTGATTTTTAATTGCATGGACGATAACCTACATGAAAAATTAATTTTAAATTTAAATTTAAAAAAAAAAAGTTAAATACTCCAGTATTTCAAAAGTATTTATCCTAAAATAGATAAATAATTCTTTGCTTTTAAATTCCTGGCAACCATAAAACCATTGAAGACTGATATGTCCTAAAAATAAAGTGAAGTCACACTATCAAAATATCTCCAAAGCATTATGTTTGAAAAACACCATATATACTCGCTCATAAGTCAAGTCCGACTGCAAACAACATAGACCTTGATCTGCCATCACATAATGCACTGGCATATCATGGTCTATTTTGTTTCCCCATCTGTTCACTCCTAACAAACTGCATAAACCCAGATCTGCTGGTATATTATGTGATGGCAGACCTTGGACTGTACAGTTCGCAGTAACTCAACATTTTGTTAAAAGAGTATATATAGTAGTTTGGGACAACAAAGACAAGAGTAGAAGAATGGGACAACAAGGATAAAAGTAGAAGAATGGCACAACAAAGAGTAGAAGAATTATACCTTGCACTGGCAGAAAGAACATCACATTTATTGTCAGAAAAACCTTGAAACCCCATATGGGGCATCAGCAGTGTTTCCCTTTACGCACATTTGTGTGTCAGGGACGCACACTGGAGAAAATTGACGCACAAATTTTATTGCCGTGCGTTTTTTTTATGCAAAGGATTTTCATAATGTGATCAGGATTTATTTAATACCCAATGCATTGGACAATGGATGGCATCATATATACTTCGAGCATATGCATTGACTGGTTCCCCGCTTTGTTTGTTCCTTGCCTTGCGCTCCTCTATTCGTATAGCAGAGTGCAACGCAGGGAACATTCGAAACAATGAACCAGACTAGCATAGGCAATGTTATGACGGAGTAGCTTTCCCTAGTCTCGCAAGCTCTCACGTGATTTCCATCGAGCTCAGCAAGCTGTCATCTAGATGTTTAATCTCAATGCATGCAACACTAGAAAGTGATCTCCAGATTAAAACATCATGCACTAAAATTCATTAGCAAAGAAAGTGAAAGAAGCAGAACACAAAAGAGTAACTGTGGATCTAACTTTAATGAAAAATGGAGAAAATAATGCCCTTGACTGGAATACGGTATTCATACATTAGGATTACCGGTGTGACTTATGATCGCGTGATTGCGAAGATTGCAAAAGTGAATAATCCTTTCTTGGTAGGGTTTTAGAATTTTTAAAAATCTGCCCTCATTCGCCACAGGATATCTGGAGAACACATTATAACCCAAGACATTCTTTCTCAACAAAGAAATCAGTAAACTTGCAAAGACAAATGCGTTATTTGGATTACAAAGTCAGCGGGTCATTGCAGAATTTTTTGGCTTTTAACTTTGCTGCAATAAAAGATAGATCTTAAAGTTCAAGTGTAACTTATTAGAAAGAAGATTAATCATTATCCTCCTTGATATTTGGATAATTATGTTCTAGGATGAAGTACAATGAAACCGATGATAGTACACATTTTATGAAAGGCAGTAATTTGACTCCCATTTTGTTAATAAGATTTATTTGGCTTTTTGTATTGGCCTGTATGTACTGTGTTGGGCTATAATACTGCTTCATATTGATTATAAGGAGACTGTTAAAAGTACGACTTTAAAAGAAAAATAAACTAATAAAATTATTCTTTGAATGGACAATGCATTTGTTTGTTAATTGTGCATGTTGATTTATTTGTATGTTTAGAGAGAGAGAGAGTATGTTATGCAAGTTGAAATATCCTATTTCAAGCTGAAAAAGTACGAGTCATATGAAAATTTGTCAGTACATTTTTGACCCCCACATTTTTTATTTGACCCCCAGTTCCGACACCAAGGTTTTTTTTTAACCCTCAATTTTACACCCCTGGGGGATACACTGGGCATCAGAATCCTGAAGTTACATGCAAATGTGTGATAAAAACTGATATTCAAAATTCCAACATCCAGTGAGCTGCCTATTACCTGGCTTTTTCTTTGACTTTGGCCCTGGGGCTGGAATTTCATTGTACTGTTCAGGGATATTAGAGAACAGCGATGTGACAGTGGCATCATAAGTACGGTGGACATTAGCAATATCATGGATAGAAACATCAGAGATAAGGTCACTACTTATAACCAGTACATCTGTCTGAAACGAAAGTGAAAAAACATGTCTGGTTTGCAACCTAATATCAACAAAATTACAGATTGTCATTGACGAAAATTCAGTACAAAGTAATATTGTTAAACCATGACCTACTTTCAACACAGTAACTCAATTCTAAAAAAATTAACTTCTTAATGTGTTTCTATGATGCCACTGGGATATAATATGTGGGGATGAATTTGTGTGTGAATGCAAAACAAATCAATACAACATCATAAATATATGTACTTTTTTGAATGCACATTTACTTTTTATTTTTTATTGGAAGCCATCATAAATATATGTGATTTATTTTTAACTCCCTTCTCCCCTCCCTCCTTCCCACATTAACCACAGGGATACATCCATAATTTGCTGGGTTACAAGAAGAACCTACTGATGGAAGAGTGGACACAAACATACAGATGGATAAATAGATGTAAAATACCTATCATAATATATCCACAACTGTGCTGATACAACAAAACAACAATATTACATTTTCTACTTGCCAAAAAGAATTTCCAGAAATTCAGTAAAAGACTATTTCTTCTTTCTGAACTGCTGAGTGTTGAAACTAGCTCTTCAGGACGAGATTTTCAAATAAGCCACTGTAGCAGCCAAGCTGGATGATAGACTGGATACATTTTGATAAAATCTAATGTTGATCTGACCTTCCATGTAGGAGAATTAGAGTCTTCATATTTAAGGTAAGATTGTCACCATTTCATTCAGGACCAGATATCTATCATAATTATCTGGTGAAAACCCAGTGTCAATATGACTTTGTCAATATGTCTTTCAACTGAGGAGTAGCAATGACAAATTTCTCAAAATGGCTTCCATACTAGATGTCAGATTGGCACCATTTTCATTTAGTACCAACCAGATGTCAGAAGAATTCTTCTGGTTCGTTCAGACCCAATGTTGATATGACTTTCCATTAGGAGATGCAGCCATAAGATTTTCAAGATGGTGGCCATAGCCATGAGACTGGATATCAGATCAACGAAATTTTCATTTATGACCAACTAGACACCATAGGAAGTCTACTGGTAAAAACCCCATACTGATGTGACTTTTCATTCAGGAGAAGTAGCAATAACAAGATTTTAAAGCTGGCTTCTGTTGTGACCATACTGGCTGTTATATAATTACTATTTTCATTTAGCGTCCTGATTTGAATGACAAGAAAAAGCAACAATTTTTTCAGTTGAATTGGGATATGACGACTTTACCGCAAGTAACAGATGGTTGTACAGATTCAAGTGTGACACAATATTAAGTGTCCTGTCCTTAGTGGAGAATCAGCTGATGTTAATAATGAAGTTGTCGAAGATTGGAACAAAAGACTATATATGCAGGGGATATGACAGCAAGGATATTTTTTTTTAATTGTGACGAGACTGGTTTGTTTTTTAGACTGTTACCAACAAAGTGACATATGATGTGATCTGTAACATACTTATAAAGACAGTTTTAAAACTATATCAATGGTTATTCATAACATTCTTTTGAAAATGATGAAACGGTTTGTTTTACATTTATTTCACAACATGTGATATTTTAATTAAATAATTAAATGTTTTAGAATTAAATGTACTTGTGACTTTCTTCATAATTACTATTCGCATTTGTCATCCCCCTCTAGAAAGGCCACCCTCATTATAAGGCCAAATTTCCATGCTGCAATAGGTATGGCCTTATAAGAGGGGGACTACTGTACAGTAAAACCTGTCTGAGTGACCTCTGCTAGGAGTGACTACCTGTTATTTATGACCATAACTGTAATACACGGAACAACTTTCTAACTTGTATATTAAATTCAGTCACGAACAACCTCCTACAGAATGTGACCAGTACGACTTTTGGCAAATTATGCATTTCACCATAGCATTTCAAAAACCGACATCATATCACAAAAATTGACTGAATCCTTTGTAACCATGACCACATAGTATGCACAGTATGCAATGGATAGTATGCAATGGATAGTATGCAATGGATTGTATGCAATGGATAGTATGCAATGGATAGTATGCATGCAAAGTGCAGATTATTATAAATAACTCTTCTATGAACAACTGCATCACAAGAACAGAAATAAGCACCACAGACCTTTATCTAGTCTTTTGAAAACAAAGCTGCTTAAAAAGGAAAGAATGTTCGAACAAATTCAATTTTAAAAAATTAGGCTAGCTACTGGTTTCTCCAATTTCACATGCTGTACATGTAGTGACATTTGTTATAAACTGTAAACCAGGCTAAAGTACACTACCATGGTAGTGCCAAAGTCAAGTGAATACCCATTACAATTAACCATTCTTTCTTTAAAGGAAATAGTCATGAATGGACATAATCAGTTCAAACATTTGTATTCTCTATCTTTTGTGAAAACCCACACAACACAAATAATGTCATACTAAGAAATCTTTCAAATGGCTTCAATATACTGGTAGCAGTCAAGTACATCACTGGTCTTAGGAGTTAATCTGTAATGCCTGGGGTATTGAAGTCATGGTCTTTGTCTTTAATACTTGTAAGTGAAAATCATTTTCCGATTTGAATGTCAATGTTAAAAGGTTGTTTTTTTATTCTTTTATGTTATAGTAATTGCAACCTAGACACCAAACTGTCATCTATTCACCTTGGTATCGATGGTTACAACCTTTGTTTACTGAGTTAATCCCTTTATGTCATTGGTGATTTAAGCCTTTGACTTTTGCCTCTAAATAAATTTAATCTGCATCTGGATGAGTTATATCTGTTGATTTCATCCAATATCTGAACAAGAATCATGAATAAAGAATAAAAAAATTGTAGTGATTGTGGATTTTTTTCCCTCTTAAACAGTACTGAATTTCAACCTTGGAAACTGGTTCTTTTGCACAAACCCGTTTATACAGACTGCTTTTTATTTGCAGGAGGGTTGGTCTCATAAAACAGGTTTCAGCAAACAAAATAAAACCTATTCCATCAGTCATCAGTGTGGTGTCAATGGATGAACACTTATGTGCATGTGCTCATATGTATACATACATGTTATGACGGATGTTTGAAGCAAGTTTCAAATTGTTTACCAAATATCCTTTATATATATATATATATATATATATATATATATATATATATATATATATATATATATACACACACACACACATATATATATATATATATATATATATATATATTTCTCTTGACCTATGTTGCAATAGACTGTGCTGGAAAAACCAATCATCATGGTGGAAAATTACTGAACCTAGTCTTTTTGCAAAAAGAATAACCATGAACTCTTGTTAAGGCATATCTTGTTTATTCAAAGCATGCCAAAAGTCAGGTAGGTATTAACTCCATTTACAACCCTCAATCAAGATCATGAAAGTCTAGCTTGATCCCTGGTATATAACTCGTGGCATCATGTAATATCTGTGAAATATAACACTGGTGAATGGACTACCTTAATTTTGTCTCTTATATGTCTGAGAACATCTGCTGTGCCCCAGTACTCAGTGTCAGGGATGCTGATAAAGTCAAGCCTCATCTTCACATCACATATCTCTGTCAACACTTTCTGTGCCTCTGTGGCAAATGAGTCCAGAACTACTACAATGGCCTCTGTAAGAAACAGGATTTATTTGAGGATTGAAGGCATGCTTTTAGAATTCATGAGGTTATGAAAACCACTGAATGTATATGTTGATTCCATCAATGACATTTTTCTTTTATTTTATACTGAATTTCAGAAACTATTAAAACAGATTATTTTATTGATTAAACAATGCTGCTATGGGTTTTCACTAATGTCAGCATAAACTACAGAAAATTTAGACTAATTTATACAATACATTTTTCGCTAGTGCATCCAACTCTGTCACAATAGTATGTTTAGTTATAAATGCATTATTTTATTAGCCTAATGTATTATTAAACAATTAAATGTCTCATGTTGATAATATACTAAAAGTACATACATGGAATTTTCATTCAATGTGATTATGCAAAATTAACTTCCTCCTAAATTGTCCTTCCTTGTGTATTTGAAGTGAAAACCAGTGCTTTTATATATATACTGCCTACTTCCCCAACCCAACTCACAAACTGCGACCCAGAGTTCACAACATAAAAACCACCACCTATATTATATATCTTTGTGTTATCACCAATTATTGTGGTGCTCTACAGTTTTATATTTTGCATAGGGTTAGAATTTTAAAGAAAAAGAATTTCTTTGGGTTTCCTCACTGGTTATACTGGTTATTTAAAAAAGAACTTTGTATGTCTTAGGTATTGTTCAAAGAACCTTTAATTCCCTTTATTTTGGTGTATGATTGATGGGTGTAACATGGGTTATAGAGTATACAGCCTGGCCTTATTTCAATTGTGCACCTTTCAAAAAACTGCTAGTTCCACTTGGTCATTTTCACTTCCTGAACTTCAGAGGTAAATTGTATAAAAAAAGAGCAAATAACTTTTTTTTATATTTTACATATTTGGTAATTCATTCATTGCACTTTCAGAAGCTGGTATTGTCTAGTCTCACAAAATTCATTTTCCCTATTTTAATAGCTGCTATGTATAGTGTACTTTAGACTAATTCAGGAGATTTTTTTACCAAAAGGGAATAGTCATTTTAGTTACCAGTGTGCTTAGAAAATGAACAATTTCCATAAGTACAATATCCAATGAAATGTCAGCCACAGTACACCAAAGATGCATAGAGGTATGCCAACATTCTCTCCACTGTGCATGTTTTAAATGCAAATAACTTCACCTTACATATGCAGCTCTCTCAAAAGTACATATTAACTGGTGAGTACCCCCTATATCAAGTGTTTCACAAAATATTCCAAAAGGACACCATAACTGCAATTTTTCTACATCTGAAAAAGTGAGACCATTTCAAAAACCCTGAAATGGAAGCCAAATAAAGACCACTCTGGTCATGTACATGGCTTCCATATTAACAAAATAAAATACCAACACTGGTGATGTTCTGCTTACTGGTTTAGTATGAGCTATGGTAAGGACAAAAGGACAGATGGAGTGTAGCAGAGTAACCCTGGCACTTTTTTAAAAATATTTCAATAAACTGTTCCCTTGTTTTAGCATACCCTGACAACTCACAAACCCACTTATAACGCACAGGCATGAGTTGATCCCATTTTATTTTACAGAAAAGTCAAAAATAGGCTCCTAGTCACTTAACATTAAATGATCAAAATGGTAATTGGTGAATGAAAGCTTAATATATTGTTTATTTTTTGGCTGAAAACAGTAGTTGCTTGGGGGGGGGGGGCCAACTTCTGAACCAGCATCAAAACAGATTAATTGCCTCAGCCAATTACAATACAGGAAAGGTACTGACATCACTGTAATTTCTTCATGTGGGGTTAACCTAATTTATTGTTAAAATCACACCACAGACTACACTTAGGTTGTTGCTTTACCTTATCTGTGGATTTTTTTCTTCAGATTTTGTAGTATCAACCATTACATTCAAAAATAAACTTGCTATTTCAAATAATCCAAAATCTGTCTTTTCTCTTTCTTTATGGTCAATGTTTTTTCCTTCTCAATCCAGATCTAATAATTGTTTTATTAGTAAAAATGATACAGGGTTATACCAGGTACTCAGTAACTAATATGTGCTATCAATTTATGTAACAAGCTCTTCCTATTCATTTGCAATCAATTTATGTAACAAGCTCTGCCTACTCATTTGCACAGCAATTTATGTAACAAGCTCTGCCTACTCATTTGCATAGTAATTTATGTAACAAGCTCTTCCTACTCATTTGCACAGCGAATTATGTAACAAGCTCTTCCTATTCATTTGCAATCAATTTATGTAACAAGCTCTTCCTATTCATTTGCACAGTAATTTATGCAACAAGCTCTGCCTTCTCATTTCCAATCAATTTATGTAACAAGCTCTTCCTATTCATTTGCAATCAATTTATGTAACAAGCTCTTCCTATTCATTTGCAATCAATTTATGTAACAAGCTCTTCCTACTCATTTGCAATCAATTTATGTAACAAGCTCTGCCTACTCATTTGCTAAGCTCTGCCAACTCATTTCCACAGCAGTTTATGTAACAAGCTCTTCCTACCCATTTGCAATCAATTTATGTAACAAGCTCTTCCTACTCATTTGCACAGTAATTTATGTAACAAGCTCTACCTACTCATCTGCACAGCAGTTTATGTAACAAGCTCTTCCTATTCATTTGCAATCAATTTATGTAACAAGCTCTTCCTACTCATTTGCATAGTAATTTATGTAACAATCTCTGCCTTCTCATTTGCAATCAATTTATGTAACAAGCTCTTACTACTCATTTGCAATCAATTTATGTAACAAGCTCTTCCTACTCATTTGCATAGTAATTTATGTAACAATCTCTGCCTTCTCATTTGCAATCAATTTATGTAACAAGCTCTTACTACTCATTTGCAATCAATTTATGTAACAAGCTCTTCCTACTCATTTGCACAGTAATTTATGTAACAAGCTCTACCTACTCATCTGCACAGCAGTTTATGTAACAAGCTCTTCCTATTCATTTGCAATCAATTTATGTAACAAGCTCTTCCTACTCATTTGCATAGTAATTTATGTAACAATCTCTGCCTTCTCATTTGCAATCAATTTATGTAACAAGCTCTTACTACTCATTTGCAATCAATTTATGTAACAATCTCTGCCTTCTCATTTGCAATCAATTTATGTAACAAGCTCTTCCTATTCATTTGCAATCAATTTATGTAACAAGCTCTTCCTACTCATTTGCATAGTAATTTATGTAACAATCTCTGCCTTCTCATTTGCAATCAAATTATGTAACAAGCTCTTACTACTCATTTGCAATCAATTTATGTAACAAGCTCTGCCTACTCATTTGCTAAGCTCTGCCAACTCATTTCCACAGCAGTTTATGTAACAAGCTCTTCCTACCCATTTGCAATCAATTTATGTAACAAGCTCTTCCTACTCATTTGCACAGTAATTTATGTAACAAGCTCTACCTACTCATCTGCACAGCAGTTTATGTAACAAGCTCTTCCTATTCATTTGCAATCAATTTATGTAACAAGCTCTTCCTACTCATTTGCACAGTAATTTATGTAACAAGCTCTACCTACTCATCTGCACAGCAGTTTATGTAACAAGCTCTTCCTATTCATTTGCAATCAATTTATGTAACAAGCTCTTCCTACTCATTTGCATAGTAATTTATGTAACAATCTCTGCCTTCTCATTTGCAATCAATTTATGTAACAAGCTCTTACTATTCATTTGCAATCAATTTATGTAACAAGCTCTTCCTACTCATTTGCATAGTAATTTATGTAACAATCTCTGCCTTCTCATTTGCAATCAATTTATGTAACAAGCTCTTACTATTCATTTGCAATCAATTTACGTAACAAGCTCTTCCTACTCATTTGCAATCAATTTATGTAACAAGCTCTTCCTATGCATTTGCAATCAATTTGTGTAACAAACTCTGCCTACTCATTTGCATAGTAATTTATGTAAGCTCTGCCAACTCATTTGCACAGCAGTTTATGTAACAAGCTCTTCCTACCCATTTGCAATCAATTTATGTAACAAGCTCTTCCTACTCATTTGCACAGTAATTTATGTAACAAGCTCTACCTACTCATCTGCACAGCAGTTTATGTAACAAGCTCTTCCTATTCATTTGCAATCAATTTATGTAACAAGCTCTTCCTACTCATTTGCAATCAATTTATGTAACAAGCTCTACCTACTCATTTGCAATCAATTTATGTAACAAGTTCTACCTACTCATTTGCAATCAATTTATGTAACAAGTTCTTCCTACGCATTTGCAATCAATTTATGTAACAAACTCTGCCTACTCATTTGCATAGTAATTTATGTAAGCTCTGCCAACTCATTTGCGCAGCAGTTTATGTAACAAGCTCTTCCTACTCATTTGCAATCAATTTATGTAACAAGCTCTTCCTACTCATTTGCACAGTAATTTATGTAACAAGCTCTACCTACTCATCTGCACAGCAGTTTATGTAACAAGCTCTGCCAACTCATTTGCACAGCAGTTTATGTAACAAGCTCTTCCTACTCATTTCCAATCAATTTATTTAACAAGCTCTTCCTACTCATTTGCATACTAATTTATGTAACAAGCAAAGTCTTTCTTTTGACAATAACTTTCATAAAAGGTAAAATGCATTCGAGGCAAGTACTGTACTTGCTTACAAGTTGAATCCAACTGCAAACTGCACAGACCCAGATCTGCCACCACAGAATGCTCCAGCAGATCTGGTTCTGTGTAGTTTTTTTAAGAGTAATCAGTAGAACAACACAGACCCTTGTGTGCCAGTGCATTATCAGAGTCTGCGTTGTTTGCAGTTGGACTAAACTAACAAGTGAGTATAGACAGTATTTGTTTTATCTGTCTATAAATGACCTTAAAAATGTATGACTTAATAAATACCAGATGTTAAAATGTATGATTTAATAAGCATAAGATGTTAAAAATAAAATGTAGGATTCATCTGCTTCTTTACATGCTAACTGTAACTTTTCCTTTTATGTAATACTATAATGATTGATCTGGTAAAAATAAATGGACTGGTAATTTCAATGCTTATCAGAACATTAACTTTTATTAGTTAATGTCAGATCTCCACTATGTCAAGTAATCTTGAATTTTAGCAGATTGGCCTCAATGATGCTGTTTTCATTTAAAGTCATAATAATGGGCTGTTACACACACACACACACACAGATATATATATATATATATATATATATATATATATATATATATATATATATATATATATATATATATATATATATATATTGATATATTGACCCCATTGTACTTCCAAGCATTTCTGAATCTAAAAACTTGTGTTTTATTTTTGCTGATGTGTTACTCTCCAATTATTAAATTATCTTTCACAATGTCAATTTATTTTAATGATTTTATTACACAGTCATGAAATCAAAAAACAAGAAATCTGGCCTGTATAACATACTAGATAGTTGGTATTCTTTAATGGACAGAAAATTTAATTATTTCATTCAAAATTGCACATGATAACAAAAATTTTATATCTCAGTGTCTGGAATTTTAGGATGGATATAATACACAAGACAATACATTTTTAGTAGAATTTGTTTTTTCAAAATTCCTTTCTGTGACCAAAAAATCACTAAAATTTCTCCATCATGAAAAAGTGCTATAAGTTATTCCATTAATTCCTTTGTGTATACACCCAGTAAAATAACCTGCCTGTGAATCCTGCCATTTCCAGCATGTTAATAGGATACCACATCATGGGCATGTTCCCAATAGGAAGTAGTGCCTTGTGGGATTTGCATGTCAAGTCTGTCATCCTTGAACCCCTCCCTGCTGCCATGACAATTGGCTGGAACTCCATCTCAATAATATTACACTATATTACCTGTTTACATAAAAGAAAATGTTTTTAAGTTAAATATTCAACACAACTCTCTCTCTCTCTCTCTCTTTTTATAAATAAATAAATAAATATATATATATATATATATATATATATATATATATATATATATATATATATATATATATATATATATATATATATTTAATTAGACATGCAGAGCACAGCAGTAATCAAAGGAACTCACCACTCTATAAACCAAGTATCAATAGCCATTATCTGTATTATAGTTGTATAATTTTATCCAGGTACTTATATAACTAATTGTATTTTCTTTCTGAACCAGTTTTTTTAAATGTTTAAACAGTTCTTGCTGTTGTGGGGTTTAACGCCATTTTTTAGCACATGATAGGCTATGCATGGTGGCCAGTATCAATGGTGAAGGAAGAACCCGGGAAATCCCCGGGAAGAACCACCGACCCACGAGCAGCTACTGGCAAGCTTTCTCACATACCCACACTGGCTGAATCCTAGACTCAAACCCACGCAGACAGAGGTGAGATGGCAGTGATCCATAACGGACAGCACTTTAGACCACTCTGCCACTCAGGGCCCCTATGTTTAAACAGTGATAAGTCACTAGATAATCTGTTCATTTAGCTACACCACCACACAATCACATGGAAAACATCAGATCTATTCAACCAGTGGTGGATTACACTGTAATTGCAAGCAATAAGTAGTTCATTATTATTCCTGAAGGACAAATAAGTATTAATTATAGGTAGCCAGTGAAAAATGGTTAAAGAAATGGTATTGTTCTCCATTCATAGTTTATGTGTTCTGCATTGTACCCAAGTATAGAGACTATATTCCCATGGGAGGGCCTTATGAATAAGGAGCCCCAGGAAAGGGTCTGTCTGCTTTGCAACCAAGTATAGAGACTATATTCAATTATGAGGGCATTATGAATAGAAGCCCCAAGCAAGGATCTGTCTGCTTTGAAACCAAGTATACAGACTATATTCCCATGGGAGGGCTTTATGAAAAAGGAGCCCCAAGAAAGGAAATGTCTGTTTTGTAACCAAGTATAGAGACTATATTCACATATGAGGGCATTATGAATAGAAGCCCCAAACATGGGTCTGTCTCTGCTTTGTACCTAGGTATAGAGACTACATGAATAGGCACCCCAAGCAAGGGTATGTTTCTGCTTTGTACCTAGGTATAGAGACTACATGTCACTGAATAGGTGCCCCAAGCATGGGTCTGTCTCTGCTTTGTACTTAGGTATAGAGACTACATGAATAGGAGACCAAAACATGAGTCTGTCTCTGATTTGTCCCTAGGTATAGAGACTACATGAATAGGAGCCCCAAGCATGGGTCTGTCTCTGCTTTGTACATAGGTATAGAGACTACATGAATAAGTGCCACAAGCAAGGGTCTGTCTCTGCTTTGTACCTAGGTATAGACTACATGAATAGGCACCCCAAGCATGGGTCTGTCTCTGATTTGTACCTAGGTATAGAGACTACATGAATAGGAGACCCAAACAGGGGTCTGTCTCTGATTTGTCCCTAGGTATAGAGACTACATGAATAGGCAACCCAAGCATGGGTCTGTCTCTGATTTGTACCTAGGTATAGAGACTACATGAATAGGAGCCCCAAGCATGGGTCTGTCTCTGCTTTGTACATAGGTAAAGAGACTACATGAATAGGCGCCCCAAGCAAGGGTCTGTCTCTGCTTTGTACCTAGGTATAAAGACTACATGAATAGGCACCCCAAGCATGGGTCTGTCTCTGCTTTGTACCTAGGTATAGAGACTACATAAATGAGAGCCCCAAGCAAGGGTCTGAATAATAATCATGTTATCAGTATCTTGCCAGGTGTTCAAAACATAATCATGCCATGTTTCATTGCTCATGGTTTTGTCAGGCAAACTAGATCAGCAATACAAGTTTGTGGGTTTTGTGAACAAGCTCAATGGGCAACTCACTTAAAATATGGAATCTTGAATCAGAGATCACACCATGAAATCCAATTTCTGTACCAGTGATTTCCAAATGTTATACTGATAACTGGTTCTGGTTGGGGTATCAGAATAGGTTTTTTATAAAAATTTCATTCAATATTAATGTGAAGTGACTATGTATCCTTTTATCTTATTGTATATGTCCACATTTAAAATTTTGCTACAATGGATCTTTGTTATTTCTATCTTAACCTGTTTTGTTCAATTGAAATGTATGTTCTTTTGTGGTAAAATTTAAATTTTTGGTTTTAATCAGTTATATTTAAATTTTATTTTAACAACCTGAAAACCTCAGAATATTCCTCAGCACTTACACAGCAAGATATTGAAAGAAGAAATAAAAATACAGGTAGTAAATTTAAAAGTTAAAAAACTATAATATACAGCAACTGATGCATCATAGTAAGGTCACTTGCAGACTATTTCAAGCCTTGGTGATCTTAAATTTACCCATTTAGAGGACAGCTGACAGATGGTCTTGTGTAAGTAAACCAAAACTTCAGTAAGTCATACTGAGACAAAGCATACAAATTACAGAAAGCAAGTTTTCTGATGCATGTTTAATATTTTAATGAAATTCTATGAATTACCAAACACTATAAAATTGTTGGTAAACTAAGCTTTCTCATCTGTTCATCAATATAGCCAAGAATTGCACAATCAGAGAAGTGCATTAACATTTCTTAATGATTATTCTATTCAAAATACCACCTAAGAAAATAGTAAGACATAGTTCATAGTAAGACATAGTTCAGAGCCCAGGATTGTCTATGGCGCTCACCTTTCCTAAATACCACCATCTCATCTCTTTTCGTATAGGATTTAGTCTTTGGGCTCAACCAGTGTGGTTATATGAGAAAGCTTGCCAGTAACTTCCTGTTGGTGGTGCTTCCTTTGGTTTTCATGGGTTTGTCCTCCACCAGGTATACTGGCCACCATGTACAGCCTATCATGTGCTGAAAATGCTGATAAACTGATAAAACCTTAAACCACACATAATTCGTAAATGCTTTTCATGCTTTAAGTAATTTGAACCATTATTATTTAAAGTGTGTGTGTGTGTGCGATTTGGATTTTTAATGTAGCTTTAACATATTTTCAGTCCTATCACTAAGATGTCTGCAGTGTGGCAGTTTATAGTGATATCTAGCACTGAGGCATCATGCTGCAGACTTATGGCATTATGTCCCACCCAGTCACATCATCTAGACACCAGGCCAGCCAGTCCTAAGACTAACCTCTTCATGCTGAGTGACTGGCGAGGCAGCTGCTAGTACCATTTTTTTAAAAAGACTTAGGTACAACTGGTGTTCAAACGTGCGACCTCCTGCATCCAAGGTGAATGCTCCGACTAATTAGGCCAACCAAGCAGACATTCTTTAAAGATCATCTACCCCCTTTCACATCACCACAACAAGATCAAATGTCACAAACCTACATTACTTCCTTTATGGTGATGGATGTGTGAGTAAAAGATTGGTGTGTTTCACTATTCTATAACTACCATATATACTCGCTTATAAGTCAAGTTCAACTGTCAAATGCACAATCCCAAATCCACCATCACATAATGTGAAAAGGTATGATAAATGGCAAATCATTCTGAACATAAAAGTTAACACAGTATATGCAAGAGTGAGATTGGGATTGAGAGAAGCCAGAGAATATATTTACAGGTTTTCAGAGTAAACATGTATTTTAAAGCAAATAAAGACTTAAAATGTGCTGGACAGAATCAGTGGTAATCACCAGAACTGACCTTAAAAGTAGCCTAATTAACTTTTTTTATGTCAATTAATATGTTTAGTATACACTGGAGAACTGATGCTTCACAACATACAAACAATTTCAAGTGACAAAGACAGACTAAAAAACAATAGCAGAGTTTCAGAGGCAATATTAACATAGACACAAAATATATGAACTCTGTGGATGGCTGACAGCTGTTGTTGCACCAAGGACTAGCAGAAAAATGCATTAACAAAGGAAACAATAAATTGATGTATGAAATGTGACAACTTCTACTAAAAAGATCCAAACGTTCTCTTCATACAATTCACCATTAATCAAGTAGGACCAAAGTACATCATTACAAGAATTGTGCTATCAATGGGTAAAAAGTAAATAATTTGCTTCTTTTTTTTAAATCACTTATAGTTTATTTTAATTTCATTATTATTCAAACAAATATAAATCATAAATTAGGTGTGTACATGGATATATACATGGAGCACATGTATATACATGTGAATTTCGGTTTTGGAGCATATTTTGGTGTTTCTAGTACCTGGTCAGTAATGTCTTAATGTGGTGTTAAAAGCAACAAAAACAACCATATGGTAAAGTATTCTCTCAGGTTTGGTGAATTTCAACTCAACGATTTAGAAAGCATACAGATGAACATACGGAAATCATCAATATTTTCGTTCTTTTAACGCAAAAAGGCGTAGGGATTTTGTTATTGTTTTTGCTATTTGGGTTTTAAGTTTAAAGCCATTTCGCTGTGCAAGAGGAAAAATCCAAGGAAAACCCCCGACACACGGGAAACCATTGGCGAGATTTCTCACATACCCACCTTGGCCAAGCCCGAGACTCGAACCCACGTGGACAGATGTCATATGGCAGAGATCAGTAAAGGCGAGCGCTTTAGACCACCAGCAGCCTGAGTGGGATTTTACTTTAACAGAAATAAACCCAGAAACATCAACAACCGCATCGTCAGAGAAAGTATGATTCCCGATCAAATTATTTAAATGCTAAAATCAACCTCATAAGATGGTTATATAATGTATGGCATTGATATGATGCATAAATGGATACATTTCACGCAAACATAAACCTCTTTCGGGTATCTAAAACAAGAATATTACCCTGGCCAACCGCGAAAATTGGTGCCCAACTTCTAGCCGGAAATTGCATCAAAAGCAACGGCTTAGATTAAGAAGAAGCCGGGAACTACAACTTTCTTTTGTCCCGGAGTTTTTCCGGACATGTAGTTTTCGTACTCCTCTGAATCTGAATGTGTAGAATGCAGGGCCAGTTACAGGCACGGCATAAAGTTTTACCGGAAGAGAAACGCACTAAAAAGTTAGCAGAATTGCTCAAGAGCTGTCTTGAAGCTCTCCACTGTTTGCGCGCACACAACACTGTCACTGAGATGATTCCAGTTTACAATTGTTTTTACAAAGAAAGAATGTCTAAATTATTATATTCTACATTGCTCAACTACGAAACCTCTACTGTTATGTGATACCTGTTTTTCTGTAATGTTTATAGTTTCAAAATTAGGAAAAGTTTTGGCTTAATTTTGGCGTTTTTGTCTTAATGGTTTTAGAAATATGTTTGGTGAGGGAGCCTGCACTAACCCCTCGACTACTTTGTAGCGGTATGTCAGTCGAATCACACTGTGCCTGTCTTGGAGTGTTGGTAGACCCAGGTCCGTTAACATTTTGGTGACGCACCCTGCTTCGCTGATTTTGTAGCCAACATATACAAATATTGCTGCCTAGGGTTGAACCATCTCGACTATGTCAATAGCCTTGGTATAGTAGGAATCCCAGACGACACAGCCATACTCTAACACGGATCTGACTAGTGCTGGATAGTCAGTTCGTCTGCATGTCTGATGTTTATTTTGATAAATGCCCTTTAGTGTTTTCTTTATTGGTCGATTTGATAATATGCGATTCCCACTTGAAGTCGTCAGATGATATGGGTTTTTCACTGACTTGCTGTAGTATATGGTTATTAATAATTTAGAAGTGGGACGATTTTTGTTGATTTACTGGTCATAGTCATGAGGTGGCATTTATTGGCTTTAAAAGTCATGCCCCAATCTGTCGCCCATTTGTCGAGGGCTGTGATATCATACTGGAGGATATGGTGGTCACTCACGTCTTTAAATGTTCTGTAAAGAAGAATGTCGTCCGCAAAGAACATGACCTGAGATTTCACATGGTCTGGAAGGTCACTAATGTGGCAAAGAAAAAGGAGTGGTCCCTGCACGATTCCCTGAGGAATACCGGAGTTAACAGTGATTGTTTTATTTTAATGAATCTCCATCCACCACCACTTGCATGCGTCACTTTGTCAAGAACATCTCTAGCCAGAAGTGTAGTTGCCCAGTGATTCCATAGTTTTCAAACTTGAAGAGTAATTTATGATGTGGCACAGTATCGAATGCCAAATCTAACACATTTCCTTAACGAGTAGGTTGGGTTAGTCCATGATCAATGGGATTAATCAATCAGGGCTTGTTGAATGTCCCTGTCTGCAGCTCCAGGTTTTATGGCAGTTTACAATTAATAATCTAAGGCTAACATTTTTTTTTTTTTTTGTAATCGGTAGGGTTTACTATTAGTACTTACATATCTGATTGACTTTCTTACTCTTGTATTTGATGACGAAAGTCTTTGACAATGAGGACTATTTGCATGTGCCGAACTGAATGGCCGAACTGAATGGAACATAGAATCGGGTGAAGAATCCATTGGTGTCAATTGTTGTTTGTGCCATATCCTTTGACAATTATAGCACAGATAATTTCAGTAAAAATCGCTGCAAATGTTGGTCCTAAAATTATTTGAATTTCTTTTTCTTCCTGCTCGGGTTCGAGTTTAAGAAAAGTAGTTCACTTTGGCCTAAAGTAGTCAATTTTTTCTTCATTAAAAGTGTGCTGACATAACAGAAAGGTGTGAATGCGAGTGTCAGACACCCTTTCCCCGGGCACTGTATCCATAATTGACACATTTGCATTTTTATTGACATTTTTTATGAAGCATAATCCAATGAACCTGTGAAAGAAGAATATTCGATTCCAAACCTTAAAAGGAAAGTGGTCTAAATATCTGGTAGGATCTACCCATGAAGAATTAGCTAGAGCTGGAATTATCTACTTGGGCGAAGGTGATAAAGTCAAGTGCTTTAGTTTTCGATGTGTCACTTCACCAGTGGGAGCAGAAAGCTTCAGCTTACCTGGAACATGCTCGATGGTCCCCGCAATGTCACTACCTAACTTTAGTGGGATGACCTCATTAGTCCCTTCACGGCTATTTTACAAGAGAACATTCTTGGTTTGCCTGTGGAGCTGATAGAACGCATTTACCAAGAATTAGTCAAAATACAAGTTAAACGCACAGAACAATTGCATCATTTACGTCCACGATGTTAGAACCACTGGCACCTGAATCATATCAGTGGATTAATTCATTTCAAAGTGTTCCAACGGTCAGACATTGATGAAGTACTTGAGTTTCATATTTACAAGGTGACCATAGCACACCGAATTCCAAAGGAAGAGTTATAGGATTCATTTACACGAACAAATCTTGGTTAAAAAGGAAACTTCGGTGCGTCGTGTGGTATGTGAGTTAGTGACTAAACAATTTCGGTACGGTACTCAAACAAAACCGCTTCTGTTCAAAAGTTAGTCCGTCAGTCTGATCATTCATTGATGACTTATCTACTCGTAAAGATGTCTCCCAAACTGGCAAAGCTGAATGAAGCACATATCTATTTGCATGGTGTTAGGCAAATCCTAATGCCAAAGCTGAAGAGACTGAATATGTCAGGATGCTGAAAGTGGCACAAGCCCTGATAGAAGAGATGTTTAGGGAAGAAATAAAAATAGAGCAAGAAGAGTGGACTGAGAAGTACGGACTTCTGAAACAGCAGAGAGACCAGCAACAGCAGCATCAACAACAACAGCCGCAGGAACCAGACAGACGTTTTGTGGACACTACGGAATTCTCCTTCTCCTTCCGAAAAAGCAGACCATATCATGTGAGAAAGCCTGCACTCACACGGGGAAGCAATCTTAGACGATAAGAAATTGCCACAACCCCAAACAAAACAGCCCTTTTCAGGACTACCCCAAAAATCTCGAAAAGAGATAGTAGTCAAATTGCCAAATATCTGTGTATTTGTGTTTGTCTATTGGTAAAATACAGAAGTACCCCTATAAACACTTCGTTTCCCTGTTTTACGTCAAAATATAGAAGTGTTCCTATAAATACTTCGTTTTCCTTACTTTGTAATATAGGGTGTGTGTTTGTTTTAGGGTTGTTTGTATTGATGGAAATAAAGTGTGTTTGTAGGAAAGCAGTGAACGTGACTGTTTGTTTTAGGTTCGTGCGGTCCATGTTTTGATGGTGGTGTGTGTATTGCTAGTTTTTGTGTAAGTGTTGTTTTCCTTTACATCCGTGCTTCAGACATATAAAGTGGAGCGTTCGTCAGTCTGGCTAACCATCGTTGACTGTCAGCATAAAAAATGAGCAGAATTTCAAAACTATTAGAACTACAGCTGCACCTGGAGTACGCCCGGCGCCTGCTGAATGAACTAGCCATGGAGGTCATTGCAGAAAGTGCCAGAACTGAGTAAGAGGATTAGAGGAAAAGGAGAAAAAAGGAGAAGGAAAAGGAAGAAAGGATCATGCTTCACCTCATCCTGAGACAGACCAGCGAAGTCAAGCCCATGGTAAGGACACAGCCCCAGCGACAAGCACCACAGCCTCTACCATCACCACCAAGACCCGTGGCTCCCCAGATAGAGAATTGGGATGCGGAATTGGAGAGGAAAGACAAGAGTGAGAGCCTCAGCGACCACAACATCCACGGGTACAGAATAGACGAAGGAGACAAAAACGAGTCTTCACTATCCCTCAAACGGATGACTGGGATAGTGAAGACAACCAAACCCACTCTGCGCTTCCAACCACAACAATACATTGGGACAACGATTGGAGTCGGCGTTGTTTATGTGGTGCCCGGCCTGGGAGGTTTCACCATTAACCAGGTGCATTTGGAGTTTTAAAAAAACCCAGCCCTTCTTAGGCCTAACCAGATCTCTAGAAAACAGACTGATTAAGCTGCCAAACATATTAGTGTTTGTGTGTGAATGTGTGTGCTCATGCGCGTACGTGTGTGTGTGTGTGTGTGTGTGTGTGTTGGTATGAGCAAGCGTTGGTTTGTGCGGATGGTAGATTTTGGGGTTTGTAAGCATTCGCGTACGTATGTGTGGATAGTAGATATTTGTAGTTTATTTTCTCCTTCTCGTGTGCGGATAGTAGATATGGGGGGGGGGGGTGTCCTCTTCCCGTGTGTGGATAGTAGGGATTGCCTTTTTTCCTCTTCCCTTGTGTGGATAGTAGATTTTGTGATTTTTTTATAGTATATTTAGGGTTTGGGTTTTTCCTCTTCCCGTGTGTGGATAGTAGAGTGCGTGTTTTTATGAGTTATCGTAAGTTTGTGTGAATAGTGTATTTCTGATTGTTTTTTTTTTGTTTTTTTTTTCTTGTTCTCGTTTCCGTGTGTGGATGGTAGATTTTGTGCTTTTTGATAGTATATTTTAAGTTTGTTTTTCCTATTCCCGTGTGTGGATAGTATAAATTGTGGTTTTGTTTTGGGTTTGTATGAGTTAAAGTACCTTTGTTTGGATAGTACATAAGCGGTTTGTTTTGTACTCTTCCCCTGTGTGGGTAGTAGATCATATGTGAAGGGAGTGTAAGGGATGTATTCCTTCATGTCCGTGCTTGACATTATAAAGTGAAAGCGTTCGTCGTTCGCTTTCACACTCGTCTATAAATCGGGTGCCCCGATAAGCGTGTACGCACGGAGCCGGGGTGACGTCATAAGATCAATGCCTAATCCTGCGAGACGTCTTATCCTGCAGTAATACAGACACACATACATTTATTTGCCTTGAGTGCGTGTTGGGTCCAATCCTACTCGAGATAGCCTTCCATACAGTCGAAAGGGACATATTGGCCCGCGACCTGTCGGCTAATCAAACAACACTCTGAGTGCATTAATGCGTTGAGGGAAGTGGCACCATTGCTCCCCCCCCCCCGAAAAAATCAATCAGCCCCAAACGGGGCATTAACCAGTTGTGCATGCCGTATGGGCGAATACGATTTAATTAAAACTACCGACTGACCGACCGATCGTTCGCGCTCATCATCATCATTCGATCATTCGATTCAGCAAGATGACGTCAACCAGCTAACATCGTGAAACACTACATCTTAGCGTCCGCTATGAATTTACCACGAAGACTGGGGAAAATGATGATCCACCGGCCCAACAAGGATTGATGTTTTAGCCCGGGACGGCTAACAGTAGTGCAGGAGTACTTTGCTGGAAAGCTGCCTTGCTGAACCATGGTTTTCTAAGGCGCCATTGAGGGGTTATTTCAGAGCCCCAGCTGGTACAGTGACGAAGTTGCATGACGGGTTCATGGAAAGCATGCTGCACGAGCGGACAAAGGGACCCGCAGAATTGTGGCACAACAAAGACGGTTGTCCGTCAATACGTACATGACAACGGGTCTCTACTTTGAACAATAGGGGAGTATACTGCTGTTAGTAAAGGGAACCTTACTCTGCAGTACTCAAGCAAGAACATACCAGCTGGGAAGTAGCGGTCCGGTCGTCGATGTGGACCCTCAGGAGCGGTCTTTTCAAGAGTGGGGCCAGCGACGAATGTAGGACTGGACGATAGTTCACCGTTAACCAAGTTATGCCTTACTTCTGAAGACCCCGGGCATACTCGATATTGAAAAGGTCGAGCAACCTACCAGAACTGCCTTAGAAAATCACGCAGTTTTCATTTGGCTGGAAACAGCTTTAGATAAAATTTTATCTTATAACCTGATTTGATCATTTCGGTACCGCCATCAAAATTTCACTACTATTTTTTTGCTTATGCTTGATTCTAAACATTTTGTAGTCATTTTGACTTAACTGATTAGTATATTTCAGTGTTACGATGTACACTTTGTACACAAAATTCTAACTTTATTTATTAATCATTTTTGAAAATTTCAGACTCAGTTTATAGGATTAATTGCACAGGTGGCTTACACATTATTGGTATTTTTTATGTACATTAGAATAACTGGACAAGATTTGATTAAATACGGGCTGGCATTTGAGGGTTCTGTGTCGTTTGGGCCTGTTTGCGTGTACCTTTCCTCCCTTGCTTTCCCAGACTATTGTACCACTACGGAGATGTGGAACTATTGCCACCCGTCTAGCGTGGGTGCCTCGATGTGACGTCATAGTGGCGACCAATCGCTACTGGCGTCACATACTGCTTTGGTTGACACCTAGCTCAGTGATGGCAGACTGAAATTCGTCTACTTGGCATGAGTGTGTGTTGGGTCCATTCCCACTCCTGTAAGCCCTACATTTAGGTCCTTAGGGACTTAAAATAATGGTCATGCGACCTGACGACTGAGTTAAACAGTGTTCTGTGAACACATAAATGCCTGAGGGATGAGGCTCTTATTCCTTCTCCCAGGAGTAATGAAAGATCCTGCTGTGCAAGAATAAAACCGACGTACATGTTGGGCGAAAATGTCGTTAATTCAATCTATCAATCAATCAGTCATTCGCGCCACTCAACATTAAATAAACGATGACAATGGATTTGTTTAACAATTTAAAAGACAGATGGTACTGGATGGTGGATGGAGCGTATGTAGTGGAAAGACTTGCAGATAAATGGAAGTTTCAAGGCAGCCTTGACTTTGTGACCAGTCTTGAAGTAGCCAGGGATCTGGTACAAGACATATAGAGGAGGAAGTGGAGAAATTAAGATGCTTCATTCAACCTCCATATGTGAGAGTGGGAACCTTGAAGGAGGCACTTTATAATGTCATCAAAGTCAGGTGCTTTTTACAAGATATATTGAATTTGGCAGAGTGGTCATTTGTGAAGTGTGGGCTAGACCAACTAAAGAAAGCTGAAGAAATGATGAGAAAGATAATAAAAGAGGAGGTGAAAAACATTAAAGATAACTGGGCAAAGGAGAGACAGGAAAATGACAACAGAAAGAAAAAGAGGAGTTTGAAAGACTGAATAAAAACTGGATGAAGGTGCAGGAGAAATTTAGATCTATTGGACATCCTGGCCGGATACCAGAAGATGAAAAGAAGAAGAAAGGAATTATTGAGAAAGTGAGGAAATAGTGGAAGAAATGGAGAAAATAGAAGAAGAAGAAAGCCTCGAAAAGATATGCTTTCTTGCCTATGTCTTTTTTTTATTCGGGTGTATAGTTGTTTGTGTTTGTATGTTGCATGATGTATGTGTTATATATCTCGAAAAGATTTGCTTTCTTGCCTAAACATTTTTGTAGTTAGGTGTTTTGTTGTTTGTGTTTGTATGTTGTATGTGTTAGATATGTCTATGTCCCGCCAAACGGTTTAGGTTTTTTCCCGCTCTTTGGTCTGACTGAGGTCAGCCCCTTCCTACATTGTTGCCAATAGTCAGTACAGTGACGAATGAGATGACGTATTTTACCAAAAGAATGCCGACAGAAAGACCTTTTCACAAATGAAACTTGGCCAGTCACAGAGTAATATCAACCGCTCGATAAATATTTTCCAAAATATCCACCTTTCGCTCATCAAGATAGTTCTTGACATCACCATGGATGTAATTCTTAAACTCTTCAACTAATATGAGCCACTTGTTGTTATCGTAAACTTCATAAACCTTCTTGGCTGAGTACCACTTGTCAAATAGTTATCCTTTGCCCTTGCAAATTCGACGTAGGTATAATCAGTTCCTTTTCTACATTTCTTAAACCTTTGTCGATGTGCCTCGGGTACCAAATCATAATCCTACAAGACACATTCCTTAACTATTTCATAATCAGCAGTCTTGTACCGACAGTGAATTGTACGCTGCACCAGCTTTGACCATAAGAACATTGTGCAATAACAAAGTCCAATGGTCTTTTACGTACATTTATTAAAGTATTGCAGTTTTATGCGTTTTTCGTTGACTCCAAAAAATAGTTACGGATTATCTTAGTTTTCAAATAATCGGCTACATTATTATTGACAACCGTTATCAAGTGGCGGGAAGACTTTGGCACTTTGTGCGATATAAATTTGTACAATATTTCCTTGACTGTTTCCAGACGAATTTTATACAAAAAGTTATTCATGTCTCTTTTAAATTCTTTAATAATTTAGTTTGACCTAATTCTGTTACAAGAAAACATGCTAAACAAAAAGAATAATTGTAGAGTGCGAAACCAACGAGGCTCACCTATTTTCGAGGGGTGCAATACTTCATAGAGGTACAGTATTTTGGGGGGGTATTTAAAACTTATTCAAAACTTTAATGATTTACGCTGCAACAGGGGGTGATATTTTATTTGAAATGTTAAAATATATGAAAAAATTAAATGTTTTCTGCATAAGGCTAAAACAAAAACAACAAAATTCCGGTTCGCCGACCCCAGTATACTCCCACTCGCCAAAAAAAAAAAAAAAAAAACTTAAAAAAAAATATATATATATATATATATATATATATATATACACCTACCTATCCTAATTTTAAAAACAGTGCAATGTTAAATATATTTTTGGGTTTTATTTTGAGTCGACGAATTAAAAAGTGAGCCATTTTTTCAGCTTTTTAAAGGGACAGAGAACCAGTACAGCCGGCACCGTCCACTAATTTTAATTCACTCTTTGGTCACTTTTTTGCAGCTTTTTCACCTCTTCCTGTTTCAAGTTGGAAATATGCACATGTCCTACAAATTGGTAATGTATACATGTTTTATGGACATTCAGCTTTAAGAATAAATGTATTTTTTTACGTGGAAGTACCTTTGAAGCTTTTCTGTGATTTTTTTTTTAAACCATGCGTCATCCTAACATTGGGGCATGAAATACCATAATCTTGAGTCATACACGAGTAGAAATTTAATTGGAGTATTTTTTTCATAACTTGAACAGGAAGAAGTTAAAAAAATTAACCTTTTTTGATATTTTTAAAAATAAATTCACAAAGCATTCAAATACGTGTACTGTCCACCATTTTTAATATTGGTTTTTGATCACTTTTTATAAGTTCTTGACCTCATTTTATTTCATGCTAAATTTGAATGTTTCCTGCATATGTGTATACTGAAATGTTTTGTGAACACTCAGCTTTAAGAATACAAGTAACTTTACCTTTTATTTGTTCTGGGTACTTTTGAACCCTTTTGTAAAATACTTTTTATCAAGTACCCACCAAAACATTTTTTGCCTGAATACCATATATTCTTGAGTTATACACAGTTTGAAATTATATGCCACTGAAAAAACCATTTGTTCTTATTCTTTTCAGTGTTCTTGTACATATAGACACTGATATGAAATTACAGTTTAGTAAATTGCCTTTTTAAATACTTTTTACACTGAGATATTTTTTGTAAATTTTAGTATCTTTAAAATAAAATGAGTGAACAAAAAAAATAAAAATAATTCTGACCCATTATTTTGAGCAATATTATACAGCTTATGAAGTAGAGGCAAGTGTTAAAGTGTGGAATAAAGAGAAAAAGGAACCAGCACTTAGTTCTCAAGAAAGATTTGTCATTGTGTGTTTTTAGTTGAGAAATGAAATAGATTAATTTTATGTTCTTCTTTAGGCCAAATAATAAAAACAAAACAAAAATTTGTGGAAAAAAAACAAATTCTTCAGAAAATGAAATTAACAAACGGTTATACCTATGATCAAAGCTAATTTAAGGATGCAAATGATGCATATTTTTTAGTTTCTGCTTTACTTAAATCCTTACAGACCCTCCCAAAATGTACAACTATCTACTGTAAAAAAAAATTCAATCTAATCAGAACCACACATATTTTTCCATTTGACCATAATGGCAATATTTTTATTGATATTCACAGAAAATGTCACAAATTGTTTTCCTACGCTTCCATATTCTTCAAAATGATTAAACTTTTACATCTTATTCATCTAAACTAAATGGAACAATTTCAGTATGAATAACAGTCTCTAGATAAGAATCTTGCCTAGAGTAGATGGCCCAACAGTGTAATAATATCTCAATAATTCTCAATGACATTTGTTGGGTCAAACCTTGAAGTACATTACACAACAAAAGTTTTGCTAAAAGTTTATGCATTTTCATAAATACAAAGTTTTTTGTGTGTGTTTTTTCAACTCAATTTATATCATGTTTCATTGTTTGCTTTTTTTACGTAACCATGTGCTAGAAAGAGTTATGGTTCTTGCTGTCACGAGTGACCTCTAAAAGAAAGAACATAATTCAGGGGTTTTATATTTGTACACATTTTATCATTATTCTCATAAAGTGAACTGTAAAGTATTTACAAAACAGCATAGGTGTGCATATACATTCATTTAATGAGATTTTATGCATTTTCAACAAAACAGTCTGTTATTTATTTCTGCCAGTATAATGTGGAAAATCACAAATGCAGTGTATCCCCTAGGGATGCAAGACAGGGTTGAAAATCTCCTTGGCGTCAAAACTGGGGCTCAGACTGAGTAAAAAGCAAACTTTGTTATCAAAACTGGGGGTCCAATTAAAAATGGGGGGGGGATCTCTGAAGCACAAATGAGGGTAAAGGGAAACACTGCAAGTGTCATATGCCAAATATGGATAGTTGACCTTTCAACCGTGAATGCATTTGGATGTGTTAATGTCAACATTTAACATATGAAAGCAGAGAAAGCACCAGGTGTAATGAGGTTGCAGTTTTGATAAAATGTTAATCTTGATTGCCAGTATTCTCAAGTGGCAGCACCTATCACTAATTTATGAACACTTATTTTATTCCTTTACTTAACAGTTCTCATCTTGAAATTGGTGACATGCATACAAATCTTTCATAAGCCAACTTTTAGGAATGATATATGAATACATATTTGCATTCATTAAATTTGGCTAAACAGTATGTATCAGTCTCATGTAATTATCACCTAACCAGCAAATCATAATCATAAGTACAGCTTGTAGGTCGAAAATCTGATAGCCCAATGCCAGAGGCCTCCTCAAAATTTAGATATCATTTATTCTGCCTGTCCCTCCCCTCTAGTATTTTAAGTAAGTTGCCAATTACGCCCGTTAAAAAACGTGATGTCTAATATGAGTGAAAACAACCTTGAGCCCATTGAGAAAATGCTGCGTTTTTATTTTGAAGTTCATGAAATACTGGTAAATTCCTCAAATCCCTGCTGGACTCCATTTGTAAATCTCTCCAAATTTAGTAGATCATCTGCTTAATTGTAACAAAAGCTATCAACTTTGTGACATATGAATAGGAATAGTATTATTTCTGTTCTGTGTCTTTCACTTGTCACATATAATTAGCACCTGTATACAAGAATAGTAACAAGCTGTCCCTTGTTCACACCAACATGGTAATGCATTGCTTGTTAACAGTGTTGAACAGTACTGATAAGACAGACAGTTAAAGCTAGGGATTCACAACTTATAAAAGCCCCCAGTACAGTGGGTTTTTTCACCTTCAAAAAACTGAAATTGCTACATTATATTTAGATCAGGGCCCCGAGTGGCCCAGTGGTCTAAAGTGCTCTCCGTTACTGATCACTGCCATCTCACCTCTGCGTAAGTTCGAGTCTCGGATTCGGCTAATGTGGGTATGTGAGATAGCTTGCTAGTAGCTTCTCATCGGTCGGTGGTTCTTTCCAGGGTTTACCCAGGCTCTTCCTCCACCATTAATACTGGCCGCCATGCATAGCCTATCGTGTGCTGAAAAATGGCGTTAAACCCTACAACAACAACAACAATTATATTTAGATCCATTTAAGTTGAAAGAGTTTGTAGCTGCTGATTTGTTATTGATACAGAGTGTGTTCTGTTATTGTGATGCATCCACAGTACCAGCATATGAACAAATTATAAACTTGAACCTACTGTTTTTACATATATTTTAACAAAAATCAACGCCTCTCCAACTTCATTTCTTGTTTCAACTCTGAGTAAACTTGTTTGCTGCATTTAGAAAATAAAATTACTCCAAGGCCCCATACATATAGGCTGTGATCATGGAAGACATGGTCAGAAATTGAAAGAGCTGAATTGTACACCACAATTGTTTACAGTTTGCCACCTGAGCATGCATTAATTCTAAAATTGTTGGAAACCTCATTGGTTGTATGCCCCTCTTCATAAGAATATGAATGAGGGTTAATTGACAATATCAAATATATAAGGGACCGACCATTACATTTTTCTGGACGAGATGGACATGTCAGTACTAATAACTATCATGGCTTTCTCTGGTAAGTAGATTTTAAGTTGGGGCAAGTGGATTTTTTTAATAGACTTTGCCTGTGCCTGTGTCTGAAAAATGATAAGGAATTTGGACAATGCTTGACATCAGGGCCTAGAGGAAAACAAATTGGTTAATGTGAACATTTTGACAGGCAAATGAACACACAAGTCAATTTAATATATTTTTTTATTTCTGTTCATATTTTTAAAAGTACAGAAATGTCAGTGTTCTGCAATAGTAAAATAATAGAACCCTTTTTTCAAGCAATGAAATTGGAGACAAGGCTAAACATCACTATAAACTGTCGCACTGCAGACATCGTAGCGATATGACTGAGAAATTGTTAAAGCTACGTTAAAAATCCAAATCATGCACACACCCCTCTTTTATGCCCCGGTGGAACATGTGAGACATTTGTTGAATTCTTGCCTGTCTTTGTAACACCCTCCATCTGTTCAGGCATCTCACTATCCAGCTGTTCAGTTAATTCATTAAAGCTTTGAAGTTATGTTGGTCTCATGTTATTCCATATACTTAAAAAAGGTATGTCATCAATGTAGTCACAGCATATGGATGCATCATATTTCTCAACAGACATCAAAAGTTTTTCATTGCCACTTGTTTTGCAGCATTAAAGATCATTATGTGTCTTTAGCTTCTTCCTGTTTTTTTCTTGCCTGTAAAGCATAGGCAAAGTATCACATATCGGGCATGTTCTTGTTAGCAGAAGTTTCAACACTAAGTATTTTGCATTTTGGTCTGTTGTTTTGACTTGGATTCTTAGCAGTGAACCCTAAATCGTGAAGCACTTTTAGATAGATTATTTTGAACTCCAGCCAAGATGTGATTGCTACTACAATGTTCAGTACTTGAAGCAACTTTTTGATACTGTTGATGAGTTTTGTATTAAGATGTTTTGAAGAAAGTTAACATTTATTCTTAAATGTACTTTGTGTGTACCCTATTTATCTTTTAGTCTCTAATTACCGTTTATGCACATCATTTACATACCCTGTTGATCAAAAATCTTCATGTATTGTCCTTGCCATTTCATTACTGTACTTTTATCACTCTCCAGTTGTTAACCTTTTTGATACATAAATGTTCATATAACCTTTTTTGTGGCACTATATATCCATCCTGTGGTAGTGCGCCATAAAATCTACAATCAGCCAAACAACCAAGCTGTCTTGGACCAGTTCTTGATATGCTCCATTTCTCTGATGCTTTATGTATCCAGTCATCAAAGTTGGTGGGATTATTCATCAAGAGGGGTCCTACTTAGTTCAGGCATAAATAGGTGACAGTAATCTACTTTGCAGCCTTTTTTATGAACAGTTTTTGCATTCAGCTCCGTTTCTTTGACTATTGTTTATATGTTCACGAAATGGGTGTAATTAGTATGGTAGCTGTCGTAGCTCATTTGGTGAAGTGTCGGACCTGTAATCTAGGACCTTCAGTTTCTGGTACCGGACTCTTGATTTAAATATTTTCTCTAAGGTCAGGGCTCTCAATAGATTTCCAAACTGAAGAGTCAGTTGACCCTTGACCCCAAAATCTCAGGAGTCAAATGAAAATCTCAAGAGTCAAAACCTTGAGAGTCAATTCTTTAGGACAGTCATGAGCCCATAGCTGTGATTCCTCGTTATTGGTGGAAACCAATGATTTTTATAATTTATTGTCTCACCTGTACATTATTTTGTAAGAAATGTACAATCTCATTTTTGTAAAAGTGTTTCTCTTTGTAACTACATGTATATGTTCTGTATTTTTTGTACATGAAACAGATGTAGGATTATTTTATACTTTATTATATTTTCAACTTTTCAGCATATTATCAGCTTCTCAAATCATTTTAGATGCAAAAATGTACCCATACAACTATGAACATTATTATATATTCAGATATCAAAGATCACAGACTTGTCAGTTCACTTTTCCACTCATTCTTAAGTTTTGTAACAAATTTCGGAGATTGGCTCTCCTCCTCCTCAGAGCTGACACTGTCTTTCTGTTTCTTTGGAGTCTTGGGGTAAGAAAATTCATTACTGCCAGGTTGTTTCGGAGACAGACTGAGAAGAAAATATACTTCTTTGCGTCATTCTGATTTTAAAGTTCAGATGTATGCACTGAGTGTCATGTCCACTAAAAAAAAGGAGACCCCGAATGGACAAGTGGTTCAAAGTGCTCTCCATCAAAGATCACTGCCATCTCACATCTGTCTGCGTGGGTTCGAGTCTCTGGCTCAGCCAATGTGGATATGTGAGAAAGCTTGCCAGTAGCTTCTTGTGGGTCGGTGGTTCTTTCAGGGGATTTCCCAGGTTCTTCCTCCACCGTTAATACTGGCCGCCATGTATAGCCTATCTTGTGTTGAAAAATGGCATTAAACCCCATAACAACAACAACCGCCACTAAAAAAAATTCTGACTGATCCATTAATTAAAATGTTTGAGGTTTTAAACGTTTGCCGATTTAAGCAAATTAATTACCAATAAAATATAATCCCACGCTGAAAACTGGCTTAGTGAGAAGCCATATTTTGCCGTTTTGTCTAACTGATTATAATTTAAGGCACATTTAAACGAATGCTGATGTTTTGTCAGAAATGAATCCAGTGAAGTCATAAATGATTCTGAACTTTTAAATATCCCACTAAATGAAGCAACTTGCCAGTAAAACAGTTCAAGTTGGTCCACTTCTGTTGACAGCTGGCTTTGCAAGCCACCATAATGATTTGCTCCACTTCTGACCAGTTGATTATAATTTGATGTATAAACATACAAATGCTGATATTTGATTGAAAAGCAGTCCAGTCATGTCATAATTGTTTCCTCTTCCTCTATCATAAACTTCAAACATAATCTCAAAACAGTCCAACCTAAGTCAGTTAAATCCTGACTTCATTGAACTGTTAGCTCCACCCAGTTCATGTATATCCTCCATTGGTGCGATATTATTGGCTGTCTAGGTCTAGACTATTGTCAAGCAGATGTCAGTCAGTACCACCTACAGTAAATTTGTTATGGACAGCATACTCTTAGTTAGAAACTAAGTTGGAAGCGAATCAAGCATAATTAAAAGATTGATGTTTCAGCTAAAATCTACATGCGTCAAAAAGACGCACAAGTCCAAATTTCTGTGCATCAAAAATGGGTCAGTTTCCTGCTTTCACTCATCAAAGATAAGTGCTCTTCACATGTAAGTGTGAAATGACTCAAGAAGTTGTCTGGCCAAAGTCGAGGAGGAATGCAAGAAACTTTGGTTCATTTGGCAGGGAATCAATGTTAGAACCCCATCATGTACTGTGATCATTGCTCACTCAATCACTCACTCATAACTGACACGCATACTCTTAGTAAGAAACTAAGCTGGAATCGAATCAAGAGTACTTAAGATTGATGTTCCAGCCAAAATCTACGTGCATCAAAAAGACGCACAAGTCCAAATTTCCGTGCATCAAAAATGGGTCATTTTTAAATTCCACATGTCAAAACCCGAGGGTACACATTTATTGAAAACCCTGATAGTTGTCCATTCACAGGACTTGTTGTCTTGAGAAACATGGTCCAGGACATCTATCTTTCAAATCCTACAAAGACCTCTGCTTGAACTGTGGATTTATTTTCTTTACAGGCTGCTGAAACTAAAGCAGAATCTTCTTATTTCATGCAGAAGTAAAATTTTCAATTAAAATTTATTTTAGTTCACAGGCATTTCTTGGTCTTTCAGACAGACTTCAGTAGCATTATTACTCCATTGTTTTGAATTTTGAGGTCGATGGTTCTTACCAGGGATTTCCTGGGTTCATCCTCCATGCATTATTGTGGCTGCCATGTATAGCTTGCACTGAGAAATGGCATTAAACCCGAGAACAACATCTCTGTGGACCCTTTGGTGTCTTTAAATTATAGCACCTGCCGGTTGACTGAAAGTTATATCACTATATTTTAGTTTATAAGAAGACTGTTTTTCTTAACATCCCCAAAGCATTCATACATAAATTGTACTCTACATCATTAATTTTAGACTTTCGTTGTTTTTTTTTAATTTTCAGAACTGAAATATTAATTAAAAATCAAAAACTGAAGATGAACAGCCCTGGAAATCATGCAGAAGAAAAGGACATTCAAATCTGTCTTTTGGTTGAAGGCCATAAGTTCTACTGTAGCAAAGCCGTGCTTGCTAAGCACAGCGAATATTTTAGGGCCATGTTCTGTAGCGGTATGCTGGAGAGCCAGTCGGACACCATCACGCTGCATGGAGTCCAGCCAACAGCAGTCAGATCCCTACTTGACTTCATAACAGGGAGGGAACAGTTGGACCTACTTGGCAGTGATATAACCAGCATTATAGCAGCAGTTTGCATGTATCAGGTTGCATATTACACTGCATATATTTAATTCTTTAAATTTGGAGGTGTTTAATATTAAAATTTTTGGCAGAAAAATCATTTACCACCAAAATTAAAGATTGCAAAAACTAACTTTTTTTACAAAATTTACTTTAAGATGTTATGCAAGAATGTATCTTCAGAAAAAAATCATTATGAGCCAAAAAATATCTTCAACAATAATCATGCTTTAAAAAACCCTTATAAATGTTGCCACTTTGTGCATATAGGGAACCTGACAAAAGTGAAATTTATGAAATAGGTGGAAAGATTTCTATCTTGTGTGAGTCTCTGTGTGTGTGTGATTTGGATTTTTAACTTTGCTTTAACAATATTTTAGTCATATCGCTTCGATGTCTGCAGTGTTGCAGTTTATAGTGATGTCTAGCACTGGGGCATCATGCTGGCAGACATATAGCATCATGTCCTACCCAGTCACATTATCCTGACAACAGACTGACCAGTCTTAACTCTGACCTCTTAATGCTGAAAGTCATGCAAGGCATCTGCTAATATAATTTTTATAAAAAAATTTTATGATTCGGCCGGGTTTCAAACCCATGACATCCTGCATCCAAGGTGGACACTCTAACCACTTAGGCTACCAGAGCATTGGAAAGAGAAAGGTTTCATTAAGGACAATACTGAATTAGAGCAATTTTCTGCCTTCTAGATTTTCATCATATGATGTGTTATTTCAGGGCTCAGGACACATTTTCCAGGCGTTTGCCCCTGGAACAAGTGAGTTGCAAGAGTTACTCATCGTTCTAATAATACTCAAGACGTAGCCCTTGATTTCTTGGTTGATTATGTGTTTACCATGAAACCTTTCAGTAATGTTGGTGTCATACTTGTCCTATTCAGTGAACTATCACATATCTTTAAGAGTTAAATATGGGAGAAGTCAAGAGACAGAGAATGTCTACATTTTGTGATTTTCTTCTGGTCAGGCATTGTCCCTGATCATCCGTATTTTCAAGACTGCGCAACTTTATTAATACATTGTCAGTAGAGTCCATTTGATCTTTATATAAGTATGTAATTACTTTTCACAAGAAAAATGTAACCAACTTGCATTTAAAAGAATTCTGAAGATCTCAATTTCCACCAACTTCCATGCTAAATGATCCATTTAAGTCAAGCCAGTTTTAGAGAGCTAAACACAGGAGCAATAAAAATGTAGATTGCTTATTGGACCAAAACTTGGAACATTTGGTGGTCATTACCCCAAAAGATTTTGACCAATCAGCATTTGTCTTGAAATTATCTGCTTTTATGTTGATTATAACTGTGAAAATTGGTGAGAATTTGGTGGAGCACTTGAAATGCATGTTTGGAATATAAGTTTTCAGAATTGTTTTCTGTGAAAAATAACTAATGCTTTCAGAAATCTCTGATGATATATTCGCTTTGGCATGACAGTGTATCAATGAAGCTTCAATGCTGAAAATAATGGTGATCTGGGGCAGCTATAAACATTTTGACATTTTCTGTCTCAGTATCTCATAAAGTTTTTTGATAACTTGTTCAAAGGAAAATTTTCAAACTGATACATGCACAGTCCAGGACCTTTAATAACCAACACTTGATCCCACTCCTTCAGTATGCCTTTCTCACAATAAATTCTGCAATTCTGTTCTCCAGATTTGTCTACTTTCCACCCTGTAACACTTGCCTGGTTGTGGCATCCTAAATTGTCTCCCTTTAGGAATTGTAACGGACTACAACAACATAAGAACCATAGCATATTACCTATGCTGGGTCATTAATCCAAACAAATACATTAAACCAATTAATTATACCATTATTATCATTTGATGGGCTGTTTGGTGACACTGTTATGTAGGTCATAATGAATACAAATAGGTTTACCTTAAATATTCATATTATATTTTGCTTTTTCATTAATTTTTATTTTTACAAAATGGAAAATGCAGTCCATACTTCAGAGGGGGGCTGTCTGAAAAAAACACCCTGTTACATTTGAGATTACAGAGCTCCCAGTCAATTACATGACAGAGTTGTGACAGATGGTGATAAAAGTTATGTTCTGGTAATATTTGGAATTCTAAATTACTGCTTTTAGAAGTCTGCCAAATAAAGTGTTTTTGTTCATGTTGGAAAGATTTATCATTAGTAATTGTTGTTGTTGTAGGGTTTAACACCATTTTTCAGCACACGATAGGCTATACATGGCGGCCAGTATTAATGGTGGCAGAAGAACCGGGGAATACCCCGGAAAGAACCACCGACCCTCGAGAAGCTACTGGCAAGCTTTCTCACATACCCACATTGGCTGAATCCGAGTAATGATGATGTACACTTTTGTGTCTATACAGACTTATGTATTTACCACTATTTTCACTAATCCATGTACCAGTATCTGGTACAACATGTACAGTATTAAATTCAGGCTGTGGAAGTGAATGATTCATATGTATCTGTAACATTCCCCTACAAAAATATTCATGAATGTGGGAGAAGTCACACATAGTTACACTCCCACGCGTCAGTTATGTCTGCAAAATCTATAAAACTGAAGAAAAAAAATAAGCTCCAATTTCACTGATGATAATTTCATTCCCAAAAGGGTCAAAGTAATACTTTAGGAGCTTCAAAACTTCGAACATACAACTGAAACCTTTTGCCTTGAAGGGTTCTACAATTGCAATCTCAACACAGTTCATTTGAGATGCTAAAATCAACAATGTGTCATTGTGTATCTTGAATAGGCATTGAGGCAGGCTTCAGACTTTTTTATCTAAGATTTTGCTGCAGAATTATAATGAATTAGTATCTATTTAGGTAGGTATATCACCCTAGTTTTAGCTGATCTGGTCATATACTAGAACACCTTTATGGGATGGCCTGTTTGTCCGTCCTTTAGCAAAAGTTTCTTATGGCTACTCCATCAGAATTAATGGTCATATTGACACAATGTTTTCACCACAAGGCATCTAATGATGTATAGTTGGTTTTAAACAATGCCAACCTTACATCAATATGGCTGCCACAGTGGCCAGCTAGAAATTTACATTATTGCTCCATATCCTGCATGGATGATCACAACAGATATCACTTATGTCACTTTGAAGTAAAGCTGCAATATAGACATTGCTCTTTGTCACACTTGGAAATAAAAAATTTGAGTTAAAGTTGTGTATTTCAAGTTTATGAAAGTCATATACCGGAATTATCATCCTAGCATGGTTAGAGGATGAAACATTCCGTAAAATATATGTGTCACGGGACAGAAATGATGACAAAATTGGTTATTTTTTATTTTTTACTGTACAGATCAATTCTGCAATCAGTGTGTGCTGCCAGGACCTGACCAAGAGAATTGACAACCAGACCTGCCTGGATATAATGCTTCTAGCAGAGACTTTCTCACTGAACACTGTTTATAACATGGCACGTCGGCATGCCCTCTGGTATTTCACCAATATCTGGCCCATTGCTATAGATTTTGTGGAGTTGGAGAAGGAACCATTACAGGTAGACATCTCTATCAGCATAGCTAATGTTGTCTTTTCTCTGAGTCCCAGACTTAAACAGACCCTCTTTCTCAGACTCTTTTCCTTTTCCCAGAAAATGTTTGAACCTGGCAGACCTTGTTAGCTCACTTGGCCATATGGGAACTTGTTGTATTGCCTTGCATCCAGCATTTATCTTTTGTTGTCTGTAAACATAGCTAGTTTTGATTTTTCAAATATTGCCAGGTGAGTTTTGATCAAACTCTTTGCAGGGTTTACAATTATTTTGTTCTGTGTGGTTAATGTAGCAGTGGTGTAACTTTCTTAGCGACCAAATATGAAAAACCCGCTTTTTACTTCCTCTTTTGGATGGAGTAGGTTTAACCCAGCCTGGTAGGAATTTGTATTAGAACATAGTCCGAAAAATTGTGTTCAGGGTGGCATCTCTAGCAGCCATGAAGATAAGCCTATTTTGCACTTGCTCTTTTGAACTACTGAACCAGGTTTGATAAAATATAGTATGAATGTTTCTTAGGACATGCTTTATGAGAATTGTTTAAGGTGACACTAGCTATGATGTGGTGTCCATAGGTACTATATGTGAAATCTTTGTTTGCTTTGTTTAGTTAGTTTTGATTAATCTTGTTATGAATGACACATGGTCTATCAAAATTGTACTTGGTAGTGTTGGTTGTGGCTTCATTAACAACCATTTTGAAAACCTGTCTTTCTGCTTCTCTAGAATGGCAGAGCCAGTTTTATCAAATTTGGTTGGATTGTTTATTAGGATGTACTCCGTAAACATCATGCTTCGGGTGGTTCCCATAGAAACATTGTGGTTTGTTTCATTGTAATGGTATGGAATGCCCATTTGAAAAACTTGACTTCTCACTTGCTTCTGAAAGGTTCAGTGGTGAATATTTTGCAGGAAAATGGTATTACACATTGCCAGTTTAACTCTTTATGCAACAAATCATACAATATTCACAGTTTTCGGGGCATAATGTTGATGACTTTAAGTGGGATTAGGACGACAGTTGTTGAGTATTGGCAGAGTTTACTTCATGGTGTAAAGTAAAACTGTTAGGTTTTAGGTAATGGCAACTATGTGCCCTCAGAATACTTTGACATGATCTCTGACCCAGGACCCTCTGATTCTGAGCCAGTACCTTCCACAAGACCAGTCTGTCAGAAAATTGTATTATGCTTCATTATTTAAGTGTATTCATTAATTTCAGAGTTATCTCTCAGACCCAATGCTGAATACCAGTAGTGAGCTGGAAGTGTTCCAAGCATTAGAGAAGTGGATTAATCAGGATAGGTCAGGCAGACTCGCTGTGTTCTCCCAGCTTCTGTTTGACTGCATCCATGTGAAGGATATTGAGGACGAAGAGTTAGAAGTGATAATGTCATCACCTTTGGTAGAATTAAACCCAGAAGTCATATCCTGGATACAACAGCATCGACAGCAGCAGAAGCCAGAAACTTGGGTATGCAGTTTATGTCATCCCTGCCCTACCCCTCCACCCTGTACCCTGAAAAATGTATACTTTGGAAATTGTAATTTTCAGTGGTGGACTACTAAGAGTTTATTTGATTTCTTTGAACATCTGTACTGTTTACAAAGAGCTTTAACATCTTCTTTACTTAAATTTATGAGAAGCCTGAGATAAAAATGATGTTTACTTCGAAGACTCTTTACACAGGGCATGTTCATGACTTGTTGCAGACCCAAAATACATGTAAATTTGCACATTTGCACATAGAATTGAATTGACAGTATTCCCAGTTAATGAAATGCATCCATGCATCAGTTTTGTAGCTCGACCGTGTACTGTTGGTCTTATGAGTCCCTGTTTCAGAAGTTTCACTATTGACCAGACTGTCTGAAATATAGATGTATAATAGAAATACCATTTTGGATTCATGTTATCTAGCAGCAGTTGAGAATGAAGGGTAAGCTCTGTTTACAGATTAGGGAAATTCAGACTTGTCATATTTACACTAAGGGCATTCTCTTTTTAAATACATGTAAGATTGGCATTATCTGTAGTTTTTTTTTTATTACTTTGAAAGTGACATTGATCATTAGAGAGTATGCACTTTTTAAATGTGATGGAATTATCATCATTTTGGAATTAATCAACTGACAAAATTGTCAAATAAAATTTTAATATGTTCTTTATTCTCAATAAGTAAGCAAGTTGCTGCTTAAAATTGATTTTTCAATTAAAGTAATTAGTTTGGGTTATTATCCTGCTGTTATTGTCCTTTTCTTATTTTCTTATGATTTCTAGTTTGCATATATCGAACATCTTGGTCATGGTTAACATATTGAAATAAAAACTTGAGATATTTAATAGATTGAAAGTTGAATGAGCTAGCGTTGCAGCTGTAACCAGAATGGACACATTGACATTATATGAGACAACTCCGGAATTTATACAAAAGGTTCACAATAAACGAGAAAAAATTGGATTAACTGCCTCTGAAGCAAAAACATATTTTGCCTCATGTTTAGGTAAAAAAAAAATATTGATATGTAAAACAGTACAAGCTAACCCCTCCAAAAATATGATTTAGAAGAAATTAACACATAAGAAGCTAAAAATAAACTGATGTACACAACCTTGAGGTTTTCTATTGTGCTGTATATACAATCATATCTATTACAGATTCTCATTTCACAACTAATTGTAGGCATTTCTATTCAGTTTCATAAGATGATGCAATGGATGTCAGGAGAAAATAACTGCTACTGTAATATAGAGAAACCTTTTTTCCACTTCAGCACATTCCAAAATATCCCCACTTTTTATAATGCATTCATGTATATATTTAGACATTTAACCTTGGATAATTATTGCTTTTAATTCTACATCAGAGTCCATGGTTTGTTCATGTGACTTAAAATTCAGTTTTGGTTCCCAAAACTTCAGCACTGTTCAGGGATTATGGACATAATTTCAGTAATTTCACAGTGTTGGCTTAAGTGCTAAACCCTGACCTAAATAAACATTTTGCATGTTTCTTTGGCAACAAACTTTTTCATTTGTATTCACATGATCTGTTAAAAGGATAATTGGTCAATGTATAACAGGTTAGTATCTAAATTGGTAATTAAACAATAATCAAGGGACATTGGGGGAAGCGTTTAAGTGTTTGTTATGTGGACTGACAGAATGTACTTTATCAATGAAGTTGCATCTGAATGAATTGAAAATAACAAATGTACATACAAGTATGACTCCTACCAAAAATAAGTGATTATGCTTGCTTCATCATTTATCAATATTAAACTTGTCAGATGACCTAACCAGGAATCATAAGTACACACACACACACACACACATGAGTTGTTGGCAGACGGATACAGTAGTGTGTGCTTAGTTCGGTCTGAATACAAACAGTAGGGCTATAGTAAACACATGTCAAGTTCTTGAGAAAAATGTGTCACATGGATGTATATTTGGGATGAAAGTACTGCACAGAAGCTGGACTAGGTGTTGTATTTAGGATAGCTGCTGCATACTACATTATATATCAACATGCAAACAAACAGTTCAAAAGTTATATGGGGAATGACTGAAAAAAAGAACAAATCACATCATTTCTCATGTTATTTTTTATCAACCAAATAAAATAAGCCATGCAGTCATGTTACATATTGTATTAACGTCTTTCTTTACAAGCTAATATTTACATGTGATTTCTTTTTGTTTAAAGATGACTCTCTTTCTCTCTCATCTTTTCTCCCCCCCCCCCCAATTGTTCATCAAACTCACACAACTTTTTATATTTTGTGATGCACCTAAATATTCTCATAGGATTCTTTGCTCAGAATATATTCTTTCATCTCTTGCAGTACATGTATATGAATACATTTTGGTTTGCAAAGTCTTTGAATACTAAACAGCATTGTATCCAACTTATAAACAGTAATCTGCACTGTCTGCTTTAGATCATTTAACAGGTAAATTCCACACAATGTAGAGGGCATCCTCTATTACATAATTATATAGCTGCAGCTTTCCAATTGGGGCAGTAAGATTTAATCTGTCCAGTACGATCCATAGTGTGGACACACGATGACCACAATGCATGGTCTGTGGTGGACAGATTACTTTCCATTGTGGAAACAAATTATCTAAAATCTCTGATGCATCTTCTGTATACTTGCAGCAAAAAAGTAAAACTGCACAAAAAGGAACTCTTTTTAACTCAACTGGCCATTTGGTCTTGTAAAAATATGTATCATTATTTTCTGTTTTCAACAATTTCTCTAAAATAGGTTTGGTATTTCAGCTTCCATTTCGACATATTCCGTACAAGCTGCTTTTAGTGGGAGGATCAAGGGAGATAGAGGATCACAGAGTGCCATGCCTTGATATGTTTAGCATCGATGTCAACAATGGAAGTCTTCAATCAGTTATAGATCTGCAGAGTTTATTTAATGGGCAGCAGACTTCTTTTGATATGGGTTACCGTGTCAGTGTAGTTGGTAAGTTCACAAAGAAACCATGATGTAGTCAAGAATAAAATGAAACAAAAATATTATTGTAAATCACAACATCTTAGTGAGTACAAATTTTGGCAAGCAAATTACATTTAACAAATATGTATCCTCAAAACAATAATTTGACAAAACATTACTTATCAAATACTCTAAAACATTTTATTTTGATAATATGTTGAGTAACAAAAATTTAATGCTGCTTGACGATTATGATTAATATTTTTTTAGTCATTAATTAATATTATTTTAGTCATTAATTAATATTATTTTAGTCATTAACTAACGGGACACTACCATATATACTCATCTATAAATCGAGTCCGACCCCAAGATACAGTCATTTCTGCCATTGCAAAATGTATTCTGGATGTGTGCAGTTTGTTTGAATCAATAAGTGGAACAAACAACATAGAGCCTGATCCGCTAGCACATCATGCAACAGCAGATCAATGTCACATTTGTTTGCTGTTTTGATACACTTGTTGACTGGTAAAGGGATGTGTAAAAAAAAATCCATTATTGATTTACAAATTTTAAACAGTGTACAATAGTTAGCAACAAAATATTTGCTCTTAGTTTTATATCCTGTATTAATTTCTTACTGACAAAATATCATAATGAACTCTTGGTGTGAGGTGATATCATTGGCTGTAGAACAGGGAATTCCCCATTTAACTTGAAGCTCACCGACTTTTCAGGACTGAAACAAAAAACTCTCAGTATCAAAAGCTTATTGGTATGCCAACCTAATGCACAATTTTGATTTCACTTTTTATTTAAGTTCTGTGAACAGCGAATTAGTGGTCTGATCCCTTAATCTACATTTAGTTCTTAGAAGTAATGAGAGTACATTAAAGGACAATATCGTGCTCATGTTGTCTGTACAATTTAATAATGACAGTTATCACACGAATGTCATGCTTTTGTAGTAATACTTTTCTGTCATTGGCACAGAAGAATGATTTACATAAAGTAACTTACCATCTTAATTCACTTATAAGTCGGGTCAAATTGCAAACAACAAAACTGTTCCAGTGGCCTAGTAGTTAGAGCATCCGCCTTGGATGGGGAGGTCGTGGGTTCAATCCCTGGCCGAGTCATACCAAAGACTTACAAAAATAGTACTAACAGCTGCCTCGCTTGGCGCTCAGCATCAAGAGGTTAGTATTAGGACTGGTCGGCCTGGTGTCAGGATAATGTAACTGGGTGGAACATCATGCTACATGTCTGCGGCATGTTGCCCCAGTGCTAGACATCACTATAAACTGTTACACTGCAGACATCGTAGCGATATGACTGAAAAATTGTTAAATCTACGTTAAAAATCCAAATCACACACACACACGCAAACAACAAAGACCCTGTTATGCTATAGCATAATGTGTCTGCAGACCAGAGTATATGTTGTTCTACCAATTGCTCCTAATAAACTGAACAGACCCAGATCTGCCAGTGTATTATCAGGGTTGCATCTAGGAACATGCAAAGTCCCTCCCCCCCCCCCAATTTAAGATTTCCTGCAAGATTTTTAATCCTCTGTGGGCAGTATCATGCAAAAAATAAGAATTGTGTGAATTTGTTTGTTAAGAATGAGTTATTTTATTATGTTTTGCTGTAAAATTCCCAGTTGTCACTCTCGGCGAATATGTTGTACTTAATCTATAGTTCTAAATACATCACGTATTTCTGTGTCATGTGCTCAGTTCTGATTGGTTAATAACATAGGTCAGAAGAGCACATTTGATACTGAGGCTGGCTTGGTGGGACAAGTATTAAATGGCTAAACCAGTTAAAACTCAGACACTATTTCATTATTTTAGCAGTAACACTTCTAATAACAGTCAGGGTGCAGAAGTTCTGTCAGTAGGTACAATGACAGCGAACAAACACTTCCTCTGGCTAATCCCGTATTGGACGATGCTAGTGATGATGTGCTTAAAGATGGCAGTGATGAAACTAAGGGTCCATCTAATGCCAAGAAGAAAAAAATGTACTCTTTCAATTCAGACTGGAAGCAAAATCGACCATGGCTAGAAATGAATGAAAAAATTAGATGCTTTGCAGATGGTGTGTAAAAAACTGGCAAAAAAATTCTTTCACACTTGGAAATGCTAATTACAGGACATCAACCCTTGACAGACCTGTTGAATTACCAGCTCACAAACAGGTGATTCAGGATTTGAAACTAAGTGAAAATCTTAAAACTACATGCATGACGGCTATCAGCAAGAAATCTGAATCAATAATTCATGCTATGTCAATTGCCTATTACTTGGCGAAGGAGAATACTGCTTCTCTAAAATATG